>JABWDB010000080.1:0-600000 GCA_019614645.1 Stratiolaelaps scimitus
GTTATCGAGAATTCAGCCCATGGCGGGCGTATGCAACACACGTCGCAGTATTACGTCATATCTTAACACAATTGTTGAAGTACAATATATTTGACACTATTGTACCTAAAAAGTGGTGTTACCCATTAGTATAACATTGGTTACAACCGTACCAAAAAACTCATGAGTGTTTCGATGGTTACTATTGCACCTAAACACCCATGGGTGTATCAATGGTTATTATTGTACTAAAAACCCATAGGTGTTACTATGATTACAATTGTACCCAAAAACTCATAGCATAATGCCCTATTCTTTGACAGCGTACCCAACAAGGAACATCTACCCAAATATGATTTAGACACTTGTACCATCCAAAAACGATCTGTTTTCACCTGTGTTACTTATCAGAGGTACTTCATTGAGAGACATTCTAATATTAGGGCATACGGTTCGAACTCGCCGCTCTTTAAATGCCAATAACTTTTGAACTAAATGAGGTAAAACAAAGATTTTTTTTGGTATGAGTTAGAGGTACTCTCCAGCTTTATTGACACTTTAGCGCTCTGCGAGTTTTGAGATAGCCAAATATTTACCATTTGCATTTCCATATATAATTTCGTTATCTATTGCTTTTGTGAGTAAGTAGACGGTTGCATATGGAACCCCACCTATTGCCCTCTTTAATTTTTTATTTATTTAAGAGGTTGAAGGATAAAAATCTTCAGATAGACACCACAGCCTCACGTCTTAGGTATTCGCTGTGATAGTGCCGGATTTTTACCGGCTAAAAATCCTCGAACCTATAACTTGGGTCAGGTGCCTGGAACTGTTTTTTTATAATACTTCGGGCACAAGACTTGCAGGGACCGGCTAGTAGTCATCAGTGGGCTGACGAGTGGTGTGTAACCATCCGTCTACCCTAGGCTACCTTTGTCCTATCCCAGGTTCATCCTCTAGTTGGCGACGTCGCCTTGCGGTCTCGCAGGGTCCCTCCTCCCGCGTGTGCCTCTGAGCCGGCCGAGCTCGCTCTTCTTTTGGAGGACTGTCTGGATTACCGATGAACCGATGTCCCATCCCGACGTGGACTCCGTCATAAACTTTACAAGGGTTTTGATGTCGGTACGGGGGAGGGCCGGTGGGGCTCTTCCGCGTGGGTCGCCTTCGCGCATCCATCTCTCCACTACTCTGGCTGTGCCAGCAGTGCGTGCGTCCTCAAAGCGTTCGCACACAAACAGCGTGTGTGCGACTGTGTCCGCTGCGTCGGTCTCGCAGTACAGACAAGACGCACTAGGCGCTCGGCCTATCCGCTCGAGGTAGAGTTGGAAATCCCCATGGCCTGTGATCGCCTGCGTCACGAAGTAGTCGACCTCTCCGCCGGGTCGGTCGAGCCATGTGCGAATGTCTGGAATGAGGTCCCGGACGTATGCTCCGGGGGCCCCCGCCGAGAGGTGTTCCCACTGCTGTTGCCATGCGGCGATGGTTTCTTCTTTAGCCTCCTCCTTCGATAATCCGTCTCTCCAGATACGTCTTCGCTCCTTAGCCTTCAGATCCCAGGGCGGAGTCCCAGCCAGCACTAGGGACGCGGCCGTGCTGACCGTCCTGTACGCCTGGGTGATACGGAGTGCGCATGTGCGTTGGGCCGTCCGCAGGAGCTGCCTGTTTCGCTTCGCCGCCAGTGTCTTATTGAGCCACGATGGGGCTCCGAAGAGGGCGATCGACTCGGCCACCGACATTAGTAGTCGGCGCCGGTCTGCGCCTATCGGCCCGTGGATATTTGGCAATATCCTGGCGATGGCGTTTGCTGCTTTGGCGGCCCTGGCGGTGACCTGAACGAGGTGGTGCCGCCCGCTTAGGCTCTTATCAAGGTGAACGCCGAGGTACCTGGCGCGCGACACCACCTTGATTCTCTTTCCGTTGAGTGTGAGGTTCGGGTCCCTCAACCTTTTCTTCCCTGTGAGAAGTATCGCCTCGCTCTTCTCCGGCGCGAGGGATAACCCGGCATCTTCCATCCATTCGGCGATCCTTGTCAGGGCTGCGTTGGCGTGGAACTCTGTTTCCGCGACTGTTCTCGCCTGTACGGTGACAGCCAGGTCGTCGGCATATGCTAGGGTGGCAGCTTCGCTAGGCATGCCGTCGAGCCTGAGGACCCCGTCGTAGGAAATGTTCCATAACAGGGGACCTAGTATCGACCCTTGTGGCACTCCGGCTGTCATGGCCATCTCGAGGCCCGAGCTGGTGATCTTCCTTTTGTGCAGGTAGTCCGAGATAATCCTTACGAGGTACCCGGGGGCTCCTCTATCCCTCAGCGTCGTCAGGATAGTTTTCCAGGGCAGGCTGTTGAAAGCATTTTTAACGTCCAAGAAGACGGCCAGATAGACCTGGCGCGTCTTAAGGGTCGCGCAGTGCAACTCTTCCGCCCTTTGGACCACCGTTTGGATCGCTGTGTGAACAGATTTGCCCTTCCTGAACCCGAACTGGGTTGGCGAGAGGAGGCCGTTGTTTTCCGCGTACGTCCGGAGCCGACTTTCAATAATGCTTTCGAAAGCCTTGGCGAGCGAGTTTATGAGGCAAATGGGACGGTAGGAGCCGTTGCCCTTCGGGAGGAGGACGACCTCCGCGCTCTTCCAGGCCGCCGGAAGGCAGCCCTCTCTGAGCATCTTAGTGGCGATGCCGGCGACGGTAGCAGGGAACTCCCGAAGGAGAACCTTGACCGCTGCCGGTGTGATTCCATCGGGCCCAGGGGCCTTGCCCTGCTTGATGCGGGCCGCAGCTGCAAGAACCTCGGCCACTGTGACTTCTGGGACCTGCTCCTCCTCCTCTCCTCGTTCTCTTTGTCGCCTATGGACGTATGGCTCCCGATCGAAATCATCCTGGGAGGGGAACAGCTTCTCAAGTGTCTCCCTTCTCTCTTCTGTGGTGAGGTTTACCTTCGGGGCCGTCTTGGTCTTGGCACGTACAATCCTGTACGGCCGGCCCCATGGGTCCGCGTCAATCTCCGCAAGGAGTTCCCTCCAGCACTTTCTTTTGCTCACGTCGATAGCCCGCCGAAGAGACAGCCGGAGCACTTGGTATTCCGTCAAAAGGGTCGGGATCCTCTCAGGATCCCCCCTGGCGCGCTTGATGGCTCGCCGTGCCCTGAGGCAATCCTGCCTGGCATCTCGTACCTCCCGGCACCACCAATACACCGGCGTGACTGGCCTGCTCCGTCTTGGGTGCACCGCTGGGGCAGAGGCCTGTGAGCAAGCCTTCGCCAGGGCTCTGTGGAGGGCCTGGGGGGTCTCTGTCGGGGGTCCGTCCAGGAGAGTGGCCTGTAGGATGGTCCTAAACGTGTCCATGTTCTTGATATTGTACACGCGCCTGGCTGGCGAGGGCAGAGGACGCTGCCCCGTTGTCCTGGGGTGTATCGAGTACTCGATACAGTGGTGGTCACTAAGGTTTTCCTCGTCGTCGAGTACTCGCCAAGAGGTGATCGTGCCCAACAGACCCTCCCCGCACGCCGTCAGATCGGGAAACGACGAGCATGCGCCACGTTGAAACGTGGGCGTCGCACCGTCATTTAGCAGGGATAGGCCGCAGGAGGCGAGCCAATCCTGCACACACAATCCCCGACGGTCATTCCTCACCGATCCCCACGCCTCCGCAGCTGCATTGAAGTCGCCGCCGACGATTACCCGATGATCGGGGGCATCCTGTATGGCTTCTCCTAGGTCATCTAGAAACGTGTCAAAAGTGGCGCGAGTACAATTCGGGCTGCAGTAGCACGAAAAGACGCGGCCGACTCCGGCAACGTCGACCCAGGCGTACCCCACGCCCTGTCCGCTTCCCGAGATCGCCAGGGAAGGGTCCGCAACGACGCACGCGCTACGGTCGTCTGCGCCCACCCACGAAGGGTTCGCTGCCAGCAGCGACATGTTGGGACTACTACTGTAAAATGTTGATTTTTGTCATTTTGGTGCATAAACAAAACAGCAGACGACACAAATGTAAACAAAGCAGACGACACCCGCTAAACTAGCGGGGGAGAGGAGGAAACTTAGAGGGAAAGGGAAACGCGCTCAGCATGGAAGCCTACGGCAAGTGGGCGGAGCTTGGGGAGTGCGGAAGTGGCGAGGGGGTCGGATTTTAGCGGGCCTGTGTCCGCTAAAAAACCCACACACGTGCAAGCGTCGTCTGCTTTTGTTTATGCACCAAAATGACATAAAAAAATCGGTAAGTGTCGTCTGCTTTTGTATCGTCTGCTTTTGTTTATGCACCAAAATGACATAAAAAAATCGGTGTGCGAAATTCGAATTCGCGCGCGCGCCTCGGGGGGGGGGGCCGCGAAGATTCAAAACGCCGTTGTGGTGTCCCCCCGAACAACCCAACCCGACCCCCCGAACCCCCCAACCCGACCCCCCTCCCCCACCCCTCCAATTCTGTGATAAACGTAATAGTTATCATCATCATCATCGCTGCCGCCACCGTCGCCACCGAAAAGAGTGCTAAAAAAGGTGCTATAGTTGATCTGATCGGCGACCAAATGCCGGGGCATTCCTTTAATGCGTTTAACAACTCGCTGCTGATGGGCGGCCGCGGTGGAACCACCAGCACTGTCGTCATGTTCTTTACCAAGTAGAGCGTAACATTTCGGTTTAAGAAAGATTCCACCACGAAGAAAACCGTATTCCATTTTCCATTTGCCGGCGACTCCTCGTAAGTTGGTGTTGTATAGGGAGGGTTCTGTTTGTTTAAGTTCGGAAAGATCTAATACAGTAGAAGAGAGGTCCACCAGTTTCTGGCGATAACAGGGATCGATAATGAGGCAAAAGATAGAGTCGGTGTCAGTGTAGAAAATTTTCAATTCGTTGAACATTTTCACTAGTGTGCCATACACAAATTGATATAGCATGAGCTTAGATCGTTCAAGAACGATAAATGCGCACACGTTCAGATTTCTAACTGTGTATGAGCGTTTTTGAACTATGGCAAGATTGATGTCAGGCGTCAGTGTTCGATGTTGTACGAGTCGACGCTCGCGTATTAATTTTTCTAGACTTTCCTGTTCGCACAAACGAGCATTCGTGGCGTATCGAGCATTGTTTAGAAGGAGACGTCCGTAAATACTATTTTGACATCTTTTAAAGAGCTGATTAAAGAATCTGTTAGGGGCGGTGTTACGCAAAGTCGTCATCCAGCCCATAAAGTCTTTGAGCCAAGCTTGCTGGCTGTATCCGTAAACCTGATGAACATCGTCCAACTTAACGCCCATTTTAAGAACAAACTGCAAATGAGGCAGATGTATAAGATAGCGTTTTTTCGCATACATCGTCGTAACAAGCCTTACATTGTGTGAGCGGTAACTGGCTGGCCTCTGACGTTCCTGATAGGGGTGCAGGTCCGCGCCACTTATATCGAATCGCTCAGGTAAAAGAGGAAAAATATTCGTCTCATCTTGAACATGTTTTGGGATCGAGAGGTCGACACATAAAATGAAACCCACATCTTCTTCATCGGCATTGAGAGAGAGAATATAATTGGGATTCTTGAATGCTGCAATTAAGTGTGGCTGTTCGCCGTCACCATCAAAACAGATATAATTTCCGACATAAAGTTTTTGTGCTAGTGCCGAACTATACATGCCATTGCAGTCGAATTCTGTCAGACACTGGTCGTTGTCATTACTTGGATCAACATAAGCGTACCTGGCGAAGGGAGTGCACAGACCGCCTCGAATACCTTTACGAATTTCTTCGTGGTGTTTAGCGTCGGTGATATACTCTATTCGGGCCCGGCTATGTTTCAAAGCGGCAAAGAGAGAGAGGCCAGATGCAAACAACAGGAGGAGGTGACCAGTCATCCGCCGCCGCCGCCGCCGCCGCCAGTGTCATTACCGCCGCCGCCGCTGCCGCCGCCGTCGTCGGTGTCACTCGTGTATCCGATTTCGCTTACACTACAATTCTCTCAGCAGCACCAGCGCCGTGATGGAGGAGAGTCTACGACCCATTCTATCACCTTCCCCTCCAGCACAATCGCTGCTGGCGGAGGAGTCTCAACAACAACAACAACAACAACAACTCAGATGTCCCCTCTGGCCATCCAACCTCCCGCCGCCCCCGCCGCAGCCTATGATGACACCACCCAGCATTATTCATCACCGCCAGGAGCAGCAGCGGGCAGGTTATGCCCGTCACCGCCGGCGCCAGCACCACCGCCACCACCGCCACCGCCCTCGTTTCCCTCCGGGAGTGGAGCTTTTTACGCTCCGTCTTTTTGATCGATTCCGAGCCCTGCTGAACCATGCGCGATTTCTATTTGCAAGAAATCCACGCATGCATTCGATTATCTCTGAATTCAATGAGATATTCTATCATCTACAACGTTCAACAATGATGGAGATGCGCGAACGAAGAACACCGCCGCCATCACCTAACTCCCCGACCCCGCTAGCACCGCCGCCGCCACAAAGCTCAGACGACGACGACGACGATCTAACTATTCAATAAAAACCACATGTGAACAAAAACGTTTTTATTCTCGAGTATTGTTGTTGTATGATATGGGGATGGGTGCTATTATATGGATTATTATAAGAGTTATGTCGATTAGAATAAAAAAAGCTGTGATTATAATTATGTACAATTCGGTTGCTGAGTGGCGTGACGATGATGACGACGACGACGACGCTAGGGAGACGTTTTTCTTAAAAAGTTTCTGCTGCTGCTGCTTTTCCATTGCGGCGGTGGTGGTGGTGGTTGCCATCTTCAGTGGTCGTTCCTTAAATATTTTTGTAGATTTGTTTTTTTGATCCATATTGGACGACCCCCGCCCAAATCGATGAGGACAAAATCACCTTTTCCTAATCGCCGGCGAGTTTTAAGTATTCGGGGCTGTTCCGTCGGTGGCGATGAATCTTTCACTGGGGGCGGCGAAAGTATTCGTAGTAGATCCTGGTTGTAAAATGATCCTTGAATTTCTTCTCCTGTCTCCAGTGAGCGTATCCTGTATGTTGGTGGTCTCGTGGCGAGAACGCGGCTTATTTCAAATATCTCACTTGAATATGTCGTATGCGATTTTTTGTCAAACAAATCCAGATGTTTGCTTATTCGTACTTGGTCTCCAAGACGAAATTTTGGTTTGATTTTTGCGAGTTGCTTTTCTTTTTTTAAGTATAGCCGTTCGAAAACTTCATGTTCATTCGCGCGTGTCACATCATTTGGTTTTATTTTCGTCGTGCTATGTTCCCTTTGATTGTAGTACTTTGTAAATAGCGGCAGGACTTTCACCCAATTTTTTGTATTGAACTGGATGAAATATTGAGTTAGGAACGATCTTAAAGTTCTAATCATCCTTTCCGCCGCTGGAGCGTCCTTTACTGGTAAAACTGAATTGGTGGAATATTGTTTAATTCCATAAGGCTTGTAAATATTTCGTTCCATGGCGTCGGAAACGAACTCTCTTCCACGATCGCTAAGGAGCATTTCTGGGGGGAATGCTACATCATTGTCTAACCAATGTTTGAACATCTCAATTACCTAAGTAGAGTCTTTCTTTTTCAATGGGTATAAGTAGACTTTCTTTGAGAGTGTGCATATTAAGACGAGAATATACCTGTACCCAGCGTTGTGTGCTTTTAAAGAGCTAACATCACATAAGTCCGCCTGTATAATTTCATGTGATTTTCTCGCAATGATCTGTCTTCGCGGAAAATTTAGTCTTCTAGGGCGCGTTCGCGAGTACGATTCTTTCGACGTTAGATATAGTCGAACCCGAGAATATGGTATCTTCGTTTGTTTAGCTATTTTTTCCGCACTTGCGAGAAATAATCGGGAATCGGGATTTTGATATAATGAAATCACCTTCTCATACTCCGAGTACCTTCTTTTTGAAGAGCTGCCCGACATGGCTCAGTGCGAAGCTTAGAAGTGTGGGTATGATTAAATTTAAAAATCCCCCACTTTGCTTAACGTACTTTTTTTGATCGCTGAGCGCCAAACGCGGTGAAGCAAGTTTTCTTATTATAGTTTTGTATTTTGAAAGTTGAGCTTTTTTTTGAGCGCTCATCACCACATTATTTTCTATAATATTTCGCGCTATATTGCGAATTAAAAGCAGCAGGTTACGTGGTGGATTTTTCTGTTTGAGTAATTGTTCACGGGTTTGGGCATTCGCTAAAATATGAAGCAATGTCAAGATGTGCCGCTGTCGTTTCTTTGGACGGGCGCTAGTAACCCCCGCCCATCGCTGCTGCTGCTGCCGCATTGCGAGCCGTTTAAATTTTGTAAAGTTGCACACATTCGTCCCCATTAGAGGTAAAAACAGATCGAATTCGATGTGAGATGCACTGTCTCAAATCGAGAATGAGACATCGATTTGGCTTGTTTGTCAATTTATGATATAATTGAATGAATTGATTGGCTTTTTCTTTTGTTCCAAAAACCTGATGAGCGAATATTTTTAGTTGGAGACTGTTTCGAGACAAATAGAAGAGACATAGTATGTCCGTATTTGACATTATATTCCGAAACAGGCTATTGTTAAAGAACAAGGATTGAAAGTTGATTATGACTGTGATTTTGTTTTGTCTTGCCGATCTCATGAACAGATGAGACACCGTTCGTAAATCTTTACTTTCATCTAAGTCATCGACAGCTAAGATTATATGGCGGCGTTGTGGATTCTTGATGTCGGCTGGTACTTCTTTTCTCACAAATGATATTGTTATGCCCCTACGAGTAAGCATTGACTGAAGTGGTCGGAAAAAAAATTGCGGGCTATGGTAAACAAAAATTACATGATGTGCTTTCTCGGTAAATATATCTTCGCACTCTACAAGGAGCTTCCTCAGGAACGTCGTTTTAGCGCTACCACTCTTGCCCAAAAACGCAATTTTTGTGCCCGGCTCTAATAATGCTAGGCGTTGTAATTCTTTACTGTGGAGGAGAGGATGGGAGGTTTCCATTTTTGGATTTCGCGTGACAGGTCTTCACTCCAGCTGGCTCCATATGTAATTAGTTCTTTTGACATTAATGCGGCCACTAAATGTTCGTTTATGTCCAACAACGACCGCTGCTGCTGCTGCGGGTTTTGGCGGTGGCGGTGATTGAAAAAGCGTCGAATGTCAAAAATTGACATTCCGCGAGACAGAAAAATGCCAAATAGGACGGCGAATAGACCACATGAAATTGATACATTTTCTTGTAGCTGAACATCATTGAAGAATATGAAATCAACACAAGAGTATAGAGGATCTATAATTTCGGGGACAATAAAGGGTGGAAAACCCAAACTGTCCATGTATGTTGCCACATTGTTCTTATCAATAAACAGGGTCACCCAATGAGAACCTAATGTTTCTCGCGCACTCAAGTTTATTATGAATAACGAAGTCTGCTGCGGCCGCCGCCGCCGCCGCCGGCGAAGGAGAGCCGTTCCAATTTCATCCGAAGCAAAAACACCGCGAAAGAATGGTTTGCTGTGTGGATGATTGTTCAAAATTTGAGCAATTTCAAGCTCGTTCATCAGGCTAAGGGTACATCCGCACTTCGCGATTAGAAGAAATCTCCATTATTTTCGGTCGCGGATTCACTATAATAGCGGCTATTTGCTCAGAAGGTGGTGTTGCGAAGAACAAGTCGATGCGAATAGAATCTTCTCTCGGTGAAGGTAATACTGAACTTGGGTCTTTAGGGCTCAAAATGAATGAGAATATGGATTTACCCTCTACGGAGTCCTCGAGTGAGAATGGGACATGTTTGTCCAAACATTTTAATGTGTTTAAAAAACGCGATTAATCTTTCCTTCCGAAAATGAGATGTCATCACTCACATATCGCTCCGTTCCCCTCGTTATTATGATTTTCCGTAAATTGAAAGGTTTAAAATCGAAAGGAGATTTGGTGTAGTCACCTGCGAGAGCTTTTGCAGAGACGAGCGCGACATAGAGACGATCATACGCCGTGCAGACGGCCTCAAATACGCAATTGCTCGATTGAGGAGGGATGTAGCGTAGAATTGTTTCGTAATCTTGAAGAGGGAAAATGTACGGAATTGTGCGAGCGGTCATTTCGCTCGGAATACGAAATCTATTTGAAACTTCGACATAATTACATGTCAGCGATGCTTGTTTTATCACGAATATCCAATTAGGTTCGGTGGCGTTCTCTTGAATGAGAAAAAACGGCTGGCGGGCTAAGTGTAGCTTTACGTGAATTTTTACTCCCGGTGGAAGGTAAGAAGTTGTTCGGAAAAGTGGAGCAAAGAGACTTCCATTCAAAAAGACACTTTTTGTAGTGGGATAGGATCTACCATGTTTTTTCACCTCGTCCGAATTGACATCGCTATATTTACCCGGCGCGGGGCTGTAGAAACCCGAAAGGCGAAGATGAGTTTCCCGATCATTTTCGGTGGCCGTTAACATGAGACGAATGTATGTGCTCAAATTATAAAAATTACAGTAGTCAACTGGAGTTCCGTTGACGAATGTTTCCACTTTATCGATCATGGCCGATAAGGCTAAATTTTCGAAAGCCACAAATTTAGGGATAGCAGCTGCGGCAGTGGAGGCCCCCTCTTCTATTTTTGTTCCATCTGTAAGAAAACACACGTATGGTTTATAGAGAATTGTGAAGTCAACTAACGAATAGACGTGCACGACAATGTATGTATTGTGGGAGAGTAGGAGCGTGCGCACAACACACACAAACTATCGAGGGTACCAGCAGGGGGAGACGTGCAGGCAGCACGTCAGACAGTAGGCGGTCGAGGGGGCTATCAGGGAAGAGAAGTGTCATCACCGATCAGTCCCGTCGGTGAGGTCGGAAGTGACGCAGGCCACTCGAGTGTATTCGGTCTGTACAATAAACCAAACCCTCCATGAGATACCAATTGCGCTCATACGCGAGAAACCTACTGTTTTCGCTTAGCATGCCTCATTAAAGGCCCTTAAGCCATTCCTTACAATTCAGAAATTGGGGTGCGTGCTTGGCAAGGACAGAAGTAACGGTTGCTGCGGAGCGAAGGTGGTATCGAAGTTGAAGGATAGACTGCGAAGGACGTTTGTGAGGGTGGCCCGATAGCGGACTCGGTAAGGCGTGAGAGTTGACCTGGTCGGAAGAGCGATAGCACGTTCACATACGTACGAGACTGCGTGACAGACAGGGACGATGACGACCCCAGATCGTAACGAGACGGCAGATTTTCAGGCCACGATGATGCAATTCATGACGACCTGGATGGACACAATGACGACGATGACAGCGACTCACGGTGCGTCTGCGGTGACACAGCAACAACCGGCGCAAGTACTGTCGGACGTGGCCATAACGTTGGAGGAGTTTACGGGATCTGATACGTTATTGCCCGAAGAATGGTTGCGAAGGTTCGAGTTATCGAAGTCAATCGGCAAATGGACAGAAGATCAGACCAAAGCAGTGATTATGACTAAAATGACTGGTGCCGCGCGTCTGTGGCATCTAACCCACGGAGTGAAGGCAGCGACGTTCGAGGAGTGGAAAAATCAATTCAATTCCGCGTACTGTCGACCGACGAACATGAGCGTATTACTAAGCCAGCTTCAACGGTGTGTGCAAGGCAGAGACGAGTCTGTCGAGCACTATGCGCTAAGGAAGGAGAGCATTGCCGTTCAACTTCACCTGCCGCTGGAGGCGATCAAGGACCAAATACTGAAGGGACTGAGACCGGAATATCGCTTTCTGGTGCATGAGATGGCAGGCCGCCTCCACAGAGACAGCCTCGACTTGGTGGCTGATATCAATCGTGCCGCGGCACTGGAACAGGAGCTTAGACGGATGTGTGGTGTTAGTGGGAGTGATGGCAGCGAGGGCATCAGATATGGTGCACGTAGCATGCGCACAAGGGAGGTGAGACCAGGAGAGGGAGATCGACGAACGACATGCTATCTCTGTCGGCAGAGTGGACACAAGAAGGCCCAATGCCCGCAGAGAATTGACCGCACTACACATTCTGCTCACCCCCCAAGTCAATCGGCGCACCTAGTCCCCACGAGCAGCCAGATGGTGCCGACCGCACAACACCAGCTCTTCTCACAGCAGCCAGTAAAGCAAGCCGGAGTTGGACTGCCAGCCGCGTCGACGGCGACTGCCACCGCACAGACAGCAGGACAGCGGGCGAGACAACGTTCGCCAGCAGGAGGTAGCAGGATTGCGCAGGCGACATGCTACCGCTGCGGACAAGTGGGGCATCTAGCTCGTTCGTGTACTGTGCCAGCAATCTGCGAAGTATCAACCAATACGCCGGCAAGTGCAGCCAATCAGCCACCCAACGCGATATGGGAGCCGTGCAAGCAAAATAGTGATGGTCAACGGAACGAATTGGCAAGCACGGGTGGATACAGAAGCCGAGGTGTCAGTTATACCCCAGGGCGCAGCCGAGGCGCTTGGACTCGAAATTTCGCCGACTCAACTCAAGCAAGTGCGCGGAGTTGGTGGTGCGTGTGTGCCAGTGGGGCAGTGTACCGCGACGATCGAATTGGACGGACTTAGTCACGGGAACGTTAAATTTACGGTGTTACCTGATGGAGCGCTTGGCGGCGAAGAGATTCTGCTAGGCAAGGATCTACTCGATCGTGACGGTTTGCTGACGTTGTACAGCCAAGGAGCCGCACTGGTATTAAGCGCAGAAGCTTATCCGGGGTTGGCGCAACTCCATTCGGAGGCGAAAGACAAGGTGGAGTTGGTCACTTCAAGAGACATAGTGGTACCAGCTCGAAGTGTGTATTTCGTGGAAGTGCAACCTACCGATGGCCAAAGGGGCGCAGTGTTGTTGGAGACCGAATCGTGTGGAGTGTTATGTGACCTGGACAATGGTTCAACAGTAGTGCCGGTGACTAACAGTGGCTGCAATGAGATACGTATTGACAAGGGAACCGTCGTCAAACGGGGACATTTAGTGCAAGAAGACGATCTCGTAGTGCTCGCCGAGGGGAAGTGCAGTGAGAGTGAACTAGCCAGAATAAGCCATCCCAACGAAGCGACGGTCATAACGGAGAATGAGATTACGACTGGAGAAGGTGTGCCAAGAGAAGTGCGAAGCCGACTGTGCGGTCTATTGAATCGGTACCGCGGCGCATTCGCAGCTGACCTAACCGAATTGGGCAGAACGCCGCTGGCAGAGTTCGATATAGAGGAGCTGCCGGGAAGCCAACCCGTCGCATCGAGGCCGTACCGACTGTCATTAGCCGAACGGGAGGCCTTGCGCGGAATCATTAAGCAGATGACCGACACTGGAATGATTCGCCCGTCACACTCGTCGTATGCCAGTCCTGTGCTCCTAGTTAAGAAGAAAAGCGGCGAGTATCGCATGGTGATCGACTACAGGAAACTAAACGCACAGACGATCCGCATGCATTTCCCAATGCCGCTCATCGATGACGTTCTGGACGCTGTCGGAGGTAAACAGATGTATTCGACGTTCGATCTGGCGTGTGGGTACTTCCAAATTCCTACCGCCGCCCGAGCGACGGAGAAGGCAGCATTTGTCACTCCGGATGGACACTACGAACCCAATGTCATGATGATGGGGTTAGCCAATGCTCCCGCTACGTTTCAACAGATGATGATGAAACTGAAGGATGAGATTGGTGAAGCGGTTGCGTTTCCGTTCTTGGACGATATGATAGTCGCTGGCGATAGTTATGAAGAGCAACTGACCACCATTGAGAAGGTCCTCCGTACGATGATAGAGGCCAGGCTGACAGTGCGATTAGCGAAGTGCACTTTTCTGACGAAGTCCGTTGAGTTCCTGGGATTTCGGCTCTCGCAAGAAGGTGTGCAACCGGGCAGTCGAAAACTGAGAGCAGTGGCCGAATTCCCGAGGCCGCAGAACGTTGGTGATGTTAGACGCTTCCTTGGTTTGACGAGTTTCTTCAGGCGCTTCGTTAGGGGGTACGCTTCCATTGCCGCATCGTTAAGCTCTCTACTAAAAAAATCGGCAACATTTGAGTGGACGGCAAGCTGCGCCAAGTCGTTCGAGCAGTTAAGGGAGGCGCTGGCAAGTGAACCGGTGCTCGCGAGGTTCGTGGCTGGTCGCCCGACGGAGTTACATACAGACGCGAGTTGTGTCGGGCTAGGAGGCATACTGTTACAACAAGACGGCGACAGATGGAGGATGGTGTACGCCATCAGTCGCAAGTTGTCTGAGACCGAGGCCAATTACCATTCAACCAAGCTGGAACAGTTGGCTGTCGTGTGGTCGATGCAGAGACTAAGGCACTACTTGCATGGTCACCCATTCGTGGTGGTGTCCGACTGCCGTGCAGTGTCGGCGCTGAAATCAAGCCCGCCTACGCCACAGCTAGCACGCTGGCTGGATCAATTGTCGGAGTTCGAGTTCACGATCAAGCATCGGGCAGGCACAGCCATGGAACACGCCGACGCCTTGAGCCGCAGCCCTGTCGAAGACTGTCTGGAGAGCCCCGACGAGGAAACTGTGAACGACGAGCCACTGGTAAGGCGAGTCCTCGCAGTGTCACTCGAAGCCGAAGTAGCGATGGTGCAAGTGAGCGACCCGTGGGTCAAGTCTCGAGTGGAAATTCTTAAGAAGAGCAGAACCGAGCGGACAGAGCAGGAGAAACGTACGGCGCAAGGATTTGTTCTGATTGAAGGGATCCTGTATCGCGAATACGAGGAGCGCGTTGGCGCGAGGGTGTCGAAGCGGAACTTGTTCGTGGTGCCCAGCGCAATGAGGAAGTACATGGCGGTAATGTGTCATGATCGAGCAGGACACTTCGGCGTCGATAAGACCTTGGCTGCCATCCGCGAGCGTCATTGGTTTCCCAAGATGACGGACTACGTAAAACAGCATGTACGGGCATGCGTCGAGTGTCTGTACAATAAGGACTTCTCGGGCCGACGCGTAGGCCTGTGTAACCCGATCGTGCCGGAGCGGAGACCGTTCCAAAAACTATTCATCGATCATCTCGGGCCGTTGCCGAAGGCAGCAGGGAAGGAACATGTAATCGTGCTGATAGACGGGTTCTCGAAATTTGTCGTTCTCGAGGCCGTCAAATCTACCCAAGCGACGTATGTGGTTCGGTTTCTACAGAAGGTGCTTCTTCGTTTTGGCGCACCCGACGTAGTGGTCACTGACCGAGGCACCGCGTTCACATCAAGAATGTTCAGTCAGTTCCTGAAGCAGCAAGGTATAAGGCACGCATTGATCTCTACACAACATCCACAGGCAAACGGGCAAGTGGAACGAATGAACAAGGAAGTCGCCCGAGGGCTTCGTACGAGCTGTAAGTTGGCGGACAGACGTGATTGGCCCTATAAGCTCAGCACTGTCGAGGCGCAGATCAACCGAGCACCGGCAAAGAGCACGGGAAAATCGCCGTTCGAGACGTTGCACGGCTACCTGCCGAGGCGCGATAACTTCTCGACAGTCGTGGACGCGCAGCAAGCATCAGTCTGGCGACCGGCTGAAGAGGTACAGGAGCAGATCCGAGGCCACATTGAGAAGGCCTAGGCAGAGTACAAGTAGTACTATGACGAACGTCGAAGGCCTCATCGGATTCGCTACGATGTAGGTGACGTGGTAGTTGTCAGAAGACTCCCCACCCCGACAGGTGATCCCACGAAGCTACAAGCAAAGTTCCGCGGGCCGATGGTGATCTCCGGGGTTTTGCCGCACGACACGTACCGTTTGGTGGAGCTTGTGGGTCGGCGCGGGTACACAGTCACCGCCCACTGCTCACAACTAAAACTGTACAAGCTGGCGAACGAGGACCGAGAGGAGATCTCAGCGACACGAGAGGACGAGCCAACAGGCACCGAAACCACGGTAGGCGGAGACGATACCAGGGAGACGAAAGTTGCGGCGACGACAAGGGCGAATGAGCAGCAACGGGACGAGATCCAGAGAGAAGGAGAGATAGAGATCGAAGAAGGACCGTCGACCAGTGGATCTACGAGCGACCAAGGTGACGGGGCCGGACCAAATGGTCGACCCACTCCGGTCGCAACGACGCTGTTGAGACGATCTCATCGGGAGAGACGGAAGCCGAAGAGATTCGACGATTGTTATTAGACAGCAAGCCGATAGAGACACATAGTAGAATAATTGTACCAATAATAATTGTAATAATAATTACCAATAATTTGTGTTCATACGATGACTAAAAAAAAAAAGAAAAACTTGTAACAATAATATGACATTCATAATAGTGAGATATGTAAGCATGTACATACAAGACAAAAATTGACGTCTGTAGTAATTAGACGCTACAATAATGAGAGTGAGTCGGCGGGGACGCCGCCAGATCGGAATAGGCCGACTGTAAGAAAACACACGTATGGTTTATAGAGAATTGTGAAGTCAACTAACGAATGGACGTGCACGACAATGTATGTATTGTGGGAGAGTACGAGCGTGCGCACAACACACACAAACTATCGAGGGTACCAGCAGGGGGAGACGTGCAGGCGGCACGTCAGACAGTAGGCGGTCGAGGGGGCTATCAGGGAAGAGAAGTGTCATCACCGATCAGTCCCGTCGGTGAGGTCGGAAGTGACGCAGGCCACTCGAGTGTATTCGGTCTGTACAATAAACCAAACCCTCCATGAGATACCAATCGCGCTCATACGCGAGAAACCTACTATTTTCGCTTAGCATGCCTCACTAAAAGCCCTCAAGCCATTGCTTACACATCTGTTCCAGCCCGATAAAAAACGCCTTCGATGTTCAACGTTGATGAGCTTATGTCAAAGTAATTTTCTTGTGGGTCGCACTTGAACTCGATTATCTTGGTCTTTTCATCGAGATTTGCGACTGGGAAGTAGTCAATCGTCGAAGATTTGTATGCTACTGTGTTCGTTTCAGGAAGCGAAAACAATTCGAGTGCCGATGGTTCACCTTCACCCGATCGGGGGTGAAAAGTTAGCGATTCAGCCATTGTTTGCTGGTTACGCTCCTCCTGCCCGGAGTGTCGTCGTCGTCGTAGTCGAACAAGTCCGGACGGCGAATGTTGACTGCCGCCACACGTTTGCGACTAACCTTCTTCTTCTTCTTCGTCGTCGCCTTCTTCTTATTTGTACCAATGACTGAACGAGCGCGACTTTTTATAGTAGTCTTCCCTCGGCGGAGAGCCGAGCGTCTCTTAGCACCACCACCACGAAGCGAATTTATTAAAGTATCTCTCGCGGATTTTTTAAGAGATTCTTTTATGGTGCTATCGGGTTCAGCGAGGTTCTGAGCAAGACTTGACGAAAAGGCATGCAATTTACGTTTAGCGAACGTTTTTAATAGGGGCAGTATGAAATTAAGAGCGCTCTTTACCAGATTACCCCCATGAACGTATCTCCCTCTATATCTCCCTGTGTTGGTATTGGGTTCACCAGCCACACCGCCAAAACTGACCAAAGTGACGCTAGCCATCATGTGAGAACGAATCAAGCCATTCGAGCCTTTATATGGAGACAAACAATGGTGGGGGTTACCTGGTCATGTGAAAATGTCAAATTAGAACCATCTTCAGTGCAAAGATTGATGCTGATCGATGTAATCTCTCGTCGCACATTGACTTTCTTGTAAATTATATTAAGGGGGTGAAATTCGATCACGCTATTGGAGGGGTCACCAGCAGGTATAAATTGATGGTAAAGAAGCTGCATGTCGGTGTCACCAGCAAAATTTAGACTTACCAGATCGCACATTAACAAAAGATACTTTTTCCCAGCACTAATATCGAAGGGTCTCGCAGCATCAACAGCAGCAGCAGCAGGGTCGTCGGTTAAACTTTGAGAAGGGTTGAATCCCAACAATCCATTCAAAAATGGGGAAAGTTCAATTCTCATAGCTTCGAATTGCTTTTTCGCCATTTCGGGAAATTTAAAAGAAAGGCGATCTCCGCCTTCTTTAATTGAGAAACCATTCGTTGGCGGCGGCGACGACGACGACGACGATTTGTACAGAATGTATCTTGTCGAATGGAATTGACAAAGCGCGCGTAAGATGAGCGATTTTATCAACGTTCGACGACGACGACGAGGCGTCTAAGTCATCAAATGCTTTTTCCGTTATAGTGAACTTGTATGTAACTGTGAATCTAAATTCGCTTTTCTGAAGTTCCATATGAATTGGAACCACCCGACGAGTAGTACGAGTAAGAAAATCTAAGTTTTTTAACTGGATAATCTCTATCGTATTATTATTATGATTCTTCATCGTTAGTTCAAGTTCGCCTTCATATGAAATTGCGCAAATTAAACCACGACCGGCGACATCCATGAATTCGTTGACATCAATGTATGGTTTTATGATATTTCTATACTCTCTCTTCAAATATGGAATTGAGGCCGCTTCCGATGAGTGTGCTTTACTTTTGACATGGTACTTTATCCAAGACGGAACTTGGTTTGTGAAAAGATCAAATTTTTTCGGGAAAGATAGCGAAACAAGACCAACTTCATAATTGTCGGTGGCAGATAAATCTATCGGTCGCGGTAGATAAGTTGTAAATTCGCCCTGTGTGGATCCTTTTGAATTGGCGAAACTGTTAGAAAACAAAGTTAAATAAAAATCTTTATCCATCTTGCTGCTAGCGTTTGTAATATTCAACTAGCGCACTTTGTGCCCGGAGTTTGGTCTTTCTTTCTGCAGGCTTCTCTGACATGGCTCTATTTATAGTGGAAGGTTCGACCCACCACCCTTTATTATATGGGAGGTATGATTTTCTTTCTGTTAGTGTAAACGGAAGAAGAACCTTAAAAATGAAACGCGCCACTGGGGGCGTCGGCATCACATCCGATGATGCACTAAATATCTCACGGACAATTGTTTCGTACAGGTCTTCTTTCGAAAGAGCGCCACTTCTGACCGATTGTACGTATTTTTTTAGTCGTCAGCTTTTTTAGTCGTATTTTTTTTTTTTTCAGTCGTCAGCTGCAGACTTATCAGCTGCCGCCACCAAGGGAATGTTCTGTTTGAACACCTTGCTCGCAGGGACCTGTTCCAGAAATGTTCTGTCGTGTTCAGCTTGACCTTTAGGTTTTTTTTTTTGCGGCAGCGACGGCGGCGGGCTCTTCTTCCTCCTCCTGCTCAAGCACCATAGGTAAGGGCGACATTGATTCGCGACGGCGCTCGTCATCGGCAGCGGCAGGTATTAGGTCTTCTTTAAAAGCTTCGTCGCTGGCCAATGCTCTACGCACGGGAGCTCTTCTCTTTGTTGTTGTCGACGACGAAGACCGGAGCAAGAGGTCATCTAATACCTCTAGCGATAATTTGCCGTAACGTTCTTCATCCTCTTCAGCAGAAGTTGTCCCCGCCGAAGATAGTGGAGTTATAGCGGTTGCTTCCCCTTCTTGAGGAGACCTGTAGTCGCTTATAACTATTGATGGCAATGCTGCTGCTGCATCATTCACAGTGTCAATTGGTGGTGAGTAGTGCGCATCGGAGAGCTGAGCAGTGCTTCCTTTCATTTTCCTATGAAGTGTTAAATACGCTCTAATTATTGTTTCTAACGCTCGCTTGTATTTTGGGTTCAAAAGATCGTTTACCGGTAACAAAAAGAAACGCTCCGGAGTGCCACCGGCAGCAGCGGCGGCGGTGGCGGCGGACGTCGTCAGTGAAGCCATTACACAGCAATGATAAGCGATGGCGACGACAACTATTGGGTGTCTCATCAACGTAATCGTAATACTCGAACATATAATTACGATCTTCGCCACAGCGGCGGGTATTTATTGCTGGAGCACTTCGCGGCAAATGAACTTGAGCGAGGCTTTCAACAAGCGCTATCCCTGCAAGGGTGGCCCTTATCCATATGCCCACATTTTGAATGTGTCTTCATAAGCAGCGCAGCCGCCAGAAGAGCGAACAACGACGACGACGACGACGCGGAAAGAATGGTCAGACACACAACTCGCTGGCTGTCAACGTCAAGAGTTGAACTGACGTCGCGATACTCATCGGAACAGTGTACTCGCAGCATTCTTCATAATATAAAAAGGCGCATTGAAAATTATAACGCGCTAGGATCAGGATTTATCTTCGCCGGCTTTTCAAAAATTTCATTTGAAGCAGTAAAATTCTCACACTACGGGTAACAATGGCGGCGGCGGCGGCGGTAGTCGATGACAACGGCGGTGGCGGCGATCATCGACACTACCATAATCGGCACGCTTACCCATCGTGTCAAGACGCCATCGCGGACAGTCCCAACGACAACAGAGGACCCATCGTTCACGTTGTTTTATCTCAACACCCTGTGGCTGTGATCGACGACGACGACGACGTCAACTATGTGCAGAAACATTGGCGACGATGTTTAACACAAAGGATCTATGAGGGCAAATGCTTTTTGCTTTCTGTACTAGCAGCCCTACACCCAGAGGAGTTACTAACGGCTCGCACAAACAAGATAAAGAGAGCCTTAATTGACCGTTTCGCATGTCGTTATCGTTGGCCGTCGTGGTCAACTCCCAATATTGATGACATAAAAAGTTTTGAGCGAAAGAATCACATAGGGGTAAGTGTATATCACTATGAGAACGATAGTCAAAAAAAAATCTCCACCTTATATGTCAACCCAAAACATTTTCCTAAGAATGTTTACCTATTACTCGATAGGGGACATTATTACCTTATCAGAAGCCTTCATAGAGTGATATATTCAACAAGGGCCAGCGCAGACGCTGCCGCCGCCGCCAGCAGCAATAAACGAACTAACCAGCCATTTCTTTGCAAATGTCTATTCCACTGCTCTTTAAAAAAAACTTTTGATCTCCACAAATGTGTGGGAACATTCCATCGTTACAAATACGACAACGACGACGACGACGACGACGACGACGACAACTCCGCCACAGCTCCTGGCGGCAGCGGTGGCGGCGGCGACGACGACATTTCGACTCATGAAATTAAATGTCGAGTGAAGTATCCTAGCCGAGGCTCTGTGGAATGCTATAAACCTTCCTTCCGTGAAATGAGGCAAATAGCGTACACGTTTTTCGATTTTGAAACAGTTTTGCGCCCAGATTACCGTTCAGGAATATCAAGTAAGCACATTGCTAATACTTTCAGTCTCGATTCTTTTTGTACAAGAACAAAAGAAATACTATTCTCAATCACAAAAAGCTCTTCCGATGTTCTCAATGAGCATTTTCTTCCCGCTCTACGAGAACTCGAAACTGTTCTACTCGAGCGATTCGCTAATCAGCCACAGCCGAGGTTAGACCCCCTTGAAGTGCAAATAGCTCGAGATCAACCGAATTTCCCCGTTCGGTGTCAATCCTGTAATTCATTTTTCACCCCAGAAAATCCTCCAGTAGTTCACCATGATCATTTCGATCACGAACCTTTCGCCACTACTCCTGCTGCTGCTGCTGCTGCTGCTGCTGCTGCTGCTGCTGCTGCTGCTGCTGCTGCGACAGCGGCGCTCCCTAATGGCACCTCTTGGGCAATTATCTGCCAATCGTGTAATTCTGCGTGGCGCGAACGATTCGAAATCGTCATATTCGCCCACTTTGGTTCGTCGTATGATTTCAATTTAATCATACCACAAATTTGCCAATTAGTAGATGATCCTACAAAAATCGATATTATGCTACAACCAGGTGAACGCTTCCGCCAAATAAAGGCGGGAAACTTTCTTTTCAAAGACTCCAAAGATTTTCTAGATGGTAGTCTCGCAAACATAACTTCGGGGCTGCCTGACGAATGTTTTATGCCCTTTATGCAAACGGAATTTGGCGGCGGCGGCGGCGATCGCTGGCGACTACTCACAAAAAAATTACACTATCCGTACGAGGCTGTAACGTCGGATTCGCATTTAGACACGTCGGAGTCATGAAGAATTCTACAATTCAGTGACTGATAAGAACATAACTGCTGACGAGTATGAAGATACGAGACATCTATACGAGGATGTGTTCGAGTGCAACTCACGGCGGGAGTTTACCATGATCTATTGTAAGTGCGATGTGCTAATTCTCGCATCAGCCTTCTTTTATTTTGCAGATCTAATTCGTCAGCATTTTCACGTAGAGCCGTCGTCATTTGTCTCACTATCTGGCCTCTCTCTCTTTGCCGCTTTGAAACATAGCCGGGCCCGAATAGAGTATATCACCGACGCTAAACACCACGAAGAAATTCGTAAAGGTATTCGAGGCGGTCTGTGCACTCCCTTCGCCAGGTACGCTTATGTTGATCCGAGTAATGACAACGACCAGTGTCTGACAGAATTCGACTGCAATGGCATGTATAGTTCGGCGCTAGCACAAAAACTCTATGTTGGAAATTTTATCTGTTTTGATGGTGACGGCGAACAGCCCCATTTAATTGCAGCATTCAAGAATCCCGATTATATTCTCTCTCTCAATGCCGATGAAGAAGACGTGGGTTTTATCCTATGTGTCGACCTCTCGATCCCAAAGCATGGTCAAGATGAGACGAATATTTTTCCTCTTTTACCTGAGCGATTCGATATAAGTGGCGCGGACCTGCACCCCTATCAGGAACGTCAGAGGCCGGCCAGTTACCGCTCACACAATGTAAGGCTTGTTACGACGATGTATGCGAAAAAACGCTATCTTATACATCTGCCTCATTTGCAGTTTGTTCTTAAAATGGGCGTTAAGTTGGACGATGTTCATCAGGTTTACGGATACAGCCAGCAAGCTTGGCTCAAAGACTTTATGGGCTGGATGACGACTTTGCGTAACACCGCCCCTAACAGATTCTTTAATCAGCTCTTTAGAAGATGTCAAAATAGTATTTACAGACGTCTCCTTCTAAACAATGCTCGATACGCCACGAATGCTCGTTTGTGCGATCAGGAACGTCTAGAAAAATTAATACGCGAGCGTCGTCTCGTACAACATCGAACACTGACGCCCGACATCAATCTAGCCATAGTTCAAAAACGCTCATACACCGTTAGAAATCTGAACGTGTGGGCATTTATCGTTCTTGAACGATCTAAGCTCATGCTATATCAATTTGTGTATGGCTCACTAGTGAAAATGTTCAACGAATTGAAAATTTTCTACACTGACACCGACTCTATCTTTTGCCTCATTATCGATCCCTGTTATCGTCAGAAACTGGTGGACCTCTCTTCTACTGTATTAGATCTTTCCGAACTTCAACAATCAGAACCCTCTCTATACAACACCAATTTACGAGGAGTCGCCGGCAAATGGAAAATGGAATACGGTTTTCTTCGTGGTGGAATCTTTCTTAAACCGAAATGTTACGCTCTACTTGGTAAAGAACATGACGACAGTGCTGGTGGTTCCGCCGCCCATCAGCAGCGAGTTGTTAAACGCATTAAAGGAATGCCCCGGCATTTGGTCGACGATCAGATCAACTATAGCACCTTTTTTAGCACTCTTTTCGGTGGCGACGGTGGCGGCAGCGATGATGATGATAACTATTATCACAGAATTGGAAAGGTACGAAATGAAATGGTCACTAGCGAGCGTCGATTCCGACATATGAACCCTTTTTTCGACAAACGAGTTATCCTTCCACACAGCGATGAAACATTTAGTTATGCTATTGGACATTACAAGGCCCTTGAAATCATACGCATTGCCCACGACCACGGCGATTATTGCACCACGACGACGACGCCAGTATCTAAATAAATAACGTTTTCAATTTTCGTGCTGTCGCATTTTTCTGGGGGGGGTGCCTCCAGGAGTTCATGAGACTGCTTGAGGGATGGAGGGGAGTTAGGAGGGGGGGCACCGAAAATCGCCTCAAAATCGCGCTCCGACGCACCGTTCTCGAGATATCTCGGCGTTTTGCCCCGGACTGCTCACTTCAAATTCAGTACTACGCACACCGGTGTTGATTTTTGTCATTTTGGTGCATAAACAAAGCAGACGACACAATAGCAGACGACGCTTTGCGTCGTTACCAGATACGCGCATGCACGTGTGTGTGGGTTTTTAGCGGACATGAGCCCGCTACATTTCGAACCCTCGCCACTTCGGCACCCCCCACGTTCCGCCCACTTGCCATAGGCTTCCATGCTGAGGGCGTTTCCCTTTCCCTCGAATTTTCCTCCTCTCCCCCGCTAATTCAGCGGGCGTCGTCTGCTTTGTTTACATTTGTGTCGTCTGCTGTTTTGTTTGTGCACCAAAATGACAAAAATCAACATTTTACAGTAGTAGTGTTGGGTTCACTAATTAACAGCAGGAGTGTGCCTCTCCTACTGCCAATCTTCCCCACCATGTCGTGCGCAGGTTTACTGCGATTGCAGTTGACCTGCATGATGCGGATCTCTCTAGGTGGAATGGTCATGGTGTCGGCTCGAGTGAGCTTGCACCTCGACCTCTCCTATCTCTGAGACGGGCTCTTCTATGATCGGGTTGGAGGAAGGAGGGGGGCATGATGATGCAGCCGCCGCACCTCGAGTCTGCCACCCGTCAGCGTCCGTCGTCACTGTCCTCGCTTTACGTCTTCGCTGCCTGCGGTCAGCAGCTGCTTGTTCTTGGTTGGCGCGCTCGGTGGAAGCGGTGACCTTGTCCTGCTTTTCCCTGCGCATCCTCTCCACCTCCTGCTTATAGGCTGGGCAGGCCATCGAGGCCGCCCGATGCCCCTCTGCGTTGCAGACGTAGCAGCGTGCGGCGCTCTGGCATTCGCTGTGCCGATGGCCCATCTCACCGCACTTGAAGCATCGCTGCCCCAACACCTTGTCGTTGGTGCACGCGCCGGAAGTGTGCCCCACGCGTTGACACTTATAGCAGGTCGGAGGGACTAGCCACTCGACAACGACCGCCTCCGATGATGACGTGCCCGTCTCCCAGCAAACGTCGGCTTGCGCTCTTAGGAACGGTGGCAAGACACCGCCAGGCCGCGAAGCTGCCTCCGTGACGGGGTGCTTCCGTTCGAACCACTGCAGTGGCCGACAGGCCGAGACGGGCGCGCAGATCTACGGCAATCACCTCGGCCGAACAAAACGGCGAAACGTCCTTCAACACTACCGTGACGCCCGGCTCGGACGCCGCCCGTACATCAACCTGCGCTCCAGATCCGGTTTGCAGAACCTGGGCAAACGTTGCAGCGCCGCCGGTTTGGTTTTCCGAGACTTTGATGATGATGTCACCATCGCGGTTTCGGCTAACTGCCCCAAGCGTCACGCCCGCCTCGAGCGGCTTGACGTGGCTGCGTAACGCTGCTACCGTCTCCGCGTACGTCGAGTTTTCAGGAACTCGGACGCGGACTGTAGTCCCCGCTGGGGGTTCAGGTGCTGCGTAATTTCAGCAGTGCGGTGAGGTCTTGCATTGTCGTCGAGTAACCACACTCGGTGCCGTCGATCCCCACGCAATTTGTTCATCAATCCTTTCAAGAAGCCGACATATCGGGGAGTATTGAGTTTTTCGTTTGCTGCTAATATTTCGTAATAGCAAACACCCTTGAAATCCAGAGCGAGTATCATCAACACATTTCGTCCGAATCTATCTGGCACTGCCACAGACGATTTGTCGATGGATTTCAACTGGAGGGTGTTTTTGGAGAAACAAAAACTTGATGTTTTCCCGTTGATTTTTGGGGGAATTTGAACTTTTTGCTGCAGTGTCCATCTTTCTGATCGTATCGAAACCCCTCAGTGTTCGAAAGGAAGCCACGTTCCTGTCGAACCGTATGCCCTAATAGTTTCCTGGGCCCTTCTCCTGCAGCCAAAGTGTTGTTATATACGCTTTGGCTGTGTAGCCCACCGTGCTTGCGTGACTTTCCAATTGATCTGTTATTTTCGAAATCGTATCTACTGCCAATTTTATCAATCGTAGTCTATTGCTCAGCTCTGCATCCTTGGATATCGTCGCCATTGCCATCATTAAAAACCTTGGTAAAATTTGCTCTGCAAACGTCATTATCCTTTACCCCCTCCTCAAGCATTAACAATTTGGGGAGTTTGCCGCTAAGAACGCTAGCCTTTACCCATTTTGTTGACGTATAATTCACTTTACCTCATGGCCGGTCTAACAGTTTTGCGAGGTCTTGTATCCCCTCACAATAATGAATTGCGTGCTCTACGTCCTCTGGTTTGTGTCCTTCTTATTTATTTCATTTAGTTTCATCTTTCATTGGTCTACTTCATATTTTAATCCAAGGTTTTCTGCTCTGAATTTTGTCAATTTCGGCTCTCATATTTTCTCAGTTGTTTTGGTTGTTCGATCTTGTCTTTGTTCGTGTATCTCTCTTCGTTCATCTTGTTAATGTCTTCTTTTGTCTGTCCAAGTTGTCTTCCTAGTTCAATTTTTGTTTCTTTTAGTGCCTCTTAACATTGTGCTTGAGCATATGGCCGACCATATGCGGGAAGGTTTTCCCGCGGATGTCCCTCGGCTTTCTTGCTCTGGCCACGCCGGACAACATCGGATCGTATGATCCATGTCGTCGGCCGCCCGGGTGTCGCACAGGACTCATGTATCCGAGTCTGATTTCCCGATCTTGACTCGAGCCACAGCCTGAGGTCCGGAATCCTCACCCTGCTGTATGTATGTTTGCACCAAAGGTCCGGTCCTGAAACCTAGAAATTTGTCTGTTTATATTTGTCTTACTCTCCTCTTTCTGGAATCATTCATCATAACATTTTCGAGAATAGTCTTCGGAATTTCTGAGATTTTTCCAGAAGCCCCTAAACATATGTGGTTAAACGATACCTAGGTGAATCAGTGAAATTCTTCCTAGAATATTATAATTTCCAGAAATATTAATTTCTGTTATAGGCAAGATCTATCGCCTATTCTCCTTCAGGCTGGCCAATTTGTGAGCCGTCCTTTGTAATTGAAACCTCAGGACTTACGCTCGAAAGTCTCGATGGCTTGCGAGTTGCCTGCCCTCTCTCCTCCACGTCTCTCTCTGTAACAGGTGTGTCTTGTGCAACGAGGGGGCGGCGGACAACGTGGTACACACCATCCAGCGCTGTGGCGCTCTCTCGGAGGCAAGAGGAACTGGCCCGGAAGGTCACCCACATCCCACCTCCGTTCGAGAGGTCGTCGAGAAGATGATGACGTCGAACAAGGCGTGGAGAAACAGAAACCGATAGCTAGACGCCGATATGGCGGAGAAGGGCAGCAAAGAAGACCAGCGAAGGCAACAACCAGCTGGCCGAGAGGAAGAGCCTCTCCGGAAGGGGGAACTTAAGGCATGAGGAAGGTGCTGATAGGAGGGTTAGCAGGGGGGGAAGCAGCCATGCTCTTCGGAGGCTCTTGGCGCATCCAGCAAGGCGAACATGGAATGCTACCCGAAGCTGACGTAATGTCATCGGACACGATGGTGGGAAGAGAGTAAATGAGAAACACTCTCCTCTCACGGCTTCGAAGTAGTTTTCAGAGACATGCCGAGATAGGGGAAAACACGGAATTTAGCAGGTTTGTGAGTCCTGCACTAGTCACTTGTGATATCTGTGAGCATCAGGCTTTTACTAAAACCATCCCAAAAAAAAGTTAGGCTAGGTTTCTAACATGAAGTGAACATAATAATACATACACTGTGTTCGTGTGGCACTACAGGTGGTAAAAGAGGCGGGTTTGGTAAGCGTCGAGTGGGCATCGGGCAACAAAAATACCCGGCGCGGACCAAACTAGCAGAAGCGGCGCAGTGACGTTTCATGAGGGCTGAATGGCACGGCTGTGGGGAGTGTGATAGAGAGCGTTACCTGGGAAACCGGAAGAGGGTACAGCTCTAGAACTGGACGGTACAACAGGCCAATGGATAGTACACGGACCTTGGGGTAGTAATAGCCGGCTTGCCCTGGCTACCCCACCAGCCATTGAAAAATCCCGAATACGAGGTAATGGCGGCTGACGACCAGATGGGACCACCACGAGTTTTCCACAGGATAAGGAGGAGAAAGTGGCGGAGATAAAAAGGGAGGAAATACGGGCACCCAGGAGGAAATGGAGAAAACCGCAGACCCTTTTGCGAGATGAAGTCGCGTGGCTAGATCGCTAAACAGAGGACAAGCGACAAATGTCTCCTCGACGTTCGCAACTGAGGCCCACGCACACGCGGAAAGCATCTCGATTCGGGACTAAAACACCACGGAGACTGGGGAATAATCGACTTTCGTAATAGCCAGCCAAGAGCTTAAACGACGTTAAAAAAGAGTGGCAAGTGGAACTCCGGAAAGCCGGAAACAAGAGATAAAAAAGAGGAGATGGCTGCGACGAGGGTATGGGAACGGCTTCAAGCGGTTGGAGACTCCGAGAAATTGGCAGAGGTCCTAGAGGACAAGTGGCCGAAACTAGCCTTCAGAAGAATGAACAAAGTCAAGACCAGCTCCCCCAGGGACAGGGCTGCGACAGAGCTTATTACCGCCGCGGAGTCCGACAAGGACCAACAACTACTAAAGAACCTCGCCCTTAAGATCCCAGGGTTGGAGCGAGTACGCACTGTCCTTTCCCCTGGGAAGAGATCAACAGTCAATTGATTATGAATCAGACAGCGAACAAACTTCACAGGCGCCCAAGCCACTTGCTATTGTCGAAGTGGCCAGCATTAGAAGGCAGGGAGGGGATACAGACTGGCGAAGTCTGTTGTAGGCTCTCCAAAGGGCTACGACCAAATTTGGAAGTGGGCCAAAAGAAAGTGACTTTCTCCATCCCGAGCGAGCTGGACACGGAAGCCGCTAGAAAGCTCCTCGAGTGCGCACTACACTTGGAGAGGGCGGAATACGAGGCAGAGATATGTGAAAAGAAGAGGAAAGAAGGAAACAGCAACAACACGACCGGGCGTAACACTAGCAAAAGCAAGGTGACAGCATTACGATCTTCGCGTCAAAGCGCAGGGAAAAACCTACAGTGAAGTCATCAAAGCTCTGAAGGGCAATGTACGACCAGGAGAGGTCGGAGTCTCCATACAGCGAGCAGAAAAGACTAACAAAGGTGGGCTGCGAGATCAAGTGCGGAAATCTAAACACGGAAGAAAGCTCGCTTCATAAAAGTAAGTGCTAAAAATAGCGGAAGCGATCGCGACCCCTCTTACCTATGGAATGACCACACTCCTAAAAAATAGGGACTTCGACGAAACGACAACGGTGGATGAGCTCAGACAAACGATGGCTGCCTAGTAGGTAGGTGACTGCCAGAGAACTGACAGAAACCCGAAGCCGCGTACAGGTGGGCGGGTGGCTCAGATGCCGCATCACCGAGAAGCTCACCCCAACCAGCTGCTGCAATTACCAAGGGTACTACACATCGTCAAGGAATGTAAGGAGGCCAAGAGTGATAGGAGATGTTACAAATGTGGCACCCTGGGACACAGGGCCAAAGCCAGAACGGCGGAGACGAGACGCTGTCTCATCTGCGAAGAAGGCGGAAACGCGGCAAACAGCATGAAATGCCGAAAAACAGGGAACAGTTGGCGGAGCTTGGGAAACAGAGGGCGGTAACCATCCGCAAAGCCCAACAAAGGCAATGCTCAAAGCCGCCAAGGAGGACGAGAAGAGAAAGAAGAGACAGAAGAGAAGAAAGCAACGAGAGACAATTCAAGGAGTAGGACACCCAAGTTGCGACGTCAGAAGAGGAAGGAAATCTGACCAGCGAAGGAAATACAGCGGGAAGTATGGAGGCCAACGCCCCATAAGGCGAAGAGAACGATTAGCCCAGTCACGACCAAAACAATCGTCGAAGTACTCCAAATTAACCTCAACCGCTGCAGAGCTGCGCACGACCTCCTCAAAGTGACTGTGGCCCAACAAGCGGTGGACATCTGTCTCATGAGAGAATCGTACTCGGACTTGGCAGGAGGCGAGAAGGGGGCGCTCGATGACAGAATGATACGGCGGTTTGGGTGGTAGACACGAAAGACAAATAAACGCTAATTAGGAGAGTGCCGAAAGGTGAGGGATACGCATGGGTCGAGCTGCAGAACGGCGCTGTGTTTTACGGCTGCTACTTTTCTCCAAATCGACCCATCGGCCCCTTTATCGAGTACATAGAGGATACGGAAAATAAGTCTCCGAAAAGCGAGAGGACCCAACATGAAGCCCGTCGTTATCTGCGACGATTTGAACGCGTCATCTGCTGAATGGGGCAGCAAACGAGAAGACGAAAGAGGGAGAGAGATCTCAAGATGGATAGCAGAGAGCCTACCTTCTACAGGTACAGGGTGGTCAAGGAACAGAGCCAAGTCCAAGTGCAGAAGGCACACATTGACCTGACCCTCACGTATGGACGCATGGATAGAACCGGGATCCAGGGCTGTCGAGTGCAGGGAGATTACCGCTATATCTCCTTCACAGACAAGGCGGATGTTGAAGGTGTACATCACGAAGTTCGGTCACAGCCTCCCGTTGAAGCCAAATACCAATTCGAAAAGAGAAGTTTATTTAAGATCTGAGGTGAAGATTCCAAGGAGACGAGGAGGGTAAGAAAAAGAGGCCAAGAAAAAAAATGCGCTGACAAAGGCCCTGACAGAGGCTTGCCAATCAGCCTCCCCAGATACAAACAAGCGCATTCGGTATGCACCCAAGTACAGGTGGACCCAAGAGATTGCAGAAACCAGGAAAGAGTGCATCAGACCGCCACCAGGAAACCGACCGGTCTACCTGCCTGGGTGCACGTGTGTGTCTGTGCCGTCACCCGTAGAGGACGCCAGGTAGGTGACTCCTTCCTATAGTCGCTGCGGCTGTGCTTCCAGAGGACGGGTGTCGTGCCCAGGGGGGGGGTGAGGAGAGTTGGACAGGCTCCTTCTGGCGATCACTTTGCCACCCTCGCGGCCTCCCTAGGCCTCCCCAAAACGGAGATACGGGAGTCCACGCAGTATACTGCGTCGGTTCTCCTTACATAGGGGACTATCCCGGCATCGGAGTCAGAAAGCGGTCCAAGCGACCTCCTCTGTCAAGTTTCACAAGAACTGGGCGGGGGAGAGAGTCAGGACCGGTAGTCAAGGCAAAGACGCGAGGTCTAATTTTTGCGAGTAACACGTGTTTTCGCCCCCTTCCAGCCTGTTTTGCTTCCAGAAGCGAAAAAGCTGGCTGACGGAGCCAAAACTGCGCCGACGCGGCCCAGGGGTACCGGTCAAATTCTGATTCGGCATATCTCGGGTTCGGTTGGTCGCACAGGGCTGAGACTTGGTGTGGAAGCGTAGCTCGTCGAGCTCCATCGACTGAGCGGCACTCCAATCATGTCGAACCCGTTCGAGCCGACGAGGCAGGTGCCAAGGTCCCCGCCGAACAAGGACGGGGCGGCGTCGGGTCCCGGACAAGAGACGTCGACCCCAGCTCCCACGCTGGTCGATGACGACGTCGACATAAACGTGATTTCCACGGCGGAAGGGGGCGAGTATAACCATGCCAGCTCCCCGAATAGAAAGCAAGAAAGGCAGCTCAAGCGGAACTGGGTATCACCGGGGTCCCCGAGGTCGCTAAGCCCGCCGGAGATGCCGGCCCACCTGGCTCCGCTGGTCAAGAAAGGAGGCAAGAGAAGCAAGGGCATCAACGTCTTTACGAATGATTCGCCGAGAGACTACGATGAGGCTTTCGCTAAGATCGCAGACTCGGTCACCAAGCTCAATGAGTTTATGGAAAAACACACGAACACGCAGCTGGACATAAAGTCCGCTGTTGTGCGGCTGGATTTGGTGGTGCATTGGTGCAGCCAACAAAACAAAAATAGAAAGGCCGTCCTGCTCAAGGCGGAAAAAATGACGGAAGCAATGGGCCAGTCAGCGGCTCAGATCGAACAGCTCAACAAAGACCCGCAAGAGACCCGAAAGCAGAAGGATGGCCTTCTCAGCAAGTACAACGCTCTTAAGGACCGGCTGGAAAAGCTTCACCAGAGGCCTGTTCTTACAACAACAGAAGCCGGGACCTCTGGCACGGCAAACGAGGCTATGACGACACAGCCCTCAGTAGGCGACGTCCTCTGCCTCAAGTGCAACAGACAGGTCGAGAAAGAGCGGTTAGAAGAAATCAAGACCGCGGCACTCACCAAGGAGATCAACGAGGCGCTGCAGCAGGTGCACACGACCGAGCAACAGTTGGAGTTGATCGCCAAGGACCGGCCGGAAGGTGTCTTCAAGAGGACGGCGCTTGGCAAGAAAAACATCGTCGGGCTCGAAAACCATCATAACTCAAGGCTCGGAAAAGGACAGGAGCCTTCTGGAGTAGCTGGCCGGACAGTTCCCGTCGGCAATAGCCGCAGAGGATCTGCCGGTTGGTGCCGTCGCGGTGCTAAGCAGCAGCCAGGCTTTCGAGGTGTTCGATAGCATTGAAGAATTTCGGGGCTTCGACCACTCAGCAGACTATCAGCGATCACGTGAGACCTGATCAGGCCGGAGTCAAACTGGGCAAGGTTCGGCCATCCGGTAAGGATGGGGCGGATGCGCTCATTGACGTGTACGGACCGTCTGCAACTGGTGGGACCACCTTCGTCGATATTATCGGAAGGGGGCAGGTGTTGACGTGACTGCACAAGAGGCCACAGGCTCTACCATGACGGTGGTTCTCCACAACGTGGACCCCTTCCTGGGCAGTAAAATCGGCAAGGAACTGAGCTCGGTCCTTGGTCTCCCGACAGAGGACGTGATAAAAGCAGAAGAAAAGGCGTGGCTCGGACGTAACAAAGTCTGGAAACGACTTTTCACACTCCCTCTCGCGCTGGCTAGACGCCTGATCGCCATGAAGGAGGTTACCCTCGGCATGCTGGTATGCAAGCCCGAAGAATGGGTGATAATCCCACTCTGCTATAACTGTCAGAAGATCGGTCATCTGGCAAGGGAATGCAAAGAACAGAAGGTGGCCGGCCGGCATTGCCATAAGTGCGGAGGAGTTGGTCATGTCTCCAAAGAATGCTCGGCCGGAGTCAAATGCTACGCGTGCGACAAAGAGGGCCACGTGGCCAACTTTATGGCATGCCCGAAATCCAAGGAGATGGTGCAGGCACGCAAGAAGACGGTGATCGCCATCACGACAGCGTCGACTGCCACACCGAGCACCAGCGACCATCAGCAACAACACACCCAAGCGCAAAGAGAAAAGAGGAGGGATATCGTGACTGGCGATGGCTTCACCCACCCAAAGAACGCGGTAAGGATTCACTCCCCGACAAACGGGTCGGATGACTCTTCACCTAAAAATGTTTAGTGTGAAGATCATCCAGGCCAACTGGGAATCAGAAGGGAAGATACTCAGGAATCGCACATCGACCTGACGATATGGAGTGAGGAGATGGTGGCCGCAGTGACAGGCTGGACGGTCCTAGGACATCAAGGTGTGACGGAAGGAATACATGAAGACACGAAGATGCCTGAAGAGCGAAAGGGCACACGGTAGACCCACGGGAGATTTGCTTATCGCGTACAGGCAATGTACGGCGGCGCTAAAGCGAGCAATCGCTTCCAGCAAAAAGGAATGTTGGAAAAGTTTCCTAGCGGAGATAGACGACAACCCCTGGGGCCGCCCTTACAAAATGGTGAGAGACAAGATCAAAAAGCCGCCCAGACTAGACATCCGTGAACAGGAAAGACAAGACGCTCTCAAGAAACTCTTCCCTCGCCACGAAGACTTCTCAAGAGAAGAATTCGAGCTGCCAGAAAGAGAAAACGGCACGGAGGAGGACACACCGCCGGTCAGGATTCATGAAGTTGGAAAAGCAGGTAAACGAATCAAAACGGGCAAGGCCCCTGGGCCAGACGGCATACCGGCTTTGGCTGTCAGGGTGCTCTTCAAGGAGTTCCCTGCAGTCGTCGCCGCCGTGACCACCGGGATCGTGCGGAACGGGAAGCTTCCGCCTTCCTGGAAGGCTGCGGAGGATGTACTGATTCCGAAGGGGAACGGTGGCTTCATGCCCATATGCTTGTTAAATACGCTGGCCAAAGGACTCGAAAGGATAATCGAGGAACGCCTTAGATCGTTTGCCGAGGAAGGAATTCGGTCTCTTGTCGAAAACTCAATATGGGTTCCGCAAGCATCGATCTGTCCACTCGCCTATACACAAAGTAGTGGCAAAGGCAGAACTGCTACATAGCTCCACGCGTAAGACTCGCCAGCTGTTTGCTGCGATCCTTCTTGACGTAAGGAACGCGTTTAACAGTCTGCCGTGGAAAGTGATACTTGAAACCCTCAAGAGGAAGCAAGCGCCACCGTACCTTGTCAGATTACCTGTTGAGGCGCAAGATCTCGAGTGCAGGAATGTGTGTGGACATGACGGACGGGGGTTCCACAGGGATCCATCCTTGGACCACTCCTGTGGAATATCGCCTATGACGATGTTCTACGCATTCAAGGTATCCCGAAAGGGGTTGAAAGTCTAGCTTATGCTGACGATCTGGCAGTTGTGGTTGAAGCCAAAACTAACATTCAGCTCGAGCTCAACGCCAACAAGACTCTCCAGGCGATCCATGAGTGGATGAGCAGCGTCGGCCTCGAACTAGCGCCGGAGAAGAGCGAAGCCGTCTTGCTCACTGGCCGAGCTGCAGTCGGTCCGGTTAACTTCCTGCTGGACGGAAAAAGCATCAGGAACGTCGACCACGCAAGGTACCTTTGAGTCCACCTGGATCAAGGGCTCAGAGGAAACGAGCATGTCAAGATTGCGACCTCAAAGGCGAGCAAGGCAGCGAATGACATTGCCAGGATATTACCCAACATCCATGGCCCTAAGCGGGCGAATCGGAGGAAACTGGTGATGTCGGTTGCTGGTTCGATTGCTCTTTTCGGATGCTCGGTCTGGTTCAGCCCGGCGAGAGACACAAAGCAGAGCAGAGCATTGCTAGGAAAACCCAACGGACGGCAGCGCTTCGGATCATTCAAGCCTACCGTACGGTGAGTACAAATGCCGCTCTGGTCCTGGCAGGCACCCCACCGTGGGATCTGGTAGCCGATGAGCGACGCAGGCTTTTTGAGAATAGCCACGACAGATCAAAAGAGACAGAGCGCGAGGCGACACTAACGGCCTGGCAGAAGGAGTGGACTGAGCTGTGCGATGGAAAGCCCGGCGCCAAAGTTCGGGACCTGATCCCGGATATCAACAAATGGCTGGAACGCCCAGGTGGGGACATGGACTTCTTCATGACCCAAGTTATTACTGGACATGGAGACTTTCAGGTCTACCTGAATGATTTCAACACAGTCTCCCAATCGGGGAGCTGCATTCACTGTACGGAAGGCGCAATGGACGACGCACTACACACCCTGCTCGTTTGCCCTGCCCTTGAGCCTGCAAGAACTCTAGCCCTGGAAAATGTCAAGCAACGCTGGCTGCGGAACGGCGACTCTCGAGGAAGAAGCCCTCATCCTAACATGCCACGTACGAGCATGATGGACTTCGTCGATTTCGTTTCCGAAACAGCCAGTGTCTGGGAGATCGGTGCCGAAACTGCTAAACAGGTTCTCGAAGAAAAGGGACGACTTGCCCGAATTCGACTACGAAGATTTCCCTTTATTACGGAAACAGACGAGAGAGAAAGCCAAGGGGAGACTGGAAGCGACGTGTACAGCTTAGTGGGTACCCTCCCCACGGAAAGACACGCCGATGACAATGCCGCAAGTATGTCGGGTTCGCAGGTTTATGGGAACGGCTTGTCTGAGGTGGGGAACCCGACGGGCGACCCCGGCCAATTGATCCGGTAGACGCCTGCCACTCTCCGTTGGTCCGTAGCACTGTTAACTGAAGATCCGGACCAATCCAGAGTGAAGCTTAAGTGGGGCGTAAGTTTAGTGGGTAGGTCTGCCATCCCATCAGGCAGGAGTCCCACAGTACCATGGCAAATACCTTAGTCGTGAGGCCTGATCTGCATAAGCATTCTCCGTCATAAAAAAAGGTATAGAGCTTCCGTCTTGCCCGGCGCGAGTTTCAGGTGGTGATCTTCCGCCACAAGGGACAAGGCCTCATTGGCTCTATCCTGTAGGGTCTCCTCCCTGGGGGCTATCAAGAGCAGAGCCAAGTCGTCAGCACAAGCCAAGGACTGGACGCAAGTGGACAGCTGAACTTACCGCTCCCGAGAAAGGCCGTGTCCAATATCTGCGAATAGGTTGTGGAGTCGAGTTCGAGAAGCTTCCCGCACGTATCGAGTAGGCAGATGGGCCTATAGGCTGAGCTCGATTTTGGGATCAGGACCAAGTCGGCCCTCGTTGCCACCCGCCTGAACACTTTTGGGTGACTCTTAGCCGCCCTTCTAACGGCCTCCGTGGGTATTCCATCGGGACCCGAAACCTTACCTGTTGCCAATTTCTCTCTTGCGTAGAGTATTTCATTTATCGTTACCTCTGGAAAGTCTCTCTCCTCGTTTACCTCTATAAGGCCACACAGCGGGACCGTGGTAGGGTGTATCGGGAAGAGTTCTCTTATTGCCTGTGATACCTTATTAGCTGACAGGGGCGGGTGGCGTTTGCCTACCCGACCTCTAACAATCTTGTATGGCAGACCCCATATATCTCTGTCAATGACGTCTTGAAGCTCCTTCCAACACCTTTGTTTGCTCTCGCGTACAGCTCTCCGGAGTTTCGTTCGAGCTATCTTGTGCGCACTTTCCAGCTGGTTGCCCCCTTCTAGAAGAGGGGTCTTCGGGCCAATGCGCCTGAGAGCGCTTCTGTGTCTCGTAAGCTTCCTTCTCAGACCGTTGCACATTTTACGTAGTTCTCCTATTTCCTTCGTCCACCACTGCACTGGCTTCTTGTCTTTGCCTGCTGTGACGGGGAGTAACCGACAGCCTATGGCCTCAACGAGCTCTTCGGGTCTGAGTGTGTGGGCAAAGTTGCCTTCCAAAGCTAGTTTTGGGCTGTTCGTCAAATTTCTTCCAATTAAAACTCCTGACCCTCCACTTTGGTTTGTCTCCCGAGTTGGTGATCGGGGTGTTGGGGATGATTTTGGCCCAGGTGAAGGACATGTACCTGCGATCGCTAAGAGTCTCCGTGTCTAAAACTTTCCACTCATTTACTTGCGACAGGGAAGAAAGGTTAAAGATCGTTAAATCTATCCAGGCTTGTTGGCCTCTTCTAATAAAAGTAGCGTCTCGTCCCTCATTTACAAACCTTCAACCAAGAGAAGCGAGCCATTCTTGCAATATAACTCCTCTGGTGGTTATTGCCCGTCCGCCCCAAGCCGTGTGGGAGGTATTAAAATCTCCCGTTATGATCATTGGCCCCTTGTTCTGGGAAATGAAGGTACCTAGCGAGTCAAGATATTCCTGAAACTTCTCCAGGGTTTTGTAAGAAAAAAAAAAAAAAGAAAAATAGCAGCTAATTATAAAAGGCCCCTCATCCAATGTCATCCAGGTAAAACCAGTACCCTTTCCTATGTTAGCGATGGCAGGCCCGGTGGCCGGTGACACGTTCCAGATGGCTGTATCCCCCTCAGGATCGTGATACCAGCAGGGATCGTTGCTACCCTTCTGCTCAAGAAAGGCTCTGTTTGGCTCTGACATTATTGCAAAGTTTATCCCTCTGTCTCTTCATTCTGCACTCAGCAGAACTTAGGAAATATATTTATTAATTGGTGGAGCTTCCAGTCGTCACTCTTTTAAGAGTGACCCAATCGCCGCCGGGGTCCGAGGTGACTTTTCAAATAGTCTTCGATCTCTTCTTGGTTAGGGCCGACCGCGACGATTCATGCGTCTGCGGGTGTGCATCCTCCGTCGGTTGAAGAGTAGGCGCACTCTTACTTTAGGTGTTCTTGACCATCTTCCTCTAGTGAAGGCAATGCATAATGTCGGCTCGATGCCGGCCCATGGAGGCGATCGGGCACCGGGGATTCTCTGCTCGACAGTCCCTGGCCAGATGCGTCAAAGCTTCGCACTCTTTGGATGCACAGGAAGCGGTCTAGTATCTGGCGCCAATTTTAAATTTCCTTTTCTGGATCAACATCGACGCCGTGGCTCTGTTAGTGACTATTATTGCAAACCAGATGTTTGACTGACCAATCCGTGTTTCTTTAATTTTATGTCGCTGGCCATACCTCGAATCTCTTCGAGAAGCGAAGTCCTAATAGTAGATTCTTGCATCCCGGGGTCGATTACCCATAGCGCCAGGATGACACTGTTATTGATTACCCTGTGATCTGTTTCTAGGTTACTTTTATCCCTAATCTCCTCTACTAACCTGCTGGATGTCCCAGAAGTTTGTTCCCGGACCTTAATTATTAAGTCTCCCTCCTTGCCCTTAGAGGCTCTCCTAATCTCCGCCCCGATGCTTCCTGGGTCAATGCAGTTCTTTAGGTCCCCCATTAGTTTGGGCAAATGACTTGCCTTCTACTTTTTTGACTCGCACAGCAGCAAGTGCACCTTCGGGCCTGCTTGCTCGTGGTGGCAGGGTATCTCAGGTATCCTGAGCAGGTTGAAGGGAGGAATCTGTGCAGATGTGAACTTTCATATCGTCTCGCCCTTCCTTGAGTCTCGCGACTTCGATAATCTTCCGAACGTCGTTAGATCGTCTACCCTTAGAGTAGTATAAGAAGGAGCCCCACGATGGGTTTAAGGAGGAGCCCCCGGACCTGGGTTCCTTGCTGATTCTTTTCATAATATTTAACATTAAGTTAAGTGTTTCTGACTCGTTAGTCACCGTACCAGGACCACTAACCTTTCCCAATAGCAGGGTGTTGGTCCCCGAACCCGAGGTGTTCTCTTGTCCCTCCTCTGCTTCGCATATTATCTGATTTTTAAGTGTAACAAACTTGACTCGTATTAATTTATGTACCATCTGTCTAATGGATAGAAATTGTGACTCCACTTTACCCAAAAGAGGGCCATCGAGCTCCCAGCCTTGTGTGACTGTTAGCACCTTTATAGGATTTTCTATAAACGTATTCTCTTCCTCAGTGACCAGATGATCAAACATGGTGTCAGGCCATTCTTCTCCCATAATTCTGTTGATATTTACCATATCCGGGGCAGAAATGATCTCAGCCTACATACTCTGCGCTCGCTCAGCTTATTTAAAATAGTCAGCTTCTTTACAACCTGGACAATTTCCTACCTGGCGAGACTCTTCAGATAAAGAAAGATGATAAAGAACTCCAAAGATTCGACACGTCTGACAGGATTTGAACCCGCGTCCCTCCGGCCCAGGAAGAGAATAAGCAAAGGTGGCGCCGACAGGTCCTCATAGTAATACTTATAGGTTAAGAGCTGAGGCCTGTCAGATAGGGGGACAGCTGAGGGTCAGCTCGAAAATCAATTATTATGGACAATTTCCTGTCCCTGGTGTACTGGAGAAACGACTCTCGAGAGTACGGATTCTTCTGTGTGCCTCTTGAAGCTTAGCGCATACAGTCTTGCTCTCGCCCTGGCTTCTTCTAGCTCTTTTTCTGCTTTTTCTCGGATCATGTCTAGAGCTTTTATCCTTTTTTCCAGTCCATCGATGGATCGTTTGAGACTATTTCTCTCAGACCTGTCGGATGCGTGAGTCTATACCAGAGGCGTTTATGCCTTCCAGCCTAGTCTCTGTTCTGCTCTTCTAACTTTTGAATTTGCGTTTGTTTTGGTGTTACCAATTTGGTTGTGGCACTCTGCATTTCTTCTATGGCCGTTCTGAAGCCTCCCATGTGGCAGCTGAGATCAGCTGAGATCATTTTAATCACGATCTTGGTGTTGCTGACCTCAGCATCCACTGCAAGGCTATTCACCGCCTTTCCGATCGCTTCTGATATATCTGTCACCCTCTCTGGGGATGAGCGCACCGAATCCTGCATAGGAATAGACCTATTCCTCTCCGGATCAGTCCCGACCGGGAAATCCGGCGTTTTTCTCTTCCTATGTCTACGAGACTCCGGTGACCTGCCGAGCCCTAAGGTATGGTCATTCATTCTCTCGTCCTCCGATTCGCCCCCCGTTATCTTACCCTCACTGATGCCTGCGTTGTCGTTTATTAACGAAACTACGCTCGGACCCTCCCCACCCGAGGTATCTGCGCCTATGGGGTCTCCCATGGCTTGAGTCCTCGAAAACGAAGTCGTCACCTTTGCACCGTGTACTCTGAATTTGCGGGACCAATTGCGGGTTCGTTGTGGACAGTTCGTAATTGCACTCGATTCACGACGATTGCGAACCTGTGGCCGCTACCATCTACAAAAAAAGCACCTGATGATATGTTCACATTTGTTTAGCATAAAATACGTTGTTTATAATATATTGATTTTATAATGACATTTTATTAATTAAAGTTATTACTATGAAAATTTATACGCAAACCATAAAGTAATTGTATTGACGTTTTTTACATTTCTAACCAAACTATTTTAATTGTTTATAAACCTAACTAAAATAAAGGAGCATGATTTATACATAAATATACATTTTAACTATTAAATTCGTTATTAGAATAGACTCATTATTCTAAATAATGACATTTTTTTACATGTTTTCCAACTTTCTTTTGTTCACTCACATTTTCCTTCTATTATTATTATCATCATTATTAGTATTGAAAGTATGATTGGTAATTCCCCCCCCCCCCTCTAAATTGATTGCATTTCAGGAAGACAGCTTCACACCGAATATCAAGATCGACAACACTCGACTAACACACAAGAAGATAACGTCTCAACGATGGAACCTACAATTATTTGCGCAGACACCCTCATCAAACGTCACTTAAAGCTCATCGTAGAAGACAATTCTCCGTCTATAAAAGAGTCAATTATTCTAACAGCGACCAATGAGAAATCACCAAAATCATCCCTGCGTAAAGTTTTACAACAAACTCGCCGTAAACCTGAATTCGCCATTATTCAACATAACGAATATTCGACGGGTGTAATGAGAACTGCCAAACAGTACCACACATACATACCACGGAAGCAAGGAACAAATTCATCATTTGCTGGATCAACGTTTACAGGAAATCAACGAGACGCAATTACAACACCCCTTGACACATTGATTCTAGTTAATGATCGTGGTGTACTTGAACTGCGGCATGTCCGATTTGATATTTACGAAATGAGCTCAATAATTCCACAATCCATTGAGAATGAGACTTCAAGAAGCTCACTTACCTCCGAGGTAACAGATACTTTACGGAATTAGCCATTGAAAACGACATCAGCGAACGACGACCAGCATGTCAAGAAACAAACACGCTAGCCCACAGAATCATACGCAACGATCCCGACGTTCAAGATGCTCAACAAGCGGAAACCACTGCTGCACGACGCATCAGACGCAGCAATCCCAATATTTGAGATGCTGACCAAGCGCAGAATACTTCAGCCTGCAGTCATCGACGAACACAGGATGATTACCACCGAACAGAATTAGCTGCACAATCAGCAAGACGCCACAAGCAACGTAACCGTAATCACCAATCGACTCCATCATATAGCGACTCCATCGATAGCGATCATGCGACCGGAGTCCGTCGAACGTCACCAGTAAACATAGCTCCCGTAACATGCACATATTGTGGAGCTATCCAATTCGAAGAGGAGACATTAAAAGTGAAGCAGTAAAGACCTCATTAAGATTCCAACACCAAGCTCTGTTCAATGGGCATCTACTAGGAGAGCGTCACACAATCGATAAAATATTTCGTTCATATGCACGATTGATTAATCATCAATATTCGTTAACTGCTCCAAACTGTGAAGCTTCCGAAGTAGGAACTCGCGGACCAATCACCGGAGTATCGTTCACACGTCAACCTGCAACACTCAACATGAATCAATGTATGCATGATCACATAAACACCAATACAACAACTACGCAACTGTTCTTTATGGAACCGCATAATGCTGTTGAGGAACATATTCGCGAAATATTCGAGTCTCTGCGCGGTGAACAGCGACGTAAACAACAAATAACCCGTGGAAAATTGCAACAGTTACTAACGGCATTCGATCGTGCACTACGTACATTCAATAAATACGTTCGAGCGTTTAAAACCAGCCAGAAAGTAGAAACACAAACGGTTGAATCTGAAAACCAGTTTGTGTCTGAAGTGGTCGATCCAAGTGAGTTTGGCGTCGATCCACGCACACACAACTTGCCCACCAATAATGAAGACACAATATCTGAATCGCCACGATTATCATCATCATCATCGCCGAGGGATTGAGAGAATCAAGGCAGCTTTTGAGCAAACTAGAGCTTGGTCCATGGAGTCTTGGTCGGTTGAACCTGGGATTCCTCGGAGGACGTATCATCGAATTATCACTAATATACTGAAGAAGAAGAAAATCAATGCAAAATGGGTTCCCCATAAACTGAGTGCTGACCAGATGAAAATGCGTGTGAAGTGTTCGACATCGGATTTGACGTATACGCAACAAACCGGGCGTCCTCCAAAGCCCCTACCTCCCCTGGTTAATCTCCAACGACCATCTACCCACCCCATCACCCTCCGTAAGACATACACACTATATGTTGCAACAGACTAAATGATGAGACAGGGATCGTGGTATACGGCGAAGCCTCGAGGAATAAAAGCCGGGAAATAGGAGTGGGGCGAGATGGAGGACTAAGGAATACCAAAGAAAATGCTTACGAGGAACAAGTGAGCTGCGAAAGCGCCGGACCTCACGGGGCCTCGGGGTATAGGATCCCTACTACACGAGAGCAGGACCGCACGGGGTAAAAGTCAAGCCACACTCGTAGCTGGGAGGACACAGCTTGCGCACAGCACTTTCCGAAATGGACTAAATAATGAAAATTGGCAAACATTTTAATTGGCTGCCGTCTAGTTTAAATACTCCAGTGAATTTCTGAATGCTTGCTATTTACACGCTAAAGATCTTGTCAGTCAGAATTTATATATATATATATATATATATAAATTCTGACTGACAAAATCTTTGGCGTGTAATATATATATATATATATATATATATGGGTACGACCCTCACTCACGAGGGATCAATACGAGTGTACAGTTACCAAGGAGACCCCCGCCTCCCGCTTCTATATCTGATAGACGATTGTTAGACCCACACTATGCGGCGTCAGCGTTGAAATCATCCTAAAAACACTGTTCTATCCATGTGCGAACTATGCCTTGACATTCCCCGTAAGGGTCAAAAAAGTGATAACTAATTTCTAAGGAAATTGCTTCGTGCTAAGTATCATCAATGAAACCATACGCCATGGTGCTTCCTTCGACGTGAGTAACCTTGACTTAATTCTTAATACATTGGCCAGCTCCAATTTTGCCTGAAAACATTACAGGATCTTTACTCACGGCATTCGTTTAGTATTAACATTAATATCTAAACATTTGTTAAAGGTTTTTAGGAGTTCAAAGGTAAAGAGTTTTGATTGACGTGGTTGGTGCATGTCAGTGAGTACGCAGTATGTTGTCGTCTTCAAAACGACCCGGAGGCGAACTAAGACAAACAGTCTAACTGTTTGTCTCTATTGTCTGTTTGTCTAAATGCCCGTTCGTGGGAGAAACTCCAAGGCTCCCTTTTAATGGAAACAGTCGACGTTACATTCAGGATCTTAAGAAGAGTTAAAATAATAATTAAACCATTACACTGGCTCCTTGTACATTACTGTTTTCAAAATTTTTTGAAAAATCGGTTAAAATTACTTTAAATACACAGAGTCTTCGAAACAAATAGTTTGAAACTTCGAAGAAGAGATAGAATAGCAAAAGCAAGAATTCTTTCAAAATGTTTATTGATAAACTAGACTTATGTACGGAATTTGTGTACAAGGGACATTAAAGATATCAATTACAAAAATATTTGATTCTGTTTGAACATCTGTTTGAAAATATGAGGATATATTGGACTTTGGAGGATATAAGTTAGATTAGATCTAATTACGCATGATTTTTCAAGATAAAAATAGATTTAATCAAAAGCGTTCGATTATGCCTAACAATATTTGAGCAAATAAGTAAAGCTAAAACTCTGCGGATTCAGTTGCTACTGTACAAATGTCAAACACATTACGAAAATAGGCGGGCCCGTTGCTTGGCCAGCATGATAGCCATTCGATTTCTTCTTCGAAGCACATATGAGATGATCCCGGTTGATTTTTCTGACAATCTATTTGCGGGAATTCCTTATCCTGCTGCCATCGTTGATCTCATCGCTTTGTTAGTGCCACAAGTATTAATGTAGATAATAATTGTTTAGATATAATGAATAAGTTTAAGTCGGTCACACGGTGCATTCGTGTGCACGCTGCCATCGAATGAGACACGTAGGTGCACGGGTTCGATCCCCACAGTTGCACATTTGCATGAAAGGAGTTAGTCTTAATAAGCTAAATGAAAGCCATATATATATATATAATGGATACATACGGTAGTGATATCTGGTCATCTGCAGCACCTTTAGCGGGATTAACATTTGGCATTATAATTAGTGTAGCTATGTTCATAAATCATGAACTGAATAATACCACTTTGTGAATGAATTAAATGAGACGCCTCACCTAAAAAGGTGGTTGTATTAAAATATATATTAACTATGACTTTATATATATATATATATGTATATATATATATATATATATATATATACAGGAAAGCAATTAGCGCTTCTACTTAGTATACACCTGTTACGCGTATTGCATGATATATTACTATATATGGTTAAGACAAACACAAAAAATTCAGACATTCTGTGTATGCTGTCTGCGAATATTTGTAGGGCTTTCTTCGGATCTTCCGTCGGCAATTTCTTCGTGAAGTCATTTAATACTGGGGAGGCGTACCTGCTTTTGCTTCTGGTATTTGCGTTCGTTGTAAGTACAATTTAGACAATATATCTTAATACGTTATTTTTTGTATTCATATAAACCAGACACGCAAAAACCATCCTTTCTGAGTAAGCGCAGTGATCATGATGACATACATTCAGTTAGGGCAAGGAATTGTGCCTACAATAAAATGAGAAATAGTGGAAAGAGTGAGTAATTTCTCCCTGCTGCTACAGAAAGACTAATGGTTGAACTTAGTCTTATAGATGGTATTTACTTTTCAGTGGAAATCATTTAGGGATTTAAGTGAGCTAACACGATTATTTCAGCTATTGTACGCCGTTTGTTACACTGGCAGATCAAGACGAACCCCTGACTGGACCTGCCTATGGTTGCCATCTATGTGCGGCAAGGCTTCAAACCTGAAGACTTCGCAGCCTGAAGACCCTTGAGTTAAATCCAAAGGCGGCCTTAGAAGGTGAATGTGATGCCAAGTTAAATTGATGGCTAAGCTTCGTGAAGATCAAGTTCTTCTTCAATATATATACTCGAGATGCAGACGCATTGAGTAGATAGAAAGCTTTTGAAATAATTTTTTCAAAAGGATAATATGTGGTGCCTGTGCTCACACTTACTCTTATGAGCAGGACTTGCGCTATGATTCTGAGACGGAAGACCCTGGAACATAGTTTCACGATTGAAGATACTTGGGTAAAATAACACATGGAGCTAACAAGAACCAGCGTCTATAGTCTTTGTATATAGGTAAAACCACTGAATTGGAGGTTTGCGAACAGATTCTGGGAAGCAAACTGAAACAGGTACCGATTTTGGCCGTGAACTTCTGGAAACATGGCTTGCCGCACTCAAGTGAATGATTGCGTGGATTCTGTACGACAACGCTTCTCCCCACAAAGTTGCTAAATTGTTAACAAGCTGAGAAGTTGCTGAGAAGTGAATAAAGTTGTGGAGTCAATTCGAATACTCCCCTAGGCTCTGCTGTTTTGGCTGCTTAATAAGGATACTGAAGGCTACCAATAACAAAACGGAATGAGTTCGAGCAAGTACTCAGAGGGATAGAATATGACCTCTGGTATGAATGTCATATGAAGGGTGTGCAAAGCAATCTACCAGATGGCAAGGCGGAGCAAATACTCTGGGATCATACTTGTAACAAAAAATGTCCGTTAATATGTATAAATAACGTCTTAATTTAAAAGAAGGCAGGCTTATTCGTTCGAATCAACCTAACATTTTATGACTTGTTTACGCCCGGTGCTTCTGGTTCAACAACTAAAAACTCTGACCTTAACAGGTCCTTAAGTGGGCTACCTTCGTTACATTAGGGGCGTTGGGAACAAAAAGTGTCTGTCAATGAACACTGTGACAAAGAACAGCAGTAAGTTCGGTGACACGGAATAGGAGTGAAATTCGACGAGATGATGAACCTCTTAGGTTGAGGCAAAGCAATTGAAATCGCATAATCGACACTGTCGAAATGTCTATAGCACTCTATGCGGAATAGTCAGCTAGGGTTAAAGCTTTTCCTCTGACCTCCTTGGTTGTACTTTGTATTTTATTTGCAGATGACCTACGGTTTGGGCTACATGTTGATGTGCAAAATCTCTCCGCACTACAAAGAGACAATGAATCCACCTCTTGAGAAGGCAGAGGTGGTTTCTAACAGTGCCCACGTTGCTGATGTTGCCCATAATAACAGGGTAGGTTTCTTGTTTATTCAACAAGATGTCAAGTGTAAGTGCTTAAAACGTTGCACAATCTACAGGTTTCCAAAAAAACGTAACGCAACCCGCCACGCAGTTGAAAGTGGAACTGGAACGTAACCAAAATCATTTATCAAAAATAACAAAATGCACATACAAAGTACGTATTAATTTTTATATTTCAACCAGTTACGAAAAACCTATTGATTCAAGTCCGTTCTTTGAAATAGTTATTTCACATGTATGAACTCGACTCGTTTTTCATGACCTCGATTTTGATATAAATATTTTTAACGAAGTAAGAAGTAGATAGATAATCAAATTATAGTGGTGGGAATGTCTCCCCAATACAATGTAGCGACAAACTTCTGCCGGACCTCTAGGGGTTGCAATCGTTTAACGTTTCTTAGAGATATGTCTCTACGCCGTGACGTTGTTACTCCTCTGAAATCGTTCAGCACCAATACACCCCAAAAGGCTTTGCTTGCTTTTTCTACGGAATTGTCATGATCCGTTAGTTTCATACATAGAGGGTGAGGAATTAGGGCGACAGTGTAGTGTATCCGCCGTCTACTCCGATACCACTTATACTTCCTGGTGTGGACCGGGTAGTCTCAAATATCTGCTATATTTTATTAGGCGTTTAAAGATTTTCGGGCCGACTCTCCGCCAATATTTAACGTCCACGGTACTGCTTTTAGCATAAGTAAGATGAACCCGAAATGCAAATATGCAACGGTGGGTATCAAACCCGTGCACCTACGTGTCTCCTCCGACTGCGAGGCGTACACAAATGCACCAAGCCACCGGGCTCGACTGACGTCTAGTGAAATAAAGGCATAGAATGCCTCCATTAGTGGCTGCATAATAAACATCCTGTTAAAAAAGCAAAACCATTACTACGCTTAGTAGAACTACTGGAGGGGTTTGAGAATACATTGCTGATTCTATTTGTCAGCATAGTTATTGAAATCTTCTTGGATGCTTCTAGTCGAGTAGAAAAAGTTCGTTAAACAGAGTAACTCGAATATCAGCTTATAACTAAGGTATCAGCTTCTCAGGTCATAGATAATGCTAAGTGCTGAATGGGGGCTACTACTAAATAGAGCCATCTAAGATATTGAATAAATCGAATGATCGAATAGCATCAATATTTTCCTCGATTCCTCAAATTTGTTGTCGATTTAGTCGATTTAGGCCGCATGGTGGACGAATCTTCAGCAAACATTTCATAAAAGCGTATATTTCATAATCTTGAACAAATATGTTATTGATGGTGTCGGGTTACTAACTGAGAGAGTTATCAAGGACCTTGTGGCTCTCATTTCAGTATCTCTTAATGAGGTCATTACGAATGTTGTTACGCTGGTGGTACGTTTAGTTTTGGGAGCGATCATTTTCGATTAATGTATCTATAATTTGTATGAATTTTTTACTGCAGATATTTGCTGATCATTTCAAAAGCCTTTTTTTATCTTAATTCAATTCAATTCAAAAACACCTTTATTAACAAAAGGGAGGTATACATTTGGTGTACAAAAATTAGTTAGTGCATAGTATATGCATGCTTGTCTCTGAGCATTCGAACCACATCACTCCGTGCGCATTGCGGCTCTCGAAACGGAAGTAGTCTCGAGTGGCGAGATACCACTGGCAAAAAACACTTTGAAGCTCTCTCCAGTCGCAGACCATATAGAAGGAGAGAACACTCAGGCCGTTGAGCTGTTGATCGGTGCAGACTATCTATCACAGATTTTCACGGAAGACAAAAAAGGTCACAATACACTGGCGATCAACACAATTTTCGGTTGGGTGTACCGTGGACCAGAGGACTCAAAACAATCACACAATATCAAAACCACGTGCGCATTTCAGTTTTCGCAATCGGTTGTAGACGATGGAGACACGTTAAACACCGTCACGTCATCAACAATAACATGTCACGTCGCACCTACGGAAACGTCAGTTGCAGACGACATTTCGTTTCTCTGGGGATTTGAAAAATTCGACTCGCAAGAACTCTCGTCCAACACACTCTCCCAGGTTGACGAGGAAGTTAAAAAGAATTTCAGGGAGACGATCCCACAGGATGAATATGGAAGGTACACAATAAACCACCCATTTATCGAAAACCTATCAAATCTAGGTGACAACGCAAAGCTTGCTTACAACAGAGTAAAAAGACTGATATCACAAAACAGACAAAACACTCAATTCCTCACAGCAATAGATACAGAAATTCAAAAATCGATGGAAGCGGGTCACATAGAATTCGCTACTCCTCGTAGGAATAATGAAGTTGTACATTACCTCCCATTATTGTCAGTGTGTAAAACATTGCAGTCGGGGGGAACCAAACTCGCGTCGTTAAAGATGCAGGCGCACGAACAAAAGGACAGGCTGGCTTAAACAAAAAGAAAACATATTGTGAGCGAAGAACAATGAGCGTTCGTGGTTCGAAAAGAAAACATATTATTGACTCTTTCGGTTCTAGCGATTTGTACAGATGATATGGTTTGTCCACTCCGCAGATTATTTTGTCTGACATTAAAATATTTATAATACGAGTTTGAAGATAGTATACTTTTGTAAAATCGCATATCTGCCTGTTTGTGTAGGTCAGTAATCAGAGGTAAGGTAAGAGTCGAGCGATCGATTCCACATCTAAGCGAGACGCGTGTTAAGAACTTTGATTGAACTCGCTTCACAGCGTCTAAAGTTTCTTAAGATATGGTCGCCAAACTTCACAGCTGTATGTCAATTTCGGTATAACTAAGCTCCTATAGAGCTGCATGTAAAATTCGGGATTTTTCACAATAAAACAACGAAATAATGTGTTACAAACTAACGTTGCGGACTGAATGACTTGTGTAATATGAAGGTTAAAATCCAAGTCCGGTGAGACCATCACGCCCAGGTCCCTCATACATTTCACAATCGGTATAGTCTGGACGTTAAGAGTATACATGTGAGGGTCTGATAGACATAATGTGCTACATTTAGGAACGAATATTATCATATCATTATTGGAGCACCACCTTGAGATGGCATCAACGGCTTGCTGCAGATTGCGTCTTTCGGATTCGGTCTTCGACGGGCCGTAAAGCTTGTGATCATCTGCGTAAAGTTTGTGTTATAGACTGCGGAATAGTGTTTTTTAGGTCTAAGATGTGGATACAAAATAATGTGGGTCCCAAGCAGCTACCTTGAGGCACCCCAGAGGGGCAAGCACCCCAATTACTAATGTTTTTTACCGTTTTACTGTTTTTTACACGTACGCAAAATGAGCGGTTACATAGGTAGTCAGATATCCAACAAAAGGACCGTGAATCAATTCCTAGTTTCTTAATTTTTGCTAAAAGTGAGGAGTGATTTACTCTATCAAACGATTTAGACTCCTTCTTGTGGATAGGAGTTACCACAGATGTTTTGAAATACTCTTGCGTAACGAAGAAATTAAAAGTAACGAAGAAATGACTTAGAGTCCCTGAAGTCAAGATTCGATTCCTCAAGGATGCGAAGCCTGGTGCTAGCTTTTCGTAAATTGGTTTCATTTTTAGGATTTGCATCTGTTTTCATCAGAGCCTCAAATTTATTTAAATAGGTTTTAAGGCTCTTGTTTCTCGATCTGATTAAACTTCTTCTTTTAGGTACGAATTGTTCAATTAATATGTGGAGTTGGTTGATAAATGTATTGAATTGATTTAGGTTCTATGTGACTCGTAATCCCTAAGGGGACAACAAACGCCCACCGTTGTTAGGATGTCTGCGAAACGATAGCCTCAGCACTGTGCCGGTGATGACTAAAGTACTGATAGCATTAGACTAAGAGATCATATATCGGAAACAGAATCTTGCCCCTCTGCAGTATTTATAACCAAAATAGGATTAATTATTATCTGGACAATAATTTCAGAGTGTCTTGGTCAGCTAACATGTAATCCTGGTAATTGGGTTAGCAGACGCTGTTACAAACCGTCATGTGCCATATACATGATCAAGTGAATGAAGAATAATCGACTTACAATTTGAAATTGCATCCTAAGAACATTGTTAATCCGGTCATCAGCGTAATAGACGCAGCATTACGGTCACGAAGTCCTCGAGCACAAGGCTAAAATTTCATCATCGACGTTGTTTGTTGCTAGCTACACTTGAATATAAATTAAGAAATTGTTTTCTTAATTTATATTCACCTGAAGTAATGCATCAATATGCTAAGAATACGATGATAAAATTTTACATCAACAGAGAGTAATGGGGACAATTATAATTTACATCCCGATTTTCACATTCCCTTATCTCTCATGTTGCTACTTACAGAGAACAAAACTAGAAGACCACCTGAAAGAGGACTCTGATGAAGGAGTTGAATCAAATCAAGATGGATCCTCAGGAAAATCCCAGTACGAAGTAGAGAAGAACAAGGAAGAAAAGGCGGTGTTTACTAAGGACACTGAATCAGACGACGACCACTCCTGCAGTGTTGGTGACAACAACATACAATTGCAGCCCTTGGTCACCAAAAACCAAATAGAGTTAAAAAAGGACAAATAATTTAAAACAAATCTCGTCAGACATATAGCTGTCTAAAAGTAAAAAAATCAGCCCAAAGCGAGCATTGACGGGCTTGCCCATGAGTGCGGACACAAAAAATATTTTTTGTAAACGACGTGTTTTGTTAAAGCTCAATTTGTCTCTACCTCTTGTAATTCAAATTTCTATAGGACAATTAAGAAGCAGAAAATTTAGTTGTTAATTAATCTACACGACCTAGGTTTAGGTCGGAGTTATTTCCGCAGTAGGTTTAGTGACTAATTGTTCAGACGATTGGCATCTATCAGCATATTGAAACTTGTTTAAATATTTATTTACTCTGAAATTGACTTAACACATACCAAGAGCCAGTCGGTGCATTGTTAAACGACTCAGTTGCATTTATTTACCAATTTATACTTCGACACTACTTGAAATCACGAACTCATTCGTGATGATCATGATAATCTTTATCGACGCAGTGACAAGTAGCGTTCAAGACATATATCGCTCATTGCGCCTATAACTTTACATGAGTCGATTTTATCTGTACTATTTCACTACTTGTAATAAACATATGGCAACATACCTTTTTGCCCAATTTTTCTGCTTGAGTTTTCGCAAATGCTCTGCGATACATGTCCAAAATCCAATAAAAACAAATTCCAGAGAAGGTTGACGATAATAGTTCTCGAAGAGTGTTCAGTTAGTGCCCCAGTATCTGTAGTGTATTTGTATAACTTGAGTTGATTCTGTGAATCACGATTTGGTATAAGTTTAAATCTGTTCATCAAAAGGGAAAATACTCCAGGTTGCTGAATCCAACACCTTTTATAATTTAAGTAATAGTAATACCTAACATCTTTTCTAATCCGCTGCACCGTAAATCAAAGTGTGTCATAAACGGAAGTAGAGTAAACAATGCTTAATTGATTGCATATCTTATAACTTGTCGATGTTCCTTTGTCTGCACATTCGTCGCACAGTGTTTTGGAGGAAGTGACCCGAATCTTTAACTCTTCTAACTTGGAACAGGTCAGGCAATGGCCATCACATTAATAACTGATGTAATAACTGACGTGTATTACAAATTGTCAGTAAATTACATAAAATAGAAATAAACAATCAGTCAGCTATTTAGTATATAGACAGAAATCAAAGTGAGGGCAGTGTGCTCCTTTAACGAGTCACGCGACAGTGTGAGTGTACTGGAGCTGCCTCTAAAAAGAACTGGCTAAGTAGAAATCCTTAGAAAGAGTTGGTGTTCCGTGTTCCAAGTCACACAACCATCGTGTTTGTTCCTCGATGTGCTCATTGAATGTATGACCGTTTAGCGATCAAACTAGAGGGAGCACTAGCACAATAATACACTAACATGGTTCTAATTCCCAGGAAAATATTTTTGGGAGTTCATTAGTAACGATGGTGAAACCATTTCTAAAATCGAGTAAGAATATTCTTGTTCTTCCTCTGCTTGGTCGTTTACATCAAACAACTGAGGGTAAAGCGTGGTGTGCTCGATGAACCAGGCCGAAGAAGCTTATACGTCGAGGAAGGTATTGGATGTTTAGTTATCCAACTGTGGACGTTCATTTGTGGAGTCAAGATCCACAAAATATATTCATTGCATATGGAGGTAACGTTTACTAAATTGTGTTCTACATTGATAGCCTCACAACATGCATTTCTCACAGTTGGATAGGCGTTCATAAATGGTCCAACTATTGTGCTCCACTTGTTGTCATTATTGACCTGTCAACGTGGGGCGCCTATTTATGCTGTCATTGTGTAGAACACATTTTGCATTCTTAATCGGCTGTGGTGAAACTACCAAGGCCTTTGTCGAAATTGTAATATCGTGTTCGCTTTGGTCACAACTTAAAGCTGGTTGTAAATTTCATCAAAGGCTAAATATATGAGGGACTAATAGCGAACAAGTACCATGAGCGAAAGTTGAAAAGAACTCTGACGAGAGAGTTTAATAGTACGTGCAACCATATTGAGTAAAACAGATAACTGTGTTGTTATGTGGTGTGCCTATCAACAGTATACTTGAGAGGGGGTCAGCTGAGAGTCAGCTGAGAGACTGAGGGCCCCCCCTAGTTCAGCTGTGTTGTGATGCCTGGAGTGTAGGTTGTCTATTCAACTGATTGCTCTTGGTTAGCATAGCCAGAGATTCTGTGCACTAGTGCACACTCAGTCATTGAGAAACTATGCTGCTGCGGCATCGGTGTGCAATAGTCCGTACTTAGTGCGCAGTTGCATGTTGGGCGCTAGCGAGCTGGAGTAGTTTAGCTGTCGACAGCTGAGGGCTGCGTTTCCAAGCAATTTAAAATAAAGCAAAACATCCGGAGTTACGGGCAACCTACTGATGCTATCATCAACAAGGCAAGTAAAAACTGATACCATGGCCAGTGTTGCCGGCCACTGCAATAACCGAAAACGGTGGAAGCCAACATCAGGCAATACGCCGATCTTGAGCAGTTGTGATAAACAATATGTTGGAGCTAAAAAAGTATCACCAAGACAGTTAATACCGTATACCATTGTTATGACTGTCGAAAGGCTCTTTTCTTCTTTTTTAGTGCAACTAGGTAGGTTAAATCATATTGCAAGAGTCGTAGGTACATGGCTTAACTGAGAAGCCATACATGCTCTGCTGCAGGATATAGTTTGGTGTATGTATGTGCTGTTAAATACGTTCTAATGGCTAAAAAGCATTAATCGATTATATGTGTATGAATTATTATTTATTTAATGACTGTTATCATATTTGACTCTCGTCTCCTCTAGGCCTACTTTTGTTCATCCCACCCCGCATATGAACCACAACCAATATAGGGTAGAAGGCCAACAAAATAGAAATATTTTGATTTCCCCGTTCTGGTCAACCGCTGGATATATTGCAGAGATCGTGTATATATTGTATAATAATCCTAGAACAATGTTAATTATAAAACACAAAAAGCTCTTCATTCCGACAGACCGTTGCTTAGATGTCTTGGTGACCTACACCCTGCCCGAGATTTATTTTGCTTTGCGAAATAACATTCTGACAATAACGTTTTGTATTAAACTTACTCACCGAGCATCATCCCTCCGTGGCCCTTCGTTGTGCTGCGAGGGTATATGAGTGTAGTGGTTCGTTGTCATGGTGATGTTGTTGCCCTCCCTAAGAGAACTATACCTAGGTAAATGCAGCAGGCTCCTTGAATTCTTGTGGTAGGTGAGTACCATTGAATGACAGTTGTCGTCCGGTATCTACCTAGTTCAGTTAAACAATTACTCGTTAAAACTGCGTTCTTTACGCTCTAGAGCTGCTCAAAAGGAAGTACTAAACAGCTTTCAATCGAGGTACGAAAGTAGTTGAGCAATAATTTTGACAGACGGAAGGTGAGTTTAATACTTTGTGAAACTATGCCATTAATTATACTGAATCCCTTAATTCTTTATAGGCCTCGACCCTCCATAGAATTCCACCGATTCTTGGAATCAATGCCGAATATCCATTCAAAGTATAATTGTAAAATTCACAAGCTTTGGCTTCTGAGAAATATTCTGTTTTTAACAAGCGAACTGCACAGATGCAGGGTCCGATGTCCAGTAACTTTAGATACAATTACGGAACTCACTAATTGTGTAGATAGAAACTTCTAACAGAGGTACATATTTGAACCATGCTCGTGGCGTGTACATTATTGTACACAGGAGTGCTGAAAAATATATTTTACCTACTTGGGAAATTATAGTATGTAGAGACATAGAGAAGTTATAAACTTTCATCTAGATTACTCAACCAACTTGGAATCCACCAACCAATATATATATATATATATATATATATATAGTAATTTGTGCTCACTTTTAGGGCTAGTCTACACACGACTCCAAATATCTATATCATATAAGCTCCTCGTTGAAAGATTCATCATTCCTTCCTCTTTGCTTATAGTTTATTTTACCCGTTGAACTAGTCTTACGCGGCACTGGTTCCTGTTCTCAGTTTTATGGGATTTCCCATATTTATTTCATGTTGCTGGTGCGTTATTTGCCGTGCTGCTTACCTCTTTGAAACCAAATAGCACTGGATAACATTCTATCACCAGTGCCAATTTCTCTTCAAACATATGCTCTGTTTGTATTGTTTGAAGCATGCATTCGTAGGAAATCAGTGTATCGAATTTCAGCTCTTCCAATTTGGTTTCCTCACAACTCAGGTGTGTGAGGGTACGTTGCATTGTTGGAGTGAGATTGTTTAATTACATTTCAAATTGAGGTTCTGTTGACGGAACTGTAATTTAATATACGATTTACTTTTAGCCGAAGGAAGAGTGTTCAAAAGTGTATAATACACCGGAGAGTAAGATTATAATTACAGTTGCCTAGCCAAGAACATTTTAAGCTCAAATTATTTGGCACAGAAGAGCAAGCGAACCTCTTCAACGGCACATCTCATCAAGAACTCAGGTGCCCTATGGGTCGTTCTACCCACCACAATAGTGACCAGGACAGCAATAACCTTCAGGATCATTTCTTTTGACATCTTGAAAACCATGACCGCGAGAACGAAGTACCCAGTGGTAGCAGATGGTACTCTCGGTTCACAGGTGGTCTTGCCAATAGTGAGTCTCATGCAGGATGAGGTAGAGGCATTTAACAGATACCGTCTACACCATCGTTCTATCACAGAGAAGTACCGGATATAATCTGAGAGAAGTAGTAGATATGCCTCTTAATTATGTCGGGCCTGTTCGTGGCAATGGCAACTCTGAGACAGAGCAACAAGCATTATAGAGCCACCAGTAAAGCTGTGACTACAAGCTTCGCGGCTAACTTAATCTTTCTCACGAAAGACTCTATCCCTTGCAGTCGTTACAAAATCGAGTTGCTCTTTTGTGAGTCGTGTAGAGAAACCATGGTAATCGCAGACCCAATAGAGTGTATTAATTGTTTTAGTCAAAATAGCTTCTATTTTTAAAGCCATTCGTTGCTTACAGTCTGTCTTCATGGATCACCGTCGGTTTCGATACTTTTAATTTCTAGCCGTAGGAAACGCGATCAGCGCTGTAGAGGCCCTTTTTGTAATTACCAATCTTAGAAAAATATATGACTTTCTGTTAACGCATGTGAACCGACCATAGAACCGTAAACTCCACAGAATATTTATTGCTAACAGGATATACCTTTCGCCTGCTCTCTCATCGCTAGTTTGTATTGTTTTTGAGACACTTAATTGTATCTGGGGCTATTAATCAGTACAGTCAGAATTTTTTGCCCCATTTAAAAAATAATTCTATCGAAAACTTAGAGTAGGCATGGTGCATTGATCTCAGGTGTGTCACAATGCTAGTTGGTCACAACAGTGTTGGAACAACCAAGCTAAAATATGCGGATCCGACGTGAATTGGGTCATCTTTGGGGTACAATGTGCTTTAAGTAGGTGGCGGCCCTCCAACCATGGGTTCCGTCACGAAGAGTAGGTCTCACCGCTTCCCCGTTTGCTGGTGGTAGCGAGGTTGCCACTAGGTTGTCCCTGTTAGTCTAAAGGATTTACTATATGGTTCTATTTGTAGGAGTTTGCTATGACGTGGTTACAACCCAAAGAAGACTGAAGGCAAAACGGCTCTAGACAGCATCGTGCTACTATTATTATTTAATGCTTGAAGTTCATATCGCCAGCTGACTGGTGAAATTGACTTAGTTGACCTGAATGAAGTTAGTATGTTTATTATATATATATATATATATATATATATATATATATATATATCGAGTTTTATTAAAACACTTATATAGAGCCACGGTCTTATTTCACATGATTGTGTATCTTAATATATACAATTATTAGAGAAACTATAATGAGAATAATGAGCGAGACCTACAACTGCACATCGCCTGAACAACATGGATTTCGATTTTATCGGGTGCTAAGTCATCCAAGGAGGGCGTTATATGTGGTATACGTGGACTTCAAGTCTGCTTTTGGTACAGCACCTCGTAATAAAGTTTCAGAGAAGCTTTCAGAGTGCGGCATCCCGATGAACATGGTGCGACTTAAGATGGAAGAAACTCCGGTAAGCATCGATGATGGTATCGCTCAATTACCTCTATTTGCACAGATGACAGGCATCGCCCAGAGTGATAATTATAGTTCATTTCTGTTCTCACCTCACTTTTCCTGAATGATCTGCCGTCTCGTGCTAAAGGTCGAGCTAGCCGGATAAATACTCTGTTTCACGCTCGCGATTTTGGAAGAGTAGATTCCACGTACAACAGGCTGTTTCAAGGATAGAGGTATATGTACGTAAAGTTGGGCTAACAATCAATCTGAACGAAACAGAAGCGATGAAATCGGAGGGGGTGGGCTTGCTGTTTCTGACTCACTCCATATAGACGACTGATTCCACATAGGAATACAGACATCATGAAGACATTCATTGCGAACCGGGCTGATCCTGTTGTCCCAGTTGCCTCCTACGGAATCCAGGTTGCATGGGAGCACCTCTCATCGATGCAACTTCAGAAGCTCAACAGTGTAAAGCTAGCCTATTTGCAACGACTATTAGGTCTGCACTGCTTGACACACAACAGGCTCGTCTATCTTCCATATGACACTCTCTCTTCATAGTGAGAGGACTTGAAACGAAGACTCAAACTCCTCAGCTTCAAGCGTATCAAGAGTTCATCCAACAGTGGGAGGTGAAAATCGCTGATATCGACCCTGACTTCTATAGCACAGGCGCCATTACGAACGATGCATGGAAGGGTCAGACAGATCAAACCGACATGTTGTAACCCTCCCTGACACCCACGGGTTTCATCATTTCTTATGCCGGACAATAAGTTTACATACCCCCTGGAACAGTTGCGTGTGTTCTAAATGCGGGGATCCGTGTTAAAAACATCAGGCAGCATCTTGTCCTCTAGTCCCATCGTTAGGTGGCATTTCGAGATACCTTCATTCAGGAAGGTATTCGAAATATCTTGAACAAAAGAACAAAAAGTTCGAGCCCCGCTGCGTGACATATCAGAGAGCTTAAGCATTGCGAAATTGCAGCTCCTTTAATAAACCAATAAACCTTTTAAAAAAGGGAGGAGATGGCAAAATGGAATCTCTTCTCTGCACTCACAGCGAGGGAAATGCGCGAGATTAGCGGTGGGGGAGGCGTGGCCGCGTATAACTACAACTTGAAGCACAGCGCAAGTAATTACACATCTAGGGTAAAAAAGACTCCGTATATTATAATATATCTAATGGAACGAGTCTGACGCAATATTGGACGTAGTTTGAATAAACAGGATTTGCTTGGACTTGGGCTGCCGAGCATACCCGACCAACATGATGTTACTTGATTCGGTACAATTAAATGATAATATGTAAAGAATAACTGAGTTGGCGGATATGAATCACAGCAGTGCATCACCTGCCGACGGCGAGACTACAAGCTGGCGCATTTTCATTTGAATAAGTTATATATATATGGTTTGAGGTGCTGTTGACCTGCTACAAGCGAAGGTGAATAAATATAATATATATATATATATATACTGTTTTTCGAGCTGACCCTCAGCTGTTTCCCTATCTGACAGGCCTCAGCTCTTCTGTCTATGAGAACATATAATATATATATATATATATAGAATAAATCTGGAATAAGCTAAAAGTAAATTTTCCGGGCTGACGCTAAGCCGACATTTAAAGTCCACATATGAAGTGCCGAGCACGGTAAATGTTGGCTGTGAATTAGGCCGGTATCCTGGTGCATTCTATTCGCCTTGCAACCAGAGGAGATACGTACCGATGCCCATTTGCGTTTAGAGGTCCGTCTAGCGAAGTCGAACTAGCTATCAGGAGATCAGAAGTTGTGATTAGAATACATTTCAGTAGGTGAAAGCCTACAAAACTCACTACTTTGGAATCCAATTGCATACTTTCAAATACAATATGATTTTTTAAATAAATATTTGAGCGAAGCCAAATTTGATGCAAGTTACATATCAGTTTTATTTTTCTAATACATGTCACAATATTCAGCTACAATAACGTGTAAAAAATAAAGCATTTAAAATTTCATACAAATGCACATCAACACCAACAATATAGAAGGTTATCTATACAGAGTCAAATACTACTACAGGTAACTAAATAATTTATGGAGAATACAAGCCCAACTATTTTTGATAAAATGTGTCAAAATCTCCTTCCTAATATATAATACAATTACTTTCAATACTCTAAGATGCCGTTAAATGAGGGGCCGGTGCCCAGTACCAACCCGGGGTTAACTAGAATCGCCGCAACGAGCAGGTCTCAGCAGACATTATATGAATATTGGAGAACGCTCTTAATGGAAGAAGAGCGTAATGCCGTGAGAAATGAACGACTGCTGCGAAAACTGGAGGATATCGAACAGAGGACCAATCTTCTCTATCACAGGACTGAAAGACTATCTCAGCTGAGGGTTAGTGCTATATGCTTTGCTATTTTACTACAATGAATAAGTGAGAGACACGAGAAAACGTAACAGAAATTATGAGATAAACTTCGCGGAGTAAAAATTGTTATAGCGATACCCTTAATTGATAATTATAATACAATTTACAAGAAATATTTTCTACAATGCACAGTGCGACGAGCGGTTAACAATACTCTTAAACTTTTGTAATAACAGCATATGAGATGACTCTGATTTTATGAGGACACATACGAGGCGAATAGATTATTGCCTTGGCCTTTGCAGGCTACCATTAAAAGGTTTCGTATTCCTATTCGATATCGTGTTAGGGAATTTTGCTCAAAATCTATGCGTCTATAAAGCACATAAGGCGTTATAAGGCCTACGTAATAACATAAGAGCCATATAGGATAAGCAAGCCAACTGGCTGAGGGTTGAGGTAGCTGTCGACATCAGGATCTATGGTAGCAGCTCTCGTCATGGAAATCATTTTTAACTACATCAAGCTTGCACAATGGTCGTTTACAGTATCCAAATCATATGGGAAAATCGACATGTTGTAGTACGCTGTTCAGTTCAGGGTTTCATCGATGTATTATATGTTAATGAACCCTACAATGGGCTGAATAAAAGCTACTCGTTGGAAAAGCCATCATGAACGTTATCACGAGGCTCTTTGTCCTAGGGCACTTCTCCTGAACACTGTGTAGCAGAGATGCACTATAGCCGGGTGTTATATGATCTGCTATTCTATGCTTATATCTGTTCGATACAATTTGCCAAGGCGATCACTAAAAATAAGAATTCCCCCAACCCATTCATTTCGTTGGCTATAAAAGGGGTACAAATTGGTAACTTTAACATGCCATGGGACTTAGACGCGGCGCCCACGAGAGTGACTTGATTTTAAAATTACGTTGCCCCTCGACACAATGCCTCAAATTCGGGCTCACTATTCACAGACCAGAAAAGCGCAAATATCGGCACTTGGACTATTTGGTAAATGTAAGGGAACCAGGTTCGCTCCCCGCTCAACGGAGTCCGCACCCAAAGGGCTTAATAGGGTTTCCATACGACTATCCTACGACTGATATTATTGTAAACCACTACCTGTGAATCTAAAAAAAATCCACTAACCACTTCCAGACTGAATGCAGTAACTCGGCTACCACATCAAAACATATTAAAGTTTGAAGTGTAAAAATCGTTTAGAAGTTGTTTGAACTGTATATATATTAAAAAACTGATATTTTTAATTTCATTTTCAGCGCAGGTTTGCGGAGATGCTTCGACAGCAGTATCTTAATGATCCTGAGTTTAAATACGAGGATTATCCTTACGAATTCAAGGTATGTGCAAAATTGACTGAATTTGTCCTATTCGTGCTTGAATGTTATATATATGTATATATATATATATATATATATATATGCCTGAAATGAAATAAATAATAATCAAGGGAAAAGATAAGCATGCTCACCACCCAGAGGTGAAACAACAAACAACAAAATATTGTAATCTTTTGCGATGGACGTCGGAGGGGTCTGTGTCGAATGTCCATTGTTCGAGGAATACGTGATGGGTACTCCCTGGTGAGTGCGAATTTAGTTAACGATGTTTCCAATATGATCGCAGTCAACCCTGGGAAGGTAAAGGTAAAGCTTTATTTGTTTATTAAAGGAACTGCAGTTTTTACACTGCTTGGGTTAGCATATCTCAGTTCTTCTTGGATCTAGCTCAGATTGTTCATTCGAATGACAGGAAAGCTTCTCTGTGATTCGGCCATTCCTCACCTTTCGAGCGTGGCCGGATGCCTGCCTTTTTCAAGAGCGGTCATGAGGCCGGTCCTGCTCGCTTTCTGCAGGCCGCCTTCCCCCTCAGTGTTCCTCGGCTACAGGTCTCACCCTGTCGTCCTCGAGCCTGATCGCCAGCCGGTGTGTTCTATCTGCTGCCGAGTGGGCCACAACGCGGCTCGGTGCTCATGGTCCAGGTACGTCAATCGCTCGAAATGCGGCTAGAAGTGGCTATGCACGACGCCCCTGTTATCAGTATTGTCCGAACGGTAGCGATGGCTCTCATATACGTTCTCCGAAACGTTCACACCTTCTGGGAGGTGATCTTGTAGTTCGCTTGAGTGGTCTTGCACATGCCGGACAAACCTGCTCCCTCCAGGCAGTGGTTCGGGGAACCTGGCTTCCTTCCGCGCCGGGCCGTATTCAGGGCGAAGTACCCTCCTCCTGACTACGCCCATGCCCCGCTTGTCGACATGGCCCCAGCATCAACGGATGAGGTAATTGCCGTCGCCTCTTTTTCCCCAAGTTCGTCCGTCAGCCATGACGGACTTCAGCTAAGATAGCGTAAGCCAACTAGAAGGACAAGGCCGTGACCCTGCTCGGCCTGACCCAGTTGGGGTGCTGCCAGCTGAGGTTTTTTCAATTCAATTCAATTCAATTATTTCTTTATTGACGGAACTGCGAAATATTACAACGCCTTAGTTCTCGTATTAAAAAATAAGATAAAAAGAGCGATCACCAAAGTATTTCACAAGGTTCTTCGACGTGATATACCTTCAAAACATATCACAAAGTCATATTGAACAAGATAATTACAAGTGGTTTACTGGATTTGGGTCAAATAAGATTTTAGCCTTTTTTTTATTTCGAAAGCAAATTTCTTAACACAGGTGAGAGACCGAATCTCTCTAGGCAAAGAACCCCAGATTGACGGCAGGCGGTAAGCAAGAGTATGGCGGCTTGATTCTTTAATAGCCAGAGGTGTCATGAACACTGTCGCTCTACGAGCAGTTCGTTTGGTGCAGGCTTTCATCGGAAGAGCAGCGTCTGTAGGCACAATACCCTTGTGTATCTTGAAAGCAAGAAGAGCGACGTGAATTGAGTGCAATGTAGTCAGCGAAGGAAGGTCAAATTTCACTAGGACGTCTGCAACCGAGTCTCTTCGAGTTTTACCAGTAATAGCTCGGAGCGCGTCATTCTGTATAATCTCCCCTCTCTGAAGTACATTTTTGTAGCCTCCACCCCAGACTGATATACCATAGCTGAGTAGAGGTACCAGAAGGGCTTTGTAAAGGTACACCAAGCCTTCTGTAGGGATTCCAAGCTCTCTAAGTCGACGCAAAGAGGCTACTACAGCGTAGCACTTTGGCAATACGGAACTTAAATGATCCTTCCATCTGAGCTTTTCGTTCAAAACCAAGCCCAGGCATCTGACCGTAGGAGACCACTGCATTTCAATATCACAGAGACGCAGTTGGCCGATCGCAATGTTCCGTTGTGGTGAACGAAACAGAGTTATATTCGTTTTGCTTGCATTAATGGCAAGACAGAAACTCTCAAACGTTTTTACGATGACGTCTACTTTACGAAGCGCCTCAGAAATGTCCTGTTGTGCCCTTTCCGGCCGCACGCGAAACAATAGAGTGGTGTCATCCGCGTAGGCGATTGTTTTACAAAAACCATCTTTATCAATTTTCCGTAGAATAAAATTTATGAGTATTATAAACATGTAAGGTCCAAGAATGGATCCCTGCGGTGTCCCTAAGTTAACCTCTTCCCAAGTAGATTCTACCAGACCAACTTTTACTGCTTGTCTTCTACCGGTGAGGTACGAGCGGAACCAGTTTACAACCATATCGGAGCAGCCAGCACAGGATAGGGCTTCAAGAAAGAGCGTATGCGAGAGACAATTGAACGCGGCTGATACATCAAGGAATACACCGAGGCAAAGATTGTTCCGTTCAATAGAATCATTGATTTCTTGCCATAGATGCGCTAAAGCCAGCTCGGTCGAACGTCTTCTACGAAACCCAAATTGAGAAGGGGAAAAGAAATTTGTCGAATCCAAATGAAGTTCAAGTCTCCGCTTCGCCAATTTCTCAATTACCTTGGATAAGTAGTCTACAAGAGAGATTGGCCGATAATTTCCTGCTAATTTACGGTCACCCTTGTTTTTGAAGAGGGGTATTATAGAAGCATCTTTAAGTTGGCGGGGAAACACTCCACCCTCAAAAGATAGGTTGACGATGTGTGCTAATGGCCGTGCGAGATGCTCTGATGACAACTTCAACAACCGATTCGGTAAACCTAGAGCTCCACAACTCCAAGTGGCCTTCGTCGACTCCATTGCCGACTGGACCTCCTTGACACCAACACGTGCAAACGAGAAGTGTTCTCGTGACGTCCAGATTGACTCCAGCACTTCACGAGCATTATCATGGGACCTTAATGAGGCCACTGTCCTTTCGCCAACTGTTGCAAAGTGCGCATTCAGTTCATTGGCAATTTCAATTGGCGATGACAGCTCACCCAAAGCAGTTACCAGCTTCTTAGGAAGCTCTGCTTTGCCTCTTTCCCTATAAGGTGGGACTGAGGTTGTGGCTCATGCGGTGCGCGACCTGATTTACGCTCATCCGACCGCGGCCCTCGTCTAGCTCACTTCAACACGAACCGCCGAGACCATGTTGTCTCCTTTGGTTGACCTGTCCCACCGTTTCCCTTAGCACCTGACTATGGACCACCCTATCCCCGGCCCAGCGGTGTTTCTCTCAACCCCGCTAAATGTGAGGTCTCTTACTCGGATGCCCGCCCCGTCCCCCACTGTTAGCTCCCATGGTGCCGCCACACCCCAAGGTCGTCGCTTGAGCTCGTTAGCGCCAATCTTACGAACGAGGCCATTTGGCCCCTCGACGGTTGACTCGAGAGGACTTCGGTGATGCTCGATCGACTGCCTCTGCTGGGGGTTCATTAGGAGCTCTTGCTTCGTCAGTTCTCCCTCTCCGCGGCACGCACGCAGCATTTTCCCAGATGCCTCCACGCCTTTGACGATATGGTGATGGACGCTCTAAAATATATGCATACACGAGGGATAATACTCTTCAGAAGTCCTACATATTCTGCAATCGATAACGTCTAGTAAAATTTTATGCGCGCCATTAAGTATAGTGCGACGAGGTGATAGGCCGTAGTGGCCATTTGTCGAGACAGAATGCCCGCAACGGCCACCAGTGTGTGCCGTAGTACAGCTAACTGCTGTATTGAAATTCTTGTCCGTTGACCGTGAAGAATCGGGCTAGTCCTTACAGCAATAAATCGTTTCGTTTTTCCATTTAACTTTTTTTGATCATACTAATTGGCGCACGACATCTTGGTATTATCTGGCAAGCATTGCCAATACCATCCGTATAAATCTACCTCTCTGCCAACGCACGTTTCTTTCAGCTTCCAGAACTACTATGTTTGAAATATCGTTTTGTCTTTAAATATCACTACTGTACTGAGATGTGTGGCATTGTCTGCGAATTGCAATAGACGCCGCGATTCAAAATTTTGGACGCGCGTCGTAATGAAAATTGGGCCCTGATGCTGATTGTCAGCAATCGCCTGGCTGAGTCGATGAATGAAAAGGACCGTTGATTGAGTGTGCTGTCTGACAATTTATTTGTAAATTTCTCGCAACAAGGACGAGGAGCCATGATGTATAGTCTTATTCTCGCTCAATTTCGGCTTGCATCTCATTGAAGTTGTGTTCTTGCACTAGCAAGGAGATCCTGTCATTGTGTTCATTGGTGGGAGGATTGGTGTCAACGAATTGTTGAAATTACGCGTAAACGATCGCTTCTTTGATAATCTGGTTATCCTCATGTACTGTATGAGACATGGGTTTACATAGCAAACGGAATGACTGAATTAGCACTCAAACTGCACGATGAGAGATCTACATACCAGGTTTCCATCACAATGTAATATATGCAACGTGTTTAATAAATTCTCATTTTTACTCTTTGTTGTTCCAATAATCATTTATATATTATATTTATTACATTATCTATTAATTTATATTCAATTAAATGTATACTACTCGAATTCTGATATCATTTACAGGCAGATCAATACGTGGCTCCTTCTTATATACCGGATCCCATTCTATTTGGATTAGATACCCCACCGTGGATGCCATGTGAAGACGATTTATTTCCACTTCGAAGATCCAAAGAGATCTTAGAACGAATGGATGTTGCCTGTGATCCATCCCGAAAATCCCGGACACAATCGACGTTAAAGAATCAACAGGAGAGCCGAAATACCCATAACACTCACGAGGAAAAAAAGGACCAGGAAAAAGACGTTTATAACGGTAATGAAATATATTGACATCTCAAAAACTCTCTGTACCTGTGTTTATAAATGGGTCGTTCGTTTTTGACTGGTATATACCACTGAGCTTTTTTACGTACAATAGGCTGACCGGATTAGTAGAATGGACTGTGTGTGGTACTCTTATAAATATGGTATAGATAAGCGCTCTCAAAAAGTACCATATTATCTATATATAAATGTGTGCGGAGAGACTTGATCGTCAGTTGGGCATTAACGAATAGTCGACGTCGACTTGCTGAAGGGATACTTCGAGGGTATCCCCTCGTGGACTGTGGGCGGTAGCAGAATGTTCCACTATTTGTTCTGAAGGCTGTTGTGGCATATCTGACAGAGGTCGCAAGCTTCCATCTGTCAGAAATGGGCTAAATGAAGAGATTAGGGAGAACCATTTATCGTGCAAACTACCATGGCTTTATTTATGACACCACTGAGGTTCGACTTAGCCTGCTTTATCTACCCTCTCATTTACATGGAGTTGAGTTGCGCTTTGTACGTAAATCAGCGACATCTCTGCCTTGCATTAATGGTGGGTTAAGCGAGCTGTATACTACAGCAACGACTCATCGTTTGCACATAAAGCTACCCGCTAATCTCACTCGTTGGTTATCTATACAAGGGTCATTTGCAGGTCCATAATATTGAATAGTTTGATTCACCTGAAGATATCATCTAGTTGTTCCTGTAATATTGCGTGCGCCGATAACACGCATCTCCTAATTTGTATCCGCCCTTTTGTCCAATAGAACGTTTAGGAGACTCGCACTATAGTTAAGCAAGTGTCAAGGCTAGCTATGAATGCAGTGTATTACATAATTACATTGTAATGCTCATCGCTGATGATGCCAAGTATAATATATAGGTGACTTGCCAAGAGCGCATTGTTACAACAAAATAGATACAATGCCCCTATCGTTGAACGAGTGTGTGATATATTATATTATTATTTACATTTTGTCCAGGATGGAATCTCAAATCCATACATTGCGAACTAAGGAACTCGCCCTAGTGCATCGGTGGAAAAAAATTGCTGACGCTCTTAAGAACAATCAGCTGCTGCATACAACGGTCTTCAACATTATTTTTGGAAATGCTGGACTGTCTTAAATGTAATACAAATTTAGTCACGTGGTTTTGTGCCTGCGGGCATGGCGTGGTGGGCAAGGTAGGCGGCACCAAAAAGGGAATTTTGTGGAGTCTGAGTCCGCAAAGATACCACTGTGCGGAAAGGAAGGCACCGTAGACCCCCGGTATGCGTCATAAATACTGCATGTTTACATAGACGGGGCTTTCTACAGACACCCCATTGACCAGAGTAATTGTTCACAGGCGGGAATGGACAGAGGTATTGAGAGGAAGTCTGGTCTTGAGAGAGTGGGAGAGAAGGGAAGCAGCTGAGAGTTAGCTAACCACGTCATGTCCGTATGGTGACGAGGATGTGTGGTGCTCGTGGGCTTGTACACATCTCACCACAAAGTCACGTGGTTTTGTAGCAGACATGATGTGAAAGGCGACGTTACGGAGTCGCCTTAGTGTATAATATATACTTTTTTTTTTTTTTTTTTAGAGGAGGAAATTTTCTTCAAACGCACGGTCACCACCAGAGACATTCCAATCTCCATGAAAGTGGGCCGATCCAGTGCAGGGTTGACGTGGATGACAAAACGCCTCTGTCTGCTAAAACCATCCTCTGCTGAGAGTGTGTCTCTTCCCCAGAGTCGGCGCGCTTGGCATTACTTCGATCTCTGGGGAAGGTGTGTACTGCTCCGGCTAGTGTTCTATAGCCGGGTGCCTTAGTCTCCTATGACTATTGTGGCTCCCGTGTTGGGGTCCTGCACGGGAACGCTCGGTCACCTAATCCCCGGCCCGTAGCGGGAATGCGCGGGGAGAGACTGGTGAAGGAGGAGGCCCCCGTGACAGGCCTGCCAATCTACCCAAGAGGTACCGGCTGCTCGGTCCACCTATCCCCGGCCCTGAGCGGGAATGCGCGGGGGAAGCCGGTCTAGCTAACGGTGGAGCGGGCCTCCGGGACCCCCCAGGGGGAGGGGCTTTGGTGGCTCACTCGGGCCCTTCTGTGTCTCTCCTTACTCTCCTTTAGCCTGATGATCCCCCCCATCCAGTCTACGACCTCCGCCCAGGCTTCCCTCGATTTGACCATATGGGCCACGAGCTCTCGGACTGATTTCCCCGCAACCTCCCTCGAGCCCCCCTGCCTGGCTGCCGCTAGTGACACACAGTGGGTCACTGTGTGCTCGACGTCGTCCACCTCGCCCGCGTCACACAGCACGCATATGTCCACCTGGGTCTTTCCGATCTTGGCCATGTAGGTCTGGAACTGCCCGTGGCCCGTCAGCACCTGCGGCGCTTCGTACGTGAGCTCACCCATGTTACTCTCTAACCACACCCTGAGGTCTGGTATCAGGCTTTTAGTCCAACACCCCTTCGTCACTCCCAGAGTAACCTGGGCCCACTCTCGCTGCCAGGTGTCGAGGGTGGCCCTCCGGGCCATGGTCGGGTGGAGATTCCCAGCCGGGAGCCTGAGGCTTCTCTCAGTAGCTAGCAGGTCCCATGGCAGCATTCTGGCTAGGGCCAGGAGGACGTCAGTCGACACAGTCCGGTACGCCCGGCTCACCCTGATTGCCAGCGTCCGTTGGGCCGACCTCAGCATCCCCCTATTCTTCGCCGTGCGGAGCGCCTGGTTCGCCCATACTGGGGAACCGTAGAGGGCCATCGACTCAGCTACCGATGCCAGCAGCCTCCTGTTCTCCTCCGACACTCCCCCCACCCTAGGCATCAGACGCGCCAGGTTCAGGGAAACTCGCTGTGCCTTGGCTGTGGCGTACCTGATGTGCGCCAGGCCGCTTAGCCTTTGGTCGAGAATGACTCCGAGGTATTTCGCCTCCCGCCTGATTTCTATCGGGTGACCGTCGAGCAGGAGGTTGATCCCCCGTGTCCTCTTCCTGCCTGTTAGGTACACTGCCTCTGCCTTAGCAGGTGCAAGCTGGAGATGGTGGGAATCCATCCACTGTACCACCCTACGTAAGGCTTCATTGGCCGTGCCCTCTAGGGTGTCCTCCGTTCTCGCCGTGACCATCACCGCTAGGTCATCCGCGTAGGCGAGGAGCTCGGCGCCCTCCGGCATATCGGTTTGCAGAACCCCGTCATAGGCAAGGTTCCAGAGTACGGGACCCAGAATCGAACCCTGGGGGACGCCGGCGGTGACCTCGTGCTCCAGGCCCCCTGCGACCAGACCTCGCCCCCCCAGATACGAGGACAGAATCCGTCGGATACCGTCGGATATTTGCTTCCGCGCCAGCGCACTCATGATAACTCCCCAGTTGACGGTGTTGAACGCGTTTTTTACGTCCAGCAGGATAAGGAGGACGAATCCCCGCGTCCTGCGGGTTTTCCCTGACTCCTCGCTGGCTCGCCGCACGACTCGACGCAGGGAGTCCAGGGTGGACAGCCCTTTCCGAAAGCCGCACTGCGCGTAATATATACTGGCACACTGGAAGGGTCCATTTTGGTCATCGTTTTGAATACCTTCACTCTCCTGAAGAATTACCTAGTAGCTCCTGTGCAATTGCGTACGCCGATGACACGCATCCTCTAATCTGTATTCGTACCCTCTACAATCCAGTTGGATGTTTAAGCGCTTCTCATAAGTTGAGGGAGCTGATAAGACGAGCCAAGAAATAATAGTATATTTAAAAAATATATACTGGTTCCGCTTACTGAGTGCTAATTTTCATTCTCCAATACGATTCATAAGCTATCTGCAGGAGACTTCACTAAGGAGTACCTCACAGAGCTGTCCTTGTCTGGTGTAGAAGGAACTCAGCCGCGCGCGAACCACTACGCTTTTGTAAATAGCCTTCGGTAGTCTACAGCTCGCATCCTAGGTATAAATGTGGAAACGAGGACTTCTTTTAAGCACAGTATATACTCAATCGCTACTAGTCAATGCAGTATTGCATTAAGAAGAAAAATACTATTACAACACCGTGGCTTTCCATAGTGTACCATCAATAATTACCACTGTAGTGATTTGTTATTCATTGATATTGAATTTGTGTTCAAACAAGAAATTATATAAATTGCCGTTCTGTAATTAAACTATGAATTTAATTAAAACTACCTTAGAGGAAGCACAGTTCGGTGAAACCGGTGCTGTGCATGCCTCCTCTGAAAAAAAAGTTCTGTGTATGCACCTATTTGTGCTTGCAGGGTCATAAATGTATTTCTAATCAGCAAATCGGGCCGTAGTGTCCTGATAGCACGGGTGAGACAGGGCGGGTTAAGCAAAGGGGTCAACGGAGACAAGTCTGGGTACTGTAAATTGCTGCTGTATCTACTTAAAAATATTCAATCCACTAAGGAACTTGTAGATTGTCGTACTATAGAAACTTTCAACCATTTTCTCAAGAACCTTCACTATGTTATATATGAAACGCTAACTTTTTTTTGAAAATGCAATTTTGTCCTCACTTGAACTCGCAAAATTAAACATCAAATTTAGATGTAATACACATTTTGCATCATACTTTGCATCATGTTTTCCGGCCAAGAGAGGCCGAGGCACAAGAAATCACCAAAATGGTTAAGGCCATTTTAGGTGTCGTAGACACAACTTATAGGGACACTGTATGCAACTCGCGGACTTTCTTATCTGATTTATAGATTACACATAACAAAGGGTAATCACTGCTAAAAACACTCACTACCAATTCAGCCGGTAGAGTCACTCCGCAACCCTCACCATGTACCGGGTAGACCTCTAACGCTCGTACAATCGACTTGGATACCCGCGGAGAGACGAATTGATCGAACCACTTTAACAGACTAATACACCTCCTTGGCGTCCTAAGCATGAAAAAGGCCAGTGGAGGCACGTGCACCTTCAGATGCTGTGTTGCCAACGCTTTAAGGCAGTGCTATGACAATAGACAATGCATTAGCATATTTAACATGATTTATGTTAATCTACTTTTGTGGGTTTCATTTATCTCAGATCCGGACGCAGAGAAGCAATCCACCACGGATGATCGCAGTGACGTAAAAAAAAAGTCTGAGGTAGACCCAATACCACAAAAACTCGATGTCCACAATGAACCGGTAGGAATTTCAGATCATAGAGAGCAAGAGATGAACGATGACCTTCAAGAAATTAACCGAAAAGTCAACGAGATTGACCGAGAAATCGAACGGCTCGAAATGGAGGTAAATACTATGGCTAATAAGGGAAGATCTGCTTTTAGTTGGCTTCAAGATACTCTTGACAATCTGGTACCTTTTGGTCCTTGGTTCCAATTCGAACACAGGCCAACGTATTGTATTGTAACCGTTGGCTGTTGTTTACATGAAGAGTTATTTTACACGATCGAATTTGACTCACAACAATGACATCGCTCAACATACGTGGTAACAACCCTAGACTCGACATTCCAATTTTTATTATTGGGCAGTCGGTCTCCCTTAAATTGACTCAACTCGATGAACTCGGCAGTACTACGAGGGTCTTAAGCCATAGCTAAGCCCGCTTCATTACCTGTCACATGTTTCGAAGTATTTGTATGCCGACATTCCATTCACCAGTCATTGGCCTTAATCTATTATCCTGTGGGTTCTATTGTTTTGTGTGCGTGCGAGTTGAGAATAAGAGTAACAGAACAAACGTAGCTGGTAGAATGAGCGGACGTGATGCACGGGAGAAAATTGTGCGAAGGAGTGAGTAAAGCTCTTAAATTAGATAATCGTACCAATACGAAAGAGAATTATTAAAACCAGTGTATATAGGTTGACGCATAACTTTAGTTGTTTTACGATTAGCGGAAACTCTGCTGCAACCGTAATAGTCATATGCAGCTCATCAAGCTCATTCAAAACCAATCGCGTTTATTCTGAATGTCCATTAACCAACTTCTCAAATACGCGCTAGTTGTCCGTCAGAGCTTTAAATCGTCAAGCAAAAGGGGTGGAATCAAATTGCGTTTCATTCAATTCGGTCCATATGCTGACCCATATTCTGAGTGTTATTCGGCTGGAGACTGTTTTCTTCTGTGGGTGAAATATTATTTGTTGTGTTGGGATCTGACATGTCGGTACACAACTGGCCGACACCAAGTTAGGCTAAAAGGTTTTCCCTCAGCTGACCCTCACCTGTGTTCCTTCAATGACAATCTAATAAGCAGAAAAATTCAGTCTTTATCATAACATCTACGTTAACAAAATGGCATTCGTGACGAACTGTATTTTTTTAGCCATATGTAGCGGCAGAAGTTGGTTGATGTCGCTTCCAGTTTTCCCTTTCAGCCGTTCTCATCAAATTCCCAAATATTAGCTAATGATTCCTGGTAAAAAAAACTTCGACTTACTCGGATTTCCATAATCTTTTACGAATATATATTCGTCTTGACTGGGGCTTCGTCTCCATGTGTTCATCGCTACGGTATTAACCACGTTCAAGTACGTATTCTTCTTCCAGCCATCAATTCTGCTGGGTTCCTTCCTTCGTCATTGGGCTGTAACCACGTCACCCATGTGTTTTGTTGCAGACAAGTCGCAACTTGAACTCGTTTCGGTGAAGCGTTGCTTTGTCTGTGAAACGGTGATGTACATTAATCGCGGCGTGTAATGGCAACTTGCATTGTCGTCTCATATTCCTTTTTGTGCGTTATCCAGTTTTAGAGGAAAGTTTTCAATAATTTCATAGTGATGCAATACAGCCATTGGTCAATTCCCTGAATGGAGTATTCGCGTGAACACGTTCAAATAACATTTAGCGTCAATAGTATGCGCGTTCGGCATCGCTTCTTAAGACGGACTCCTTCACCATATCGTCTATCTAAGAAACGGTTTGCACTCGGCGAGTACGACTTGCATCTACGGGTGATCGGTGGTCTAAATCTGTCTCTTTTACTGTAGAGTGCAATAAAGTAATTGGAGGAATCCTGCCTGATTATCTGATATATCGCTGCGATCACATTGCATACCTCGTTCTCCCCCATCTTCATTTCCCTTTTGAAATATCCTCGATTTGGCTTATAAGGTTTGTTTAGCGTTTTAAAGCAGTACCGTGGACTTTAAAAATTGGCTGTGGGTCAGCCTGGAAAATTTAAATTTAAAGGATAGCGCCTTGTTCACGTTGGGTACCATCTTACGCTTGCCGCCTTGTGAATTGTAGCTCCGGTATACTCGAATACTCCCGGAGTATTAGACTGAGGGTTACGTCCCTTCATGACTCATAGATATGTCCATCAATATATGGGTGGAAATATATTTTGTCGCTATTCTAAGTAAAAACAAAAATGTTCGTAACCTTTCTTCCGCAAATCTTCGCCGGATTTTTGCTGCCTTCCCCCAAAGTCTGAATGACCACAAAGGAGACAAAACATATAGTATTTCCACCCCTAATATAATTATAAAAAACAACTGTCACGCTTTCACTTATTTTTTCAAAAAAAAATGGTATCCTTTAAGGTACGTGACCGCGAGTTACTCCGACGAAGGGAATTAGAAGAAAAGGACGTTCTTCGTCTCGAGCTGGAAGAGAAGCTTCATGTGGAAGAAGAACGATTCAAATTGGTACGTGAGGAGCAAGAAGCCATAAGGAGGCGTCCGATACAGGAGCACTCAGATACGCAAGGTGAACAAGATGCTCTTAAAATGGAGGTTGAAGAGATCCGAAGGAAACACGAAGAGCGTGACAAGGAAACTGAGAAGATGCGGCAACGGGAATCAGAAGACAAAAATGGAAAGATAAGCGAAGAGGATAAGACTTCCAGGTAGGTTTGTTTAATAGGCCGCTTCGACAGGGGTAATCAAAATTTTCGAAAATGCAAACCGGCAGTTAACTCAAGCAAATCAGCCGGATATTCAAAAAACCGCCTGCAGCTATGGCATTTTTTTCCAAATAAAATTAGGTGTGGGTTGCGGTAAGTGCGATGGTTTCGGCGGTGGCTAAGTGGTCTCTGGATGTAAAGCAGAGGCATAAGAGCCTAAAATTTGTTGAAGTTGTTATGCTTGTCGGCGAGACGTGTACAGGAAATGTGAGGAGTTTAAGGCAGGAGAGACCAGTTGCTGGAGGTAATTGGAGAGATGTTTGCCAAGGACAAGAAGCAGTGTACAGATTAAAAGTGTTTCCAATTGTCTGGTCAACGCGCTTGCTTTTAAGCCATACAAAACAGTCGAGATCCATGGCGCAGTGCATCTTCAAGGACAATATTGCACGAGGAAGATTCTGGCCATATGGGTACTAGGTGAATTGCTGCCGGAACGGATTCCTGCATTTTTTTTGTTTTCAGCAGAATTTGCGTTATTATGGTAAGACCAAAGCGACCCTGAACAGAACTCTCACGATTGATGATAATGAGCGAAATTGCACGCCCAGCCCGACAGGACGCGGCATCGTCTATATTGATAAACACGTGAAACAGCTAAACCGGAAGCATGTGAACAGATTCACGACGACAAAAGAGTGTTGGTTATGGTCAAGAATTTCGATGGATTCGCGTTCTGTCTGCGGGTATCTCCGAAAATCTTTGTTACCGGAGAGTTGTATAAAAATTCTAGCAGAGGATCTGGATACGTCACTTGCCGCAAACAAGTGAAGGTTTACGTGTCTTCTTCACGACAACGCTCCTCACCACGCAGCTTCAGTGGTTGAGTTTTCGGCCGAGAGGAGAATGAAGTTGAGGAATCTGTTGTTTTGGTCAACTGAATAGGAGACTGACGGCGACCAAGCATCAAAATTCGAACGAGTTCAAGCAAGTATTCGGATATTTTATATGGCCTCTTCCACGGAGGTCATATTAAATGTAGTATATGACCTCCTGCACGGAAGTCATATTAAATTACCCTACACCAGGCAGCCATTATTCGACACGCCAACGAGACCGGTTTTGCATCCTCTGAGGCAATCTAAATCCTCATTTCTGCGAGGATTTCAGACAATACTAGCATAAAACTTAGACAGAATGGGATTTCGGAGTAAATTATTCTAGTTACAAACCATCGAGCATTTGGTTAAGAAGTATCAAAGACTCAATCACCAGCTTGACTTGATCGACGAACAGTATGAATATCCGAGGACAGTCCCCTGTGGGTATCTTGTACTTCCACAGCCGGTTATAGGGAAGCCGTTCTGTACCTTCACCCGAAATGTTCTGCAGCGTATGAAGTCAGAGATCCAGTTTACAACTATTCATACGACAGGTCGTTTTTCGCGGGCTAAAGAAATGCTGCCAGATTTGTGAGCATGTGCTACCCAGGCATGTCTGTACATTTCTGGAATCATCCCCTCGGTGAATGAGCGTTGAGAGATCGGATTCTCGGATATTGTGAAGGTATCTCAGTGCACACGGCCCGAGGAAGTGTGTGATGCCTGAGGAAACAGAATGACATCGAAAGTTCTGTTTGCCAAAAAACCTTCCCGGAGACTTGTTAAGAAGCGGTGACTCTGTGCTTTAAGTTGTCGGGTAACTCGATCAATTTATTTTAGCGGAGATCGCCTCCGTCGGCAACCGAATTTTATTTGATCACTGAGTACTGATTACTAACAAATGAAGCTACTAAGTTAGAGAAATAAAATTTTACAGCCAATACACAAATTTTGAATGTTCACGCCTTGGGCTTTAAGACATGAACGTGTCAGCGATATATTATGCAAGTCTATTTTGAGTAACTACAATAATAAGGTCTGAAAACACTTGTTGATAGGAACTCTTTGCACAAAAACTTGGCAATTAGTTAGTTTTTGCAACCTTGCCTGATGTTACATTTTACCTATTTTGTTGCAACTTTTGTATACATATTTCCTATTTTATTACTCCATTCTATTCTCTATTTATATATACCCGAAGCCTACCAGCAAGTGTCATGTATGGAATTTCGATTCAAAAATTTAAACGGCGCCCCGGTAATGTGAGATGAAAAGGGCTAAAATTTTGATTTGCTAATATCTTAAATGAATTTTAATTATCGTAGGCTAATTAAAAAAATAATTTTAATTACCGTACATCCGTTTTCATTGTCTTGAGGTACTTTAAAGCTGTGCCATTGTAGCGGGTCATTAAAATAATTACGTTATTTCGTTCCTAGTTAATAAGTGTCCTGTATTTCTTTATCTTTTTCGTTTGTTTTAGGTTCACTCTAGAAAACGGACCACTACCACAAGCTTTGGAGAATAGGAAAGATATAGAAAAAAGACATAAGGATTTAGAGCCGCATGACAGAAGCCAAGTCGTCCACAACAGGTTGCAAAATAAAAGCAAAATCGACGGAAAGTGGGATGTCTCAACAAAAGGCAAAGCGGCTCGCGAGATGGAAAACAAAACGTCTGAAAAAAACGTTTTAAGCCATGAGCAGAGCAGGGAAATTCAAAACATGCGTACGTTAAGCGATAACACAAAAACGGAAGGAGACAGGAATATCCAAAACAAGGAGGATAAAATACAACCTATTGCTCCTAACGTTACCGATATCATGGTTAGTAGGCTACATTATAAGGTGACACAAACGCTCACCCTTTCCATCCATAATACTTTGGGAATTGAGGATCATATGGGGCCATGCGGCAAAGGCGTTGATTGACCTGAGGTTGAGTTTTTAATGAAAGGACTTCAATCTCCTAGCTATTTGGAAGTTTTTTCGTTCTCGAAGCCATTTTCAAACTGGTATGCTTGTTTCAACCAGTTCGTTCTCTCTAACATAGATTTAGATTCTTTGAAACAAACTTCCCGCTGGGCATCTTATAAACAAAATTAACTGTAATCATTAGTCAGATAACGTCGAAGGCTCTACGAAACAATCAATTGTTGACCGTTAGATTACCTTTGACTATCTCTCTCTCTCTCTCTCTCTCTCTCTCTCTCTCAAGAAAGGTTATCCAGACTCTTTTTAAAAGAGCAAGTCACGTAGTTGTTCACCGTACATCTTACTTGGTGCGTTGGTTAGCTTACAAGGCGCGGGAAAATTTTCTGAGATACCCATGAAGGGAATTAAGAAATTCTCATTACGATTTAATGTAAAAATGTATTTTCATATCTGAAAATGAGATTGTTACGTAACGTTTTCACACAGCTGCCCGAACACTTTTGCGGTCTTCAAGGTTTCGTGTGGACGAAACCTTGAACAATGTGTATTGTTGCTGTTACTTTCGCCACTATTGAAGAAGTTAATCTAAAAAATGGTAATTCCTGCTTATATAAATATCATGATAGAAATACATGGAGAAATACGATGAGACCCACGTTATTTTTAAGTATTTTGATGAACAATTCCCGGCCTTTGAAAGAATATCTAGTATGATTAAGCCTGGGATTTGCATATATATAAATATAGTTATATAAACTGGTTTGAATTATGGTACGGCGGATAATGACATTGTCAACAAAATTACGTGGCCTTATGAGGCTGGCTTATTTAGTTACATGCTTGTCCACCTATGTTTGAGATTTGTCCTCCTGCCAATAACATTAGCGTGCCACAAATATATATTATAACAGATGAAAGAAGGGGCAAATAACTAGCAGGTAATTCGGCAACTTCGTTGTTATTCAACAGCCATCTCGTCCCGAGTCCTGCTCTTTGACATACATTACCGATGAGGGTGAGTTTTACCGAACAACATCTGAGCTGGAGGAAGTACGAAGCCCTGAGTCGTTTGACTTGGGTCCAAAAGATGACCGCAGCCAGCCTTGGGATGAGCAACACAATGCCGACCGACTTGACGATACTGCTAGTCAAACCCATGAATCTCATGAACAAAGCATTGAAAATTCTGAGGAGCCGACAGTCAAGAGGAAGGTGCCGAAAAGTGGCCAACACACACCGCAGCACAATCTGTTGCAACCAGGACCAGGTATTCTTAAAAATAAGGTGAGTCTATTACACGTAAGAATACTGTCGACATGCCTTTGTTTTCTTTTACCTCCCACAGTTGGCGACACAAATGTATTCAATATCCACGTTATCTATAAACAAAATGCAATTTTTTTGACCTGGCATTTTGTGAATGTCGATCTGTAACCGTTGCTCAAGGCTTACTTTATTATATTGTACTGAGTAGATACCATAACGTTTATATATTAATATTCAGATGTTATACTATGCTGGACCGATGAAATATGTTGTTGAGAGTTTTCAGCGGAGATAGTTACTCTTAGTGACTTTGTAGTTTAAACAACTCGCACGTGCGTACAAAACGTCGTGGCGCAGTGTGTTATACGTCCGACAGTTGATGATGAGTATAATCCGTATCTCGTTACGCTGAGATACACCAAGGTACGCAGTTTTAAAATGGCGATCGTTTCCTGGGGCATTAGAGATTTTCTCGTTAGGTATATGGATCGAAACAACACTCTGGTACATATTATGGCGATACTGTATTGTGCCTTCATTGCCCTGAATTAATAGCATCTGAGACCCAGCTTGAGCATGTTCGGAGAAGTGTGTTTTACCGTGTGAGTCTCTTCTCTTTTCACTATTATGAGATGAAACAGAACTAACATATATTAATTTATTATTACGAGAAAGGATCTAATATTAAGTATTTAAAATTCTACCTCTTAAACTCAACACTGTGGTGTCTCCATATTCGTAAGGAATAACATCCCATAAAATACTTATACCTAGGCTTTGTCATATTCAGTTCGGTTTTTTGCCCCCATTGTAGTTATTGTTCGTAAGAGAATTCAATAACTTCACTCTGGTACATTCGTTGGTAGAACTTCTATTTGGCAAAGGAGGTGATGAAAATCATGAACATTGATGCAATTTGCCTTATCTGATTACTTCTAGATATGTTATCACCGGGGGTCGAAGGAAACGTGGATCTACGGTGGCTCTATCCTTTTTCCACCTCGACAAATGTTTGATATGCGTCGGCCTCTGGAAGGCTGAGCTTTTCGCTCAGTTTTTCCACAAAATATGATGTTTCAGCTAGGACGTTGCAGCATGATGTTCCAGCTTGTATGAAGTCCTAGCGCTAGTTTCAAATATGCCGGTTTGATTTTGTCCAGGGCAGTTAGGTCGCGTACGCTCAGCCTGTCCACAGATGATGGAGATTTCGTAAAGAGCGGGGAGAGTACAATTTTGAGATTAACTAGCTGAGGGTTCAACTTTGCGCGCTTGTGGATTTCACGATTGTTCCTTGGAATGTACCAGTCCGAATCACTCTGGCTTATCGATTTTGATTTCTCTATCGATTACAATGGGCCTTCTCCAGTTCGACAGTTGGCACTCTTTGAATTTGGGGGAGTGTGACCATTGACATTAAACACTCCGAGCTCTTCTATTTCAGCTCTGCAACTTCTGCTGTGTTAGCTAGGAATGGATCATTCTTAAATAACATGCATTGGGCATAGCCGGCATGCAGCATAACGTGAACAGGCCGAGTAATTTCCCTTTTTTGGCTCCCTGAAGAATTTCGTCGGTTGTGCATTTGGGTTGGGATCAAATCCTGACAGACGAATAGAGTCTTTGGATTTCTTTATCATTATGCATCTGTGGATACTTGCCATATACGACCGATTGAAAGATAAGCAAAGGTGGACCCGACGGGTCCTCGTAGCATACTCTATCGATTTCTTCAATCTGTTGGTCCAGTTAGACTTTTCATTTGCTAGTTCCTTTTTGGAACGGCTTCCAAAAGAGCACGTACCTGAGGTCTATCCTACTCAGACCCCCTTTGAGTACTCTACTACTTATTCTACCCAGGCCATCAGAACAACGCATGTTTATCTACTTCTCTACGTGAGTTTCTTCAAACTAAAATGTCATTTCCTCAACTTTAGAATTTGGTTTACGTATTCTAGATAACGGCTATCCCCCGTCCTCTCCAAGCCCTGCCTAGTATAATAAGACAGATTTCTGTCCTTGACTTATCGCGCCACAGTCCATATGACCCATTGCAAGCGAACTTTTCCATATTTGCAACATCAATGTGGTGGGCGGCTGCATGTCAATCTCGAAGAACGTGGCTCAAATTCGAACTGTCGTGCGACGGTTTATTGAAAAAAATTCTTCCGAGTTACTTAAATTTGCATAATTCTTTTCACGCACTTCGTTATAGTATGTAGTATGATTGAATCGAGGTAATGTTGTGCGACAAAGCAACGATTGAAGTAAAGTTGCTTTGTGGTGTTACATTGGACTTCCAATGTAAAACGCTCCTTGGCAGGAGTCGGAATCTATAATATAGGACTATCCATTTAAATCTGTAATGTTTATGTAATGCATAAGCCAACCGCGACAAGTCCTAGTAAATCTGTAATGTGTTCATAATGTATAAGCCAACCGTGACAAGTGCTAATAAATCTGTAATGTTTTTATAATGTATAAACCAATCGCGACAAGTTACCTGGTTCATTTGAGATATTTTAGGGAGCCGCTGGTGCTTCTGACTCGAGACGGTCCTCAGTTCTACCCCGCCGCTCGGGTTCGGCAATGGTGGAATCCAGTAGACGACAAGATAAATCTTCTTCAATACCGCTTGTCCCAGTTTCCCAGCTCTATGGTAGAAACAGACACACTCATGAGTTGTCAGGTATATCAACTGAAGACGCTCAATGCGAAGATCACGCACAAGATGGACGAGCAGCTAAGCAGTCTCCGATGATCGAGGAAGAACAAAGTGACATAGGACATAAGGTGGGTATGGCTTTGAATTGCACGAAGCAAATCAATATAGATTAATCCGACACTATGAGATACATTTTAGAATAACTGAGTGGCAAATTGATGAGGCATTTTGGGTGCTTATTGCCTAGTGGTAATGAATGGTGTGTAATGAAGGGCTGGCCTTACGGCTCGGTGCGTTTGGCCCCGCGGTGCGGTGTGTCGATATACAGGTTAGTGCCAAGGGGAAATATACCTTAGTGGTGACGTCCGAAGCGTAACAAAGATCTAACAAGCAAATCTATGACGAGCGAAGATCGAGAAAATGATGAAAATGGAGCTATCAATGTACCAGGAATAGCTGTTGATACGGTAGGTTCACAGTTGTAAGAGGAGCCATACTATCAACGAGCCTAGAATATTTGACAGACAATGGTAGACTTCAGGTCCGTGTTTCCGAAAATGACCATTGGTTAGAAACAGAGGTTAAGGGTGTCCTACTCGTAACAATGATAGGCAGCCTAGATTGCTCGAGGCACGTAATTGTACCAGACTTACAGAGGCCACTCTGGTTTTGGGTACCAGGACCCAGGAGCAGAGTGGCCTCTCTATGTGGTGCGCTGTGTGTGGCATGTAGCCTCATGACAGCTGGTGTGAATAGGAAACGAGTCAAAGGACAACAAACAGTACTAACAAAAATAAGGACACATGGTTAAACCTGTATGTCGTTTTCAAGCGGTATGTTGGTCGATGAAGAAGTTGATGGACCGTGCACAAAGATGTTCTACAGTGGTGTGCATAAACCTAACGCACCCCTATATTTCAACAAATCGTTACAAAGAATACACATTCGAGGCATTTAGTATGTATCAGATTAATGTACGTGTCAAATAACATACACACCATAAAGAACAGCGCTTATGACGTCGCATGCAGCCTGCTACAATAAAATACATCATAGTCATACATCGGTAGTGCAAAATGATAACACACTTTCAGTCATCGAGTGTTCTCGCTGAATTACTTTTCGTTTTATTGTGTTAATCAGTATCATGTGGCACCGCCCTTGCTAATTGTAACGTCAAAAACTCGGTGTGACATACTATCATCGAGATTACGCAGGATCTGGTCGCTGACACCTCCCCAGGCCTCCAACAACGCCTCCTGGTGCTTGCACATATGTATATTGTCGATTTGACGCACATACTTGTCGGACAAGAATGCCTCAGAGGTTCTCCATCGGGTTGAGATCAAGAGAACATTCTGGCCACTCTAGGGTTTCAATGTCATGCCGTCCTAACCACTCAGGTGTGCTAGCGCTAACGTGAATTGAAGCGTTATCGTGTTTTTCAATTGTTCGTAAACAATTGGCAGTCGATGAAATCTGCTCCTAAACGGTAGTAGGTTGTTGGCCAACATCTGCTGATAGTCTTCGCTATTCATTCGAGATGAGAAGAAAGCGAGTAGGAGTCTACGAAGAGAGGTGAAAGCTCCCTAAACCATAACGGCCCCCCCACCGAAGTTGCGGTTCGATAAATACCGCGGCTCTTTACGCACATCATGCCAATAACCGTTGAATCCATCTGGCCCGTCCAGATTGAACTTCCTTTCGTCACTGATGATGATCTGAAACAACAGAGTACTTTTTAAATAGATGTTTACCCACAAGATACTCTTTAAAAAGCGTTGCCCCAATACCACCAATTTCCAGTCGCTGGCCATATTGTTGCGGTCGAAGTTTAATGGGGCAGTTATTTTCATGTTTTCATTTGCGCCCGTAAGATATGCGGATAATGCTTAATTTTCCTTAAAGTCGTTCATCTATGAACCTGAAGGTTTAACTCTTGCCTGATTGCCTCACAACTTATGGTCGAATTCGAGGCCAATCGACAGGTGTGCATGTCAGTTCACTTTCTGATCTTTCGTGGACGTCGTTTAGGCTTTTTAGTACCATACGTCGACGTACTGCGTAAATAACTTTGCACTAAGCGACGACTTCTGCCAATTTATCTGGCTGCAATTGACAGAGAAAATTGTCTGGGTCTTTTCTGCTCGGTGTAAAGCAGTAATAACTGCTTTCTCTGCATCAGTAAGGCTCGAAGCGTGTCCGATGACTACAGTACAGCTCGAATGCTCAACACAAACTGGATTAATTTAGCGAGAGCACTCGATAACTGAAGGTGCGTTATCATTTTGCACAACCGATATACGGCACATTTTATTGTAGCAGGCTGCATGCGACGTCATATGCGCTGTTCTTTGTGGTGTGTATGTTATTTGACAAGTGCATTAATCTGATACAGGATACATGCCTCAAATGTGTATTCTTCGTAACGATTTGTTTAAATATAGAGGTGCGTTAAGTTTATGCACACTACTGTATTAACTATACGATGGAACAGGCCAAACTGGCATCTCATGCCAACCCTGCGCTGTCGTCTAAAAGCACTTGGCTGTTGGCTGGACACTGTCTGGACACTGGATGAACACTTTCCGTTGCTAACAACTCACTTCTGATAGACGGAGGTTGTCATGCAAGTAACGCGACCTATGCGCGGTTACTCGGTGAGCTTCCCGAGTTGGAGGTCTTGTGATCTTCACTCCGGATCTGTCAGGCGTGGACTTCATTTGTGCCAACAAACTGAAGTATTAGGGCATTGGTCAGAGCTTATGGCCACAGCTTCTATACCCTACCGCGCCATGATAACTATTTATTAGTAATATTTCTTAGCCGTATTCAAAAAGACAGTTTAACTGCAACATTAGGTAAATGGTAAAAGTTATATCACGACCGGTTAAGAAATCGAGGTAACGGCTGCATCCGAAGTCAAATGGAAAAGAGAGAAGGAGGGAAAAAAGGCAATTTGGGGTGGATGCCACAGTATACCCAAATTCCCCCGCATTAGTCCTGTTTGCGGGGCGGGGATTGCACTCAAATGTTATACAGACAAAGTATAGTGAAAACGTGAATTCCAAACGCCGACTATATGGAAAGGAAGAGGAAATAAAATGAATATATATGTAATCGATTCCACTTTGAAGGTTCAATATATCGAAAAAGAAATAGAGCGTAGACGCGGAAAAATGCAGCGGGAAACACAGGATAGTCCGATATGTAATGAGGATGCAGCTCAGAAGTGCGCGACCACAGCTGTAAAGGTGGAGTCACAAAGCTCGAGCCATCTGAAAAAGGGATCCTGGCAAAAGGCCTGGGAAGAGAGTCGTCAGGACAGGTTAGTGAAGCAGATATATTACCTTCATTCTGAAATAGGGAAATTTATTTACAGACATGAGCATTCGTTGATGTCATCTCTGGCGATTTGTCATTCTACAATCGCTTGTTGCTGTATGCTCTTCTAGGGTGTTGTGGGTCACATTTTCTTCATTTCTCATTTGTTGCTTTTCCGTCATGTTCTACTAGTCCTCGCTCTATCTCATTCATTTCAGTTCATTTGGGACTGACGACTAGCAATTTTCATTATTTACGGATAACGCCTAGGTATGCAAAAGCTTACGCCGCAGCCCAACAAGTGAGTCCCAGTAGAAAACGCACCATAAAAAGGAGCAAAATAAAAAGATCACACCCATTTCATTACGTCAACACTACTCGTCTAGACTGTTTCGGTTTAATTCCATTTGATATGTCACTGCGCACTTCGAACACCAACCAGAGATTTTAATAGATAATTTTTTGTTATCATGATGCTTCAATTTGAAACGAATCGCATTATTACCGAACTATTCTTAGGCAGCAAGAGAGAATTCTTCCTATGAGTTGGAGGAGGGATTTGCCCTCTACTGTTAGCACAGTTTTCGCCGAAGCACTTTATATTGGGCTTTGCTTGGTTTTATGGTAGCCTCCCTCCCATGGAGTCTCGATTGTGGAAGTTTCGGAGCATCTGTTTCTCCATTTATTACCATCCTCACTCATGGAGTTCATCTAGATGTTTAATGTAACTGTCCCGTTGGTTGCAAACGGCGCAAATATAGTTGTTTCATCTTTGCTTAGAAGATGCAATGTTGGTTTTTATTGGTGATGTATGCTGTGATTTCGAGTGACTTTTCGACATGCAAATTTAATGTGATCCTCAATACAGCAAAATAGTATGTTATCTGCGTTTCAGTATTTTCCGTTCGCTTGACCATGGTTTGTACTATTGTTGTACTCTAAATAAAGATATCGATAATTTCCTCCTCAAAAAGAAAAAGAAAAAGGATATCGAACAAAATTTCTCACATTATTCGTCGCCACAGATAAAATGAATTGAATCTGTTGGCCTTCTTGGACGCAAGCCCTCCAAAAATATTATCCCCGCCATAAGAAAGAAAATCAGCAACAAGAAGACTTCTTGCACGAATCTATTTGCAACATTTTATTGTACGCGTGAAATGCTTTTCGGCAAGTCTTTTTCATGAGACACATTGTAACAGAATTGTAAAGGCTTAGAGTTTGATATGCAATGCATGATAATATGCAAACAACCTTCACTCCAAAAATAAGCTAAATGGAACCGAAATAATGGTGCGGCTCTTTAGTTCCATTTGAGCCGCAAATGTCTCCCAAAGGAAAGTGTTTTAGATATAAGAACTGAACGAAACGGACTAACAATATTCGGACAACCAAAATGGCCAGAGAGGAATTTGCAACGGGGACGCGTCTTTGATTTAAATGAGATTCCAGAAAGGGAATAAAAATTATGTTCATATATATCTATATCCTCCGGTGGTGTAGAATCAAAATCAAAATTATCATGTCCTCTTGCTAGTCTCAGCCATTCGCTTGTTTGGTACACGTTTTGTTTCTTAATACAGGATAACTGAGGGCCAATTGTCTCAAGTCCACGCAGAACACTGTGCTGTGACAGGAGATGATCGAGAGCAGTATTCAGCTGAGGATGGCGGAGATCTAGGATATTCACAAGGGACAATTAGTTCCGTCATTAAGCAGGAAGGGCAGGCTCCTAAGGAGGAGTTGCAGAGCAAGGCCCCGATGAGTGGACGAGTTGAAAGTGATGATGCGAAATGTGAAGAGCATTATCCATTGGTAAGAAAATCTAAAATCTATTATTGTTTCCTTCATGTCACGTCTTCATGAATTACATCTTTGCCGGTTAATTTTGATTGGTTATAAATGGGCCTCGGAGATGGTGGTCTCCAACCACTTAGGTATTTTCACCTATATCGCGTCTTGCCAAAAATAGAGAAATTGGGTGGGTTGTTCATGCTCAGATAATTAAATTGCGTAAATAACTTCAGCAGATAGTTGTTTTGGCATGGTATGTATATTATAAATATGCATTCTCTGTAATTTATTGCTACTTTCGCGTTAGGTTGGCTAATAAGTAATGTATATCAACTGCTCCAATTTCGAATTGAGTAGAATACGCTTGAAACTTGACGGGCTCATTCCCTCATCCAATCCACGTCTGTTGCTAAAAAATAAAGCTACATACGCGAAAAGATTATTATCTTTGTTGCACGTAGCCAGTTAAATTTCAGAGATTTAAAAGCATGTATACAAAAAAGCGCATATCTGATGTTGTCTTCACTATTTTCGTGCTGGAAATAGTTATGCTAAAACTGTGAAGACTGCGCAGATGGAGACGAAGGTGCAGTATACACAAGAATATGTTAATATTGATTGCAGTACAAGGGATGTTCTGGACGGCCACAAGAGATAGACGACGACGATTAGCCTAATTTTTTAATGAGAATCAGGCCCAGTCAATCCGAGAACTTGGAGCTCAGCTGGGAGTAGTACAGTCAACAACAGAGCGTTGCCTATATAGGCTAGTGAAGTTGCAAAAGGAAGCAACGTAGATGCTACATCAAATCAACGAAGATGCCATCGGTACCACCTGGTTGCTCGGCAAATAGGAACGTTTTCTGTACAAAATTGTTACGGGAAATGAAAAATAGATATAATTCCTAACGCAAATAGAAACGGCTTTTTTTTAAGAGGTTGACGGATAATAATCTTCAGAAAGACACCACAGCTTCACGTCTTAGGTATTCGCTGTGACAGTGCCGGATTTTTACCGGCTAAAAATCTTCGAACCTATAACTTGGGTCAGGTGCCTGGAACTGTTTTTTATAATACTTCGGGCACAAGACTTGCAGGGACCGGCTAGTAGCCATCAGTAGGCTGACGAGTGGTGTGTAACCATCCGTCTACCCTAGGCTACCTTTGTCCTATCCCAGGTTCATCCTCTAGTTGGCGACGTCGCCTTGCGGTCTCGCAGGGTCCCTCCTCCCGCGTGTGCCTCTGAGCCGGCCGAGCTCGCTCTTCTTTTGGAGGACTGTCTGGATTACCGATGAACCGATGTCCCATCCCGACGTGGACTCCGTCATAAACTTTACAAGGGTTTTGATGTCGGTACGGGGGAGGGCCGGTGGGGCTCTTCCGCGTGGGTCGCCTTCGCGCATCCATCTCTCCACTACTCTGGCTGTGCCAGCAGTGCGTGCGTCCTCAAAGCGTTCGCACACAAACAGCGTGTGTGCGACTGTGTCCGCTGCGTCGGTCTCGCAGTACAGACAAGACGCACTAGGCGCTCGGCCTATCCGCTCGAGGTAGAGTTGGAAATCCCCATGGCCTGTGATCGCCTGCGTCACGAAGTAGTCGACCTCTCCGCCGGGTCGGTCGAGCCATGTGCGGATGTCTGGAATGAGGTCCCGGACGTATGCTCCGGGGGCCCCCGCCGAGAGGTGTTCCCACTGCTGTTGCCATGCGGCGATGGTTTCTTCTTTAGCCTCCTCCTTCGATAATCCGTCTCTCCAGATACGTCTTCGCTCCTTAGCCTTCAGATCCCAGGGCGGAGTCCCAGCCAGCACTAGAGACGCGGCCGTGCTGACCGTCCTGTACGCCTGGGTGATACGGAGTGCGCATGTGCGTTGGGCCGTCCGCAGGAGCTGCCTGTTTCGCTTCGCCGCCAGTGTCTTATTGAGCCACGATGGGGCTCCGAAGAGGGCGATCGACTCGGCCACCGACATTAGTAGTCGGCGCCGGTCTGCGCCTATCGGCCCGTGGATATTTGGCAATATCCTGGCGATGGCGTTTGCTGCTTTGGCGGCCCTGGCGGTGACCTGAACGAGGTGGTGCCGCCCGCTTAGGCTCTTATCAAGGTGAACGCCGAGGTACCTGGCGCGCGACACCACCTTGATTCTCTTTCCGTTGAGTGTGAGGTTCGGGTCCCTCAACCTTTTCTTCCCTGTGAGAAGTATCGCCTCGCTCTTCTCCGGCGCGAGGGATAACCCGGCATCTTCCATCCATTCGGCGATCCTTGTCAGGGCTGCGTTGGCGTGGAACTCTGTTTCCGCGACTGTTCTCGCCTGTACGGTGACAGCCAGGTCGTCGGCATATGCTAGGGTGGCAGCTTCGCTAGGCATGCCGTCGAGCCTGAGGACCCCGTCGTAGGAAATGTTCCATAACAGGGGACCTAGTATCGACCCTTGTGGCACTCCGGCTGTCATGGCCATCTCGAGGCCCGAGCTGGTGATCTTCCTTTTGTGCAGGTAGTCCGAGATAATCCTTACGAGGTACCCGGGGGCTCCTCTATCCCTCAGCGTCGTCAGGATAGTTTTCCAGGGCAGGCTGTTGAAAGCATTTTTAACGTCCAAGAAGACGGCCAGATAGACCTGGCGCGTCTTAAGGGTCGCGCAGTGCAACTCTTCCGCCCTTTGGACCACCGTTTGGATCGCTGTGTGAACAGATTTGCCCTTCCTGAACCCGAACTGGGTTGGCGAGAGGAGGCCGTTGTTTTCCGCGTACGTCCGGAGCCGACTTTCAATAATGCTTTCGAAAGCCTTGGCGAGCGAGTTTATGAGGCAAATGGGACGGTAGGAGCCGTTGCCCTTCGGGAGGAGGACGACCTCCGCGCTCTTCCAGGCCGCCGGAAGGCAGCCCTCTCTGAGCATCTTAGTGGCGATGCCGGCGACGGTAGCAGGGAACTCCCGAAGGAGAACCTTGACCGCTGCCGGTGTGATTCCATCGGGCCCAGGGGCCTTGCCCTGCTTGATGCGGGCCGCAGCTGCAAGAACCTCGGCCACTGTGACTTCTGGGACCTGCTCCTCCTCCTCTCCTCGTTCTCTTTGTCGCCTATGGACGTATGGCTCCCGATCGAAATCATCCTGGGAGGGGAACAGCTTCTCAAGTGTCTCCCTTCTCTCTTCTGTGGTGAGGTTTACCTTCGGGGCCGTCTTGGTCTTGGCACGTACAATCCTGTACGGCCGGCCCCATGGGTCCGCGTCAATCTCCGCAAGGAGTTCCCTCCAGCACTTTCTTTTGCTCACGTCGATAGCCCGCCGAAGAGACAGCCGGAGCACTTGGTATTCCGTCAAAAGGGTCGGGATCCTCTCAGGATCCCCCCTGGCGCGCTTGATGGCTCGCCGTGCCCTGAGGCAATCCTGCCTGGCATCTCGTACCTCCCGGCACCACCAGTACACCGGCGTGACTGGCCTGCTCCGCTTGGGTGCACCGCTGGGGCAGAGGCCTGTGAGCAAGCCTTCGCCAGGGCTCTGTGGAGAGCATGGGGGGTCTCTGTCGGGGGTCCGTCCAGGAGAGTGGCCTGTAGGATGGTCCTAAACGTGTCCATGTTCTTGATCTTGTACACGCGCCTGGCTGGCGAGGGCGGAGGAGGCTGCCCCGTTGTCCTGGGGTGTATCGAGTACTCGATACAGTGGTGGTCACTAAGGTTTTCCTCGTCGTCGAGTACTCGCCAAGAGGTGATCGTGCCCAACCGACCCTCCCCGCACGCCGTCAGATCGGGAAACGACGAGCATGCGCCACGTTGAAACGTGGGCGTCGCACCGTCATTTAGCAGGGATAGGCCGCAGGAGGCGAGACAATCCTGCACACACAATCCCCGACGGTCATTCCTCACCGATCCCCACGCCTCCGCAGCTGCATTGAAGTCGCCGCCGACGATTACCCGATGATCGGGGGCATCCTGTATGGCCTCTCCTAGGTCGTCTAGAAACGTGTCAAAAGTGGCGCGCGTACAATTCGGGCCGCAGTTGCACGAAAAGACGCGGCCGACTCCGGGAACGTCGACCCAGGCGTACCCCACGCCCTGTCCGCTTCCCGAGATCGCCAGGGAAGGGTCCGCGGCGACGCACGCGCTACGGTCGTTTGCGATCACCCACGAAGGGTTCGCTGCCAGCAGCGACATGTTGGGTTCATTAATTAGCAACAGGAGTGTGCCTCTCCTACTGCCAATCTCCCCCACCATGTCGTGCGCAGGTCTACTGCGATTGCAGTTGACCTGCATGATGCCGATCTCTCTAGGCGGAATGGTCATGGTGTCGGCTCGAGTGAGCTTGCACCTCGACCTCTCCTATCTCCGAGACGGGCTCTTATATGATCGGGTTGGGGGAAGGAGGGGGGCATGATGATGCAGCCGCCGCACCTCGAGTTTGCCACCCGTCAGCGTCCGTCGTCACTGTCCTCGCATTACGTCTTCGCTGCCTACGGTCGGCAGCTGCTTGTTCTTGGTTGGAGCGCTCGGTGGACGCGGTGACCTTGTCCTGCTTTTCCTTGAGCATCCTCTCCACCTCCTGCTTATAGGCTGGGCAGGCCATCGAGGCCGCCCGATGCCCCTCTGCGTTGCAGACGTAGCAGCGTGCGGCGCTCTGGCATTCGCTGTGCCGATGGCCCATCTCACCGCACTTGAAGCATCGCTGCCCCAACACCTTGTCGTTGGTGCACGCGCCGAAAGTGTACCCCACGCGTTGACACTTATAGCAGGTCGGAGGGACTAGCCACTCTTCGACACGACAACGACCGCCTCCGATGATGACGTGCCCGTCTCCCAGCAAACGTCGGCTTGCGCTCTTAGGAACGGTGCCAAGAGAATGACGCCCGGCTCGGACGCCGCCCGTACATCAACCTGCGTTCCAGATCCCGTTTGCAGAATCTGGGCAAACGTTGCAGCGCCGCCGGTTTGGTTTTCCGAGACTTTGATGATGATGTCACCATCGCGTTTTCGGCTAACTGCCCCAAGCGTCACGCCCGCCTCGAGCGGCTTGACGTGGCTGCGTAACGCTGCTACAGTCTCCGCGTACGTCGAGTTTTCGGGAACTCGGACGCGGACTGTACTCCCCGCTGGGGGGTTCAGGTGCTGCGGCTGCTGGTGGCGCTCCCGTGAGCGCGACGCGTTCCTTGGTATACTGAGGCCCTTGCGAGCAGCCACCTTGATGGCGCAGTCGTACAAATAGAAACGGCTAGACTCAGAAATAATAGCCTTATTGTCTACATGCTGTATCAATGATTGTATTTTCGGAAACGTTATTTATTCTCAAAATATCAAATTATTATCTATTCTATCCACTTCATGCCGCAACGAAGTGGACAACGTATAAAATGTTATAATTTTATGGGTTTAAGAAACGTTTGGCATGTATCACTGAACGAGTCCACAGCACTGCATTATGATTAGAGTTTATTCATAACATACGCGCTTTGTTCAGTCTCTTTTAAAGATCACTGCGGTACATCCGGTATCAACCTCCCAAGCAAGGAAAGGCGGATAAGTCAATCTTAAAAACCAGCTTCTTTAGGATAACGCCTCATGTCGATTGAGCTAATGGAAAAATGCCTTCACATAATCCTCTGTTTGTGGACCTAATATAAAAAGAAATAAAGAAATCACAAACCACAAGTCGTTGTTTCAATAAATTACCACGGTTGCTCCTTTGTATGTAAGACCTTCAAGGTTCATAAATAACTGAATAATAATAAAAATCTACGACTTATCATCCCTGACATATATATATATAAACAAACGCCTCTCGCTCAAAAAGCAGAATTATCGGAGGTGTAGAGGAATTTCGTTTCTCCCAAAACTTTGGATTTTTTGTGGTTTATAAATAAATTTGCTTGTCGAGTACGAGAAAATGTGCATTAACCGAATGAACACTCGCAAACGGGCAACACAAAAAATGTGATCTACACAGAATTTTTATGTGTATGCGTTCGCAAGTCATATTCTATTTTCATCATTATTTTCAGGTTGTCTCATCAGCTATGCGTTCATCCAAAGGGCCGTTATCAATTCGCGAAAGTGACCCTATGGAACACGAAGTCGTGCCGATGGTTCTCAGTCCACGCACTCTACGGAGCCGCCGTATCGCTGAGGCAGAAAAGGAAACTCGACTCAATGACCTTGCCTGCACTTTGCAAGATGATTTACAACGGGAAATTCTTCAAAGACAAATTGATCAGCACGGCAGTGATGTGACTGAGTTTGTCAATCATTATTCTTGCTACCTGCCGTCAATGCGAAATCCCAACGTGGATGTGCGACGATTCCAACGGGTTAGTGGTTCCACACATACAGCACTATCTCCCACCTCAAATGTAGCAGATTTCGATCCCCCCGAGGACTACAACAAAGTGCAACTGGTTCTCTCTTTCAAAGTGTCCTACCAGATCACACGATAACATAGCCAAGAGTATTTTACAAGCGTGTCTGAGAGGCTTCCAGAAGATATCAGATACTCGGGATATGTCAACGGTCTCGGTCAGACCCTATTTTCAACGCTGTGTGATTTAAATACCACATTTGCTAGGCTTTAAATGAGTACTTTGCTGCTTTCGCATTATGGTACGCATTATTGAGTCCCCGGGTATTGCATCGTTGCTGAAGTCAGAAGCGTCACAGCAGTGCTTTCGCTTGCCGGAGGACCTGGGCAGGTCACATCGAAGCTGATGACGTCCTAGTTACTGCGTGCTGGTGGATGATGAACTTGGATCTTATTGATAAGGTCCATTCATCTAAGTTGTGTAGGTATGGCAAGGTTGCCGCCTCCGTCATTACAAGGACAGGGCCCTAAAACTGTTCTATTTATTATATATTTGGGATGATGAAGGTTGAATATATAGAAATGGACATAGTAGTTATTGTTCTATCGTTAGGCGAGTCGTTCTGGCTTTGAAGGACAATTACATTACTACCATCAATGTTTGTACGTTTTTTACCAACTTGCAAATCGGGAGGCACACGCACAGTGAAAACGCCAGTGCTACTACACGACTACAGTAGCAGTCGCTGCATAACTGGAATTGTTACTTATCATTGTTATTGATAAGATTGAGTGATAAGAATTGTTACCGTACACTATTATATGAATGTATTCTATAATGCAGTTAATAATTTTGCACTGATAGTACAAGGTTGTAGGTATTATTGCTAGATAAACTATAATCTGGAAGAGGTGGGTCTAGGCAAACATTTTAGAAAACTATCTCAAAGTGGCTCTTCCCCTTGGCGCTGGCATTTTCAATGATTTTTAACATATTCTATTTAGTAAATAATGTTTCGACTATTTTATTTATGTGTTGAATAACAATATTTTTAGGATGTGCATACACCAAATCTAGAGGAGCTGAATATAAAAAAAACATCTCAGGTTCTCATATCGGGCATTCACGGAGCACCCGAAAGTGGATGTTCAGATTCGAGTCCACCACCCAGATCTAATAACACTCCCGGGCAACACACGACCTACCAAATCCAGACGAAGGAGAAAAATACTCACCAAGAATACCTCCAGCGAAAATTCTCACCCGAACAAGTAAGCTCTATTGTTTACAAGACGCGCATTTGTGCGTGGCAAAATAAAAAAAAATAAATTCTGTTCCGTACACGAGTTTTAGGAACTCGACGACTTTAGCCAGATTCACCACGTTCGAAAATCTAATATGAACGAAAAGCTCCGTTTGGAATGGCGGTGGTTAACGAAGGCTTTGATTTCTGTAATTAGAGCAGTGATTGTGGCTTTATCATCCGGTCAAAGGAATGATAATAAAACATTAATTATTATTATTATTATTAGGGAAACAGTTTTTGTATTGAATTATATAAGTGGGCAAGGAATATGTGTGGGACGAAGAGCTTTGACCAAAGTCTCATTTAATAGAGAGAGTTTCGGGCCACGACCCACACTTCTCACAAGTGAGTCCATGACAACCAAGAGAATCAACGTGTTCTCCACAGCGACAGCAATGTGGGAAACCTAGATTAATTTCCAAATGTAAAGCAACTGCGAGACTGGTACACTGATCATCAAATTAAGTTCCCATATGAGAGGAGGGCACAGCATTGAGCCAAGTTCCCCCCCAAGGCCTAGTGAGGGCCTTCAACCCGGCTCATTCCCGGCTCGAAGCCTTATCAAGGAGAACTCCCATATCTTCTAACGGTATCTTGTTAAGTATGTTAAGTTTCGCATTAAGTTTATTTCTTGTTGATACAAAGTGCTTACAAAGTATCTTCAAGTTCTCGTTTCTTGACCAGATCAGAAATCGACCACATGGTGGAGTGCGTCGTCAAGACCGAGTTGTATGATTCCACAACAGCTATCGATGAGTGCGGAGGTGGATAGCTCATTAAGGGCAGGCGACACGTGTTGCCAAAGCCCTGAGCGACTCGGGTGCTCGATGGGTAGCGACGTAAAGCCAGAACCCCTTCCTTCTTCGAAAGAGTGGAAAATAAGGAAACCTTGAAGCGCACCGCATTGGCCAGCCACCTTACATATCTTGTCCAACGTTTGCTGGATCACTCACATTCAGTAGTGTAGTGACCGGGGTTGTAGCTGTTAGCCATACATTGCCTGTGATAAGCGTCTCTGGATGGAATAGCTGCATGTAATATTCCAATCTTGACCTTGTTTCCAATGTAAAAGCACAGGTCAACGAAGAGAACACGGGTTCGACAACCTCTGTAACCGAAAAGAAACTGTTCAGGCTCGGATCTTTCGACTCGTTAATCAGGGCTCCTAGATTGGAACAACATCTGAACACCGACCTGGCCGATGTGTGTATTAATGAGCAAGAATTAGTGCTGGGACATTTGCAGCAGTTAAATGCCACACCAGTCAGCCACACTGCCGTAGCTTCTGCCGTTGTGAAATAATAGGTCGAGCTTCCTTTCTCGATTGTGCTGAAGCACTTCAGATCGTTAGTGATCGCTGATAGTTGATCATTAAACTTCGTGTTCCTATTCAAAAAACGCTTTACTATCTGTCTGATCTTTAGAAAAACACTTACCACTTCGAATCCCACTTCCAGCACACCGGTTGTTTAGAAGACGTATGCTGAGATTCTAACCAATCCCAAGGCAACTATTGTGCCGGAGAACGCAGGCGTCGAGGTCCCAGGCGTGACGAAAACACTCAACGGTGAGCAGAAGGTCCTCCTTCACGAAAAGATAATCGGCGGAGGGCAAGACCTTGCATAGATAAGGCCGTCGAAGAATGAAAACGCCAATCGACTCTTTGGCAATATAGGCTCCAAAAGAAGACCGGGGTGGGTACGGGAAGTGGATTGCGATCCTAAAAATCTCGCTCGAACTCGGTAAAGCGCTGTTGACTAAAAAGGGGCACAAGACCGGTTGGATCATATGCAGGATGATGGAGTAGATCAGCCTACCTTGCTGCTTCAATTGCTCGAACTTTGGTCACGTGGCTCCGTAGAGAGAGGTGACAGAGAGGGGTGACAGAAACGAAGGAAGCAAACGCGCCAAAGGAAAATACTACCGATGCGGCGGAAATGGCCATATCGCGAAGTGCTGCAACAGGAAGACTCCGAAATGCTACGCCTGCGGAAAAGAAGGCCATGCAGTTAACTCGATGGCATGCGTACAGTACAGGGAGGGAGTCGAGAGAGTGTGAGAGAATGCCGAGAAAGACTCAGATGATTAGATGTGTAAGACAAAGAGGACGCAGAAGGGCCATCAATTAGCCTATGCAGCGACTTTCAAGGCGGAAAGCGGCCGACATACAAAAAAAACTGACGGCCGTAAGACCAACCACAGGGCCGATCATCACAGAAATAATCGACGAAGAAGGTTTCCGACATGTCAACAGGAGAGGGAAACCTAGAGTCGAAGCGAGCGAAGGAGGCAGCAGGGCACGACCAAGCTGCAACAATGACCAGCTGTGAGCTGATCAGGGTTCCCCAGATCAACCTCAATAAGTGTCGCGAGGCGCACGACATGCTGGAGACCACCGTGGCCGAGGCAAATGGACCGCCGATGAGGCCAAGGAGGCGGCGATCTGGTGGCTAGATAGAGATATTGCCGTGAGAGCGCGAGATAGAGCAAGGGAGTATGCGTGGCTAGAATTGGACGGCGGCCCCATCCTGCGAGGTGTCATACCACCTTATCCAGGTGCTGACAGGCCATGGGTGCTTCCAGGCATACCTGCACAGGAAAGGTAAAGAATCAAGCCCCATCTGTGTGCTCTGTTACACTGGCGATATCTATAATGTATAGCACACGCTCGAACGCTACACACGCTTTGAGGAGAATAAAACCTCCCTGAAAGAAAACAGCGGAGGCCCTTCTCAGTGGATACCATCGTGATGAACAGTTTGCTCGAAAGCAAGGAAGCTTGACAAGCTGTCAGCTGTTCTGTTGAGGAGGTGATGCGAGCGAAGGGGATCGAAGAGCGAGCAAACTCTCCCCCGCCCCGCCCTGCGTGAGTGAGAGGATGGACCAGGGCGGGAATGGACTCCAATCCATGAGCTGCCCCCCCTGCAAGCCAAGAGTCTGGATAGTTCTCCTATTTGGGTCTCGGAATAATTGTCACCCAAATAACGATAAAATAAAATGAATTTCTCCCGAACGAAATGGTGATCCTAAAAGACCAAATGTGATTTGTTGCAGGTTGTCAGTATAAGATGGTTATGCTGAAATCATAAAGACCTTTCTCTCTGTTTAAATTTTTCAGGTTTCTAAACAATATCTCCCAGATAAGGGACGTGCTACAGCTGCTGAAAGCCAAAAAAGTTTTGCAGTATTAACTAACAACCCTGAATTACCTGGTAGCCCCAACGCAGCTTATAAAAGGGACAGAAATTCGGAAACAAACCAGGCCAACGAAGAAAAGGTACGGCTGGATAACGAAATCTGAATCACTATACTTGGCGCGTTGTTAGACAAAGTGGGGTTTGTTACTGATTTGTGCTGCAGGAGTACAGCAATATATATCAGTATTTCTGTTATATAATATGGTCGACTATTGATTTAATATATTTTTTTTAACGAACTTTGCGTACCTGGATGTTGTTTCCGGTGCATGTGTTTACACCCTATTACTTCAGCCATTCGGGTCATTATTAGGCTTTACTATTGTAATATTATTATAAAAAATAAAGTATTTTTAAAATTTCGATGATGAAAAACGAACCTAGATTTACTTTGGTCTTCTGCATTTGTAAACCTCTCACATTCCTCTGAAATATTAGAATGCCTTTGGGTATATACTAGGCTATGGAGTAGACACTCAGCGCCAAGGGCTGATTTCTTCGTACGAGTACGCTGAATCTTCTTTAATATAACTTTCGAGGCGTTTGATACATGCGGTGTAACGGAGGTTTACGGTATAGCGTGCAAAGCAATTCAAAGGAAGTACTATAGAAAGTATCTGATAATAACAAATTAACTTGGAAATGAAAACCACGATATAATACATAATCCCATGATATAATAAAAATGTAGTACTTACAGTGATATAATTTACTAATTATTATTATTATTATGCTTCCTTTCAGATGAAAGAGATTGATGGCCATGCTCGAAATAATGATAATGTTAGAGGATCACCGGATCCGTTAAGTTCACCATGCGCAGGGGAAGCCAACACACAATGCCCTGTGAAAGGAAGTGAGGCTTCGTCAAGGTCCGAAACGCCTTCTTCATCCATTGAACTAGTTTGCTCTAAAGATGATGGTACGACAATTGATCATGACTGTCAATGTGCTTTAGCAAACGATGGCATTTAGTAGTTTCAGCTTCTCTTTTTCTGCCCCTTTTGACACACCTTTCAACCAAGAGAAACGTCTATGATCTATCTGTAAATATTTTTTTAAGGGGGGTGTTGACATGACCGACCCCCCTTATGGAACTATTGACGATGTTCAACCGCACCACCCTTCCCAGTATCGCTTAGCGCATTCTTCAGTAAGGGCAGTGAGATGTCTACAAGCCCAGCCACGGGTACCACACATCCTCCTCACCGTATGGACATAACGTGCTTAGCTGACTCTCAGTTGCTGTCCTTCTCTCTCTCCCCGGACCTCCTCTCAAGCCCTATGTCCATTTCCCGTCTGTAAATAACCACTGTAGTTAATATGTGTCTGTAGAAAGCCCCGTGTGTGTAAACATGCAGTATTTATGACGCATACAGGGTGTGTACGGTGCCTTCCTTTCTGCACAGTGGTAGCTGTGCCGCACACCACATTAGTTGCCACTACAACTGAACAATTTTTATTGCGGAGATACTGCCCATAAAGTAAATATGGCTCCACTCAGATTTGAATCTCAGACTCCACAAATTTCCCTTTTTGGTACTGCCTACCTTGCCCACCACGCCATGCCCGCAGGCTCTATCTGTAAATATGGAAGGAAACAGCGAACATAACCGCGTCGGGCCGGAGGCGCTGGACAATCCTACTTAGCTACCACATCGGCAATCTATTAGCAAGCTTACACGATCAAGGCAAAAAGACGTAACGTTGAACATCACAGTATTTGTAGTACGGAAACTCCAGTGGGTGAACCAATATAGCGTGTACACTGGTTATGTTGACAAAGCAACACCACCTGTGTACAGGGGTGCTGCTAGGGCGTCTCGAATATCGATTAACTCCCGTGGTGCTGTTATGAAATTCAGAGAACTACAGTAACGAGAGAGACCACTACAAATTACCTGCCAAAACCTCTCGGATGGGGACGCCTCTGCACAACACATTATACTTTACAGACATCATGACCGTCCACAATTGGAAGGTAAAACATCCACCGGTCCCTACGAACTATAGCTTGGAGGAGATCACCCTCGCTATTAGTACCTTTCCTACTAGCTCTTCAGTAGGTTGGTAGTGGTCGTCAACATCTAAAAGACCTACCCTCGCCATTAGGATTAATTGCCACTGACCTGTACAAAGCGCTTTCAACCAAGGTCTGGTAAGAGCAACCGTTTGGTCTAGAACTGCACTTCAAATGTTGCGTTGAACCGGGAGAAGAGCTTCCGCTCCCAGTAGCCGCGGTGCGGACAATCGGGAGGGGTTAGATTGCTGCTCATACTATAGCTTTCTTGAATGCTTGTGTTTCTAAATGCTGTCAACACTGTCCGACGGGACGCGCATCTGAATCTCGACGTGTTTGGTTATCAGCAGGTCAGTGGTTTTAGAATGAACTGCGAGTTCGTTTCTCAGATACTTCTCGGGGACCTTGGAGACGACAGAAACTCAATCAGCCTTAAAGCCACTACCAAATTGTCGAACAACATGTTGTCCGAGTTTACGTGCGTACTCGCAAGCGAAGAGACATATTTCTATCCTCGATTGCGATGAAACGACCTCGGGGCTGGTTAGAAACACTACCTCTGATGGGATCACATCGATGGCCCTCCTCCTGGGGTCGCCCATGTCAACTTCATGTATTTAACACCTGTGAAGGGGTTATCCAACGTGGTCAAAAGCCAACAATGTCATCAACTGCTATTCTATAAGTAGAATTGGGACGACACCCGCGCCACTCGTTGTCAAATGACACTATACCGCACTGTGGAGTCGGCTGGTATACCTTGTATTAGAGCACTGCTGCACGTAAACCTCGACCAGGCGGCGGACAGTCTTCACCGGACGCCTGATGAACGGCCTCTTTATATGCCAGGCATTGTGCTAACTACACGAAGTACACGGAATCGACTGCACAGCAAGCCAAAGGAAGTACTATAGGAAGTAATTCCGGGTACCCACCTGCTAAGTCCACTTCCCCTGAGACTTCTGCTGGACCTGGCCCTGGTTTACGAATGATTACAACTACAGGAGATAGACGAGCCTGGGTATTCTTTTTTCAAAGCCAAACGGAAATGCTATAGCGGTCTCTGGCACTATGGCCATTTGGGCAAGGAGAGGTTTACATATTATTTTGAGAATCATGTACTTAACAAAACTCACCTAGCGACTGCTAAACTATAAGAAAACATTGTTCCTTTAGGTATTATCTGAATCCCCCAGTGCAGAAAACATACTTCCTTACAGGTAAGGATGCACGCTCTGAGTACGCGCTGTTGATGGGGAAGAAGATAGAAGAATCGCCGAAACCCACAGCAGTTCCACTCCCGCCTCCCAGCCGAAGACCCTCTTTACGTTCATCCTTTAGCGGCATGGGAAACAAAGTGGATGAAATGTGTCATTTTACTCCAGTGGCCGCTGATCTCGGTTTTAAGGCCGAAAGTGACAACTTGAATGCGGCTTTGTCGGACAAATCCATGTAAGTCGCGTCCGATTTCGCACAATTCACGAAGGAAAACTAATCTCACCAGAAATAGGATCACGATTGATAAATTTGCAGGTAGTGTATCTTAAATTATAATATACAATTGAGGTAGTCCTCTTATAGTAATTTTAGTCTTAACAGGGTCTCCAATTTCGCCACGTTTGATCGTATAAGACCTCAGCATCGCAAACGAAAGCAATGCCAGAAAGCTCTATCAGAGTTACAATCGCGAGTGCTGAATTATTTGCCTTTTAGTAGGGATAATCGAATTTATGGTCCACATTTACAATAATATTGGCCAACTCAGCATAACGTCTCATTGATTCACAATCTGATCTGCATGAACAAAGTTAGGGAGACTTGAAAATCGAATTCAGTATAACCAAAATTCCTTTATCGGATGGATTTTGACAAAATACATCTCGCTTCTGCGTCGTTGTGCGAGACAATCACTCTGGCAACCGCTAGGTTTTAGGGTGCGTTAAACAATAACATCAGTATGATTAACTATATATACTTACATAGAAAACAAGCTATATCCTGTTTATGATGGAGTACCATGTAAACTGTATAATTTTACCAACTGTTTATTCAGTATAAAGCGGTGTATTTCTCGATGGCCCTTCTCTTAGCGTGACATTACTACTACTATACTAACGTGAGTGGTTGGTTTCAAAGCAATATCGAACAACCTACGTGTAATACTTGGCAAGTGGTTTAATATCGACAATGTGTGAGGTGTAATCTAGTGATTTTGTTTGCTTATTATGGGATCTTCGTTTGATCTTTCAGGCATAGTGGCCTACAGAGTATCACCACTGGGTGCACTTCTGGCAACAACCAGAAAGCTTCCACTTCCAGTCCTGTGGCCTACTCTTCAGAGTGCACTGCGGCGTCACATGTTAGAAAGCTAATTACTAAGAATGTCAAACATCATGTCCCTAATCTAGTTGCTAAGAGGGGTAAGTACCCCTTGCTGATTAAAATAGTCTAGCCCTAACTTTGAGTTTTTGTAGAAGTTCCACGAGTGCCTTTTTCTTAAAAACACCCAAACCAGTAAATACCTTGGATAAACAGTGGAAACTAAGCTTCTTCGTTTAGGAACGTTAGCGTCGTTAAAGTAAAATTCATTATTTTTTTATGTGGATACATTTTGAAATATCAAACACATACGCGAACGGGTTTTCATTAACTTCCGTTTCCAATCTTCTAATTAAATACGAATGCTCTATCTCTATCTGACTTGTCTCTACAGCTGCATCAACACATTACGGTATGCAGTGACCTATGTTCTGAAGCTGAATTTGCTGAAATATCTTTTTCAATGCCGCCTGTTGTGAGCGTCCCCAGGACTAGTCCAGGAAATAAATAGCAAACATGTTATATTATTTACAAAAAATATGTTCTCTCCACTGCAGTTCTACGTTTGTTAATAGTCGATTTATCTTGTTGTTGTTTCATTCCTTACTGTATTTTAGTGTTGGGACTGGACCTGTACAGCGGCGATGCGCCTAGACCTGTGGATCCCGACAACGATGAAGATTCATTCTTTGGTTAAATGAAACATACCGCACTTCATATAACGTTCTCCCGTGTAACTACATTATTAAATAGAATATAATTTTACCTTGGACTATGGCCACAGACAATGGTTTGATCTGTCGCTAGTTAGCTTTCTAAATTAAAATTACGTATTTATGGCGTAATGTCGGCACCAACTCGCAACCACTTTTCGAAGTGCATCATTGGGTCTTACAGCTTCTACCATGTCTCTATTTTGTTGTCAGGTGACTGAAAAGAGTTTCACATTCCCTTAATTACAACCGGCCCACATGCACACGCTTGTTAGTACACATATCATGTGTTTAATTTAAGAAAGCATCAGACGATAATTTTGTTAGGGTCTCAGTTGTGGCCAGCGACCAACAGTGAACTCCTTCGTCGCTGCATAGGCCTAAACAAAATTTTCCGGGCTGACTTTCAGCCAACATTTAACATCCACGGAACTGCTTTTGGCATTGCTTCATAAGACGGGCCCCTTCTAAATGCAAATGTGCACCGGTGGGCATCGAACCCGTGAACCTACGTATCTCCTCCGGTTACAAGGCGTTGCATAGTCCTGGGTGAACGCATTCAAAGCTGAATTAACTCAACTACGAATGTTTCACGTCTGTATACCAGAAACTAAACCAGAACCGTGCACTTAAGGATGCGACGATTGCCACACTGCCGCACAACACAAATCTAACAAATCTCTTCAACACAAATCTTTGGAAGGCTCGAACCTCTTAGCACCAGATTTCCAGCTGATACTCACCGGCACTTGTGCTCGTAAGACTAGTTCGATTACTTTTTGCCGTTCTTTCGAGAAAGCCAAATTTGACATCTAATACAAAACATTTAAACATATTTTGTTTAGATGTCGTGCTTTAGCTCGACATTACTAGATTATATGCGTCATAATCAAAAATCTAACTACAGTCGGCAACACATTAAATAGTATTTTTATACCACATTATCATTTTCTGCTAACGAGTATATGAAAGGAGATTAGCACGCTCTTATTATTATTATCTGCCCAAGTTTTAACTGGGCATTTCTTTTCAACTGGGGCAACGGAAAAAGTTTCATATGAATACAAAAAAATTGAAATTGTATAGCACCAATCGACAACCGAGAAGGGAACTTTTTGCTTGAAATTCCGTTGTAATCAGAGGGGTAACTTTGGTTCGGGAATTTGACTCCGGGTAACTTTTTGTCGATTTATACTAAACCATCGAAATTTGGTTAGTATTACATAGTGTGTGATCTACAGTGGCTGGCTCAAAGTGTCAGAGTTCGCTCGCTGTAGTAGCGCTATCCGACACATACCTAATGGCATGTGCGAAATAGAGAAAGTTCAAAACATTAGTCAGTTAAAAACAGACCGGTCTGTTCAATGTGAACCAGCCTATATAAAACAGTTTCACTTTGAATGAGGAGGAAATCAATCTGCTACATATATGCACGACACAGCGGTTTTCAAACGTATCTAGAATAATTCCCATTTAGTTGGATACCCTACTGCCATGTCTCTGTATATGAAAGTCTTCTATTCAGAAATAAAGCTCTCTTATTACAGATTAAATAAATCCTTGTTCGTTTATGTCATCAGGTGCATCATATATTAGCTCTGGAAAACTCGTTCTAGATAATTTAGAAATTCGTATTTTGGGAATTCAGGCACATTATTCCGATCTTAGCTATTATCACATTTGTTTTGACTTATCATAGTGCTTAGGTTTTACGAATAACCCAATCAGGCATATACACAGTACCTGTGCACAACAGACACACCAGGTCTACTCATTCAACGATCATCTGGTGCATCGGAGAATGCCATCTCATGCCATCCATATTGATGGCATCGTTATCCTCTGGTGCAACCAGTTGAACAAGAATTACTCCCTTAGTTCGCAGGCGGATACTTAACGTGACTCAGGTAAACTTGAGTGGACTGCTTACAGTTGGTGGAGGTACCGCAAACCGTGACGGCCAAAACAATAGATCATTGTAATAGGTCCCCAAGAAATACCAATGCCAATAGGTCAGGCAGCTCCAGAATGGCTCCGCGACTGCAGACCAACCGCTGCATACAATAGCTACAGTTACGCCCAGAAAATATTACAATATGACACAGTACGAAAAATTATCCCGGCGGCAAATAAATCCCTTTCTCACAAGAAAAGACACCAATCTCCGGACATTCAGTCTGGGCCTTTTTATTAAGAAACTTTTCTGAGGTCCCTTTCACAAGTAAACTTCCAAGAACAAGAAGTAGAAGTCTGGTGGAGAATATGTTTCTCAAAAAATTGTCCTACGAACCGGTATGACCGTTGCTGAAAGGAAACTTCTCTGCCAATCACATCGCAAATCCATCCTGGCCGCTCGATCCTTCACAAACAACACAATATGCACGATACATAAAGAAAACCATGCAGAAGAACACTGTTTGCAGAGGCTGCATCCAGCAAAGCCTTAAAAAAGGATTTTCGATCCATGAGCAATGCTAGATTCTCAACATCCTTAGTCCATTCTATGACCTTATTCCCAGAAACAGGGAAGCCCCATTCCGCATAGATTTTCTCTCATACAGAACCCATCGGAAGAAAGTACGACGGACGCTACGCTCCTGCAGAGAGACTTGCAATTGAGGATGAATTCCGCACAATACAAAGTCAAAAGATCATCCGCCCATCCTGAATTCTCTGGTGAAGCTGAGTAATACTGGATTAGAAAATAATGGGAATATACAATATAATTCAAACATACAATAATGAGGACTTATTTCTATGGCTTATTTGGGGGATTAGTAGGGGACCGCGGCCGAGGTCGACATTGTCCGAGGAAGGCGATGGCATTGCCTCTCTGCACAGCGAGGGACAGGCGTTCTAGAAGGAAAGATCCTGCGCGCTTGTCCACGGTGGCGCGGATCAGCCTATGATAGACCCCTTTGAGGAAGTTCGCAGTAAAGGGGCCGTGCCCGCCTAAGGTTTCAAAAGCAAGGGGGAAAAGAGGTGGGTTGCCTGGAGTGCGGCGTGCTTCCGTAGCTTGGCTCGCTCCGCACGCTCCACCGGGTTACCGGGGGTGATTGCACAGTGGTTGACATAAGAAGGTACTAGAGTGTCAATCACCGTGCCGTCCGAAACGAGGTGCAGGCGTAAGTGGAAGGGAATGAGAGTGAGGCCGTCAGGGCGGCGCCCGTCTGTAGTGTCGAGGCCCTGTGGCTCCCTTACGCAAGGGATACCGGCGGAACGGAGAGCCCTCACAAATATGTCATCAAGCATCGTGCGTCGCGGATAGCGACCGGCGCTGCGCTCGTACGAGAGTCCGTGGTGGCCATTCGTTGCGACAGGGTCTCCGCAACGCTCGCAGCTGTGGGTCGAAATCACAGGGGCCCGAGGCGGGGGTCCACACAGAAGCAGAGGGAGAGATCGTCGAGAGCAGTGCCAAGGGATGAGAAGGGCAACACGTGGAGCCATGTCCCCACACCAGGCCTGTCGAAGGCCTGGAGGCGAGCTTGATCAGCAACGTGTGGCGCTGAGGCCAGGAGGTAGTCCTGCAGCTCCTTGTGAAGGACATCAGACCATACCCGCTTCTTGCTCTGCTGGTCCTGAGGGACCCGCGCGAGGACGCCCGTCTGGTCAAGGGCAGCCTCACGGGAAGCGGAGAAGTGAGCGAGAGCCTCGGGGGGGAATATATATTCGGTGTCGATTATCGAGGGTTAAACAAAAGATCAAGAAGGATTTTTTGTTTAGCTACTAGAGATCTTTACGTGTCCGCGCGGTACCCGCGAACTAATCTAGTACGAATCGAATCAAGAAAGGACAACGCCCCTGATGGTCTCGGCTTTGGACACCACCCTGCGGATAGCCGATAGTACTGATCTCTTGCTTCTGAACCCGTACTGCGCATTCGAGAGCCCGATCTCCTCGGCGTGGTCGCGAAGCCGTGCCTCGATGATTGACTCGGCACCTTTAGTGAGCGTACCTAGCAGGCAGATCGGCCTGTATGACCCGTTCCCCTTCGGTATCATGACCGCCTCTGCTTTCTTCCACATCTCAGGGAAGGAAACCTCCCTGAGATGTTCGGTGCGGCGTGGGCTACTACTCAAGGAAATTTCTTGAATAGCAGCTTTGTCGCTGCGGGTGGTATGCCGCCTGGGCAGGGTACCTTACCCGACTTCAGCCTTTCCCCTGCGTCGTGACCTCGTCGATCGTGACTTCTGGGATGTCCTCCTCTTATTTCGGTAGTGTTTCGTAAGGCACCCTGTCGAACTCCGGGTGCGTTGAAAAGAGACTGTGTATATTCTCCCTCTTCACATCCTCCGCGAGTGGTACCTTGCTGGTACTCAGCCTTTTGACGCTGTGAGACACCCCTTCCTAGCAGTGTCGATTTCCTGGTTCAACCAGTCCTGAGACTTCATCTGGTTCCTTCTTCTGGGGTGAACCCGGACCGTTTCACAAGCAATCAAGTCAAACAATTTAGAGTTGCTAAAAACTTTATTTAAAGAAAAGAGCATCAAATTACCACATAAAATGCTTCACGGGATGTCTTATTATCTTTAGTAGTGAAATACTCAAGTGAGCCTTTATATTCTGAGTGAATGTTACTCACTGTTTTCAGAGTTCCCTTAATGTTCTTTTCTACTTCTTCTTTGATTCCAAGAGTTCTTGAAGACCTCTCGCGTCTTCTGGCTGACCGTGCTCCTCGATGAAATTGCCGATGGCCGCTTTCGAAGCCTCCGCCCCCTGGTATATGAACCGGGTGGGTCTCAGTGGCCCCGCGTGCGGCACTCCCTGTAGCCGGAGTCCGAACTCATTACAGTAGTGATCAGAGAAATTGTACTCTTCAACCAAGAGAAGACTGCCCACCCCACGATACGCGGCGCGACGCTCATTTTGCAGATGTTAAGATCTACAAAAGAGTCGCCTTGACTGCCATGAAATTTAGGCGCCCTCCCTCGTTCACCGTGATCAAGTCATGTGTACTCATCCAGCCCATGGTGGCCTTACCCTTGTGGTTCTTCACTTTGAGCCCCAAGTGACCGAGGCTGCGTTGAAGTCTCCTATGAATATGACAGGCAAGGGTCCCGCATCTCTAGCTGATTCCGTCAGATCGTCTAAGCCGGTTCAGCTCCTTCACAGTGCGTTTAGGGCTAGTGTATTAGGAGTAGAGACGGGCCACGCTCGGGATCTCCACCCATGAGAATCCCTTGCCCGATCCGCGTCTCACAACTCTCCCTGAGCGATCTGCTATGCACGTGTCCTCGTCATCGTCCCTTACCCATTCGTCTCTACGGACAACTCTGTGCCAGTTCGGCTTGCTTGTCAAGAAATATCACAGCCCCTCCTCGCGAAGGCTGTGACATTTCGCGGTGCGGTGGCAGTTTACTTGGAGGACTTCAAAGATAATCATGCTGATCTCTGCCTCCTCTGCGTCCGTCTTTAGAGACTTGGGGTTGTCCTTTGGTAAGTCACCGTCAACCTCGCGTCTTCTCTTGATTTTTCCCTTTTTCCCCTTGGCGCCCAGCGCGTCGCTGAAACCGTCCTTGGCCTCCGTCTTCTTTTCCTCCTCCTTCTCCTCGTCGGTGCCAGCTGGCTCGATCACGGGGAACGGCTGCTCCACCTCGGGGATGTCGGCGGTTGCTACAGCAGCGACTTCGTCGAGGCGGAGGACCGCCTCAGGTGCTGCTCTCCTGCCATGGGTTCCTGTGGTCAGGTTCTCCCGATACTTCGGGCATACGGTGATAACAGTCACTCTGAACTAATGCAACTGTTTCCAACGCCGAGCCAAGTCCAGAGAGTTGCTCATCGTGAGACCAATGTACTGCGGCCGCAGCGTAAGCTCAGTATAAGTTCAAGTGAATAATAACGTCTCAAGAGCAGCTCTGTTATGAGGCGGCCTGTGATATTGTGTCGTGAGTTTTTACAGACCGACAGAATTCTGTGAGTTGCTGATCACCACGTCAAAGAATATGGTGTTGCAAAAGGTACTGTCCTAAACGCAGGTCATTGGCTGCAGGATAACATACGTTTGTCTTGAAAAAACTGTGGTGAGTTGTGCTGTGCAAAAACTGAATTAACTGGGTAAAGGTAAAGCTTTATGGGTTTATTAAAGGAGCTGCAATTTCACAATGCTTAAGGTCTCTTATATGTCACGGGTTGGCACACAAATGTCACAAGGCTGACCAGTTTTCAATGGGTGAAGACGAACCAGGTTACGTTCAGGTCAGGTTATGCGAGTTGCTAAACCAATACCGGAAAACGTCCGCTCCGTGGAAATGTGGGGTTGTTGATGACCCCTGTGGCCAAGTCTGAAATCGAGGAACTTCCAGGGAGTGATCCTGTCATATCGAAACATACACGCCGACTTTGCCTGAGAGAGAGACATCGCGAATGATGCTCAGGGAGAAGGCGGCCGCAGTTAAATACGAATGCCGCCTGTTTTCAATTATCGCAACAATTACGAAGGTCATGGGTATTAACGGGTACACCCTCAGCTGCGCGACACACCAGCTGTCCACATTCACACCAACTCTTATTAAATTGGACCAAACGTTTGCCCTCAAAAGCGTTTAAGAAAAGATGAGTGCGAATCTTTACAAATATTATAATATATAGGTAAATGAGAAATTATAGTCGAGCAAATACTTCAAAAACTGTGTCTGACAAATTTATCTAAAACCTTTCTCCTTCGGCATATTGCTCTATGTATGGGAGGTATGAGTCATAACATGCGGGTATAATGTTTACTTTTTCTACCGTGTTTTGGGTTTGTTTTACTATTTCGTGTATTAGGAAGAAGTGATGGGGCCAGTCTTTTGACCGTAGAAAGTGGGTCAAGACGCAGATCCGAGTGATTCGGGAAAGTCAATATGGTGAGCGAAGTGTGGTTATCGGCCCGCATTATAGGGTTGACGAACTCACAACTTATTTCTAGACAAAGGAGAAAAGCGTCGTTGCATTAAATGTGCCTTGCTACACTTGGAATTTAGTCGATATTTGTATACATTCCTTAGTCTATCTATATTGTTAGTTTAAGTAATGTGCCAGTTCCTCACAGCCGACGAAAAGCAACTCGAGGCATAATTGCGTACCAACTTCATTAACAAATTTAGCGATTGATTGAAATACAATAAGTCTGTAAAAATGAAAAAACGCTTCATAAAAATAGCAAAATAATTTATTTTAAAACTAATTTTGTGCATCACTATACGAACGAATTTGTTCGCGCAGATAAAAACTTCAACGTTATTATTCGTTCGCTAAGCTAAAGATCACAATGACACGCGTACATGGAAAACTTTGAATAGCTAATTATGCCCTCTTTCACGTGATAATGATAATATATGCTTTTATAAATATTCGGTTTATGGTTTCATACAGTTTATGTTAAGTTCGATGAATTCTCAAACCAAGTATACTGAAGTGGAATTAACCGAACTTTTCAGATAAGTACGTCCTTTTTGGAGGGATTATTCTAGTCATCATGAAAGGCCTCCAATGATCAGAGTATAAAAAATAAACCGGTGGACTAAATTGGAGAGGACTCGCTGATCTATATTAAGTTTTATGATTTTACTCCAGCCGCGTAAGTATGTATTTGCTCTGTGTAGTTAAAAAAGCAGGCGCGCCACTTGCTATTTGTGCTCATTTTTACTGTACACATATTTATTGTGCAAGTATGGCGTTCTCCTTAACGTAGATCCCTGAAGTCAAAATAGTTTAATGCCTTTAGAATTTTTAAAACATGTTTTGTCAATTTTTTGTATTTAAAACTCCCTTTATCTGTTGTTTTTTTCATATTTTAAAACTTCCGTTGTCTGTTTATTTCGTTTTAACAAGTGCTTTCGCATGGTATCTTCGTTTAAGACTTGACTGATTTGCATCTATTTTTCTGGAAAGGTGTCAAATTAAGTTTATTCTTCAACAGCAAAGTGGAAAGTTAAATTGCGTCTAAAGGCCTGTTTTAGTTTCATGCAACCATTTGGGAAATTTTTCATACCACTTCATATGTCTACTTGCAGGGATAAAAATTTAGTATTGTTGGTAAAGGATCAACGATCGCCATCGGTTCTGCAGGGTCCGTTCCAAAAGATGAACAAGTGATGGAACAAAACTCTTCTGGAGATTTTTCACTTTCCAACTGTGAACTTCTTTTCGCACTCATCTTATTTAGTTTCATTAGCAACCAGGTCGTGCAAATTTTTACAATTCGCTGCATAGAAGTTTTCATGGTTTTAAAAAAAATATTAGGTAAGTGGATCTGGGAAAATTGAAGCAACAAGATCTAACGAAACAGGTCAGCCGCAGTAAAAATAAATAATAAGTATTCGATCAGTGCGATTCCATATCCACATCGGGTAGTTAGATCTCTAGATGACTATTTGACAGTCTTGATTGAGGAAAACCAGCTTTGCCAAGGTTGCAGCCCATCACAAAATCAGCATTTTCGAAGCCATTACTCCTAAACACCGCCTTTGCTATAACTTGACCAGGAGACGTCTGAACTTGACCCAAAAGTGACCAACACTTTGAAAGTCACAGCACAAATTTTGTTAAAATTGTTGTTTTAACAAAATTTGTTTAAATTAATTTCGTAATTTCAAAATTTGTTTTTAATATTTTTTAACAAACTATTGTTTAAATAAATTCCGATATAAATGTCGTATCAGATAAAGGGCACATGAAATTTCTATAGCATGCCTGGGGTTACTACTGAATAAAGCGACTCGACTCTTGGCAGTCGAGCACTTTTCTAAGCGGTAGTTTCCTGCTCTCGTTTTGCTAATAATCAGAGGATTTGTCAAAAGTTTGGCCGGAAAGTTTATTCATTTCGAAGACGAGTTGGAGTATAAGACACCATTTTGTTTGAACATTTTGCAAAAGCAATAAATATATTTGTTTAATTCAGGATTCAAGAAAGATTAGAGCAAAGGAACGTACCCAGCAAATTGGGTCGGTATTCTCTGAATTGAGTATGACAAAGGTAGGCGTTAACTTGGTTATTTAAGCATAAATTGGATCTGTGTTTTCGCGCCACAGGTGGTGGCTTGAATTAGCCTGAATATTCAGTCTACATCTTTCGAAATTAATTTTATATTATATATTTTCTGATACGTCTTGAAACGTAAGGTAATACTGTGATTTAATTTTTGGTGAATTTGTGAGTATGGTATATGAAGATCAAATGTAAAAACCTAAATTTAAGGGAAATGGTCGAACGCTTTTTGGGCAATATGTCACTTATAGAAACCACAGGTATGTGAATAAATCCATCAAAGTAATGCACAGTATTAGCTGCTAATACTTCAGAAAACGGAGTTTTCCTGAACCAGAACGAAGCGCTTATGATAAACGAAAATAGACCCAATATATATATATATATATGAAACCGTACGCAACAACATCGATCTACGTAAGCTATTATCTAAATATTATTACACAAAACGATTGCCTCTAAGGTAATCCACATTGTTATAGTAGCGCTATCATTTTACTACAATTTCCGTTACATCTGTATCTGTACATTTGCAGAATTTGTTCCAACAATTACCACCTCTTTTTTTTTATTTGCATGCATACAAAGGACAACGCACTCAATATGCCAGAATAGAACGAAATACTGAAAGGGTAGTTACATATGTCCGGCCTTACTGACCCGCTGCTGTGCCATGAATCCGTTTATTTGCTTAACAATTGTGTATTATAAACCCCTTTATAATATTATATAAAGCGCTTTGTGCAGTTGTAAGCATTCTCCATTATACATGATAGTTATAGCAATCATAGATTTTATACAAGGATTTGACCAAGCCGGCGCCATCTCCTTGCGTAGTCGGCAATATGAACAGTCTACATCGTTTTGTCCTTGACCTTGCTTATTTATGGTCCCCTTATCAACTTGCACATTTCTCTTCGCATTAATATATTGCTAATAACATTGCTTACTCAATTTGTGTGGCTTTAATTTACCTTATTGGAGTACAATAGTTCTAATTAACATAATAAGATTTATACGTAATTTGTCTTCCGATGTATACAATTGGGAGAGCTTCTATTGAAAAGCAGATTAACACTTTTAAGGATATTTTCCGTTTCCGCTATTAATTTGTCGGCCATCGTTGGCACCGTCCTGGTCTCGATTGATACGCCCCTCGCAGTGGTCCGCTGTCGAATCGTTCTCGAGGAAACCACAATCCTAATGAATTTAAAAAACAAATTTCATACACCGTTATTTAAGTTTATTCCACTGTAAATATCAAAATCAACTGGGATTGGTGTAATTATTATGTATACTGTTTAGCACACAAATGGCTCACACTTCACGTCATCAAATCATCAAAGACTCTAGAATTTTCGACTTTCGAACCATAGCCAATTCTTATGCTCAATATCTGTGTGTAAGGTAATTCCTTATAATTCCTTTAAAAGACGTTTTTGACATACAAAAACAATGAAAAACATAACGAATTATAAAGGTTGCCCATAATTGCGCGCCAAATTCAGCGCAGGGTGCGGAAATAAACAACACTACCAAAGAGATTATCCAAAGGCAATCCATAATTAGCAGGTAAAACGCTTATATTGATGCATGCTCTGACGATTTATTTAGTATATATTAATACAACTCCAAACATATAATAATTAGATAAATAGTTGGGGACAGGCCGAGGCCGTTCTTGTGCCGAGGAAGGCGATGGCATTGCCTCTCCGCACAGCGAGGAAAACGCGTTGCAGACGGAAAGATCCTGCGAGCCTGTGCCCGGTGGCGCGGATCAACCTATAGTAGACCCCTTCGAGGAAGTTTGCAGTGAAGGGGTCGTGTCCGCCCAAGGTTTCAAAGGCAAGGAGGGAAAAGAGGTGGGTTGTCTGGAGTGCGGCATACTTCCGTAACTTGGCCTGCTCTGCACGGACTACCAACTAACCGAGGGTGGTTGCACAATGGTTGACATAAGAAGACATAAGTCATGCTCTTGTTTCATATGATTGTGTTCTCTTAAAAAATAAAATAATTAGAGAAGCAGTAGGGGACAGGGTGTCAGGCCGAGGCTCGTCGCGAGGGAAGCGCCTTCTCCCCTCCCTGAACAATGAGGGAAAGGCTCTTAAAAAGGAAAAATCCTGTTCGCTTATACCCGATGGCGCGAATCACCCTTCTTCTTTGAAAAAAAATAGCAGTGAGGGGGACGGGGCCGCCCATTGTTTTGACGACCAAAGGGGAAAAGAAGTGAGTTGCCTGAAGGGCGGTATACTTCCGTAGCCTGGCCTGTTCCGCACGGGTCACCAGAGGTGGTAGCAAGGTGGTTGACATAAGAAGGTGCTAGAGTGTCATCTACCATGCCATCCCAAACGAGGTGATGGCCTCGGTGGAAGGGGATGGCGACGCCCGGCTGCAGCACTGAGACCCCCGCACGACCCCGGTCGAGTATGTGGAGCCGAGCCTTGTCAGCGACATGTGACGCTGAGGCCTTCAGCTCCTAGTGGAGGACAGCAGACCCTGCGACCCGCGTAGGCGGCGTAGCAGACGTTAGCCAAGCGTTGAACACTGGGAATGCCGAAGCCACCGAAGAGGACTGGCAGGATTTTGCATGTTACGCCGCTGCCGGAAGCTGATGTTTGAGGATCGTCCTAAAAGCGTCCAGCACCATACGCTGTATCGTATATGGTATTATTCCTTCATTACTGAACAAAACCATATACACTTTTCTCAAAGCATCAGAATTACGATTTCCCACTAGCTCACCGTGTTTGGGAACACCAGGTACCGACAAAATACAAAACTTGAAAAACAATTGTAAGAGAACGATGTTTAAACTTAGTTGTGTTCGACAAACACTATGGGACAGATTCGACGACACTGGGCTATCATTTTGACACACCCTTAAAATGACAATTTCCCATATCGAATGCTTAATGTGAGCTAGATAGGCAAATATTAGTGGGATGTTCTTGAAATGTGATATATTTGAATGACTGAAAGCGAAACTGCAGTGTTACTTACGGTTGAGAAAAAAAAATTGGAAGCATGGAGGTGGGCTATCATTTTGACGCGGTGTGTATACATATATTACGCTGACCCAAAAAAAGGCACACATATATTTCAGTATCGGCTAAACTAAGTGAGTTAAACCAAATATTTTTAGTATGACTTAGAGGTATGCGCCTCTTTTATTTATACACTGGTCCTAGAGTTCTGGCAGCCTTCCGACGGCTACGTATGCACTATTTCTATTCCGATATATAAGTTCGTTATTGAAGGCGTCTCCGAGCAAATCGATGTTTGCATACCTTTGGCCTATAGCCCTCTTTAATTGATGGAAGCAGCCATAGTCACACGGACTTAAATCGGGAGAAAAGGAGGGGTGACGCCATCGCTCAATCCTGTTGGCCTTAAGGATGAATGTCATCGCTACGATGTGCCCTAGCATTGTCATCGAGCAGCCACACTCGGTGCTTCCTATTGCCATGCTAAATATTCATGAGTCCCTTCATAAACTCAAGATATCGAGCGGAGTTTATTTTTTCTTTTAGGCCCAACATCTCGTAGTAGTAAATTCCGTTAAAATCCATGTCAAATAATACCATTACTTTAGGTTCGAATCTACACCGTTTCACTTGATCTTTTTTCGGTCCCCTATACAGGCTGACCCACGTTCCGTCCACTCCAACGGTACGCTCTAAGAGACTCTTTTGCTGCCTAAATATCTTCAAATTGTCTCGCGAACATTCAAGTGGCCAGGACCGAGTTAATTAGGGACCCATTTTGCACTTTTTTCTGCCCCCTCAGATTATTTCTAATAATTCGATGACATGTTTCACGAGGCACGCCAATTTTAGCCGACAAGGTCGTCAATGACTAAGCTAGAGTGTGCTCAAAGCCTTTTTCGATGACCTCGATGCGGGAAGGCGTGGGCGCCCTCGATGTTCATATCCCAGTCACCTTGCCTAAACTACACAGACGAACGGCACACCTGTCGTCGACTCACGGCGCACACTAACCAACTGAATGGATTTTAGCTGGACATTTCTTCTCTTGAAACATAAACCTGACACTTTTCTTCTGAGAATGCAAGTCTGAGGGATCGTCTGGTTCGCCTGTTGCCATTTCGAACGCCCAACGAAGGTCGAATGCAAGCGGCTTTCGCGCCTCCTGCTTACTAATTGTTGTGTCTCACTACCCCCCAAATTTGAATTCAAACCGGCCAATTTATAAGAATACGACGCAAGACGATAGGAGTGTCGTTTTTTTTTGGATCAGCCTAATAACTGGTGAAAACATGCCGTTGAAATATTTTGTAATTACTCAATGTAGAAAAATTGTATTTTTTTTAAATGAACACAGTTAACACTTTTGTATTACCTTATGGCATGCATGATTTACAAAGGCTGTCACTTTTATTATTTACATAAAGCTGTTTTGACCCATATTTGTAGGTTACAATCACTTATTACAATTTGTTGCGCAACGGTGAGATTCCTTAAAGACAGGTCATATTGATTTGAGTTGCGTCTTGCCAGTTTACGGGAAAAGCCGTGTGTTCCCTGGCTGCGGGATTGTAGGCAACTTTGGCCGCTTGGCGATCCTCAGTGTTGGTGCTACGAGAATCGCAACTTTTTTTGTTGTAATTCAGTGTGATACGACAGTGATCTTTGACATTGGTGTCGCGAGAATCGCAACTTTTTGGCCGAAATTCGGGCCGTGGCGGTCTCCGGCATTGGTGCTATGAAAATTGCAACTTTTCTCGCTGAAATTCAGTGACTGGAGATGAACCTTGACATCTGCAAGTGGTTGGAACGGTGCCTGGTCTGCGGTCCACGACCGGAGTAGAGGGTTCGAACCACGCCGGGCAGGTCGCTCCTTATGCGCCCCACCCGCGTATCACCTGCGAAGGGCTGTGGACCCCGGTTATCCTCACCTCAGCACGCCCTGTAAAGAGGGAAAGGGCACTGCGCCTCGAGCAGAGCGGTAACGATGGACGAGGGCGATCCGTTCGCCCGGTCCAGCCGGTCCTGAGGACCCTCTGCCTCGCAGGGGGCGGCTATGGGAAGTTCTACAATGGCAACCCCGAGCCGAGCGCTGATGGCCCGAGCATGAGTCGGCAAATAACCCCGCCAGCAGCCATCAAGCTAGAAACGAGTTCAGACGATGACACGGACATGGGGGAGGAGGAGGTCGCCGGTGGCTGCGGCACCCCTCTTACGGGTTCGCTCACTAGGTGGCCGAGCGCGAGAGCCGGAGGCAGAAGCGGCTTGTCAAGGATGCAGCCGAGCTGAGGGCGGAAAAGCTCGCGCTGGTGGCCCGGAACGGGGAGCTCAACCGCGCCAGGGGGGATCCTGATAGGATCCCGACCCTTTTGACGGAATACCAAGTGCACCGGCTGTCCCTTCGGCGGACCATCGACGTGAGCAAGAGAATGTACTGGAGAGAACTCCTTGTGCAGAGTGACGCGGCCCTGGCACGCACAATCCTGCCGGCCCTACAAGATTGTACGTGCCAAGACCAAGAAGTCTCCGAAGGTAAACCTCACCGCAGAAGAGAGAAGGGAGACACTTGAGAAGCTGCTCCCCTCCGAAGATGATTTCAACCGGGACCCATACGGCCACAGGCGACAAGGAGGAGGAGGAGGAGGAGGGGAAGGAGGAGGAGAAGGAGGAGGAGGAGGCCCCAGAAGTCACAGTGCCCGAGGTTCTGGTAGCTGCGGCCCGCATCAAGCAGGGCAAGGCCCCTGGGCCCGACGAAATCACATCGGCAGCGGTTAAGGTTCTCCTTCGGGAGTCCCCTGCTACCGTAGCGGGTGTAGCCACTAGAGTAGCCACCCTCCTTCCGGCGGCCTAAAAGAGCGCAGAGGTTGTCCTCCTCCCGAAGGGCAACGGCTCCTACCGACCCATTTGCCTCGTCAACCCGCTCGGGTACCTCGTAAGAGTTATCTCGGACTACCTGCACGAAAGGAACATCACCAGATCGGGCCTCAAGATGGCCATGACAGCCGGAGTGCCACAAGGGTCGATGCTTGGCCCCCAGTTACGGAACATTTTATATGACGGGGTCCTCAGGCTCGACGGCTTGCCTAGCTAAGCTACCACCCTAGCATATGCCGACGACCTGGCTGTCCCCATGCAGGCGGGAACAGTCGCGGAAACAGAGTTCTACGCCAACGCAGCCCTGACAAGGATCGCCGAATGGATGGAAGGCAACGGATTATCCCTCGCGCCGAGGGATTCTTCTCACAGGGAAGAAAAGGCCCAGGAACCAGAACCTTGCACTCAACGGCCGGAGAATCAAGGTGGTGTCTCGCAGAGCATACGTCCGGGACCTTACTCCAAACATGCGTACATAGCTCTACCGACCCGGCGGAGAGGTCGACCACTTCCGTGACTCAGACGATCACAGGCCACGGGGATTTCCAACTCTACCTCGAGCGACTAGGCAGAGCGCCTAGTGCCTCTTGTCTGTACTGCGAGACCGACGCAGCGGACACAGTCGCACACACGCTGTTTGTGTGCTAACGCTTTGAGGACGCACGCACCGCTGGTATAGACACAGTAGGGGAGAGGTGGGTGCGCGAACACGACCCACGCGGAAGGTCCCCACCGGCTCTCCCCCGTACAGACATTGAACTCTTGTAAAGTTTACCACAGACACCACGTCGGGATGAGACATCGGCTCATTGGTAATCGGGACAGTTCTCCAAAAGAAGAGTTAACTCGGAGGTACACGCCAGAGGAGAGACCTTGCCGGACCCCCGGACGACGTCGCCAACCAGAGGATGAACCTGGGATAGGACAAAGGTAGCCTAGGCTACATGGATGGTTACACACCCATTCGTCAGCCTACTGATGGCTACGTGAAGCTGTGGTGTCTATTTGAAGATTTTATTCCTCAACCTCTTTATGAAAAGAAGGTCATTACCTGCATATTATTTACATAATCGGGATCAATGGTCATCTATAATTAGTTATCAGTAAATAACATTGAGTGACTTCACTCGCGACTTACCACATAAACATGTGATTAACCTTTCAGAGTGCGCAATGCTTTTCGGATATAGTACAATACCCTCGGACTGTTCGTACTGAGTGGATCAAAAAGCCCTTCGAAAGTTGCCTCATTCTTCATTTAAGATCAGCAGTTTGAAGTCTGCCACTTACAGAAAGAAGAGTAAGGTTATGACAGTCGAGATGGCAGCTATTCTTCGAAGGAACCGTCTGAATTTTTGCAAGCAAATCTAGGTTTCCATCCTGAGCGGATTCCACATTAGAGACGCGTAAAGAAGCAGGGCTTCATACTTTTGCATATAGGAAGACAGGGATGTTAGGCAGAACGCCCCCAGGATCCAACAAGGGAGTGTTTATATGGCACAAACTCGACATGTTCATTACACGATAATGCTACTGACAACCTGATACACAATAGTTAGTCTCGATCCAGCATAGCCAAAAACATGCGGAATCTCCGGCGGGTACGATTCTCTTTTCCAGAATTTCTGAGAGGAAAAGAATTCTCTCGCTGAGGACAGGACTCCTTTGACCATTTTAGATATGGACAATTATAGTCAACCAAAATCGCTATCGTGACCTCAACGTCACAAAGCACATCTTTATTTAAATTTTACGTGAGTCTTTAAAACCTGCCCGCTGCCTTCTGTCCTAGGGTAGTAAGTGGCAATTAGACGAAATGGAGCATAATCCGCTAAGATGTCAACACGAACAGTTTCAGACCTGTACTCCTCCACAAATACCTCAGCACGTTGAACATCGTTTACTACTAAGATTAAGACCCTGGTTTCCCCAGCACTTGTGTCGTTTCTGAACGCATTAAACTGTCAATTTTCTTACAATTCGGCGTCCGTAGCCCCGTCCTTCAGCCACGTTTTACAAGATATAGGGTAACAATATGTTTACCAATGCGGAATGTGCATAGTTTGAACAGCCGATCCTCTAACATGGGGCCCAGCATTAAGATGGAAGCATTTTATCGTGCCAAGATCAGAGCATCGGTCGGAGGTTATGGTTCATTGGAGGGCAGCGTAATGTGGGTACTTAGGTGAATCTTCCTTTGGGTGATCTCGGATTTCCTTGAACTCATTGGACTTTCCCCACATTTGAACACCACATTTGGTCTAGGACAAAATCTGTGATCTTCAAATTTTGGTTGTATTCTTTAATAATCGTGTACTATTTAGTTTGACCGCCTGAAAACGCGAGCCAGTTTCTACGCATTGTTCTGTGTGACAGAACATTTTTTAGATCATTCAGTCACGACTCGCCTGACCAGGTCTCGATAAGTGTATAGTATTTAAAGAAATTATTTGCCAATGACTTTTTAATAACACGATGTTGACACGTGGAGACGCGTTCACACACGTCCCACACAATGGATTTTAGTCTCAGCTATGAAGCAGAACAAAAGTTTTATTTTAGAAAAGACTACTTTGAGCCACTTCTCCGACTCACTGAAATATTTACAGTAGTGTGGATCTACGGCTTCGCCACAGCTGATCGAAGACTCAATTAAACTTCTTTTGTAACGGTTCACCTTTACTAAACAATGCGAGGGCATGACTTGATAATTTGACATGATCATGCGGTATGAAGCCTTACAGATTCATGTCACATATGACACGACCACGCATGGAAAATTTGATCTCCACACAACAGAAACAACCTCGGTGTAGTAGACGAGCCAACGCTTGTTTCTTGGATTGATTTTTGCATCACACGTTTTTTGGCGCGGTAACATTATGATTCTGTTGAAGATTGAACCCACTTTCTTTCCATTCGCTGGCTTAACGCATGATTCTGCAGTAGAACCTTGGACTGATTGTTTTTCCGACTTGGCTTGTACATCCTGTGCATGTATTCTGCAGTACCATAGAATACTCAATGTTTTAATAAAAAAATATCCGTTGATGATGAGAAGTTTTGTTTATAAGATATGCGTGTTACTATCGGCGTAGATGCATTTGGCTTTTGAGATGACGAGCCAAATGAACATTATACAGGTTGTTTGGGACGTTACGCCAAACGATGGGGGACAAACCAATGGTTGACGGTTTCAAAGGTAACCTTTCCCGATTTTTTGTAGGCTTATACTCAGACAGTAACCTCTATTTTAAACATGAGTCTGAAACATGTTAAAACATGAGTCTGAGCTGTTCGATGCCGAAACGATAGACAACTTAATCTACGTTCTAATAACTAACTCTGAAGAAAATTGCTCATTATTTTATGTGTTAGCATACCTGCTTTCGTACTGTTTCTTGTCCAAATGGTTCTTCGTGGCCACTACCAGCTTCTGGCCGTGGATCACAATTAATTGTCATAGGAAGATCATCTTCGTCGTCTTCTACCAACGAATTCCTTTCCTCTTCCGCAAGGGAGTCTTCCGGATCGTGCGGAATCCGTCGCCTGGCGTGTTGGGGAGAACTTTCATCTTCAGTAAATGATTCCTCTTCAGGAATTTCTTCAAGTGGTGAAATGAACTCTTCTGGTGGAGGCGGCACTAACTGAAAAATGATTAGTTGAGGTTGCGAGGTGTAGGTGAGAGCTCAGACAAGTGGGAAAGTCAGTGGTAGTAAAACTAGCTCCAAGATATCGACTTTGCTATAGAAATACTGATAAGATAGTAAAAATCAGTAAGAACGAATTTGTTACCAAATTAGTTTCATAATAGTCTACCTTTTGGATTTGATAAAAAGTTAGCCACATACTACCATAATCTAATGTTGTGACTCATTTTTATACACGTCGCTCTTACTTACTAGAAAGAATTAAGTTGTCAGTCCCACGGATTCACTAATATTATATATATGAACGGTAGCGTTTTGTTTTCGGTAAGTAGTTCGGGACTTTTGGTCTCTGGTATGAGGATGTCGGATCTACGCTGACAGAACAATGTGAGATACCTCGCAATCGAGTTAAGTGTTACACAACTTGCCCCAAACCCTCAAACACTAAACGGCTATACCAAGTGATCCTGAGTCCCATAGAGGTGATGAATATGTTTACCTTATGTGGGTTTCTGACATACGGAACAGTAGCAGCGATTCCGCCGGACGCTGCTAGCATAATACCGGACACAATAAACGGATACTGGTATGAGCCGGTAAGGTCATATAGGACACCTAGAAGTGAAATATGCGTAAGTACCACATAATTTCTGTTAGCTGTGACCAACGCATATGCGCCCTTATTTTCACCATTTGGTAATAAGCTAAGTGCACATTAGCGTTTGCACATCTCTTCTTGAAACCGACGTGCTTTCATAATTATCTTCTCATTCTGCACACTAAACCTCAAGAAAAATACAAACTTAGAACATTGGATACCTGAGAAAAGGTAAATGACTACAATAGTCCGAGTTCTTTAAGAGCTATAAAAGGTTAATTTCAAATCTCCACTTGAGTTGTGTTTGGTTAAACCTTCGGCTAGTTTACAGACGTCTCGATTATTCGCTAGGCGCAATGTTAATATTGCTGTACTGGTAACTGCGTAAAGTTGAACGTAACTGCACCGATGAATTAATAAAGAAGTAAACTCCCCCAATTCTGTTTTTGTTGTAAATCAAGTAGTATCGACAACATATTATAATTAAAAATAAAACGAACTGACGAATTTTGAAAACTAAAAACCCTAGATTACTAGTATTTTACGAAAATTGAACGTTGCCAGGAAATTAGTTGATATTTTGGGCTACACATTGTTTATTAACTTGATACAGTATCCAATTGTAAGACTGCTTTGTCTCCTCTTCAGGTACATGGAACAGTATCCTAATTAAAACCCTTAACGCTTGCAATTTGTGCAAAATAAAAATACTTGTATGTCATCGCCAACACGTACCAGCAAATGGAATACCAATGATACAGGCACAGCCTCGCACCAAACAAAGAAGTCCGAAAGCATTGGTTAGGCGTTCGAGGCCGAACAGATCCACCAATATGATAGAAGTCAGCAGGATATATGCGGCAACTACACAAGTTAACAAAAAAAACATTATATTTGTTATATTGTATTATTAAACCCATGGTTGTACTATTGCTGTTTGTCTCAAGTAGGATGGGATTCGGATAGTGACGAATATCTGGAACTCTGTGGTTTTCCTATCATAACTGTCCCAAACTTCATGTTTTAGTTACATGTTATTCTATATTATTGTGTCAATCATCGTCACTCAAAATGTCTGGATAAGTGCTGACATATCTAAACTAATATGCTCTGTTCGGAGAAACTGGATCGAATGTTGTTGTTATCGCTGCAGTTATTCATTAACACATATCATTCTTTCAGAACCTACCGTACATTCGTGATCTTTGAAAGTATTATATGAATTCCTGACGTTCTTATAACGACGCGTATCCCTTGAATCCCACATTCGGCATAGCGCTCTATCTGTGAGGTGCTTCTACCTCAACGCAAGATCTTTGACAATAAAACGGCAATAAAAAAAATCTGTGGTAATGTAAGCTCTGCATTCATACACAATGGCCAAGGAGATTGACAAGATGCCTGATGATAGTGAGCCGGCGGACAGCCTTTGCGATTGGCGATGGATGGAATCAAGTGGTTTACAAGAAAACGGCGAGGAAGATTGAAAGGGCGACGGTACTGATTGAGATGACTGCAAAGCAGTGCCCACTCTGAGAGGATAAATTACACTCATGTCGCTTCCATAGTCGTCTGAGCCGATTCCTCTGGACCCCTTATACCGGTTCTATGGACGTCTCAGATTTCATCTTGAAGTATAAGTCTGTACACCGCGCAGTAGAAAAAACATGGGGGAAAGAATAACAGTGCAGACTAATGTTTTAAAATCAGAATCGATGTTCCGGTGTTGATGCAGATGGGGTAGAATTCTCTACATTCACTCGTTGAATATGAAATACATTATCACTATCCTCTAAATCGGGTTGGGACTGTTTTACGGGTCGATCTGCAGCTATGATTTTCTTTGTGATAGACCTGCAAACATGTTGTCTGTAGCCATTTTGCTACAACTTGTGCATGCTATGATCTTACATGAATACCCATTGTGGTTTTGGTCGGTTTTGTTGAACCTGGTAGAGTTGTCTACTTGTCTGTCAATGTCGAATCTCTGTACGTGTAACGCAGTGTCCTCGATGGGTTTGTGTTGTCTGCTGTTTTGATGTATACGATTGCATTCCCGACCGGTAACATATTCAAATTACCCTACCTCTATACGCAATAAGCCTTTAGTGTGGTTTGTCTGTGAAATGGCTAGTCGGGAGAAACGACATAATTTAAGAGAGCAATATAGAGCATGCATATTACGAGGAAGATAAGTATCTAAAATGACAACGAAGAAAGATGATTTCATTACTTGGCAGAAGCACAAGGATGGACCGGATGAATACTCTGAAGCTGAGGTTCGAAAATCTGGAACATCTACTAGCATTGTAGAATAAACAAAGGTAACTCGATGGAAACCACGAACATCACCACAATTTGTTCGGAAATCATGCTTTGATTTCGCACGGTTCAAACTGCTGTGCCTTCACAAAGGTCTTTTGAAATCAAACATGACCAATAGCACGAACACGGCCAAAAATAGGGAAAATGGCGATGAATAACCCCTACTCCTCGTGAACCTTACAGTTGCTCGCACAAACCCCCCACTCTTGATAGATCAATGAAACAGATTTTACAAAGTGGCCTGCCCTAGAAAGAAGACAGTTGAGAGTCAGCTATGGAAAGAGTTTATATGTAAGGGAAGGTGTTCCAATGTCAGAACATTTGAACAACCGACGGAAGAGAATGAATGAAAAATTTGCAAATATATCTAAAGATGACACAAAGGCTATGCTTTTATATACGTACCCATGAGACCAAACAGGCCGCACACGATCATGGCCGCTGTGTACCCGCCTATAATGAGTGCTAGTGGCGTGACCGCAACGGCAATACCTGATATTACTAATGTAACGTTATTCACTGTAAGCGAGTTAACGTGAGGCGAATCCGAGATCCGGCCGAATAGCAGACGGCCCAACATATTCGTTATACCTGGAATTAAGAAGGTTTAAATGTCTTTGAGGCTTTGATTACAATGGGCACAAATTTTTACAATTCTATTATGTGAACGTAGTTGAAGGAACGGTCTTTTTTACCTCCCAGCTCAAATTGTCATGGTACCTAGTACGCCAATTCCGTATTTCCTTAATATACCTAATGACAGACGTTGTAGTAAAACTGTTCGTTTGATTTCCGTAGTAGCAACAAATTTCGACGAACTCCTTCTACGTTTGGTTGTAAGGGTGCGCGGACCGCTAAAGGTCTCGAATGCAAGTGAACTTAGCATGTGAGTCGCCTGCAAGTTTGTTTGCTCGACACGGGAGAGTGAGTATCCCGGGCTGATACCGCATGGAGACATGGAAGGTGATAGAGTGTCAGCCCCCGTTCCATCCTACACCAGATATCTAACCCGGTAGCAACATATGAGGGTTAATATTGGGGGTGTCGTCAATCCACTGTGTGGAGACCTTGTGAAAGGGATATCGGTGGAGCGAAAGGCTCTCTCGAAGGTGTCATTTATCATCGTGTGATGTCGTCCGTGTTCACATGACCGTTCGAGGTCACCAGGTCTCTGCAACCGCTACATCTCTGCGCCACAATCAGTGAGACCCAGTGCGAAGACCTACGCAGATTAGAATATAATTGTCGTCAAGAACAGTACCCAAGAACGAGGATGGCAGTGCATTCAGCCATACTCCCGCTCAGTTTCTTTCGACCGCAAGAAGCCAAGCTTTCTCTTATGCATTGCATAAGATGGGAGTGGCACCAGAAAAGTTGCCTAAGGGAGCTCCTCTCAAGTAATACGTGTAGTTCAGCCGCGTGAGTCGGCAGTCTCCGACTCTCAGCACGTGTACCGCGATTACCTAGGCAGTAGTCAAGGCTTGATTTGCTGTCAAACTATGAATATAATCAAACCATTAATAATGATTGGAGGATGTTTGGTGAGTCGGTTCTGATCGGGCTCGGTAAGTCAAACTCCAGAAGCATTGCGGGGAATAGATTTGGGGAAAAAATTGCTCACCTATGCAGGAGACGAGTAGTGAGGCAGCCTCTTTGTCTACCTTGGCCGCTGTAACAGCAGCGTCAGCGATGAATACAAACGGAATGTTGAATCCCATCATCCCAACGAGATTCGATAAGCAGATGATCACAAAAGCAGGATTGCTTAGCAGGGCCGGATCAAAAATATCGCCTGATGTATATGATGCAAAGGTATATACAAAATATGGAAAAATAAGTTTTACTATCAGTAAAATTTAGCTGAGTTTTGTTCCTTGAGTAAAGCACTACCCCCGTGAATGTTTTTTTTTTGTTTACGAACAAACAACAGTTTTAGTAGAACGGCGTTTGTCCTTCGGCCAATATAAGTAAATTATATATTTTCTTCAAAAACACGAAAGGCAATGAAAGTGCAAGTGAAGACCTTTCAGAAACGTGTATATTGTATGTGATTTGGTTCAGTAATTAAAAGACATTTCTACAATTACCAAGTAGATCTCCCAAGTTTTTTGAGTTTGACATCGATCTTCGACTTTGACTTCAGGACAAACTTAGGCAGTGGTATGTACTAGCACGCCGTGTGGTCCGATTTCTTCACATTGGCCCCATTGAGATCGTTCCGTTATTTTATTTAACTAAGGAGATTTGCGAAGTATGCTTCAGAATTTTCTAACCACCTTCCTAAAAAACGACATATGAACCCACGGAAAAATTGCAAGATCGTGTTTTGCAAGTTCAATTTTGTCGCTATCTTATATGTCTCAAATCATTAAGGTACACTCACATTTGAGTGTTTCAGCACCTCTCAAAATGACAACCTAAAAGTGTCATTTTTTCTCTTCTCTTACATTACAGTTTATTAGAGCTATTTCATTTGTTTATATGGCAGCTGGAGAAAGACCGTGTACTAATTGTGAAGCATATTTTCGTAGAATCGCAAACAAAACAGATTCAGAAAACGTTATCTTCAATATTAGGAAGCCCTACCAAAGAACAATGTTCATATTCGTTGATTTGAAATAGCTACAGTTGGCTGTTTCGATATTAAAGGTTCTGCTTCTTAAGTTTCATACCCAGTGTGTCGCTCATGGCCGATGGCAAACAGGAACATAGAGACGATCCTGATGTCTTGCCGAGCGAAGTTGGATTTTCTCCTGGTAGAGTTAGTACAGACGCAATGTAGGACCGGACATCACCTGAGCTTTGACGAAACTCAGGTAGATTGCGGATCGAACCGGAGTAGAAGATGTCCTTGCGATACATTGGACGACCCAGATCCTTGATAGAACGGCGCATCTGCGGATTTGGAGAATAGTGAAGTAATTCAAGTAAAAGAATCATGCTTCCACTTTGAATTAGTCTGAATACGCCGATATGTACACCGAAATACCTGAACACTAAAATATAACATGCAAGGAGTTGAAATAGGGGATTCAAATAGCGCCCTTTTTTCTCGTATGATGCCTGATTGCCCCGCTGCAGGCTGCCATATTTATAATTTAAAAATTTTAAGCATTGTCTCCCAAACTGGAGCTCAAATCGTCCCTGGGACAACAGCTGTTTAAACGTGTCTATTTATTAGCCAATGGTGAGCCGTTCCAGGGAAATTTCTTGTTTGTTTGTCGGGAAATCTTCAAGCAGCATCCGTATTCCAAGCCGGAGCCTCTGCCCAAGGTGGTCTGACGATGCTCTTGGACATACCAGTGATAATGCAATGTCGAGAGCTCTCACGAAGTCAGGCCAGGATTACTGATGTAGACAGGGGATTTGTCGTGACGGCCGTCAGGAGGAAGGTGCGGAAGAGAAGGGTGCGTAATGAACTTTTAATGACTCCTACCAAAGAGTACTTCTGCATTTCAATATGCGCAGTATTTCTCGCTTGCTAGGCTCACAACGTTATCATGTGTGTCGAGAATCATCAATCTTGCTTCAAATGCCAAAGGCTGGGTCATAAAGCTATCATTTGCCATGGTCAGATAGCTTGCAAGAATTGTGGCAAATTTGGCAACATGGTAGTCAGCTGTGGGGTACACTCAAGTGTGTCAACTGCAAAGGGGCTAAAAGCGTCTAGCATCTCTTTTTTTAGTTTTACTGGCTGTGGCCGTGAGCTGGATAAGCGGCGGTTGTATGGGCACCTTCGTGAGGGCTCGTTGCACCGTTATCTCGATAGTCAACAAAAGTCGTGTAGATCCTACAGTTCGGACTGTGCGCCTCCGTGTGAAAAAGGATTTCGACTTTGAGGGCTACATCGTTGGTTTCTACTCTAGTCACTTTTCCCACAGACATCTCTGTTAGATGTCCTGGATGAAGTGGTTCCCACTAGCTCCACCCTCCTTCTTCGGGTAAGACATTTTCATTCGTAACGGCTAGAGTCTGGATGACTCCGCATTTCACCGATTAGAGCTTGATTCCACCGGAGATCGTCTTCCCGCTCACCGCTATCGTCAACAGCTCTAATCGTCGTAATTCCATGTTTGTAACATTCGTAGTTGTCTCAAAGTCCAGCAAACGCGCTCTAGCCTTACGCTTGGGGTTTCCTCCCTCATGAACTGCGAGCACTTATGTCGACTAGACAGTTTATCGCCGAATTATTAAAACACTGTTTACAAAATGTAGATGCCGCAGGTTGTGAAATCTGTGCCTATTCGGGTAGATATACAAACAATTATGTTCTAATGTCCTAAACATTTGTGACAGTCCTTTATAATTATCTTTCTACGAGAGCTTAAACATTGCTTCTATTATAGCTCCGTAAATAAACCACCATTTGGATCGTATTTTATTATTTTGATTGTTTGGGATATACGGGGATAGAAAATTGGCACACTCGGCCCATCAAGTGGAAAAGTTCAGTCTTGTATTTGTACATCACTGTTCTCAACAATATATCTTTCCATAGGGGCCGGAGATGGCCTTAGTGCCCACCCTTGTCTGAATCAAGCTGCGGGTAGTACCGAGTTGCTCTTTCCCGTAGAGCAAAGTGCCGATTTCCGTTCAAGTCAGAGGGTCGTTAAGATTAGACTAGATTCGTAGTGTTAGGATTAAATGATATAGATCAAAATCTAAGTCACAGTTCAGATACAAAACCTTCTTAATTTTGTGTAAATTTATAGTACTAAATATACAATGAGTGAAAATAAGAATATACCAGAAATTCACCTCGTGATTGTTGAAGTTGTTAGATGCGCCAGTTACGATTTGGTTGAAATGCTGCGCCGGCGTTTGTGAAGCATTACTTCCCCCTCCTTGGCCTTGGTTAGTTCCTCCAACTGTCCTGTGAGCGCCAAGAGGCAAATGCTGCTGAATGGATGATCGCGAGGCTCCCATAGCGAATTTAGGTGTCGAATAGTTTCGTTGAATTTCCGGTTGAACCGTAGACGATGAAGCTGACATAGTCAGTTTTGCTGCGCTGTGTGATGCAATGAGTCCTAATGAATCACAAGCGGACATATAAGAAAGTATATACACAACATTACCAAGTTTGTTATTAAAGAGAATGAGCTGGGGCAGGTTTCATAATGTGAAAACAGGTGACTATCCAGCGAAAATTAGCTGTCAATGTAATTAAAACTATGACAGCGGAATTACATAATCGAAACGGCAGTATTTATAATGAGAAGGTTTATATTAAAAGCAAATAGTCGATCTTAATGGCTAATATTGGAAATGATATGTACATAATGTCTGAGTATATTTTAAATGGCACCATTAGCCAAAGGTATATTAAAATATATACGAAGTACAAACATCTTGTAAATGTAACAGACGTGGGGCTTCCTGCCCAACGTAGCACGAGATACACTGCCCTTACGTAGTTTCTCTCGGCAGACAAAAAGTTTTTATATTTGTTGTAGCTTCGGACGATATCCAAAGGCTAAATTTTCTCACCTAGTTACCTCTATCGATGTCACAGAAACATGGAAACGTCCAGAGTGGATTCAAACTGTCTAAAGAGTTCTGGCATACATTTTAATAATTTAATTATTGACGTATCTTTTTGTTATTGTCGAAGCTGATCTATAGACACGGCGTGGGAATGGGCCTGTTGTGTGAGGTGGTAGAGTTTAACATGGCAGGACTAATGCAGTATGTTGATTGCTAATATTTATTTATTAAATAATAACTGTAACTAGTGGCACTGACATCTAGGTTCTATTTTAGGTTAAGTTGGTCGATCAGCAATCAAACAAATATGTTATGATAATAACTCGTAGTAACTATTGAATACGTCTAGAATATTACTCAACCTCGAGTTCTGTCTGTTGTACACGAATCAACTGATAACGGGCTCGATGAGAGGGATTCGATTTTTATGTGGGCTGATAGGATCTGGGGCAACGACCATTCTTTGATTTTTGTCGAAGAACGGAGCGCAATAATTGAAGGAGAATAACGTTGCGTACTACTTGAAACAAGACTCCTCCAATTAAGTAGTGAACATTAACGTGGAAGTGGACGTATATCTATCCAGATGAACCTTATCAGTTAAATTTTATCACTGTAGATATTTCACGTGACCTTGTAATATTAACAGCATATAACAGTATTAATTTTATACAAGATTTCGCTTACAATATTATTCATTTCAAGTTAGTAAGTTGGTACGAACTGTGTTCCTTAAATAAATAGGATACACTCGATCGTGCGTATCATAGTAAATTTAGTACAACCGCTCTAGTATTACCAGGCAGCGTCCCGCGATATATAAAATACAAAGAGCAATGTCACAGCTACTAAATGTATAAATTGGAAAACGAGATCGAGTTATCCTATGGAGACACACATGTTCTCTACATACCTCCTCACTCCATGCAATTCAGAACCTCCGTGCTAGTCTATTTGGTCCGAAACTCTCTCACTATCGACTCATTACATTATAGTTGTCATGTTACTCTCTGGAAGATATTGTCTGTAATAAAAAGTTCAATTTATTCAATGGAAAGGCATATCCAGCGAGCACACCTCAATCGTATACTGCGCTGGTACGCTGTCGAAGATTAGCCGCGCAAAGCGTGAGAGACTATTTAAGAAATCATTCAGGGAGAAGGGAGTCACATACGGAGCGATTCTTAGCAATAAACTTCGGCAAGATGTCTCTGTGAGATCCAGTACAAGTCTATTAAATCTTCTATTGGATCAAACATTGCTTCTTGTAGGATAGGTGGATTTATTTTCAATGAAAGCGAACATGGCTTTGCATATGGCATTAAATTTTACCGAAAGAATATCTAGATCGTTTTTATCGCATTGGCATTTGAAGGAGGTCCGATTTGCGTCACCAGCTCCCTCCAGCAGATCTATATACTCTTGCAGACCTGGGCACCACACAGGTATTGCATAAGTTGTACGTAAAATCCATGCTTCCCAAAATCTGAACTAAACACTTTCCATATAAAGACAAAGAGCAGAGCTATTTATTTCGACTTCTACTAGGTCACAACGAGATGCACTCATTGTGTGTCGCGACGAATATGATTTTGTTGTTTCGTTAGGCTAGACGCGCATGAACAAACTCTTGTTGTGGTAGTTACACTTGGTTGGACTTAAGGCTAAACGATCTACATATTCCTTCAATTAACATTAGAAACTAAGTCCGCAGGTTATCCGCCCTCGCAGTATCAGGTTAATCCAAAAGTGTCAAATCTATTAAAAGTAGGAGATATGCATCCTAGAAAGCACTGCTCGTTCGGAGGCTCAGCGGACATTTTCTCGTGTTTTCCACCTTCAGCACAATTCAAGCGTCAGGGGGCATATTTAAGGGTCCTCCCATTCACCTTCAGTTAGAAACTGAAATCCATAACCACCAACTCAAACAAAGGTTCGGTAAAGTTCGGAAAACCTAGTTCAACATTAAATCTGGATACAAAGTTAAAGGTTCGATGAAGTTGAAGGTTCAATGAAAGTAAAGACAGCTGCTTTGAGCTTAATTAGAGGATCTCGGGAGTGCGCACCTACACGTCATTGAACCGACCTCCTGGCTAAACAACTGTTAGTCCAACGTGGGTTTCAACAGTGACAAAACACTATGTGCAACGTCTTGCCATGCGGATGTGTTCCAAGACGGTCGTATTATAGCACGACAAAACCCATAAAAGGTATGCCAAAAGACGATTCTTCACTAACGTAACACTGACAGAATTACAGGGGTGCCTTCCATGCACTCGAGCTGCTGAGCCTGACGCTGTTCCCGCCATCCCGATTGCAATTCCGTCATATATTTGCGCGTTTGTCATTGTATAGTTGATAATTAGGTACTTGGCGCAATGGAAATTAGTTCCACATGAAATCAAAGTTTTAGCATATAGTAGATGGATATATTGAATTGTCGGCATGATCAGTAATAACAATACCTTTTCGTCTTGCAATGTTTTGAATGGTGTGGTTGGATATATGACTCGCCACTCCGTTTGCTGGCGGTTGGCTGCCGTTGGGCTTCGCCTTAGGATCGAATTCTTCGATAGGTGAAAGGGTGAGAGGCGGCGGGGCTTCCGAGCCGGAGGCCTTACCCCATTGGTCAAGAAAGAGCGTCGAATGTACACCTAATGCAGAAAATGGCGACCACAATAATAGTTTAAACCCATATTAGTACCCATCCTACTTCTAATGCCAAGTTATGCGAAGTTTATTCATGTCCTAATGTTTCAATCTACGCCATGTGACCATTCGAGAGTGTATCTAGGATGCTTTCCATTTAGTCACTTATCTTATTTACTTATACTTTGTTCAAAATAGCGGAATGACGTATTTAACTGTATTATTAGAATGGCTAACAGCAGAGCTATGTTGTTACTCCATTCTTTAATATCTATCCAGTGCAGCAAGGCCAGTAGAAAGGATAACTGACGCGCGCATTGAAGTCTAGATTGGATGAAGATGCGCTTTCAGGTTGCTAGAGATATCTGGGGTGGTCGCAGTGGACTTCGCTGGTCTGGTAGACTTCATCTCTCAGATCTAAGATCATTTGCTGAACTGGCAGGCATAGATCTTGCTTTAAGACATCTTTTTGAGCAACTCCCGCTAGTCACTATCGATTCGTCTTTCAGTATGAGCTGCAAACGACAGTTCACTGATCGTAACGCTGTGGGTTCCGGCCCACGCGAAACCGATACGGTGGCGTGAGCTGCCACGAAATTGACCTTGAAAGCATTGGCCTTAACTCTATGTATACCTCGGGCATATGTGCGCCCTTTGTCTTAGTACCTGCTTATGGGTATTCAATGCCCTAAGCTGTAGCATGGCGTATGGTACTCCTCTATGTTAAATAATTGGCATATACAATATTATTTATTGTTCAATTTTTAAATATATTCATACCCGGTTCCGTGTTGACGCCAGTCTTTAGTCGCCTTTCGACGGTACCATCCGGATGTTGAACTAGAAAGAACTGACTCTGTCCAATTGAATCCTGTAAAAAAAGGAAATTTTTTTAAAGGGAGTCTGCCAATGTGCATCTTACAAGATACACATTAATGTGGAGGATGTTTTGCATCTGTATAGATTATTCGCGTAAATGTCTAATTACACTCGTCAAAAAGGGAAGCTACGCCGTCATCCCAAGGACGTTTGCCTGTGACCGGGAACGAAATTCAATGTGTTGACAGGCAGGGAATCATTATGTCGCTGTAAAATGTGTGTTTAAGAAGAAAATAAAGGAAAGAGGTAAGAATCAACGGCGCTATCGGTCGAAATATTGACTTTCAAATGATGATTTACGAGTCATTGGGGAAACACCGCGCTAACAGTCGATGATACACAGACAACGTTCTCGGAAGTCCAAAGGGGAGTAAGTGACACATCGGGCATTGCTGAAAAGCCTAAACACGCGTGAGCTCAAAGTAAACAAAAGAAGTCCGCTTTGCTGCGGCGTCAACTTGCGTATATAGGTCGAACAATTGATGGGGTTACGAAGCACGAGTCGGTGCAGAAAGTGGGAGACCTGGAGACGCTGAATATAAGGCAACTATTTTAAGGACTTTTGGGCTTATTATGCAAAAGCGACTGAAAGGCGATTTACCCCATTCGTCTGGAATGCACAGGGCGAGTCTTTCAGCTCTTCTCGATTTCAGTTCAACACAGATGCATCTGATCTGAAGTCTGTTACAATCCTCACATAGAAGTTTGAAGGTAAGGGAGTGCGATGAAGTAATATTCCTACACCTTCACGAAGGCGGAAAGAAATTTATCGACCTCAGCAAATGAAATACTACGGTATCGAAGACACTGAAGGGAGGAAGGTAAGCAATGTGTTGAAAGAATACTTCAGATTATTTAGGAGGGCCAGGGAGCAAGTTACAAACGGATTATTACGCTCTAAACGAATTACTTACTTCCAAGCTGGGTATGGAAGTGCTACGGATAACCAGCTATATAAAGGAGTGGTTTCGAAGCCATCCTTGCGTTCACTACAGTCTTGGAGGAAGAACCAGATGATATCTGGGATGATTCAGAGGTCGCATGAACCATCATGAACCCATCGTTGTTGTTCCGTGACACATAATGGAGCAAAATTCAGGTTTGCTCCTTTAAATGGGGTCCTGAGATTACCGAATTACGTCACTAATAAATAAAAACCTCGAAAACCGTTCCAGGTCACCTCATTGTGCGCTCCTGATTCTCCATCGGGCGACAATAACATTCAAGTATGCGAGGCAAAGACGAGTTGCCTGGCCTATCGTATGAGACTGAAGAGACGCACGTTGTGTTGTACGTGGTGTAGTAAACTAGCAAGAATCTGCTCCGCCTTCTCAACGCGCGTAGGTCTTGGAGTTGATAAATGACATTCGGCGCATGTGCTGGTTGAATATGTGGCTCAGGTCGTTAAAGCCACCTTTAGACCGAAACTACACCATTTGTGACTACATCCTTAAAACGCGCTTCCCATAATTTGACCTTAATTTGACCTAATAACCTAAACGTCATGCGGTGGCATGAACACTTTTTTCACCGCATGGGCACGCATGCTTAAGTACTCCTTCATCCCGATCTCGATGGCACTACACCACACACGTACACTATTACCTGACATTACCCTCCTACTTTTACCAATATAAACCGGGTTCGACTTTGATCGGTTACCCTCTTTCACGAATCCCGTTTCTTTGTTATACCCATCATTGTTGTTCCGTGACAATTATCTCATTGCAGTTAATTTTATTTACTTGAGCCGGACAAGTCACCATGCTAACAGAACTAAGGTGCTAATGTTCGCGGATCTACCCCTATATATATATATATATATACAATACACCAAAAAACTCGTGTGTGTGTACGCGAGTATCGCGGGGGACATTTGACTGATGGGATCCGAGATTGACAAGCTATCGGTTTGTGGCTGGGTGTTCGAGCCCGGTTAGACGGTATTTGATTATTAGCATGCTGTGGAATTCAATGTTTCAAGCTGTGGAATCTGCTGTGGAATTCAGGATTTCCAATTGTTGAGCCGAAAATAGAGTTAAAAAGCTGATTCGACTTAATGACCCATAAGGGAGAATCAGTATGGAGGCAATCTCGAGCCCGGTGGTGTGGTGCATTCGTGTGCGCCTGGCAATTGGAGGAGACAAGTGGGTGCACGGGTTCGACTCCCACCGTTGCATGTTTGCATTTAAAGGGGTCAGTCTAATGAAGCGATGCCGAAAGCAGAACCGTGGACTCTAAATGTAGGCTGTGAGTCACCCCGGAAAATTTATTTTTTAGTATGGAGGTAATATGCGTCAGCTCACTTTCGGGTATTTCAGGGCCGTAATTAAGGGCTTTCTTACACTGTCCTCAGTAGATAGTAAACTTGCCTGTCGTAGAAGTCCAGTCTTTTCCTCCCAGATACGTTGCATCAAAGGTTTTTCTGTCGTTGTAGTCCACATTTGGAGAGGGCGCATAAGGGCACCAAAAATACAGCAGTTGAGCACCAGACCTGTTATCCATAACGCAGAAAAACGTACAGAGAACTTGTTATAGTTGGGAAATTACGAACACTTAACCTTATCTGAAAGGCAATATCAAATTATTATTATGTGCCTGTGTGGGCGTTGCAGTCATTTGAGGCCGTTTTAGAGATGTTTGAACAGACACTCATATATATGCACCATTGGCTTGATGTGTTTAACCAGGGACAGCACATCCAGATCATGTAAGTTAAAAATATGTACTCACGGGCCCTGTGCCTAATAATCACACAGAAGGATCGAATATCACAAATAATTTGTAATTAGTTATCTTACGGAAACCTCTGGTGTTCTTTATGCCATGCAATGAGTACATTCAGCGTAGTAAAAACAGTTTTAACTCAGCATAGTTTAGACAGTTTTTAATAGTAAAAAGCCTAAAAAAACCTTTATGTGCACAATGAATTTCCTTCTTCGATAAAAACGGGGCATTTTCGACTGGCGCTCTCCTCCATAAGACGGATTGTCGGCCTGCACGGTATTGTCAAAAATAGACAAATATTCTTCTGTATCCAGATGATCTTGTGCCATCCAACACAAATTCACTATCATTTTCAACAGATCCTGGTATACCTGAAAGCCTCCGTAAATACTCTCGCGCTTAAACTGAATATACGAGAAACTGCAGTGCTGAACTTTTGCAAAAACGGTTGCTTCGAACGCTGGTTCAGAGATAGGGTACATCAATTCATTTCAATATTCCAGGGAGAAGTTGCCATCTATCGAAGCTGCATATACTGAAACGAACCTCTAAATAGCCTCCAAGTCCATACTGTCTATAGAGAAGGGACTTTCTCCTTGTTTCTGCTCAAGCTGGGCTTCAACAGCATCACACGGAAGAACTCGTACCCGTGATTGTCTAGGCGCTAACCTCGGAGGTCCTTATGGACACAGCTTTGAAAATTTGACCGGATATGGTAGGTTCACTTGCCGTAACCTCAGGGAGGTGTAAATCCTTCCTCTCAACATTTGTCGTAATGAAGCCATACGAATAATTGCCGAGAAGGGTCCAATGAGAGAATGGCTGGGGGCCAGCCGCCAAGAAAAAATTATATGAATAGCTCTAGGATGCACTAGTAGGTTATTCAGATGTCTAAGCTCGCTTTATGGCCTTCATTAGTTAGAATTTATCAGCTATTTACGCACGTTTACTGTTATGTTCGAAATAAAGTTCTAAAAATTCGGCAAACTCTTATTTTCTCTTGGTATTAGGGGAATACTTAATGCATGCAGACGCTGAGCGACTCAACTATGAACCAGCGCTGGAGTGAGACTGTCAAACTTATTAAGTCCAAAAAAATTATAGAAGCAGCTGGAACAGGGGAGGTAACTCCTTCGAGGAAGTTTACAGTGAGAAGGCCGTGGCCGCAAATGGTTTCGAACGCAGGAGGAGAAAAAGGTGAGTTCCCTGAAGCCCGGCGTACCCGGCAGTGGTTGCACAGTTGACATGGTTCTAAAGTGTCCATCACCGTGCCGTCCCAAACGAGGCGTTGGCCTCGGTGGTAAGGGATGAGGGTGAGTCCGTCAGGGCGACATCCGTCCGTAAAGTCGAAGCCCTGCAGCTCAATTGTGCAAGACATACCAGCGGAGCCGAGGGCCCTCACGAGCGTGTCATTAAGCATCGTGTGATGCGGCTGGAGCGACATCAAATCACAACCGCTGCCGGTGCGGCTTTTCCGGTGGGAATGCGCGTCTGGCCAAGGGCGCTTTCATGGGAAACAGAGAAGGGAGGAAAACATGGAGGTGACGACCAAATCGGCGACCAACGTGAGTCAAACGGCGTAGCAAAAACGTCAGCTAAAGGGTGTGCACTGGGGATGCCGAGCTTCGACGCCGCCGCCGCCGCCGGGGGAAGCTCGAGGTTGAGAAACGTCTTAAGGGCGTCTTGCACCATGTTGTCAAGGGGTGGGTGGGCGCTGCCTCGGTGCCTGCCGGGCCGGTACTAGTGTGCAAGCAAGTGCTGCTTGTATGGCGGCGAAAAGGAGAACTGAAGGAGAATCTCCGGTGAGGCCCAAGCAGTCAGCCACCGATGTGTCTCGAGACAGCGGTCGAGGACGGGCCGGGTGCCCTTCTCCGTGAGAGAGCGCCGACGAGCTCAGTTGATCTCGGGGTGAATCGACACCCGAGTACCGGCTCCCAAGGTCGGGGTGGGGCCCAAGGAGAAGACCTCGCACTCCGCGGGGTTGAGGGTGAGGCTGCTGGGCCCCTCGTTAGCGGGACCGGCGGACGAAATTGGGGGGAAGTAGCCAACCTCCGCAAGAACCTCATCAGTTTATGTTGGGGCCATGTCAAATAGTGGGGAACGTTAAGGAAAGGCCTTGTCGAGAGGAGCGCGGGGTGAAGCAAGGTGTACTCCAAACACGCCCCGGTGGGAAAGGCGCCAGCTTCCCACAAACCACAGTCGGGAGGGAGCGGATGGTGTCTGAATTGTCCGGCATTTGCAAGACAAGCCGGACGAATGCCAGGAGCGTCTCTCAGAAGCGCGGTTGTTGGTGTGGATATCCCGGAAGACGTCTGTGAGGTCATAGCGAAAAGGAATCGTGCAGCTTTTGGGACAGTATTGAAGGGGCAGGCGTAGCGCATAGCTGCCTGCAGCTGGAGCTCGAGCGGGTGAGGTGGCTTACACAGCTGCTAATTGGCGCAGCGGGTTGGACAATCACAAATTGCGGCGAAGTGGCCGGGATCGTCACAGTTGATGCATAGCTTGGGCAGTGAAACACCGGGCCGCAATGTGCTTCATCTGGCAGGAGTTGAAACACGCTGGCGGGCAATGAGGCTCGAAGATGACCAGGTGGGACCGATAGTCGACGAAAATTGAAGGGGAGGCGACCTGGCACAGAGGGGAGACGGCGAGAAGATGACGAAGTGACACCGAAGGGCGCAAGCTCGGCCAGGATTTCAGCATCGGTGGATGTCGTGCAGACTTTCGTAATACGCGTTTTCCCTCGTTGTCGAGAGGGGTACCAGGGTAGTGCGCGAACACTGCTTGGCGAACACTGCGAAATGTTAGTAAATAATGATGATATGCCAAATTAGTTTAATAAACGACCTAAACACTTACCAGCAAGGATGAGCAAGGCTCCACGCCATGCAAATATCTCCAGAAGATATTGAACCAACGGCGCAAACACAAATGCTCCCAACCCCGATCCGCAAACGGCAACGCCAGTTGCCGTAGCACGCTTTTGCGAGAAGTATTGATTAACTGAGATGATGGCTGGCAAGTAGATCAGACTAATAACGAAAGGTACAATATTAATATACGTTCGTATATTATAACTAACCGAAGGAACGAAATGAATCATAGGGTTAGCTGGCCTATATGAGGTTAAACTGGTTGAGAAACTAGTTGTGCTTGTTGTACTTAGATACCTAGTAGAATGGTATAACAGTGAAAACGGTGAAAACAGTAAACAGTGAAACGTGTAGGCTCAGCTCGGGTAAACAAGACACATACACTTCTAAGAATAAACATGTTTAGTATTCTTGGAGGACCAGCTGGGTCAGTGAGATCATTTTTTTAGTGTGCATTCTCCATATGCAAACATATTGCAATATCTATATAAACAGTTCGAGTTGGGCTCGTGGTAGCCTTCTGTCCTATATAAAACATGATGAAAACTGCATTGCAAATCGAGTTACAATGTGTCTGTTCGTTTTGAGTGCCTCGTCCATTTGTCGTTAGTCACTGCACCCGTATTGTAAAAATCCAGGTTGATATCTGCCATCTTCCTTTCCCACATTTACATGAATTTTGAGTAAGCTGGCGTTACTGGAAACTTAAAATTATGCCATAGATCATCAACAAATAGGGGAGTAGGCACACAAATCAATTCCGTGCCGAACGGTGTAACCCCATAACGAGTTTCGGAAACGTAAGCTTGGCTCAATCCACCTGCTCGAGTTGTGCGGGGAAAAAATGTTCTCAAGCAACTACGCGCCCGTTGCCTACTACGGGCTCGTAGTTACTTGCTACCAAACAACTTCAACGCAGACTGCAAAGAAAGTTTTGACGGCAATTGTATTCCAACAATTCTCTACTCTTGAATCGAGCATTAAGTTAGAAAACCCACTTTTTGTCAGCCCCACAGCGACTCTTCTGCCAACCATGTATCATCATTCCATTCCATTAAATTCTACCCTTCGGGATGTATCATAATCTCTGACTGGGGGTTGGGTCTCCTAAATGTTAGATAAAGGCAAATAGCAAAAAATACACTTCCAATCTTTTTTTCACACCTGAATCCAGTTCCAGCGAGCACTCCGTAGAAAAGAAGCAAAGAAGGAACCGATGATACAACTGTGGTCGCACACAAGGATATGCATGCCAGAAGACTGCCCGCTATGCAGACCTGCCAACAGACACATAGATAATCTAGAAGTTATCTTTTTGCAACTAAATTTCACCAGGGGTTTAATGCAAGTTGACATCTGTACCCTCGTCAACACATTCTTCTGAGATGGCAAGGGGTAATTCTATTTGACTGGCCTCCAACTACACATAATTGCACTGTATTATATAACAATCTACATGTTGTTCATACCTTCCTGCAACCAAAACGGTTTGTCAGAGCTGAAACAAGGGGTCCCGCAGATAGATAAAAGCCGGAGAGCAAGGATCCAGCCCACGTGATTACAGATTTTGTTGATTCGAATGAAGAGACCAGTTCTGGAAGGAATAGCCCAAATGTGTAGGCAATACCTGAAACCTCAAAAACAATTGACAACGTTGACACATTGACACCGATAATTAACACACTTTTCAGAAAAGCAAGTCTTTCTTTATTTTTTCGTTAAAATGATCAATAAAGTGTATCCAGTAATGTTCCTAGCTATGTCGGAATTATAATTCTCTAGTTACTAAACTTCTACCACTGAAATATCAAGTAAACCTCTGGCTGCATGATTACTATACAGCCAAACGAATTGTGTCAGATAATATAACAGACGTATCTGCAGGCCATGCGCGAATGAAGCCCGAAGACTTCTTCATTTGCCTCCAACCTAACCAACGAAACTAAATTTCCGGGCAGTTTCTCAGCTATCCTCCTCAGAAGGTCCACGGTACTGCTTTCGACATTGCTTCATAAGACGGACCCCTTAAATGCAAATGCGCAACGGTGGGTGTTGAACCCGTGCACGTATGTGTCTCCTCTGGTTGAAAGGAGCACACGAATGCACTACGCCACCGGGCTCGACAATAAGGACAAAAAAATTGAATTTTGTATGTGTCTTTTGGGGCACATATAAATTCAATTTTTTTTTTTCTAATACTCATATCGAAGCTATAATTATATAACCGACTACAGTGCCATTGGCGACGCTCGCGCCCTAACACAACAGACTCTTATCATTAAGCAACAACAAAGACATTACACTAGAAAGCGACAAGAAATGACGAAACCCTTGAAGCAACCAGCCACGTTCTGGTAATGTGATGTTCTCATAATGACCAATAGTATTGCTAGTAATCTGTTCATAGTATTGCTCAACATTTGGTTGCTTCGTCCGCGCACATGTCGTCGTCCCCCACCTCAAAACTCGCACCCACACGGTCCACCATGGCTACGGTGGGCCATGTTTTATATAACTGACATCGTCTATCACAGTGAAAGAAAAATGTCTGTTTTTGATTGTGTCTTCACGAATATTTTCTGCTTATACTGTCACTCGGTGTGCTTATGGGCATTACTCTGTGATCGTTCTCTCCACCAATCATATTTAGACCAATCTGCCATTTTCATTTCTAACCCACGGAGAAAGCAAGTTAATTTAACACCCTTAAGTACGATATCGTCCATGAGTCCTTTTGCTTCACGCAAAGATTCACCACCAGAAATTCTATCAATACTCTTTAGCTTCAATGGCTTCACTGACAAATTGAACTTTCGAGCCACTTACACGGAGATAAAATATACCGTCTACCAGCCGTAGTATCGAGCAATGCCTGCTACGGTCCTCCACTTAATAGTTGCAATAGAGTTCAACTGGACGAAAGTGCAGTACAACGTTCTTGTAAAATAGGAGTAACAAGGAAGTGTCTCATTGTATCAAACACGCACCCCACCATTATGTCATTATTTTACAATATGAATTAAACAGTCATTTGTTGTTTATATGATGATTCACACCGTATCATGAATTATATCATTGTTCACATAATTATTCCCATTGCATCTTAGTCATGTGTTGGAACTTCATTCATGAATTCTTTCACTGATGTAAGTGACCGAATCTCACAAGGAAGGGAGGCCCAGATCTACTCGACAGCAACGAGTGCTTGTCAAGTGGACTTTCATTAGTAACGAAGTGTATCGCAAACTATCGTGGTAGGGCGTCGATCAGGACAGCTGATGATGGCGGTAAGCGGGGAGGAGATTTGTGACGAACTTATACGCATCGATACCTCAAATACAAGCAGGGCAACACGCATGCTGTGAATTTTATTAATCGAGAGCGGTTTGGTCAAAAATTTAAATTCAATACTTTCATTTCTTCCCCCTCCCGGGTTGATCCTAACTTGATGCATACTTAAGCTGCTTAATTTCGCTGGACTTGGTAGAGGAGGTTTTGTTCTTATGACTACTCGCTATATGATGATCAATCTGCCTGTAGCCTGTTCATCGACCTTTCTTTCGTTGGAAGAGCCACGCTCGACATAAGGGTACACAATCCGCCGTGTGTTGCAACACGTTCTTTATACTGTATTGTATTGATTATTGGAATTTAGCCCCATGTCACTTGATGGCTTTTGAATCAGCTCCGCTCATCCTGATGATGCAATCCAACTGATTTCCGCAGATCGTTGAAACGAGCGGCACTCAGCACGAACCGCATGCCGTTGGAAGATGGTTCAATCTGGGCCCCACTTGTTGCTGTTGCGCTAAACACGCTCGGGAGGGCACTCCGCTCCCTCATGTACATGTAGTTATCCATGGCAATAAGGAGATCTCTAACCATCCTGTGGTGCTGTACCTATTACAACCACGGATAACTACAAAACTGCCAAGATAATAAACAAGTGAAAGAAAATCCTGCCTTTTACATACCTGATCCTCAGCTGTCTTAGTATTTATGACTATGCAAGGTACTGCTTTTGTTACATTGCTTCAAGACCTGTCAGGAGAGGGAGTTAGGACGAGCATTTATAGTATTGGCACACCCAGAAGAACTAACGAAGGTAAAAAATAATATTTTGAGATAGGAAGTATTATTTTTCGATTTCGATTAATATTGCGTAATGTTCTTTCGCGTAAGATTTGTGTAAATTTGTAGTACAGGCGTGGATCCGAAGCATCTATAATAATTTAATATAATAACCCTTCATGTCTGAATACAAAACGGTTAAGTCTACCTATTTCCTTGGTTTTCTCTGGTTAAACATTATTAACTACATTAACACGTATTAAATACACCCCTTGCAGGAAGAAAATCTTTCCTTGCCTTTGATATTAAGCGAGAAGTGCGTCTGTGCTGCTTTCCGCGGTTGAGCTCCTCATTTGATCAATCTGTCTACTCTATATTATTATAATCAGTCGGTCACACGCTTGGGATAAGCGGGAGTGGGTATAGGTCTTCAGGTCGAGTCGGTCATCTACCCATTAGGTTGAGCCATAAATTCCCGGGGTTTGTTTAACCCTCTTCTCCACGAAGGCCCCTCTCCACTTATTTTGAACCCGCCTGGTTTCGAAACTTTTTTCCCTCTCTACACGCCTGCGGAATTGGATTTTCGCTGTGAACTGGATTTCAACTCGAAATCAGGCTAGAAAGATGGAGATTCCAAGCAATAAACAAGTGCATTTCCGACACCTACTTTTCTTGTGGTCTAACCGCCTCCGCTACAGCAAGGGCGACCTCTACCTAGCCCAGTTGCAGCGTGTAAGTGAGGCTATTCAGATGAAGAGGCCCGACAGGCGAGGCCAAGTTATCCTTCTCCACAACAACGCAAGGCCTCACACCGCGAGAAACACCAAAACGGCACTTTAAACGTTCGGATGGGAAGTGATTGCGCACCCACCATATTCGCCAGACCTTGTTCCAACAGATTACCACCTGTTTCGTTCACTGGCGATTTTTTTGGGTAACCGGCATTTGGACGATTCAGAGAACCTTGAACGGGGTTGGTCGCCCTTTTCAACTCAGAAATTTTTTTTTAGAAAAATGGAATGCATCAGCTCATCGAAAGGTGGGAGAAGCTCGTGAACAACAACGGGGAGTACATAATAAATATGTGAATTGGTTTAAATCTATCTGAGTGCGTCATTTTTCCATTGTTCATGAAACCCCGGGAACTTATGGCTCAACCTAATACTTGTATATCCAAGCTCCCTATAACATTTATATTCCTTCATAATTCATATATTGCTCATATGTATGATCTTAGTTTATCAGATCTAAGATCCTCTGTATCCACCTATATCTCACAGCACACCCCGAATAGCAAGCATAAATAGATGTGTAAATAGATAGGTATACGCTTACCGTCAACTATAAGGTTGCACATGAATGAAGCGAACACCACCACCCAACCATAGCCGCCGTCGGGTGGCTCTACGGCGATTGGTATAGCGCGAAGCTCTTCAGCATTGTTGTTCACGGTAACGTTGCAATTGCTGTTACTGGTTCGACGCGGAACATTTACGGGACCCCCGGCACCTGAGGCTCCGTTAGCTATCTTACCAAGCCCTCCAACACACGATGTGGCGGTGCCAGCTCCCTCTTCAAGGGAAGACATCGATACGATGGATGTCATTATACTATATAGCCAGCTGAGCTTGTAAATCTATTATTTGTTTGGTCACTTGGATCAACATGGACGATACCCTTAGTTACGATACCCTTAACAACTGAAGACAAGGACTCAGTGCTGAAACGTAATTGTGGGGATGTAGTTGAACTATTAACTGTCGAACCTCCTGAAAGTCAGAGCCAACGACTGATGCAAATAACAAAGATTCGAGACAATAACACGAATCGTTTAGTCAAAATATTGTCACGTTGATGTGACACATTTATTACATACATGCACATATAATATGATACAATTTAAACCATTCTCTCGTTATCACTAAACTGAGGCTTGTGTGATAATGAGGGTACTGCGAAACTATGTTGGAGTTTCTGTAGCTTACGCAATGAAAAGTTACGGCAAAAAGAGTTAAGAGTGTCCCTTTTAACAACATATAAGGGCTTAATAGGCAACTTTGGAAGAAAATTAAAGATATATTAAGCTCACAAATAGTATAACCATGCTTGCCCATATCCTACTCTATGAAAAATAAAAATTTGTTGGGAATTTGAGAAAATCCTAATTTCGGACTACTAATCAAAATACTGAAATAGGCAAGCCCACTTGCGTGTGTGTAACTCTAAACCATAATCTTGTTTGGTATACCAAACGAACCAAACGCTGAAGCTTTTCAAAAGCCGAATTTCTTCTATTTATTGTTGGTTTTAAAATGTAAGGTTGTATCCTCCAAGTATTTACTACAGAAAACAGAAGAAATATTGCACGAGAGCTAACTTTGGTTTAACTGTGCTTATAACGTCGCGCCTTGATATGATACCATCAGGATTTATATAGCATTATTGCTTTACCATTTACTGAAGAATATTACAAAAACCAATATTATTTTTTTCTTTATATTAGATATTCAGACCCATCCACCCAAATGTTATTTTGATACAGACATGACGTGAATTCCCGTATGCGGTCGTTTCTTGACAACAAGGCCAGAATGGGGATTCTCAGTGTTTTTATATTTTTTTCATCTGAGAATACCTCCCATAAAAATATACTTGTGATGCGATTTGTAGATTATCGCCTTCTTTTCTACGTTCGAGTGGCAGACTGCATTGTGAAAAATGCCTCGGTTATTTCTCTATGAAATATTTGTGCAATGTCTATTTAATATATTTTATCATTTTACATAAATGTGTGTTTCGCAACAATCTGTTCACCCAAGCTGCGTGCTTGAGCGAAGTTTGGCAAATATTCGAGGTGTCGTCTGCGTGCTAGCAGTATTTATTAAAATAAACTTACGTACGCGGGGAGGATAAAAGTAGGCTTACAGTTAAAGCAGGGATGGGTCATAAACAGCTTAACAGTCCTTCCTATGCAAAAAAGCATGCAGAAAATAATAGAGCATGGTTATATAGAAGTTTTATTTATTGTTATAAATAGTGAAAGCACTTAACATTTAAATGCTTAGCCATCAAAGACAATTCCGGAACAGAGAAGTGCAACAGTTGCGCTACATGAGATACATACTTAAGTACATCCGTAACACTTAGTATTGTACCATCTGTGTCAGATGTGGTCACAGATATCAAATTCGCTTTGTCGTCTATACCGTTTTGTCCCATCTAATAAGGATTTATAGTTACAGACAGAAATAGACGTAGAACGCCGGGGCTAACTGACAGAATGTTTCAATGTTGTTACCAAAAAAGAGACTAAAGATCGATAGCCTTATATGATTAATCCTAATAAGCGTCATCTGTATATGCTGCTGTATTCGTTGTAATGGCTAGAAACTTCAAGCACATCACTACAAATCAAAATCTAAGCTGTCCGTCATGAAATGAAAGTATAGATAGGCGAATCACGTGAACAGATCTATAATAACAAGGAACCTAGCACCATTTGTGAATGCTATACGCGATTGCAAATATCCCACATGTGACACCTGCATTGGATAATCTTAGTCAAGCCTTAATTCGCAAATCTTTTTCTCACACAATTAACTGTTGTATATTTATATATATATATATATATATATATAGATACCTCCCACTTAAAGTAATGCCGTAGTCCAGATACATATATATATATATATATATATATATATATATATATATATATATATATATATATATCCAGATACATATATATATATATATATATATGCGATGTACTCGCATATTTAAGCAGGTCGTGTATGACTGAAACAATTAGCACAGTTCAGAAACCATTCATGCGATTTTTTAAGCTACAAAGTTAGTTTTTACCGATTTTCGTTTATGGTATACGTAACATCTATACCATGACATAAAAGCCAAATAAGAATAATAACCTCCTCGGATGCGGAAACATATGGTCAAAGTCGACTTTGTAAGATGCTGTACAACTACAATGCGTGCGTCGAACTGAAACGGACAACGGCAGGCTAGACAGCTGAGAATTAGAGACTCGAGCAGGTTGTAAATGCTGCCAGTGGCAACCTGTGCACTCGAGTTGATAGCAGTTGTGTAGGGTTAGTAAAACAAACTAAATTTTTACATTTGGTTTGAGAAATTCTCTTCCAATGTACAGGTAATCGCCAAACGTCTCTGAAGAAGAGACGTTTATATATATATATATATATATATATACATGCGTGTTCGCCAACGTAATACATGTATATGTTGGGACTATAAGTAGCGGCACCATGCGTAATAGTCAGATACTGTTGTTTGAGCCGCCGCGGGGCAGCATTAAAGATGCATGGGTGCAGGTAAGATTCCATTAAAGCAGGTATATCAGCCAACATAAGAACACAATTTTAATGACAAAGATCGCCATACCTTTTCGTCGATGAAGATGGGTTGGTGTTTTCATCAACAATGACAGCTAATTCCACTGGCTGCGGAAGTTCGACGCGTGCAATGGGTGAGGGAATTGTGTGATACTTCACGATCTTGTGGGTAGCCGACGTTCCAGTCCGTGATGTGAATGCAACGGTCTATATCAATCTTGAATTCAGAATCTCTGTCTGCATGTGATGCGGACACTTTCCGTCATCCACTTTTACTTCACTTGACAAGCCTACATTAGAGAAAACATTTATCACTTGGATATGAGTGACGCTTGCCGGTGTGAGTCGCAGTATAAACAGGGTTGGATCGGCTTCTGCGTAATCCGTGAGTTCTAGGTGGCAAACTTTGGTAAAACGAATGTGTGTGATATAGCATCAGAGATCACTGACGATAGATCAGAGCGATCAACGGGTGGCCGGCGGGCGGCGGCTGAAACCGCTTCCGACCACCGCGTTCCGCTCTTGCTTGCTCCGTTGGCCAACAACCAGGCACTAAGATTGAGCACAGACAACAAAATACAGTCAAGTCACTATTCCTAGTAGAAAGCAATGATGGCGGAAACCTGGGTTGTTATCTTATCCACAGACGATAGTCTCTCTGTATTGGATCTTTTGCGCATGTAGTCCACCATCACTCAAATTCCCATCCTCTGCGGTTTACAGGTGTAGAATGAACCTTATTTTTAGCCTCTGGCCATGTGAACGTAGGTTTGTGGAGGGTGCGCTTTCCTGAAACCTACTCGCACACACTACAGCAAACGATATGATTTCTAGAGCTGCCGAATAGTGTCCATTCTTCTAACGGCTTATCAATCACTGTTGGTTTGAAGGTACAGGATGGCTCGGACTGCCAGAACCCATTCAGAGTAAAAACATGAGAGACAACGAGTGAGGTTCATTTCGAGTCGATTTCACTGATCACGGACGCCTCTTTCAGAGGTTGGCATAGTCAGTCGACTGAACACCGAGCCTTAGAAAGGTTGTTGTATTACTATAATGACCACAGCCACAGTTATTGACACCGATTAAAGCACTACGGCCAAGAAACAAAACCTGCTGCCGTCTCAGCTGGTCTGTTGACCTCAACCCTCTCTGGCGTTGCCGGCCTTTGCCTCGCTCACTCGCGCTGCCGTATAGGAGGAGCCTGTCATAGGCGGCTGTAGGCTGTGGTTGCTACCCACTCTGGTGGGTACACTCCTTTCTCCTCCCGTCGCGAGCCGACGACTGTACTACCCTCTCCCACTCGCGCTTGCAGTCCTCAGCCCTTACTATTTAGCTTTCAACTCTAGACTGTGTCTCTTCTACTCCACTTGGCCAGAGCACCACCGGCATGGTGACGGGGGCATGGGTAGATGCGCTACGCACACCCAGCAGCGTGTTCTGAGGTATGACAGGTGGCTCCACCTGACGATGGTCCCTACAATTACATCGTAGAGCACGTTCCTTTATCGAAACGAATTGCTTTTGTAAGCTCTTAAAAGGTCGCTCCGCGATATTTTAGCCAAAATCATACAATCAAACGCCTCAACAGATGACCTAAAGTAAATATAATTGAAGGCTATTTAGTAGTAAAAAGGCTCACCTAAATCGGCAGTGGAGCTGCTATTACGACTTGGTGTTCTGTGAAATCCGAGGTGCGCTCCAATTATCTAGCTCAAAGTCTTACATTTGGACTAAAAATCAAGCCATCGCACAATCAGGCGACTTTCATTCGTCATAACTGGTGAACAACATTTGGTTATAACAAAGCGTATTTTGTATGATTTACACGTACTCTCTCATTTATCAAATACCGGAGGCAGCGCTGTGGACTCTTAAAGGCTGTTTATTTATCTAATACATAGAAGCTACCCGAAATGGCGCTGCTCTAACTCAGGATAATACCCACTTGTGCATGAGCCTCTTCAGAAGGTATTGAAAAAAAATCGATTTCTAAGGCTCGGCTAAAATCTCGGAATCATTTTCGTTAAAATTTGGGAAGGTTTCAAAGGTCCGAACTTGTCCTTCGCGGGCATTATGCTGATATTTAGAATGAACCACATGTGTTTTTATCTTTCTCTGAATAACTTCAGTATTCATAGGACTATGTTTCACGCAATTTGTTGGTAATAATTTAATAATCAGTACTCAGAGAAACACCAATGTTAGCAACCAATCTAGGGTCTATGCCTTATTTTGAATGAACGCTTATCGTCGTTCTTCATTTTAAGTCCTTCGTCATGTGTGGGACCTGACTTGAATTCCGTCTTTGGCAAATCTTACTTGACGCGGATGCGCGTAAAACTTCACTAGGATGTCAACGATTTTCAGCAGAAATATGGTCTAAAAGAAACAGAAACTATAATATAATAGTTAATCTCCGACCACCGTATTTTTTTATAAATAAATTAGTAAGTTCTTGTTGATAATTATTTAAAACTTGCCAATTACCCGTTGCTTTTGGACACTAAATTAATTTTCGTTGTAAGATCTAAACGTTAGATTAGAATAATAACCTAGTACTCGTATCCGATGAAATTTATAACAGGTTGGTAATGGTATGATCTCTGCCTGTTCTACTTAAGGCAAACATTTCAAACTTGCTGCTGTTAGAGCTGTCAGAAACACAACAGTATGAGAATGTTAGTCATGTGGCCACGTCGTGAGGCACATGATGGTAATATGATGGCGAATGTGGATGGACCGACGCATCTAATGCGAGATGTGGCTATGTTACGACTGCTGAGCATAGGAGTAGCGTTGCATTGTTGACCAATGCAGAGGACGGTTTGGAATTGGCAAGGTAGTGCGCAGAGCCCACATGAGCACTCTGACAAATCTATTTGAATCAAAAATAGCCACCCGTTGAGTAGGCACTTCCGTTAACGAATGGGGGTAGGGTGCCGTATATTGAAACACTGGACTGGGAAATGTATGTAACGGTTTTGGACTACGGCGGCGCTGAGAGTGAGACTCTGACTTGTGCGTGTGTACGTGGTGGCTTGCTGACGAGTGGAGCGAGTCGGATGAATGAGTGAGTCAGCGAGACAAGCCATTGGGGCGAAGCATCGGTGGTGCACGCCGGCAGTCAGACCACGAACCAATATGACAAAAATATGCGTCAGATTTCAACGCACAAATGACCGGCCTGTTAAGCAAATGGTTGACATAAGCTCCGATAAGTTGCCAGCTGGCTTGGGTAGCAATGACAGTGGCGCAGCGGGCAGCCGGAGCAGAGGCGGATGTTTAGATGATTCACGGGCAAAACGGGTCTACCTGCTGATGAGTGGAGTAAATTATTCGGACTGGCAAAGCGAGTGAGAAGCTCGGGTTCAACTGTATTAAAGATTACATGTTGTGTCACGTTAGATCCGAATGTAACTGGTCCATGAAATTATCGAACAGCAATGCGGCAATGTCGCAGCTCTGGTACAGGAGATTGGGCGGTGTAGGTCCTTATGCCAATGAGTGTAACTCGTGCACTGCGCTTGAAGTCTTTACAGTCAGAGTACAGGCAAGTTACAGCCCGTTGCACAAGAGAAGAATTGGATAAGGATTGCGTTTGGTTCTGTTTGGACGGTGTTGAAACCCAGTCAACGACACAGAACACCGACAACGCGAACGGACAAGATCGACTGTCTCGGTTACCGCAAAGAGGGCAGTGGAGGCGGCAGTGGAATAGTTAGCGAAGCGTGTAAGTAACCCTACAAGTTAATGCGTCAGATTATGGGGTGGTGCTCAAAAACGACGGATCGTGCCAGGTGCAAACTGAACGGAAAGACGATTGTCTTAGCCTGCCCAGGGTGAGCCACAACTATGGAGCTGTGTGAGTAGATAAGAACTCTGTAATCAAAAGAGGCCTAGTTCTCCCAGGTCAGAGTTTATCGCCCGGAACGAACTGACCTACGGCGCGCCGATACAATAATTTGCTTGGGACGGGCAATCGGAAAAGGCGACGTTACTATTGACGAGGAAACAGAGTGGCAAGCAAAGAAGAGCCCAGACTTTACTCAGAGTGTGTAACATGCCGTGTCGATTAGGACAGACTCTAAGATCAAAACAGATATCGTCAGCAACTCCACAGCGTGCCTGAACAAAGAAGCACGGAAGAAAATCTAAGCGAGGAAGAAAATATAAGACGAGATACATAGAAGTGCATATATAAGAAAAATATAAGAAAATATAAGACGAGATACATAGCAGTGGCAAGGGACGAGGAGGGCAGCGCGTGGAGCCATGCCCCCGCACCAGGCCTGTCGACGGCCCGGAGGCGAGCCTGGTCAGCAACGAGTGGCTTAGGAATCAGTGCCGGCCGGGCTTGTGCTAAGCAGATGCTGCATGCGCGCCGCCGAAAAACAGGACCGAAGGAGGAAAAGCCCCTGGTGAGCCGCCAACAGGAGCAGTCTGTCGAGTATCACGGCAGTCCTCTCGAGGCAACGGTCCAGGAGTGGCTGGATGGTCTCGTCCGTACGAGGGGAGACGCCGAGCTCAAGAGTGAGACGGCACCCTGGGAGCAACCCCTGGAGGTCGGGGTGCGGGTCCAAAGAGAGGACCTCGCACTTCGCGGGGTTAAGGGCGAGCCCGCTGGGCCCCTCGCAGTCGAGTACTCGCTGGACGTCGGAGGCGACGGTCGCCTGAGCGCCCGCCGAGGTTCCGTCGTCCATGATAAAAGTATCTTCTATTGTCTAGATATAGATGTCTAGATATAGATTCTATATCTAATTGATAAAAGTATCTTCTATTGTCTTGGCGCGCCCACTAACTCATCTCATCAACCTATCTCTTCGTACTGGGTCTTTTCCCCGTAAGCTGAAAGATGCATGGGTTATTCCGTTGTTTAAAAATAAAGGTGATCGGAAACTAGTCGGCAACTATCGACCCATATCGTTAGTTGATTACTTATCTAAGGTCATTGAGAAGATTGTTACTGTGAGTTTAGATCGACATCTCTCTGCCCTGAACTTCTTCTCACCATGCCAATTTGGTTTTCGCAAGTCCCGCTCAACCGAATTGGCCCTTGCGCATTTATGCCACGAAGTGTCTACAGCGCTGGAATCCAAGTTCCTGTGCCTCGGGGTTTTCTTGGATATAGCGGCGGCGTTCAACTGTTTACGTCACTCCCTCTTCTTGCAAATGCTCGAACATCTTGGATGCAACGACATGGTGTTATGCTGGTTCAGGTCGTATCTGATGGACAGGCGGCAGGCCGTGAAAGTTGGGTCGGTGACATCGTCTTGGGAAGTCCTTAACATTGGGACTCCACAGGGGTCCATCATGGGGCCCTTTATGTTTATCATTCTGATCAATTTTATCTTATTAAAGATAGCGAAGGTTGTTCCCTGTAAGACAATTACGTACGCAGACGACACGACACTCCTGTTTCGCATCAGACCATCGGCGGACCAAACAGAGTTACTGCTTGCGATAGAGAAAGTGGAGTATGTAGTAAAGATTTTTGGGAGATTTGGTCTAGTCGTCAATGCGGGGAAAACCTGCCTTACTCTGTTTTGTACACCTCAGAGAAGGAAACCGGTAGACTCAGTTTTATTTTGTGGTGAGCAGGTGTCGTTATCGGATACGGCTAAATGCCTCGGTCTTTTGTTGCATAAGCATCTCAAATGGTCTGCCCATTTGAGAGCTATCACTCCTAAATGCTACGCTGTAATTGCTCGCATTCGACGTCTTCGAGAGCTTGGATTTCCGAAGAATTGCCTCTTGCTTGTCTACAATTCCTTGCTAATACCGACGTTGGGATATGTCATGTCCATCTGGGGCAATGGATATAAAGAGGTAGTAGATAGAGGGAGAGTAATTCAAAATGATGCACTTCGAGCAGTGTTTGGAAGGTCCCGCAGAGAGTCTGTTACCGATCTCTATGGCAGGTACAAACTCCTCACCGTGGATAAGTTAAGTCAGGTTTCCACCGCGATTCTGGCTTTCAAAATGATCAAGGGTATAATACCGTCCGATGTCGCGTTCCCCATTGTGGCCGTCGACAGAAAAACTTCTCGCCGGGCAACAGAGTTTGTACTACCTACAGCCGTCAGGGTAACTACTTGCCAGTCTCTGGCTTATCAGATGCCGTTGGTTTGGAGCTCGCTCCCGAAGGAGGTTAGGGAGCTCACATCTACCAGGAAGTTTGCCAAGGAGATAAAGAAAATATTGCAGTTATAATGTTATATAATTGTGTGAATTAGATACCCTGAATATTGTGAAATGTAAATAATTTGAGTGAATGTAAATATCTGTTGACAGAATAATCTATTATAATTGTGAAATCGTAATTGCATGAACAATTTGGTGATAATACACTCTTACCTTTACCCTATTTTTTAATCGAGAACTTAAGCATTGTAAAATTGCAGTTCCGGAAATAAACCGCAAATGTTATGTTATGTTATGTACCACAGCTGCAGGCGAGCCTGGAGGGACGCAGCGAGGGGCCGGAGGGCCAGGCAGAAGAGGGCTGGGCTCAGCGGGTCCCCATGCTGGACCCCGCACTCGGAGCTGATGACGGCGTTGTCCATAATCAGATGGGACGGGCAGCGATAGGCCAGGTCAACTAGAGGGAAGAGGCCGGGGACGTGCTCAGCAACCTCTCGCAGAACGAGGTCCCGACGGACCGTGTTGAAGGCTTTGCGGAAATCAAGCTTGACCAGGGCCGCGGCCGAATGAGCGTGGATGAAGGCGCGAGCCGCGTGAGCAGCGATTTCAGTCCCAGACGCCTGGCCGCACCCCGACTGGGTTGGGCCGAGCAGGTTCACGACCGTGACCCTCTCGCTGGCCCACGCCATCTTAGCAACCGGGCGGCGGATCGTGTTGGAGCAGGCAGTAGGCCGTATCGAACCATCCTTTTTCCTGAGGTGCCGGCCCGCATGCAGTCGACCACCTTAGCGAGGGCAGTGGCGACGGCCCCGAGCACCTGGGAGAGCAAGCCCCTGAGATTACGCAGCCGAAGGCCATCGAGGCCGGCTGACGAGCTTGGGGGAAAGAGGTAACGGCCGCAAAAACCTCATCAGTTGACGTAGGAGCAATGTCGACCTGCGGGAGTCGTTTGGGGATGGTGTAGTCAGGAGGGGCGGAGGGGTGCTCCGCCTTGAGGGCGTCGAGGGCCTCAGCAGAGTCTGTGGCCGAGTCGATGGAGCACAAGGCAAGTTTTTGCGAGGCGATACGAGCAGCCGTCAGGCCCGTATCCGTGGGCGGAGTGCGAAGACCGCGAGGGCGGTGACGACGCAAGCGGTACTCCAAGCGTGCCCCGGCGCGGAAGGCCGCCAGGTTCCCCCGAACGGGTAGCGTTGTGTTATAAACCAGTGCGGAGCGTGATGAGGGATTAGCAAGGCGGAGTGCGGAGCTACCACGGGCACTTTGGCGATATATGTGAGCAAGTAAATAGTGCAGTGGAAATCTAACTATTATAGTTTCAATTATAGGTAGCCACCCACCCACCGGGTACTCCCTTATAGAGTTAGTTGCCTAATCAACGCATCAACAATAACTGACTTGCTAGCATATCCAAAGGCGTAAAAGGTTGAGTCACTGAGCATGAAACAATATCTCCCAAGCGCTAAAAATTGCTATTGTCTGATTATTTCAACGGATCAGATTGAAGAGAAAGTGATTGTCCTCAACATTTACACTAGGTGCACATTCCGTTTACACATCTGGTTCGAAACTCGGTGTGCTCCTTCGCTATACCGTTCTGCGCCGTTTATATTTTAGCTGGGCCCATTAATTGCAGTTTTCAGTACGATGAAACCGTGCAGACCGCAAAAATGTCTGTGTCGTGCAGACCGCAAATCAAAAAAGCCTGCGGGCATGGCGTGGTGGACAAGGTAGGCAGTACCAAAAAGGGAGTTTTGTGGAGTCTGAGGTTCAAATCTGAGTGGAGTCATATTTACTTTTATGGGCAGTATCTCCGCAATAAGATTTGTTAAGTAGTAGTGGCAACTAATGTGGTCTGCGGCATAGCTACCACTGTGCAGAAAGGAAGGCACCGTACACCCCCTGTATGCGTCATAAATACTGCATGTTTACATACACGGGGCTTTCTACAGACACCCTATTGATCACAGTAGTTGTTCACAGACGGGAAGTGCACAGAGGTCTTGAGAGATTGGGAGAGAAGGGAAGCAGCTGAGAGTCAGCTAACCACGTCATGTTCGTACGGTGAGGAGGATGTGTGGTGCTCGTGGCTGGGCTTGTACACATCTCACCACCCTTTACTGAAGTAATGCGATAAGCGATACCGGGAAGGGTGGTGCTGTTGAACATCGTCAACAGTTCCATAGGGGGGGCGGCCATGGTGTTGGCATGCATTAGCATGCCAACACCCCCCCTTTAAAAAAAAAATAAAAAAAAAAAGACCGCAAAAATGTATACTTAAGACGGTCTTCTTCACTGCTTCCGTGCTTGGATAAGAAAAAATCTGAGATTGTCATATATGCCGTAAAAGGCAAATGCATAGTATCTGATTTAGATTTCCACACCCTTGATGGTCGTGTAGTAAGCTTCTTGGACTGCTTGACAGAAGGGATGTGTGGTTCGGGATCAAGTCCTTTGGAGTATTACATCATCTTTATTTATCTGTGGATTTTTGTCAGGTACGACCAGAGGAAAAAATAAACAAAGGGACAGGGCATATGAATTTAGTTAGGATCTGGAACGGTTATTAAGGGAGTTGAGGGTCGTATCGAGCTCACCATAGCCCGCCATAGTTTCAAGCCAACGAAGACGGCCAAGTACTTGGGGGTTATTCTCGACAGCGGCCTCACGGGGGCCCCACACGCAAATTACGCACGAGAAGGCGGAGTGAGCCGCCACGGACCTCACAAGGATCCTCCCACGCACACACGGAGCTACGGATGAGGTCAGAAGACTGCTGGCCAAGGTGGCGGAGAGCATTGCCCTCTATGCCCCCCCCCCCCCCTTTGGGGGCACGCAGCCAAGAAGAAGACGATTGCCCGGATGCTCGACAGCCGTCAGACGACTATGGCTATCAGGGTCGCAAGATCCCACCGTACGATGGCGACCACGGCACTACAGGTTCTGGCCCGCCAGATCCCGTGGTCGCTGACGATCGCCGAGTCTACGAAGGACGAGGAGCATAGCCGCGAGACGGAATAAGGCACGCCTACAAGCCAGAACGGTCCAATTGATCGGTGGGTGAACAAGTGGCCTCCATCCAGCCCGGGCAACGAGGTTACTGTTGCCGGACCCCGGGCCTGGTTAGCGGCCTGTCACGGGTCCCTCTCCTACCCGCTGGCCCAATTTCTCACCGACCATGGACAATTCCACCAGTACCGTCACAAGATCGGCAAGGCGGCGCACCAAAGTGTACGCTATGCACCTTGGGAGTCGACGACACGGCGCGGCTCACCTTCGAGGCATGCCCTCGTCTCGAAAAGCACCGGCGACACCTCGCGGCTAGAGTCGCACGGCCCCTCCCGATTTCATGGAGAGGATATGGCCGCCATAATGAGAGACCTAGAGGGATGGGCCAACATCCGAAGATACGCCGAGGCGGTGCTTAAGGACAAGGAAAAACTAGAGCGGCAGATCGGAAGGGGTGACGTTCTCTAACGGTGTCAAACGTTGGGGGTAGGGACAGGAATTTTTTCACTAATTTTTGACACATATAAAATAAATTTTTCGGGCTGACTCACAGCCAACATTTAATTTTTGACACCTAAAATGTCTCAACATACCCTGGACTCAAGGGTCTCAACATCTCTACTTCGTAGCTGTGTTACCTTAATCCAAAGCCAAAACTATGTCCAACGGCATATTTGCTTGAATTAGTCATTGAATGCTGTTGGCGTCAATCTGACTTACGATGACACAGGACTTAGCTTTAGAACGTGGTCTCTTGCGGCACTTTAAACTCTGCTTAGTTAGTACTGACCTGGCCTCGTATTTCGGTACGGCCATCAAGGCAATTTCTTAAATAATTTGAAGGCCTAATATTCTGTTCTACGTTCGCCATTACTGTTGGAGGTAGAAAGGATGGGCTTCAGCATTTCCCAAAGGTCCTGCCTGGATGCACCTCTTCGCAAATGGTGCATCTATGAAATGGCAACCGGCGGAGCAGGTCCCTCAGACTTGCATTATCACAAGAAAAGTGTCAGGTTTATGTTTCAAAAGAAGAAATGTCCAGCACAAATCCATCGAAGGTTGGTTAGCGTGCACGGCCATAATGCCCTGAGTCGACCACAGGTGTTCCGTTCGTGTGCGCCGTTTAGGAAAGGCTGCTGGGACATTAATAAACATCAAGGGCGCCCACTCCTTCCCGAATCTGGATTCGACGAACGGATCGAGATAATCAAAAAAGCTTTTGAGCAAAATAGAGCTTGGTCACTGACGACATTGTGGGCTGAAATTGGCGTGCCTCGTGAAACATATCATCGAATTATTAAAAATAATCGTAATAAGAGGATGTTGAAAAAAAGTGCAAAATGGGTCCCTCATTAACGGTTCTGGCTAACTCGAAGTGCGTAAGGAGAGGTCGCGAGACAATTTGAAGATATATAGGCAGCAAAAGAGTGGCTTGGAGCATACCGTTGCAGTGGACGAGACATGGATGAGCCTGTATAGGGGACCGGAAAAAGATCAAATGAAACAGTGGCTACGACCAGGTAAACAGGCAATGGCGGTAGCAGTACCAAATATATTCGAGCCTAAAGTAATGGTAGCCCTTGTCATGGATTTCAACGGAATTTGCTACTACGAGATTTGGGCTGAAAAGAAAAAATGGACTCTGCTCGATATCTCGAGTTCTTGAAGGGACTCATGAATAATTGGCATGGCAATAGGAAGCACCGGTGTGGCTGCTCGATGGCAATGCTAGGGCACATCGTAGCAATGAAATTACGTCCTGGTTTAAGGCCAACAAGATTGAGCGATGGCATCACCCCCCTATTCTCCCGATTTAAGCCCATGTGACTATGATTAAAGAGGGCTATAGGTGGCAAAAGGTATGCAAATATCGATATACCCCGGGAGGCCTTAAATAACGAAGTTATAAGTTGTAATAAAAATGGTGCATACCTAGCCGTTAGAAGCTGCCAGAGCTCTGGGACCAGTGTATAAATAAAAGTGGCGCATACCTCTAGCTCACACTAAAAAATCGTTGTTTGAACTTACTTAATCTAGCCGATATTGAAATTTATATTTGTTTCACTCATTATTTTTGGGTTAACCTAATATTCCCTCATTTCCGATATGTCATTTCCGCATGTATTAGGTTGATGGATAAGTTCCCGCTGTTTGTTTGAAGCTACTGCCCTTGCCACCAAGGCCCTCTCTACTGATTTTGAACCCGGCTGGTTTCGAAGCTTTTTTCCCCCTCTATACGCGTGCGGAATTGGATTTTCGCTGTGAACTGGATTTCAACTCGAAATCAGGCTCGAAAGATGGAGATTCCAGACAATAAACAAGTGCAGTTCCGACACCTGCTTTTTTTCGGCTTTCGCCGTGGTCTAACCGCCTCCGCTACAGCAAGGGATATCTGTGCCGTGGATGGCGAAGCATGTGTATGTGAAAGGACTGCTTAGGAGCAGAGGATGCACCGCGTAGTGGTTGGCCTGTTGAGTTTGATGAAGAGCGACTCAAAGCTCTACTGAAGGAAAACCCTCGTCAAACACAGCCTGAACTGGCTGAAACAATGGATTGTGGTCAGACAACTGTCTCTCGACATCTTGAGTCATGTTTTTTTACGAAAGGGGGGTGTTAAAATGCTAATGCATGCCAACACCCCCCCTTCTTAAAAAAAAAAAGACATCTTGAGTCGATGGGATTCACACAGAAACTTGTAGTTTGGGTGCCTCATGATCTGAACGAGCAAAGGAAATGAGACTGAACATCTCTGCTCAACACCTTGTCGGAGTGCGCGCTACGCACAACCATCAGGACCGATCCCTGCACAGAATTGTTACTGGAGACCAGAAGTGGTGTCTGAACGCGAATATGAAGCAACGAGCTGACTGGGTGCTTCCGGGAGTGCGGTTCTGCCCCGAATTAAGCAACATTTGCACCCGAAAAAGATCATGTTGTGCATTTGGTGGGACTGGGAAGGTCCCATACACTGGGAATTGCTTGAGAGGAATCAGACGGTCACCAGCGACCTCTACATAGCCCAGTTGCATGGTGTAAACGAGGCTATTCAGATGAAGAGACCCGACAGGCGAGGCCAAGTCATCCTCCTACACGACAACGCAAGACCTCACACCGCGGGAAACCCCAAAGCGACACTTGAAGCGTTCGGATCGGAAGTTTTTGCGCACCCATCATATTCGCCAGACATTGCTCCAACAGATTACCACCTATTTTGTTCCTTGGCGAATTTTTTGGGTAAGCGGCATTTCGACGATTCAGAGAACCTTGAACGGGAATTGACGCATGGTAAAAAAAAGATAAAAAAATCATATTTAAATCGAGTATATATACAAAATATATGACCGTCCGATAGCATATAGAATAGTACGGTTGAAGTAAGATAACGAAGTGTTCGAGTTGTGGGCTGTACTAACCATCAATGTTCCGACGCCTGGTTTCGTCATCTATTTTATACAATTTTTATGTCGGCTGATCTTGGGATTTTGATTACTTTTGGGTTGGTTCGACGCGATGATAAAACTCCATTATGAAAAAGACGCATCAGCGGAAAAGCATCTCCACATTTAAAAACCCAAATGACGATCGTAAAGGTAAAGAAAGTTTATTGGTTTATTAAAGGAGCTGCAATTTTACAATGCTTAAACTCTCTTATATGCCATGCAACATTGGTGAGCCTAGGTGTATTAAGCAATAAACTTTATCCACTTCGTGCACTTATTTTTTTCTCTCGTTTAACTTCCTGGCTACACAGCACATACATGGGGTCAAAAATGGGAATAGCACCTTACGCCAACCTTATCCCAACACAACGTTGTGTACGCACTTACTCGAGAAATACTGCTCTTTCACTCCCGAAATTTCGTTAATCTCAAGAGCTAAAAAGGCAGCTCTTTTAGCTCTTATAGAGCGCCAGGACATACATTCCGGGGTCCTGGGTACAATCGTACAATATAGATTTGTCCCACGCGTTGTTTAGAGAACTTGACTTCCTCCTATGTTTAGATGGATACCGTAGAGCCACGATCTTCGTTAGATTTCTATGATATAGTATGCACCAATATTTTTAGATACCTCCCTTTGTTATCAAACTAACGTATTCTAAAAGATGAGATATTTATAAAATATCAGATTCAGGAGTTTCAAAGAAGAAGTAATGGCCGTTTGAGAAACATTTAACACTGCTGCAAGCTCTCATGTTGTTACATTCCCGTCTTTTCGAATAGCCTACTTTCATTTTCTGGAACCACAGTATTTATCCTCGGATGGGCTTATCTCAAAGGCTCGTAATACTCCTGATCTGAGCTGATCTGAGTGTATAGTACAAAAGGATTGTCACTGGTGAATCTGTTGTAAAAACTGCTTGTGTTTACCTCGGGATATTGTGGGGACGGCGGATCGGATATTAGCGAAGCTGATGGATCGTGTGTTAAACATCGGGAAGTGGTAGACGTTAATCTGAACTATGGAATCGTGTTGTACTTGTTTAACTAGTTAGTTAATGCTCAACTTAACCTCGACAAAACGTGTTCTTACACGTTTTGTCGGGGCCATCACCGGGTCAGGAAGTTGCTTTATTTCCGGTTTCGTTCTAGCAGTGTAACACACGGCTCACGATAATTTACATAATATTCATTATTTGTGTGGCCCGAATATGTAATTTCGATAGTTGGTTCACACGCATTGGATTCGCATGTTCTGTTGGTCATTGATTCGGTTTGTTAAGTTTTCTTAACTCATTTAATGCATTTGATAAATATATAAAATAGATAATACCCAATTTGGCTGTTTATTGATCTGATCCTCAGCTCTTAATCTTTAAGTATTACTATGAAAACCTGTTGGGGCCATCTTTGCTTATTTTCTCTATCTTACTCGTATCTGGCAAGAATCTTCAGATAAAGAAGGACGATGAGAACTCCAAAGATTCTCTGCGTCTGACACGATTTGAACCCAACCCACCACGTCCCTCCGGTCTAGCAGTCCAAGGCGCTCACTACTAGACCATCCAGGGGACAGACGACGCCCATCTGCAGGGTGTTCGGCTGACTACAGTGATGAACACTGGCTGACCGCAGAAATGTAATGTGCTCCTGATGCCATCGGGTAAAGAACGACCATTGGTGATTCGTTCGCTCACGAGTTTGAGGTCAGGTGCATTCGTCTTCGTCTCTAACAATGAATAAACCAAACAGAGTTGTCTCCCGTCGAGGAGTAAAGACGTACGTCAGTGTCTTGCTTGCTGTAGGTAATCGGCCACTAGCCTACTCGGTGCTATACGATCGCGCCCGGAGGAATGAGTCTAGGTTGACGTTTACAAGCGTCCTACAACCGCCTAGCGTGTACCCCCACGACACCACATCGGGTGTCCGACAGGGATTACCGACTAGGACGAACCTGGCTTTCTCCACAGTTTGGTGCCGCAATAGACCATGATCCGCCGTTTGCCTGGTACTGTTTGTTTCCTACTGAAAACGCAATCACTGAGGTGTTCAAGAGCCCACCTCGGGCTGCCATTTCGTTTGCTGTTGATACGATCTTTCCAGAATCGTCTCAAACTCGACGAATTTAAGCCGTCCGACTACCGTGATCTACGCATTGACCTCGATTTGTGCAGTGTACTCCAGTGACTAAGTGTGACTGTGCCACTGTACCGCGGTGACTGAGCGTGACTGTGCTACTCTCCTCCAGTGACTAAGGGTGACCGTACACGCAAATTGTGCTATCATCATCTTGTGCCTCCGCCATGCCTAATCTTCCGCGCACCCCACCCGACATGCCAGTCGACACACCGATTACAATACAATATACAACAATACAATACAAATACACCTTTATTAACCAAAAGGGGGTGGTACAGAGATTATTAAAGCGTAGCCCTGCGCCCATCGACGAAATTTCTCCGTTCGCTTACGTCGATCAAACGACCGCGCCCGGATCTATGAATATTTGTGTGCCTACCGGTGGCCGCAGTACCGCTCCGAACCAACTCAGCTCATTCAAGGCAACCAAGCTCAGCGCTTTGCGGCGACTACGGACGATACAGTGCAAGAAGCTAGCGGGCGAAAGTACCCAGTTCACTAGTACGACCTGGCTATCCCGATTGACCAAGACGAACTACGCACACTGATGGCCTCTGTCGAGGCTCGCAAAGCGAGTCTTCGCTCTCTTACTGACCAGATCCTCGACCATCCAGACCTGTCCGAGGCGGACGCCGACAGGGAAGCCGAGGCTCGTGTTGACGAGGCCGACACAGCCGTACGATGCCTGTCTGTGTTGCGCCAACTGCTCCACACACCCAACCATGGCATCGGCAGTGCTACCAACCCACCCGCTACTCATGGCGCGCCTCAACACGTCGTTCGCCGCCACCATGGTTGCGTCATCGGAGATTCTCCGACCGTCAGTGTCACCGCCCCGCCTCAGCAACGGACAAGCGGCGCCGTTGGTGACCCTGTTTCCCCCTCCCCCACTGCTGCTCTGTCGCCTGTTCCACCGGTTGTCGTTGCTGCTCCTCCACCTGTGTTGGATTTTTTTTTTAATACAGAGGTTAAAGGCAAACCTTGCATAGGCACCACTCTTCACTTCTAGGGCATTCGAGTGGTAGTGTCAGATTCTTACTGACTAACCCTCCAACCGATTTGTGACTTGGGGCATTGTTCAGTACTTATCCATGAGGAATTACTTTGAACAATGTCTTGCAGGGACCGGCAGTCAGCGCTTATCGCCGACCGTGTCCTATCCCTCGGTTAGTCCTCTGTCTTGTGCAGAAACTACATCGGCCGCTAGTCTGGCTATGCGGTCCCTCTCCAGCCTGTCCTTGGAGGTCAGCAACGCTCTCGCGAGTAGCTCACCCTTGTTCCAGTTATCAGTCGATCTGCAGAGGAACCTGACGAAGGCTCGCATGCCTTCATCTAGGTTCAGTTCTATAGGCATGTGCTTCGCCCTGACCTCGCTAAGCGCTGCAAAGCTCGCCACTGTGTGTATGGCATCGTCCTCGTCGTGAGCCTCGCAGAGCGTGCAGGAGGAGGCGATGTCCTTAAAGCGTGATAGATAAGCCTTAAAGTCACCATGTCCCGTAAGGAACTGGAACAGATAATAGGTCAGCTCTCCACCAGGTCTTTCCGTCCATTCCCTGATATCAGGGATGGCTTCCCGAACCTTGGCTCCCGGCTTGTTCCCACTGATCCCATTCCATCGGTTTTGCCATTCATTGAGACTGGCCTCTCGGAGCTCTGCCTTATCCCTCGTCGGGCCCGACCATGCCTTCTTCCGTTCCTTGGCCTTAATGTCCCATGGCATGGTGCTCGCCAGGACAAAGGCCGCGTCCCCATTTACTGTTCTGTAAGCCTGCGAGACTCTCAACGCAAGTGTGCGCTGGGCCCTCAGCATGTTCTTTAAGTTGCGATCAGTCTCCAAGGCTGGTTCGGGCCACACGGGGGCACCGATGAGAATGATGGACTCGGCCACGCTCATCAGTAACCGTCGCTTTCCCTCCCTCGGACTGATGATGTTCGGCATCAGCCTGGCCAGCTGAGCCGCCGTTTTCGTAGTATTCTGCGCGGCAATCGCCATGTGAGGACCTGTGTTGGATGTGTCACCTGATGTGTTCGACGGAGAGCTGGTAAACTATAGACTATGGCGCAGTCAATTCCACAACTACGAAGTAGCTCTCGAGTTGTTGGATTCGAATTATGGTCTCGTGAATGTGGAACAGAAGCGAGTTATGGCTAACATCAACAGTGTGCCCGTAGTTAAGTCTCCTAACGACGTTAGGTCATTGCGACAGTGGTTGAATCATGTGCAAAGTTCGATTCTTCAAGGGATCGGTATCACGCTATCCCAGTACGCACTCACATTTGAGTCTACTGTTTGTGCCGCTCTCCCCGACCGCCTCATGTTCGACTACGACGACAGCCTCGCGCAAGCAAGTTCATCGAACGCGGCTGCGAGTACTACTGCGAATCAGGCAGCTTCCTGGTGACCGAGCAGCTGATAATTCGTGGTATGTGGAATTCGTCAAACGGTATACCTGTCATAAAGAAGAATCGATGTGGCTTATGGCTTATGGCCAGCCGTTGCGACCTGTCAATCCACCACCGGCACTACATCAGTATCTGCCGCTACCACGCCATAAACAACAACACGAGGATCGTGCATCACGTCGAACGTCGTTCGGACGAAGCGGGCCGCCTCCACCAAAGGACTCTCGTTCTACCGTTGCTGCTACCGTACACCGCCAGCCTCGACCGTGCTTGTTTTGCCACAGCACTGCTCATACTTCGTCGCGATGTGTGTCCAATCATTCCTATCAGCAACGCTGCGAAATCATGTATAAACAGAACCGGTGCCGTGTATGTTTCCGTCGTCGCCACCGCGAAAACTCGACATGCCGTGGAACTCTCGTAGAATGTAAGGTGTGCAACTCGCGTTCCCACTACTCCTCTATGCACCCGCCTAGTGCCCGCTCTGGTTCAGACAGCCAGACCTCGGCCGCTACGGTTGCTATTTCCTTCGCTCGTGTTCCGCCTTCCCGTGCCATCGTCCCCTTGGGTTCTGCGTATATTGTGCACAACGGCTCACAACTTTTAATTCGTGTGTTCCTCGATCCAGGAAGCACACTCACGTTCGTGACACCTGCGGCCGTCAAAAAACTGCCAGGTCTATCGCCTCTCTGCCAGGCTGATATCTGTATTCAAGCGTTCTCCAGTACGCATACGATTACGTCGCGACGTTACAAGCTTTGTTTGGAAAGCACCTACGACAAACGTGAACGAGTGGACTTGTTCGCATATGAATACGACTTCGGCGTAAACCCTTCGACCGCCTGTCCCCCGACCGTACTCGAGTCCATCAAGCAGTTTGGACTCTCGCATCCATTGGCCGACCGAACTCTCACCGGCGAGGTCCCTGTGACAACGCCTGCCCTAGTAGTCGGGATTGACCAGTACTATAAAATCGCAAGGCTGGGATGTGAAAAAATTGTGGTTCAAGGACTAGTAGCCAAAGACACTCGGTTTGGCTGGATTGTATCAGGGCCCGTCACTACCCCGTCCACCCGTGCTGAGGTCACTCATGTCTACGCAGTCTGTTGTGCTGCCACTCTGTCTAAGGCTGCTCGTGATGTCGAGCGCCTGTGGTCGCTTGACGCTCTAGGCATCAAGGACTCATCTACCTCCGACCTCCCTGTAGACGAAAACGCTGCCCTTCGACAGTTCAAAGAAGGAATTAAGTATGAAAATCAATCACATATAGTCAGCATGCTCAAACGTTCGTCGATCAGCACCCTGGCAAACAACGAAGATGTGGCTCTTCGTCGCTTATCATTCAAACGGTGCTCACTCGCCCGCGATCCTCCAATGTTCAAACGCTACCATAGAGAGGTAATGTCGTTCCTTACCGAGGGGCACGCTGAGGAGGTGGCCTACAATAAAAATTCAAAACCGGGCGACGTCGACGGAACGTACTACATCCCGCACCGACAAGTAGTGACGCGCGCAAATGGGAAGGAAAAATGGAGAATCGTCGTCGACTGCTCTTCTGCTGCTCCCGGCCAGAGTTCCCTTAATACTCACCTGTTACCCGGGCCGAATCTCAACCCCGACCTTGTTGCTCTGGTTTTAAATTTTCGTCTGCACAAGGTAGCAGTATCAGCGGACATCACGCGCGCGTATCTGATGCTGAATACGATCGTCCGCCCTTCCGGTTTCTACGGCAAGTGCCCACCGACGACCGCGTTCGTTGTTACCAAATGAAGAATGTCACCTGGGGGGCCGCCCCCAGTGGCTTCCTCCGGATCGAGGAAGCCAGCACCTAGCCGGCACCCTCCGAGAACTATTCCGACGGGTGGACCCGATGGCATCCTGCCGGCTCGGTGAGTCATTCTACCACGATGATATGGTTCGCAGCTTCGTTTCTGAAGAAGAGGCGACCACTTTCATCGAGAAGGTAATCCCTTGGCTCGACTCGGCTAACATGCACCTCGCCAAGTGGAAAACCAATTCCAACCAGGTAGCCGCTTATCTCAATCAGACCGGAGTTGCCCCCGACGACCCCATAGCAGTCGACGGCGAGCTCCTCAAGGTACTCGGAATTGCGTGGACCCCCTCCTTAGACCAATTCCGTTTCGATGTACCCTCGTTCGCTCGCTATGCTCAAGGGGCCTCGAGTTTGACGAAGCGAGCGATCCTTCGCATTGTGGCGTCGATCTTCGACCCACTCGGCTGGCTCGTTCCCTACAGTCTTCGCGGCAAGCATATTGTCCAGCTTTTGTGGACTCGCGCCCTACAATGGGACTATCCAGTCGACGGCACCTTATTAACTTTGTTCAACCAATGGTTGTCCGAACTTAACGACCTGAGCACACTCCTCATCCCTCGTCAGTACGCCTCCGCCGACAAAACCGTCTGCGCGTACCACCTTCTCCTTTTTGATGATGCCTCCGAGACTGCGTGCACGGCCAACTATGTCTCGTCTCGACCTACTCGCTGTGCTACCAACGACACGTCTGCGCCAGTTTCTTCTCGAACGGCTCGCGATCAGGGTGGACCGCGTCTTTCATTATACTGATTCATCTGTAGCTTACTTCTGGTGCACTGCTGAACAGCCTTCCCGTTGGAAGACCTTTGTCTTCTCGAGTCTCCGAGATTCAACAGCACTCTGCGCTGACCGAATAGTTCCACGTACCCGGCCCGCAGAACATCGGGGATCTGGCCACGCGCGGCGTATCGATAAATACTCTCAGAACCAGTCAAGAGTGGTGGTTCGGCCAGGCTTGGTTAAGTTTGCCGGAACATGACCGTCCAGCCACTCGACTACGTGCCGATGATCCCACAACGTTCACCGAAGTCTCGTCCGAGCATCGAGCAACTGTCGCACTTGTCATCCTAACAACACCTCTCGTTGATCTCGACCGGTTCAGTAGCCTCGAGAGTGCAGTTCGTACCGTCTCACACATCATCCGCTTCGTTCTCCGTTGTCGCCGAGTACCCGTGCCGACAGAAGCCGAACTTCGACTTACCGCCGAACGCCTTCTGATCCAGTGCACCCAAGCGGTCCACTTCGCAGCTTATATAGCCTCAACGAAGGTTGGAGAGCGACCCCCCAATAACAGCAAGCTGGCAGCGTTCACTTTGTTCGTTGACAAACACGGTCTTCTACTAGCGAAGACTCGATTGAGCCAAGGGCCACACTACACCTACGAGGAGGCTAACCCACTAGTTCTACCGGGTGAGTCACGCTTGGCTGCTCTCCTCGTACTCCACCATCATCGGGTCAACGCCCATTTTGGCGTGAGTATCGTTTTATCCGCCATACGTCGTCGTTTCTGGGTGACTCGCGCCCGTCAGCTGATCAAATCGCTCCTCCGACGTTGTGTTACGTGTCGCAAGGTTTAGGGTGCGCCCGCTGACCAGGTCCAAGGACCGCTACCGTCTGCCGGAACATCGTTGGTAATCCCGTTCTCGGCCACCGGCCTCGACTTCTGCGGGACATTCTACGCTCTCTCAAGGGCTGGTACGACAAAAAATTATATCGCTAGCATCAGAGCAGTGCATCTCGAACTGGTGCCGTCTATGTCGACCCCTCAGACGCACCTTGCACTGCACCGCTTCCTGTCTGCGTATCCTGGTTGCACCGAGCTAATATCCGATAACACTCGCTCATTTGTGAGGGCAGCGAGCGATATCAAGAAGCTATTCAATTCAGTGCGAGATCCCGAATCGCGTGAACTCCTCGCCCAGCGTCGCATTACCTGGAGCTTCAACTGCCCTCGGGCCCCCTGGCGAGGAGGTTTCTTCGAGAGGTTCGTCGGAACAGTAAAATCAGCCCTCGTCAAAACTCTCGGTCGTAGTCTCATTGGTTTCGAAGAGCTCCGAGCGATTGTCTCCGAACTGGTCGCCGTTATAAACGACCGCCCTCTTTCGTATGTTGAAGGTGAACCCGACGCCCCGCACGCGCTGACTCCCGCGCAATTCCTACACAGCGGACCCTCGACTGCCGCGCTGTGCTCCCGCCAACCTTTCGACTCCCTCGGGCCCAACGGCTCGTCTGGTAACGATGTCCTCACCGCCGACCACCTTCGCTCCTTCTTACTTCAAGGCGCTTTCCGTCCGATGGTACCGCGAATATATCCTGCAGCTGCGAACTGCAAACACCGACAGCGCAGGGCGATATCGAACGATCGAGCAAGGCGACGTCTGCCTTGTCAAAGGAGATAACTGCCCTCGGGTGAAGTGGAATCTCGTCCGCATCACCGACTGCCACCCTGGGCGAGACGGCGCCGTGCGAACGTACTCTGTTAGGTTCGCCAATAGCCATGTCACCCGCCGGGCGGCCCAGCTTCTAATTCCGCTGGAGGTCGCGTAACTCCACGTTCCAACACCTCCTGTATCATTAATTTAGCTGAAGTCGCCGTAGTTCCGGCGCACTTCAGGAGTGGCACTGTCAATAAATTATGTGATTCATCTGCCCCACAATAATACCTTCAGAATATTTTGTGATATTTACCCGTTCTATTATATTATTGCCCCCTGGGGGTATTCAATTGATCACGCATTTGGGTTCTCGATTTCTATGTCAAAATTACCTTACTCATCAGCTGTGAATGTCTACCCAGTTCAATATGACTAACCGTCCCGTTTTCGGGGCACCGCCAAGTTTGGGGTCAGGTGCACCCGTCTTCTTGCTTGCCGTAAGTAATCGGCCACTAGCCTACTTGGTGCTATACGATCGGCCCCGGAGGAATGAGTCTAGGTTACTTAGACGTTTACAAGCGTCCCACAACCGCCTAGCGTGTACCCCCACGACACCACATCGGGTGTCCGACAGGGATCATGGTGTCACAAGTGGACGACAACAAAGCAGAACCGCAACGGAAAGATGAGCCACTGTTAGCATACACCGAACATTAATGCAGATGACAAAGTCTGAAGGACTAGGAAACTCAGATCTTTGAACGACAACGACGAACGAGAACAACGATGGTCAAGCAATACTGTTCTTGGACAACGGCATTATTATGAAGATATTTATTTGGATGTGCATAAAAATATTTTTGCCCCCCCTTCTTAACAAAAACACTCTTAAAAAACAATTCAATAAATAGTCACCATTGAATAAACAAAAATTAAAATGTATTGTTATTATTATTAAATCCATATTTCCGTTACTCATACAATGTAGAAAAAGCCATTTTCAAAACATGTTTAACAGCAAAATTTAAAACCTTTAGGAGTCAAAAGAGAGTTCGGCGTCGGCCGAAGTGCCGAGGGTCACACCAAACCGAGGCCTATAAAATCATCAAATCTCAAAACTTTCGAACAAATCATCCAAACAAACATATCACGAGCAGGATTACAGTTGGTCGCCGCCCGACGACTTTAGTCTAAAAGAGTCCTTGCCTAAGAAAAAATATATGTCAAGCAATAATATGTAAATTTGAATCGCGGGGGGGGTAGAAGGGGGTGCACAGTGGTTGACATAAGATAGTGTGAGAGTGTCAATCATTGTGCCGCCCCAAACCAGGTGCTGCCCTCGGTGGAAGTGGATGAGTGTGAGGTTGTCAGGACGGCACCCGTCCACAGCGTGGAGGCCTAGCGGCTCCCGGGGCAATCGGTCGAGCATTATCGAAGTCCTCCCGAGACAACGGTCAAGGGAGGGCCGGATGGTCTCGTTCGTAAGATTGGCGCCGATGAGCTCTAGTGAAGACCTCGAGGTGAGGCAGCACCCTGGGAGCAAGCGCTGGATGTCGGGGAGGAGTCCTCGCACTTCACGGGGTTGAGAGCAAGGGCTTATAGTCGAGTGCTCGCTAGACGACGGAGCAGACGATCGCCAGATCGTCGTTCATGTATTACAGTTGGAAGCGAGCCTGGAAGGATGCAGCAAGGGCGGAAGAGGCCTGCGCCCTGCGGTCCCTGTATCGTTCTCGTTGGCCTGGTAGCTATCCTAGCCACCAGGCGGCGGATCGTGCAGGAGCCTGCAGTGGGTTGCACCGAGCCATTCTCTTTCTTGAGGGTGACGAGACGGGGAACAACCAGTGCGGGCCGTAACGCCGGTGGTACCGTGATGGCCAGCATTCGAGCACCTCAACGAGGGCCTATGTGAAGGCAACGGCTTCGAGCGCAGGGGAGAGCAGGTCCCTGAGGTGACGCGGCCGAAAGCAATCGGCGCCGGTAGCCGAGGAACACCGAGAAAGGAGCCGGCCCGCTGAAGGTAAGCAGGAGCGACCCAGGCAAATAGCGAGCCGGCCTCGGCACGGCGGGGAGACGGACGGCGGAAGTGACGCCGAGGAGTGTGAGTTCGTCCGGGATGTCGGCATCGGTGAAGCGGGCAGTGGGCGGACACCGGGATGCTCCCGAGGGTCGTCAACGTGCACGCCTTGCGGCCTAGCTAAAGGGTGGGCGCTCAAATTACGAGCCCCCCACCAACCTGTATGCAGCACGAGAGAGCCTCGTAAGCATTCTTGAAAAGGGCGAGCATCCAGCTATGCTCGAAAGGAGTGAAAGGGTCACCGGCTTCGACCGCTATATCACGGATCGTCACACAGAAAAAACCGTGAGCCTTCGAGTGAATGCTGGCCCGAGGTGTCTCAAGTGCACGCTCCGCGCGGTTCACACATGGCGTGAACAGCACGCGGGAAAGCTGGCAGTACGTGTTTTCGTCGTTGCTGCAGAACGACTCATTCTTCTTCTTTAACTCTCTCATTCTCATACAATAGGTGTTGATATATAACCTTTTTATATAACCTATGAACGAAATTACTGACCTGCTAAAAACATCACGTACAGTTTCATCTTCATATAGTTTAGATTCCCACGTGCCCAATAGACCCGATGGTTTTAAAATATAGGATATAAAATATATTCGATCCCCACCCATGGACATTTCCATTTAAGTGAAAGCACTCATATATTCCAGTTATTAAAAATAATAATTGTGATGTGTGTTCACAAATAATCATTAAAAGATTCATTTCGTTGATATGAATAAGACATTTCATTTATTTCATTGTTTGACAAATACAGAACATACCATTTCTATAATGCAAAAAACTTGCCGAAAGTCCAGCCGCTCTGTATGAGGCGAGGTTCATTGATATGGTTTTTTTACTGAATGAAAGACGGCAGACTTCAAGACATTTATCGAATTTAATATATTTGTAAAAAAAAAAAAATATATATATGTATTAATGTTATCATTAACTCATAAACAGGTCGGAACAAAAATAAGGTTGTGGCTGTGGCTCATTATAGAATCTTGAAGAACATCGAGTTATTTTATGTAAAAACGAGCTATTTTCAATCGGTTATTATATATGTAGTATACAACATATCTCAGTAAACATAAATGACTGCCGAAGTAATTAACATGAACGCACTGCAATGCGCAAAAAGCTCATCTTATCAAAAATATTTATCATTGGATCGGTCAAAGTTAGAAAGCTGAAATCTGATCAAAGATACGTCACTCCCTTCCAATTTCGTGTCTCAGATTTCTAGCAGGGTCATTTTATTACAAAGTGTGTCATTATATGTACAGACGGGAAACACAATTGCATCACTATGTACTATTGCTAGATGTGCCTATATTGTGGGTCCTGAATTTTTAACACGCTCATACAGGCCATTGTAATTTTTAACATATTATAATTCAGCAAAGTAGCTCGAATGGTTTAAATGTGCCTTTCAGATATGGGTGAGGTTACTGCTCTTTAGTGCCCCGCCATCTTTGTCTGGAGAGGGCTAAGCTTTCGGCCATTTTGTGGAAAGAGAAGATCAGGGCTAGCTATGGATGGAACCTCTCGCTTCACGCCGCTCCCACAGTACACATGATGTGTGCAGGTTAGTGTGTAGCTTGTGGTTATCTCGTGGGAGCTACATCAGTCTTCCTTAGCGACAAATCATGGCTAAGTAGTTCAGCTACAGGAGTGGTACCTACCACCATTTCATGTGTTTGCTGACCACAATCAAATCTACGTCTAGTATGTAATGGGACAAAGCCACCAAAGCGCCAGCTGTATAGGTTTACTGGCTTAACAATGATCCTGACTGCCACTTGAAGAATGGAAATGGAGACGCCACCCATGTTCACCGCCGCATCAATGTGTTTTGATTCTGTTTGTATTTCATTTTGAAGAGAGATACGCGGCCGCTACATGTATTACCACATGTCACTGAAAGCGTGATATAGATGCCCACAATGGCTCGCCTTAGTCGCTTAAATTCCTTTACTGAGGATTTTATGAGAACACGTTTAATGGTGAACAAAATTCCGGAACATAGCGCAACGAGTCCATAATTCGTAAAAAGGATACAACGGCAGATACTAGCAAGAAGTTTGTCTTACCCAACAATTACGGTTGAGGCGAAGGCTACCTTATAGCAATAGGACAAAAAGGATAAAGTGGAGTGAAGCAGAATGGATGGAGAATGGACGCTCGTGTAGTCTCTAATCGATAACTCTCGATTACTTCTTAGTAATCTCCAACGCCTTGTGAGAACTCCCAGCAGCATAAACTGTGATGTGGTGTTATATCTCTAGTGACTGAGTGATAGCCATGGTGTGTGTGTTATGTGGCAATTGATGATGGAAAGTACAGGTGGAGCTTTCGAATAGAAAACTAGAAACGTCCAAATAGTAACACATTTTTTGCCAACGACAGTTAAATTGACAATACGTCAGCGTTGCGAAAGACAGCGCGATGGGTGGAAGCGTCGGCAAAGGTATTGCAGACTCGCTCCCGACGCAGTCATCCCTTCACGTCGTCATGCTTGGACTAGATTCAGCAGGCAAGACCACTGTGCTCTACCGGCTCAAATTCGATCAGTACCTATCCACAGTGCCAACAATAGGTTTCAATTGTGAAAAAATTAAGGCCACGTCCGGCAAAGCCAAGGGAACGTCGTTTCTTATATGGGACGTCGGCGGGCAGGATAAACTTCGGCCCTTGTGGAAGTCATATACGCGGTGCACAGATGGAATCGTGTTCGTCCTGGACTCCGTTGATTGTGAGCGTATGGAGGAAGCTAAAATCGAATTAACGCGCATATCGCGGGAAAACCCATCTGTACCAGTGCTTGTGTTGGCGAACAAACAAGACTTGCCGGGTGCAAAAGACCCAGCCGACATAGAGAAAGCTTTAAGTTTGTCCGAACTCAATGCTCTCTATCATGTGCAACCAGCGTGTGCAATTATCGGGGACGGTCTTGATGACGGCCTCGAGCACCTGTACGAGATGATTCTCAAGAGGAAAAAGTTGGCTAAGCAGCAGAAGAAGGCACAAAAAAGTAGATGAGGCAATCTGGCGGACGCTCGAGCGGGACCTTCGTCTGCGCCCGCCAGCTTCGTTAGAACTTCTGAATGTGCTTCTAGTACCAGGCCCTTGGAGACTGCAAAATTCGGTGCTGGTAGTTCCCGAAACTGGATTGTCTCAACCCAGCCTGGCGACGGCATCAGTTGTAGGTCCCGAAGTCTCGACGTCTTCGCTTCCCGCATCCCATCCAATGAAAGTAATGATACCTATGGTGATCGCCATGAGGCTACTTTGGATACCCAGGCCAGCTCCTTCCCAAAGCATCGTAATCATAACAGACAGGTGTCAAGCACAAAACAAACTCACTATTCAACATTACCTGTTCCACAAACGGAAATGAAAAAAACGCAGGACATGGGGCAGAATACCCGAAGTAGCACACAAGTTCGAAAGCGTCGCCAGCAGCACTATTCATCTCTGCTTTGACTGACTAGAGTTAAATATTTCGTTGATCAATGTATTTTGCCGCTATTGTCTTGTTGTGTGGGCGTTCTATATATCTTTGGTTGCCCATAAATTTCGTCCCATCGTGCAGTGCCTGTGATAATCCTTTGAACATTCTATACTATAATACTGTGCAGTTCCTTTACATTGAAGCGTAAGGTGTATTCGTTGGCTTATAGTAGCACAGAGTAAATCTTTGTGCTCGCAAGTTAAGTGTTCATTATGGTTCTGTTATGCCACTTTCTTCACCAGACCCGTTGGTCAGCAGCTATTGCGACGTAGATACTCAACTACCACAAAATTCGCGTCAAGTATAATAAGTGAACATACAGTCGTCGATCTATTCGACAGGCGTCAGGAGGCACCAGCGGCCCAAGGCAACATGCAGGCAGCCGACAAACAGCAACATCAAGGGGCGAATAACCGGCCAAAGAAGTGAAACAAGAATACCCAACTGAAGACACGAACCAAGCGGTAGACTATGCGAACGAATAGACGACAGCAGTGTGGCAGAATGATCCGGTAGCTTTTGCTTGCTGTGACAGGCAAGCGAACACTAGAGAAGCAGCGCTACAGGCCAACACGGCTGGTTCTATCGAGCCAACATTCACCTCCCCCTTTCCTAAGCAGCAATCGAATATAGAGACGGTTGCCTACAGACCACGATCGCAGCGGATCGACCCACCGACCAGGCGCCCGACGTTGAAGCTCATGATGATGCTACTAATGCCAGAGGCAGAACAAGAGCCGAGAAGCTGCCGCGGACAAGTTGCTACAGAGAAGTCGGCCAGCAGGGAGCGAACGTCGTCGGATGTAGCGACGTTGTTGCGCGGACCAGCTAACAGACAGCTCTCTAACAGTAGTAGTAGTGGTAGTAGCACGATACATGTCTGTCGGTGACTCACAGACTGTGCGCAATGTGTGTCACGTCGCCTGTCGCTGACGGCCACCGCTATAAGAACAGCTCGCAGCGAGACGCCAAATTGTCGAGCAGCAGCACTTCACTGCGGCTGCTTTAACGTAATATTTTCGTTCCGGTGGGTCACCATGACCAACATCGGGCAAATGTCAGACTTTTCACCAACGCTGAAGTGTGGCTTCCTTGTTGTTATCGCAGCCGCCAAGACAGTCGCTTAATTATTTTGGGAAGGAGGCTTTGAAGCAGTTTTGCACAAAACGACGGTTTTTTGCAGCTGTACGATTAAACGGTGTATGGACCGCGGATAGTACGGTTTTCATATTACGATTATGATATCCTTTAAGACACTGTCTCTGAACTCTGCTGACATAAAGCTCAGGGCTCCTATAATGGTTATAAACCCAAAACACTATTTGATTTGCTTACTATAGCTGAACTACAAATTCTAGACTCGTTCGGTGCTGCGTGCTGTTTAAGAAGATATCTCTTGTTTGAAAACTCCTGGAAAGGCATCCCTTCTCCCGTAGATATATCAGCGGTCTAGAAATGTGCTACTTATTATGCAATTCCTTCTTTTCGTAAAAGGTATTCATTTTTTATTATGTCATGCACTAATTTATGGCACAACCACACTTAGTGCTGGCTCTATGTGGACTCAGCACCAAAAGTGCCTAAGTCTAGGCTCCGTGGCACCGGGGGTCGAAAAGCTTTCAAAAAGTGCATCACATACTGGGCGATTGTTTTTATCAGCAGCAGTACTGCTCCTTTGAATAATTATATGATGTAGCTCGAGACTTATATAATCAGAATCTAAAAGTCCATGAACTCAAAGTGAAGCTTCCTTAACAAAGAAATAGTAGTACGTCGTGGCCAAACCTCATCGCCCCCGTTAAAAGGTGCTACTTGTTCCAATTTTTTTGTTGCACGATTTGATTCTTACTAGAGTACAAAAATAGTAATAACTAATATCTGGGTATATCTTTCCAAAATCTTTCTCATACAACTAACCGCCCAATCTTTGAAGTCGGTATCCAACCTTGAATGTCGTGCCAAAGGGAACAATCCCTGAAACCAGGAAGAACTCATAAGTTTGTGCGTTTGGAGCTATTAGTATGATGAGCTATGCCTAAACGGTATTCAAGAAAGTGCAAAAACTTTGCTTTACAATTGTGGCCGTCTCTTATTAACAGTGTTGTCACCGAAACTTTGCCGATCTAGCTTTGGAAAGTTGAAGCTGTACTTTTTGATGATGGTGCCCAGTGCATCATATACGGTAGCACGAGGCTTCGGAATTAAGAAAATCAAAAATATTATTTATATAACCTGTGCTGAATATATTTATTCTTACATACCTTACGTTAATCAATTGATTGACCGTAATAAACCTAATAGAGTTACAATAAGGAAATTACCAAATTAGGACTCCCGAATTTCATAAAGTAATCTAAATAATTTCTAATGACTCATTATAATTTCTAGAATGGTTGAAAGTGGGGCATTCCTCTTATAGTTTCTCTGAAATATTGAAGATGTATACCGAATACCTTCTACAAAGTATGTAAATTGCATTTTCCAAACTCTCCTTTTGGAGACCCGCATCCGACGTTCTTGCTTCTTCGCCACTCAATTGGCAACCACCGTCAGGGACGTTAAACCGTCCCCTTCCAAAAATTTCTTAACGATGTTCTAACATCGGTGCATTCAAACAAGGTTTTACATTTTCTTTAGATGATGTTCACGAACAGTAAACCACCTTAAAAGTAACTGCATAGGGTTATCATCATTCCTAAAATTTACACTGATTAGGATACCCTGTTACAAAACAGAAGTTAGCCGACCGTGTCCACCTTAACATTTATGTCATCAGTTAAAATTTATCTGTATTTGAAAAACGATAATCACTATATTGTCCTGTTCTTGTTATGTAATTACTAACCAGTACATTAGAAGCCCAAGTGGTAAGCACTGTCAAGCAACGGTATTCAACAAAAATTGCTAGGCCAAGAGTTAAAATAAAACATTCAGAACTGGTCAGAGGCTAAAATATATTGCAATTAACTGGAGACAGTTCATACTATATATCTTGCTTAATATCAATGCTTGATGAGATGAATTCTGTGGCTGCTGACGCCCTGACGAAAGGCTGAACTGACTAATATTGTCTACCACGTGTGTAGCTCATCTTAGAATCACCTAGTCGTCCGTAACGGCTCTAAGAATAATTTGGGTTTGATAAACTTAATCTCTAGTATTAAAGAATAACGGTCTTACTGAGTTACTATGTGGCGAATGAGTTGTACAGTCAATGGTTCAGTACAACCATGGTTTCGCTTTCCTTTCTGTTACATTTGTGTACGGTAGTAGAATGCCATATTCGTGGCGATACCCGTATTAGCCAATTGTACAAGGAAAATAAAAACGGAGTCAGCTACGCACTACTAGTTCACGATGCACGTCATACTGAATACATTTATCGAACGAGAAGGTCGAATTTTAAGAAAATTAAGAGCTTCCTCGCCAAGTTTCCAGCCAACTTTTCCACTCTTGTATGTCAATAGATGAGTGGGTCTCGTAATTTAGATCAAATGTTGACAGCAATCTATGATGCGATTGACTATGTAAATACATAGTAAAGAATCACGTCCACAGGAGAAATAGAAAAGTGCCACAACTAGATGAATTACTATATCATATATAATACTGTGCAGTTGAGAGAATCCGAGGTGTACTCGTCAAGGCAGGCAGCATTTGCTTACAGTGATCTTTATTAATAATATGCTCCATCACTGCTTATTGTATATTCTCGTCTCTTTGAGAGTGCCAACATCAACAATATTTTTAATAGTAATAATAATAATGTGAGTAATGGCGACGGTTGTTGCTGGTGATGATGTCGTTGGATCACAATTATTAGGGCTTTGAGTGATGATATATTATTCGAAATGAGAAAGTTCTATAATAGTATTGAGGAAATGGGATTCTACCCGAAGTCTCTTATTCTAATTTCTGTCGTTCTGAGGGAATACATTATTCAGCGAGGTATATCATCGCTTGAAGCGCCGAGACGAACACCAACAGACGTCTTATGATGATATTATTATTGTTGTAATATAGTATGTACAGGTGTCATGTAAGATTCCTTACAGGCTCGAATTTGTCATCTGCTGCCGAAATTTAGGAGGAGCTCTGTTAAATAGCAAAGGGTGACAGAGCGATGAACTAAGGTAGTGCAGGCAGTTAGGCTAGATATTATAAATATGACGAAGTATGTAAGGTGTAGGTTAGAAGAGACGTGTCTGAGTCGAAGAAATCTAATATCATTGGAAATGATCTCACAAGAGGTTACTACAAGTGCGATGAATGTAGAAATGAATAAGGTTTATGGAGGAAATTATTAATGAAGTTATTAGAACTAATAAAGTAAGAACAATTTAATGACAATACTGAAATCTGTTTTGATTGAGCTATTCACGTCTATGTAATTTGTTACATGTGTTTTTATTTTTGTACACCTAAACATTTGTTGCTAATTACTTAAGGGACAACCACATTACGATGTCGAATTAAAAAAAAATGCAGTTTTTAAATTTAATTTTTTTAATGATTGCCATTTAGTGAAACATATAGTTGTATGCACAAGTATCACACTTATTATTTACATCGATATTTATTTATGAGATTACGATTATTACAATCTGTGTAATAATAATGTTGAATAGTGATGCCGGGCTTGACGTTCTTAAAATGAGAGCCATTGCACCACAGGCCATTCCAACAATGCTGGCGCATTGTTAGAAGCCCTTCTGTCCGATATCATTGACAGTGTCGTATAAATAAACTCTTCTGCTCAGTGATCGGTCTTTGGCTTGAATTATATCTATATTCAAAACAATTGTCTTTGATTTTCAAAAAAATCTTTACGTTTTCGCAATATCTTTTACTCCTCAATTGACGAGGTAGAATAGAAAAACATGGAAGCAGGGAATGGGATAACTGTTGAAGTGGCTGAAGTGGGGTAATGGAAGCTCGAGAAACACAGTAGGCTTAATTGGGAGCAACATCAATCAATGCGATGTATTAATGCCTAGCGCACTATCAAAACAGTGTCTCCTCATTTTCTAACGCGATTAGTTCGCCCCGTTATTTGGTTTCTGGCGGCCTTTGAGTTTTTTAGCTTGATATTTTTATTAGCAAATTGCGCCTCTTTATGTTTATAGTACGTAAACGATTTTCATTAAAATCATTTATTTTTCTTCGCACCAAAGTTGTGCAAAGTTGGGCTAGTTACGCGAATATCTCTATTTCTTTACTTTGCGCTAAACCATGATACGAGCAGTAGGGCACCTAACTTTTGGTGGTTCATTTTTGTCAACCCTTGCACTTAGGTTTATTTGTAACACTTTGTAAGACTTATGGTGTTGATATTTTGCAACAAAAACACGTACGTAGTTTAATTATAATATATAACTTTAACAAGTTAACACAAGTGATATATGATATATGTATTATATATAACTTGTGTTGTATCGATTGTTTGACTACAGAAGAGCAATTAAAGTCGCGCAAAGTTGTGATTGGGTGGTTGACAATATTAATACTTAATAATGATATTAAGCATTATATGTGATTATGATAGATTCATTTCTTCATTTTCAATCAGCTGAGGTAGTGCAGAACAGGAGATCTACTTCCACTTTTTCCGACGATGCAACCTGATGAATGATCAATATATTGCCGTTTCCCGAAGATTGTACGTTGTGGAGAGATCTTATACGAAAGAGGGTGTTCCCGTCAGGAAATGAACTAGTCGGTTCTGTGTAGTCGTGTGAAATTCCAATGCCATCTCAAGACACGTTGGTTTAGCTCTGTCCAGGACCGAGAAATCACGTGCGTTTAACTTCTCCCAATAAATTGGAATTCCATTAGGCGGCAGATGGCGCCATTTTCAGATTGAACGAACTAACTGCTGTAGCCACGGATAACTTATGAGGTTTGTCAATTGAGATACCTGCGACCATTGCCTTTCGTTCCTCGACATGGTTCTTCACGGTCGTTGTCAATTTCAGGTCGAGGCAGGTGAAAGAGTTCACGATCTTTACGTGTTCTTCATCCAGTCGAAACGAATCGGTGGTTGAGAGTCAGTAACCCCTTCTTAACTTCATGCCTGCTGTCCTCGCCCTGTTGACTTGCAGGCGAATGTTGACAATGTATTTCTGCAGAGTCGCACGAGCCTATTGTAAATGAAATCTAGTGAATTTTTTGGACAGATTCTTAGCCAACATATAAAGTCCATGATACTGCTTTTCGAATTGCTTCGTAAAACGGATCCTTAAATGCAAATGTGCAAGGGTGGGGATCGAACCCGTGCGCCTTCGGTATCCTCCGACTGTGAGGCGCACACGAATGCACCATTTTATCCTACATTACGAGATCGTCGGCGTATAGAATCAACTCCACTGGGGGCTGTTTCTCCATGATGTGTGGGAGGAGATCGTTGATTAGGGGGAGAACACAAAACGGCTCAAATTGTCTCCTTGCACGAATTATGTGTTTTTTTCGACGGCGACATTTCCGGTCGCTATATCGTCAGCAATGATGGAATTCTCTTTTGTTATTTAATTCGTCTATAGCATATCTTTCAGGAAGTCGAGTTAATGGAACCCCTATATGTGCGAACTTTGACATTATGGTGGTTCTCGAGCCGGAATCGGAGGCAATCTTGAAATCCACGAAGATCGAATAGAGTACCTGCCGCGGACGCTTCAATGCCGCATCTATTTCGTGCACGAAAATCTTCCACGCTATCACCCTTTACCTAGTTGCTCTGAACCCGTGTTGTGCATCTGGCAGCGCTTCGCGAAAGTTCTAGTAGGGGATGCGATGTCGGACGGAAATACAAAATAGTAGGTTATACAGGCAGCTCTTTTTCGAAATTCCTCTCCACGACTTGGGTTCTCTCACCTTTTGGGATTACCACAATGCGAAACTCGCGCCTGACCTTAGGGATCTTGCCCTGAACCTAATACGCATTGAACAAGGCGGTTTAACACGAGACGAAACTCAATGTCTCTGTGATTGGCCCATTGTAGATCCCATCTGGTAGTATAATCCTTTCGAACTCCCCGTGTAACCATACAGAGTAACAGTGAGGAACTACCAGGACATCCAGTAGGCACAAAGGTGCCGATGAGGACAAGAGAGATGCAGCCCATGTTTTGCCAGTTTCCTTGAACAACTAACACGGTAACTGCGGTTATCCGTGGATCCCCTACACTATCTACCACCACGGCCAGCTCATCCCGTAATTTTACCTTGGATCAAAGTATACACAGGAACTCGTAGCGCCACAAAAGGCAGCTATGGTGAGCGAACTCTAGCCTGCATCCCTATTTGTTAACCATTCAAGCTAGATCATGTCGAAGCTTCTTCAGTCTAACGGACTTTGGTGTTATCTGGGGTATTGAGTCTGATATACAGGCCTAATTCCTTCGAATCCATAGCCCATATTTTGAGCGGCAAATGTCCAATGCTGAAAATATCTAAGATCAGCTTGAGTTTACTAATCAGTTTCATTTACTAATGGCCTAATGCCTAGTGGCCAACAAAACATAAGTAAGTTCTCTGGGCTGGGTCAATCCTGAATTGATGAACAGCTTTCTCTATATCTACCGTTTAGCTATGTGATTTTCCTAAAATGAAGTAGAACTTTAATGATATCCTGCAGGAGCTTTGGATCTTGGCGCAAGACGTCATTCAAAGCAGCCTCATTCTTGAGATGGGCGCCGGCGTGTTCTACAGTTCCTGCCCTATGTCGATGATAGCCTGCTGTTGTTTGAAGGTCTCTCATCTGTGGTCATGGGGGTCACCCCCCTGTTGGCTCTGTGCCACCGTCCAATTCGGTTGCCTTGTTGTATAACGGCCACGTTACACGACCAGAAGGTTGACTACCATAATTTTTACTAGAAACACTGTTGTTCACCATTTCTTTATACAATATATAGACCGATCTGAGCCTCTTCAGAAGTTGGCCACATGCTAATATAGGCTTCTTCAATGGCAATTGTTAGACTCGCAAGGACCCAAAGATTGAGAAATTTGCCGCACCTCTCGGCATGCAGATTAATCTGAACGGTACCATGTCAGCGCGGTGGCTTGGACGCCTAAATCTCTGGCTGTCAAAAGCCGTCTTCCTGGAATCATCATATCGTGGAAGAAAGGGTTATAGAGGAGCCATCACGGACGTTAAATGTTGGCTGAGAGTTAGCCCGAAAAAGTTTAGTTTAGTTTTAGAGGAACCATGGAGTAAGATGGAAGCTGTTCTAGTCTGTTTTATTCACTCTAAGAAATTGCTAAGGATTTGCTCTAAGATGCATAACAATAACAACACCGTGACCGCCCCCCGTTTTTCGAACTCTTGACGATGTTCAACAGCACCGCCCTTCCCGGTATCGCTTAGCGCAATCCTTCAGTAAGGGCGGTGAGATGTGTACAAGCCCAGCCACAAAGCACTGCACATCCTCCTCACCGTACGGACATGACGTGGTTAGCTGACTCCCAGCTCCTTCCCTTCCCTTTCTTCTCGACTTCTTCTCTGGGGTCTTTGTCCGCTTCCCATGCGTAAACTGTGGTCAATATGGTGTCTGCAGAAAGCCCCGTGTGTGTAAACACGCAGTATTCGTGACGCATACGAGGGGTGTACGGTGCCTTCCTTTCTGCACAGTGGTAGCTGTGCCGCAGGCCACATTAGTTACCACTAATAATTTTCAAATCTTGCGAAGATACTGCCCATAAAAGTAAATATACATTACAATATGTTTTTATTCACCAGTGTTTTTTAAAAGTAAATATGGCTCCACTCAGATTTAAAATTCCGGACTCTACAAAACTCAATTTGATTCTAATACCGCTTCCCTTATCCACCACGCCATGGCTGGAAGTCAGCCCGTTAAATTTACTTCTTAAACTAAATAACTTTCTTTACACACAAAACGAATAACATTTATGGGGAGGTTCTTTAAGCCCATTAGGAATTAACCCACGTATGCTGTGAGTCAGCCCGAAAAATTTACGTTTAGTAGCCAATATCGGTATTTTCGTTTAGACATATTTGGTGTTGAAATTAGAGATATGATAATTTCCTTAGGTTCAATTATTTCCCGAGTCATACCATAATTGAACCTAAAGAAATAATCATATCTCTAAGAGCCTATTATATTAGAAGATAAAGAAGGTTCATTCACCCTAACCACCCTTACAGAATGGAAGAAGTTTATTTCTTTTTACCAGGTGCTCAATCAGCCACAGGCTACTTTAGGCATGCGAAATTACCATAGTGGCAGGCCAAATAGTTTGGTGCAGGGTTGCACCCGTTGTGAGCAACTTTCTCCACAGACATAAAAACGAATTTAATTATATAGGTGACTTCGGTCACCTTCACACATACTTTTATCAGATATTATTTATTTTAACGTATTTCTAGAGTGGACTTTGCTAATTTAAGAGCAGCTTTAGAAATTATTCAATAATATATACTGCTAACAATGTCGAATGGAAATGTGACTGTGAGAGCATCGATACCCCGTTAGGGTAATACATGATGGCCAGATTCTTCGTGTTATTTGATACAATAGATGGCACGTATTAAAAATTCATACAAAGGATGGACATAAGGACATAAGCTTATCGAAGTAAATATGTTTCCGGGCTGACTTCCAGCCTTAAACATTTACCGTTCACAGAATTGCTTTTTTTGCATTGCTTCGTAGGATGGACTCCTTTAAATACAAATGTGCGGCTGCGGGGATCGAACCATGCACCTACGTGTCTCCTTCGGTTGCAAGGCGCACCCGAATGTACCACGCCACCAGGCTCGACACCGATAACAACAGCGATTCAAGACCAGTTTTGGTTTCGCCTGCCTTCTGGGCAAGCTAACAGCTCTGTGTGAATAGTGCGATTGGATTCAACCAATAGAATATATCGTGGTTGCTTTTTAGCGTGTTTCGCCTCTAGAAGTAATTTAGAAGTCTCAATGCATCTTTGTATGCAATTTTGGATTTCTTTTGCAATTTTTTAGTATTGCAAACTGTGCGAACCGTACGCAGGGATAAGGATCCTTTGAAGCCGGATGATGCAAAGAGCCGGCGACTTGTACCTAAAATATTCATAGGTGAATAGAATGGAGGTTTCGACTGCTGAGTCTACCAGGGTGCACAAAATAGAAGACAGATCCAGCAGGATTCCCAGAGTACCATGGCAGAAATCTTAGATGTGAAGCCTGGAGGTTCTTAGATTGAGCAGTCTCCTTCCTAAAACAGGGCAAATAGAGAAACTGCTGTAAAACCAGCTGAGTGTATCGTGGATGAATTGCGAGGGAACAGTGAGCTGGTGGGCGACAGGCCCTTATTTTGAAAATCTGCGGCGTCGTTTTAAGCTACCAGTGACGCCAGCTTACTCAGAGTTCATTGGGATGTGGGAAACAAATGCTGCAGATATCAACCCGGCGTATCACCATACAGGTGTGATGACTAACGATAAATGGAGGAGGCACTCAAAACGAACAGACACATTATAACTCGTTTTGCAATACACAGTTTTCATCATGTCTTGTATAGGAAGGGGAGCTACCTCAGAGTTCAAGCCCAACTCGAACTCTTTATGTAGATATTGCAATAATGTTTGCGCTAGATATCACGTTGAAGAATGCCCTCGATCAATCTTACTAACCCAGTGTCTGGTCCGCCAACAATCCTAAACATGTCTATGTGCCCTGTTGTGCGAGCTGACCTTATACGTTTTACCCTCTTTTACTGTTTTAATGTTGTTCGCTTTCTATTTTACTTACTAGCTAGGTATTAAAAACACAATACGGTGTTATTTAATGATGAATTTGAATTACCATCGTAACATACCTGTGATATCAACGAGCGCGTTGGTTACTTGCTACGCAGCCCAGAACTAGTGATCAGAGATCGATTTGCCTAGGACGGAGGGCATGACAACTGGGAAAAGTAAGGTACAACTCAAAATGATACCTTAGTGCTGCCCACATGTATCAGCCAACGCAGCAGGAATTCTAGAAATATATCACCACCACTCACACAGGACGTAACAAATTGCCCAACATTCTGATGAGATAGATAGAGTAGACTTCCAATTGGCAGAAAGCTATCGGCACATATTGTACCGGAATCAACGGAGTAACCGGATACAAGGATTATATTGTATGTCATACCATCTGGAACTACTAGCCACACAGTACTAATAACTAATAAATATGTCAAAGTGCATATCCATGGAAAACCTCAACCGGAATAGGTACCCCGAAATAACAAGGCAAGCTATCCGCTGTGATGAATTTATCGACCTCAAACAACACGTCCGAGGTGCCCGGATCTATGCCTATTCCTCCTCTATGTCGACATTTCCTTACATCGTAGGCAAACGTTATGAATTACTTTTGTACATCATGGCCTTTAGATCGTTAGGGAATTAGGAAAATAAATATTCTTCGCTAATACCTAAGCATTTTGAGTTTCCAAAAGTGTGTCATTTAAGTATGGTCAAATAAAAGTAATGTGTTTTCAACCAACGTGAGATGATCACTTTTTTAATTGATTGTTCCAGTTTTATTCTTCATATTTTCTGGGTTTTTGTTAACGGTTGATCGATCATTTCTGATATTGACAACATGAGAGTTATAGCGTTTTTGTTTGCATACCTATATTTTTCTGAGAATGTCGCCGAACATTTTGATACAGTACAGCTATTAGGCGGGTGACGGGATAATATGCTGTTTATAGTATTCATTTCGACTCGTAGTCGTTAAGTAAACACATTTATTGTTGTCGGTCGAAGCGGAGTTTGACCTGCTATAAAGTGACGAGCTTACGCTGGCTATCAGGTGTTTGTATGGAGTCTCCACCATTGCTTCTCTGAAATAGAGAAAAATAGACAAATTTTGGTCACGTGGATATACTAACTAAATTTTCCGGGCTGACCCACAGCCAACGTGGATATACTCAAGTTAGAATTTCTATTAATACATCACTAATTCGTGGCTTGAATATACTTTCGAGTGACAGATTTGTCTAGATAAATACGCCACAAAGGGTTTATATTTATAGATATATATATTGGAATAAAGTATATCATATTTTGCGAATAATGGTGAAAAAGGGTCCTTTCTTCTGCAGCGCCTTTCACTCGCTGTGCAAAGACGCAATGACATCGACGCCCTCAGCCTGACACCCTGTCCTCACTTGCGTCACTAATTATTGTATGTATCAAGACACACAATAATATTAAATAAACACGTTTTATGGCTTGTCTTACACGACGACAAAGTGACGATGTTTAATGAATAAAGGAATCGGCGGCTATATATGCCGAGAGTGAGTGGCTTTCAGCACCCAATCGTCTGCCGGCGATGAGACAACGAGTCACTACGTTTCATTCGATGGCAGCGGTGGGATGACAGAGGATACGATGTCACCGGAGTTGATTTTAGCAAGGATAGCTCAAGCATTGCGTGAAGGAGCAGGAGCGTGTTGCTGCAGACCAAATGGTATCTCAAGGCACGGAAGTGCCTGTAAGAACCGTCTCACGCGTGGCTCTATTTGAGAGTGGTGGCGAGTGGTACGTGTGAGACGTCGGTTTAAGGCGTAAGAGTAGTTTGGCGATCGACGTTTGTAGGCCAGGGGGTCAGTATCTGCGGCACACCGGTTTGCGACTGTGGTAATCGACTAATATTCCAAGTAGGCAGTAGTTGGGTTATTAGCAGAAGCATCAGCAACTCGGGTAGCGGAGATGCTACATTGACTGTTCTGTTGATTTCGTTCCCGACAAAATTACTACCCATAACAGAACACAGTTTACCAGTCGAGAATACCGAGAATTACTCACGTAATTTGGAACTGAACATAAGCACACTTCGGTTTATCACTAGAAGCTTACGGACTGGCGAAACATTTCAATCGAACTTTAGAGGTCACTACGCAACAACTCAACAACCTCACCAAGTTGCTACACTGTAGGCGAATTCACACCAAATTACGAGTAATAAACAGCGAACTTCCACAGCAATACACCGAAGAAAGACCAGAGGATCGCGGGTATGAGTCAAAAAATACAGCATACAAGAGGGAATAAGTATACGGGACACCTATTCAGATAATAGGAAAAAAAGAGAGAAGGGTCCGTGTGGCATAAGAATATGATAGTTCAAGTTCATCCTCCGACAAGGGAAGAACGAGGTTCATTGTCAGTGAGATAGGGGGCGGGGGGGAAGAGAGAATGGAAAAAATAAATAGCGAGGCAAAAAAAGACCAGAAATAAAACCCCTCTGCTAAAGGGTATATATATATATATATATATATATATATATATAAAGCGCAATTAGGGGAAAAGAGAAAGTAGACGAAAGTGTTCAATAAGCAGCAACGGGTACTAACGAGGAAGGGAATAACAATAATGAGGTGGCAAAAGAAATATTAGTGGAAGAAAACACAATAATGATGATGGGGCACCAGTGGAATTAGAAAACGATCCGAACGTCTTGGTGATTATATATTAATGGTCCTGGAAACTTTAATTGATGGAATGGAGAATGTAGTAGATAGAATAACATATCAACGAGAACATTGGAGTCGGTGCGATCGGCCAAAAGAAAAGAGTTTCCTCCAAGTGGCGCTGGAGGCCGGAGAGTGGCGCTATGCTCGATAGGTCTAAAAATGACAGCAAATATACCCCGTTTCACTGCGCATCTTATCTTATGATGATAGATGCCTTTCTGCAAGGAAAGACATGTGTTCTAAAGACTTTTAAAATTTCAGATGGAACAAACCTGCTGCTGAGTTGTACACGACGGAGAGAAAGCAACAGGTGTCGCAACGGGTGTCGCGCCTGGAGTAAGTCCGGTGCCTTCAATCAGGCCTTCAAAGCTGTACATACCTGAAATCACAAACGTTGTCCATTTTTGGTTAATTACTGCTTGCTTGTGATATTATTACAGAAACTAACACTTACAATATTAAAAAAAGAAGACGATCATTCTCGTTGAACAACTCCACTGTTGAAGCACACACTGTTGAGCCAACCCACTTCATTGGGGATTAAACGGCGGTATACGCATGTATTAGTTTTTTTTTGGCCGTTTCCCTTTCCACTTTGGCCTTCTCCGTTTGTTTACTTCTATATACCATTCGAAGGCACTTCCACTCATCCACACGCGCGGTACAATCGTGTGCTGAGGTGGAGCAAAAATACAATCAATTTGCGGCTCCAAACAAGGATGTTCCAGGCGGAAAAGAGTGCATTTTCGACACCTGCTCTTTTTCGCCTTTCGCCGAGGCCTGAAAGTTGCCGAGGCAACTCGGGACATATTTTCTGTGTACGGTGCGGACTCGATTAGTGTAAGGAACGCACAAGAATGGTTTGCCAAGTTCAAATTTGGTGTTTGGGATGCGCCCCGTTCTAGCCGACCATGTTCGTTTGATAACGACCTTCCCAATGAGCTTCTGAAGGAAGACAGCCGTAAAACAAGTCAAGAGTTGGCCGTTAAGATGGGCTGGAGCCACCTGACTCTCGTCAGGCACCTTAATTCGATGGGATTTGTACGAAAACTTGTGTGTCGGCTTCCGCATGAACTGAGCGAAAAAAACAAAAACAGCGTATTAGACCGGATTCGTCGGGGTCTAAGGTGATAAGGGCAATAAGGATTTATCTTGGGGATGATGTTTGCACTGTGATACTAATTTGTGAATCCACGTGTCTTTTTTCATCACCAATCTTCAGAATTTGTCCATTCGGCTTTACAGTCAATCAATATTATAAAAATGTGCACCTATAGGAATGTTGCGGTAAGATGACCAAATCGTTGTTAAGACTCCCAATCAAATAAATAATAATTGTGTTTTCAGTTTACGGCTTGAAAAATGGCTGAAAAATAATTTTGATTTTGACTTTATTTGACCGTGAGTAAATTTATAATGATAAATATGTTCCCAAATTACCTGCAGAAGGTGTCTGTACAGGTATTCCGGTACCTTCAAACATGTTGACAGCCAAACTGGTTGGACGCGTTCGCTTCTCTGTAAAATCATGGTTGATATGATTTGTAAACGGAGATGTTACCATATTTAACTAACTCAATTTTAACTAGGTAACTCAATTTTTTTCTAAGTGAAAGTCTATTTTTCTTACCTCGGCCTCCATATTTCAAATGTTCCCGCCGCCGTAGCACAATACTCAAATTTAAATATCCATATAGCTGGACTTATCATAATAGCATATCCATTCCGCCTTTTATAAAGATGAGCGTGAAATTAAGTTAACGTTCTGGGACACCCCATTCTTGAAGACTATGGACCCCATTCCGGACCTACAGCCTTGCTCTCTCCGACGCGTGCTGACAGCCGTTCTGGACGGGCGCATTTCTGTTCTGCGGTGACAAAGGGGTGAGAACCTGGGGTCTCCACGGAGACTGCTCAATCACCTCCGCGGCAGGGAACGACGAAATGGCAGGGAACGACTACGAACTGGGTGAGTTTTTCAGTTGAACTAAGCGAATTTCTTAGCGAAATTTGGCCTTCTTGAGCACAGCGAACCCTCTACAGGACATATCCAGGGCCGCCATCTTGAAGTATTGGAAAGTCACTTTAAGTCCATATTAGGGCGTATATCCAGATTTCCGAGTCGGCAGCTGATGCCTCAGACCAAGACGCATGTTTCGTAGGGACAATTTCTAGGAATTTTAAAGAATTTGGGTAGTGGCGACGGTTCATCTGGGTTGGCCCCCGCGACGACTACGTGGTGAGCGGTCGACGAGCGGTCGACCCTGGCGCCCTCCCTTGAGGAGGGCGCCAGGGTCGGCTCCAGCGCTGGCGCGGGTGGCCGGCTAGGTCAGCCTCCCACAGTTTAAATAAGCAGAGGAGTCGCGCAGGGCGGAGGCACAACTGCACCACTGATACCTTCGTGGCCCCCACGGGGAGATCCTGGGAGGCGATGCAATCCACCACAGGAACGGGGTGGATGGTTGAGAAGAGGGTCGCCGCAGCGACTCAGACGGGAGCGAGAAGGACGTAAAGGATCAGCCCTGTAACACCGGGGTACGATCTTACGGGATCGCTAGAAGAAGCCCTCAAGCACCTAGAGAGCATAAAGTTCTGATGCGCACTAGGGGCCAGTGGAGAGAAGGACCCGGCGAAACAAACAAAGAACCAGAGCAAGAAAGCTTATAGAATGCCAAGGGCGAGCATCACCAAATGACTCAACAGCAGGGCCGACTCCACCAGGCAGACCGATTAGAGTGCTGCTGTTGACACTGCAGTCGGAGACTGACTCACAGCTGGTTAGCCCGCTAGCGGATCAGTACCCTTCTATAGGTGCCCGGACCACCTTTCTGCCTGAGGGATCCGTCGCGGTTTTCACGAGCCGCGAGGACTTCCGGGTCGAGGGAACGGAGGAGGAACAGACGAACCCAACAACCGAGAAGTACTCGGTTATAGTGGTAACCGAGTACTGCCCATCCCGAGTCCTTCAGAGTGAATGTGAAAGGAGTCAGTCGAAACAAGGACGGTGACGTGATCATTAGACGAAAATCACGAAATCAAGGAAGGTGCGGCGGAAGCAGCGACAAACTGTCCCAGGACAAAGGGCCAGTTCGAGGTCGACTGCAGGGACGCGCAGCCAACCAATGGCACCTTGGCTCTCTGGAGCGTCGACCCCTGGCTCCGGTCAGGCGAGATTGCTAATCTAATAAAAGTCCTGTCAGGTAGAGGGACATAGGGCCAGCCAACTCAGGCCCCGTCATCATCGAAACCCACAATGTTGCAGAAGTGGCTCAAAGTGGGGAAAGGAGGAAGAGTGGTGATGGCTGCTGAGGAGGATATGGGCACGCAGGACATTACCCCGGCACTGGAAGACGGCCAAACACGATACCAACATGACGATTAGGATCCAGATAAACCTAAACAGGACGAGGGCATCCCATGAGCTTCTGGAGGCCATGGGCAGAAGAAACGCTATTGTATCTGCTGTCAGAACCGAACAGGGCAAGGGCGATCGGCAAGATCTCCTGGTTCTTGGACCCCAGCCACGACACGGCTTGTGGGCCCTCTGAAACAGGCAGAATTACCACCAAGGACGGAGGAGGAGGAGGCCAAGGGTACCCATGGATCACGGTTAATGGCAAGGTTACCCTCTTTAGTTGTTATTTCTCCCCTAACAAAAGGGAAGATGAGTTTTTAGCATTCTTAGAAGAGCTCAGCAGGGCGACAAGAGTCAGGCGAGGAAACGGTGATCTAGTCGTAGCCGGTGGCGACTTCAACGCCAAGTCAAGAGCCTGGGGCTCCGGCCGGACGGAGTCTAGAGGTCAAATTCGGGAGGAGTGGTGGTATCCTCAAAATATGGTTCGCGATTATAAGTTAAAGTCAATATCTATCAGGTACTATATAATTAAAAGTAAGAAATTACCTGCTTGTTGTGTTTGAGGCGCAGAAGTAATCTGTGTCATCCGTGAATCCACGGTATCTTTACAACGGACAATTACCTTGACCTAAAAGCATACAAGAAAAAATGTACTATCACCTAATATGGCAAAAATTTGAAATATCACAGCTAATTTTTTTTCAATTTCTTTTACCGTGATAGGTTTCCGAATCTTTAAAATCATTTCTTGGCTCCGGCCATAATTCTAACTCAATTTGATAAAGCTCTATTTGGTTACAATTGAAGAATAGGTTCTCGATTTTCAACTATATAACAGGTTAAATGTATAATAATATAACACCTCCCGGAGCTAGTTTTCCCTTGGATCTTCGCTATTTTCGAATAGGAGTTGAGTTGAATTTAGTTCTCCAGTCAAAGAGTCGTAAAAGTACCGAGGTGTTGCAGTCAATATTTTGAGACGCAATAGTATGCCCTGTGAGCCCTATGAGTACAAGAACATGCGAATATAAGTGGGTTCGGGTTCTGGAATTGTGTTATAAAAAGAGCTGATCTCACAAATGAGATCATTGTTTTAAGTTATATATTATTCAGGGGTTTACTGATGTATAGGGAGAAACCTACTGGAAAAAAACGGAAGGATGCACTAACCTGTGTGGGGGTGGCGATCGTGTCGGGTGCTTGTTGATGGCAGCCAGTCACAGCGACAGAGCTGGCTGTACCTGTGGTATGAATTAGAGAGTCAGCAGGCGCAGTGTTAAGCTCTGAGGGACTATCTCCTTGAGTGCTTATAATTGTAGGTAATGCAGATTGGCTACTGTCATTACTGCTTGCATGGGGGCAGACGACCGACATTGAAATCGAGCTAGGGACAGCCAGTCCTGCAAAAGTGGAATTCAGAGGATATTAGATGTTTTTTTATGGTTAACCAATTACCATTAAACAGAGTTTGCTTTGGGCGTCGTTTCACTCGCAGATGTCATACTAAAGTGGGCACAGTGTATCGTAAAAAAATGGGCGGAAATGCAGATATATTGTTAACTTAACATTCAATTGATAACAACATTAATCATAAATATCGTGATCGGGTAAAGTTATATGGATACAGTTACCACGGTGGTCCACGGTGGAGCTGCGGGCCACATAGGCCTAGTCATGCTTGCGGCCCTGGTCTTAGCCGGGACACCTCCGTGGAATTTTAAGCTCAACGGGAGACGAAGGCCGTGGAAAAGAGGCCTTAATGCTTCGAACGAAAAGCAGATTGAGAGGATAACTACGATTGCACTGTCAACAACCCTGCTGGAGAGCAGGATAACGGAATTCGACATTCTCCCGGACATTGCCAGGGCTATACCGTCCTAAAGGGGAAGTCAGGCACGTCCTGACTTGAGGCGTCACCGGACACGGTGACTTTCAGGCCAAATTATTTAGAATTGCCGAGGTTCCATCCCACATATACATTCACTGCGAACAGAGAAAAGGGTCGTCTTGGACGACTCAAATGGTGACGAGGAGACCAAGCCTGGAGCAAGCTGCCCAAATACTGGGCTCATAGGTAACTACACGTGAGCATTCTTGCATATGGGCATATTGCATTTGGTGAGGCGGCCCCAGCCAACTGATCCAGCAGGTGCCTGCCACAGGTCAGCAGCCCGGAGTAGGGAGTGAAGTGGAGCGTTAGTTTAGTTGGTAAATGTTCCATTCCATCATGCGAGAGTCCCGCAGTACCATGGCAGATACATTAGCAGTGAGGCTTGGTTCATGATGCACTCTCTGCCCCCAAAAAAAAATTAGCTAGGTGGTCTAACCTATCCAGCAGGTGGTACATAGGAAGACTCCACGGAGAGGCGCGTGACACATTTTTAGACCTCTGGGGTCGTCGCTTATAAATCAGCTGATCCCAAAGGAGCTCACGGAAAAATGGGTAGAAACGGTAGTGAAGTGTAAGACGTAAATGCATTGCGGAAAAAGTAGGCTCATGGTTGAAGCAGAGATGGGAGAAAAGTACCTCATTTTGCCTATTGTACACCAACTCTTTTCCTAAAAGTAACTTTATCTTGTCCGAACCGTAAACCTTTGCTCAAATATACTGGCATCCATTTTGTCATTCTCGAATCGACTAATACAAGTCTTTAAATGTTGTGCTTTGTATAATTGTTCAGCTGAATCAGGGAATTAATTGAGACATGCACTAGCCTGAATAGACTAAACCTGCATCTTATCGATCGCGCAAATTGGACCCATGTGCGATAATGGGCACTGCACACGACAAGCGTCTAGCATGTAGTCGTTTTTGTTTATTTACCATTGGTTGGCATTATTAATTAGCAATGACATCATCCAGACATTTATTAGGATCGCCACAGGCTCGTTCGGCTAAATGCAACTGTGCGGCACTTAAATAATTACTCTTCGACAGCAGCACCAATTCTGTGCCGATGTTCACGACAGTAAGGTGTTGTGTGTAAAGGGATGCTCCATACGTCATCATGGATTCCCCGCGGAATGAAGTATCCTATATGTAGTAATACACTAGGTTTCGCATCGCCACTTAAGTGTGTTTTGTCAGTGTTTGCATTGTCCAAATGCCTTTTTAATATCCCGATCTATCTAACTATCTGAGAATGCATTATTTCGGGTAGCGATCAGCTTTGTATCGTCTTAGTTAAGGCGCTTTCATTACAGATATAACGATCTAGGCGCTCCATCTGAGTGGATCGCATTCACCATTGAGCCCGCCTTCATATTTAGTATAATTTATTGCATGCAACGTAAGTTAAGAGCTAATGGAGTAAGTATATTTGGTTGATTTCCCCTACCGTACTCCACTGTGATGATAAACTAAAATTATAATTATGACTCGGACAAGGATATTTACCTGGTACCGTTGTTACAGGAGCTCTGAGCCGGCCAATATTTGACTGAGTGACAATGCTACTGTGACGTTGTTGAATACATGAATGCTGTTGGAGTAGCTTTTCCAGTTCCTTCTTGGCCTGTTTTAAGGAATCTAGTTCTCCCCGTAGCCTTTTCTGCGTGCCTTCCAAATCACCAACCTCAGTCTGAAGCTCATTGGTTTGGTCCACACGCCGCTGTCTAAAATTGAGAATTTACAGTGTAATAGTGAAGTAGTTTTGGTGTGAACTGTTCTTTTATAGAATACAATGTTTTGGAAGGGCTATAATCTCTCAGAATCAATACCCCCACAATGAGCAATATTGTTTGTGGCTTGGGCTTACGGGCTACAAGTCAAATCGTAAACAAAAGGGTCCTACCTTTCAAGAAATTTAGTTTGGTCTTTAAATGTAGGCATTCTTTGCCGGAAGCACTACCTTGGGAATTCAGGCAATTAGGTGTAACAAAAACCTAAGTATCCGTATGAAATCACCAACCTGAGGTAGTTCAATCTAGGATTTTTGTCAAAAATAAGTCATTTTCAATCCTAATTAATTTTAAGAAAGAGATACGGGTTTTCATGGCTATGATAGCTGCACTACCGTAAGGTCTCGTAATAATCCAACTTCCTCTTTGTAAGGAGTAACTTGACCTCTGTTCAACTGAAAATGCCGAGAGGGCCCAAACGGGACTTATTGTACAGCCAAAAACATTCATTGCATGGAATCATATTCTTATTAATACAATGGGACTATTGTTAATCTGAACACATGTATAGTCACCCGTCATATTTGCTTGAATTTTATTCCCTAATACTTTAGTGTCCTATATTATATATAACAGTTGAACATTGCATACCGACATCTAGCCGCAGCGAGTTTATTTCTTTCTCGCCTTTGACGTTTCCTTTCTTCTTCTTCAGGCGGCAGTGTTTCATCTTTCAATTTTCGCCGAGACGCTGACGAGCGACCCCCCTTTTCATGCATGGGGTTTGGACTAACTGTCACGGAACTCATCGATACTACAGGACAGTTTACTGAGGCAGTTCGCCTCGTGCCTGCAATATTTGCCGCATTACAGTCCTCGGAAGCTACAGCGGTCACCACAGACTCAATCGACTCTGAAGGCACTGATGTCCTGAAATGTTCAAGAGCATGCGCCGGTTAGTTCCTGATGGGCATAAACGTTATTAGTTCTTTGTTGTAAAGAACGTTGTCTTATTTAAGAAGTAAATTGTGCGGGCGGGCTCACAGCAAACATTTAACGTCCATGGTACTTCTTTCGGCATTGCTTCATAAGACAGACCACTTAAATGCAAATGTGCAATGGCGGGATCGAAACCGTGCACCTACGAGTCTCCTCCGGTTGCAAGGCGCACACGAATGGCCCAGCGCAATGTTGTCTAGTCTAGATTTTATTTAAGCAATTAACAATTCTTCTCGGGATGTGCGCCTTCGATCGATCAGTGGTATCCCCAATGACCAAGATCGCGGTTCCAGACTAACGCAGTCCTGCCGGAGGTCTCGAGTTAAAATCCTGTGATAGGAGACTTAGTCGTTATAGACCTCAATCTTGTGAAAGGCGTCCTGTAGAGTGTAATTGCCGAAATACATATATAGTTCGATATTTTCGTTCAGTCCGTTGATTGTAGAGAGATTTATTGTGAAGGCCCGAAAAAATATTGTGACATTGGGACAGATGCTTTACCAAGAATTATGAGCTCCTAAACCTATTTTGAAAGAAATGTTGTCTTTGCAAAATGGTTCAATGAATGAAAAAGTCTAATTCATATTCATGATGAAACGGTATTTTCCAGTCTTTGCCAGGCTTTCTGAGCAGTATTCCGTCTATCCGGCGAGTTGGTTCTAGCGCAAAAATTTGAAAACAATCATATCAACGCGAATGGATGACCGCACTTATAATTAACTACTAATATTACTCCTCAAACGGCATAGTAAGTAGGTGCAGTGCAATACCATAGCATGTTATCCTACACATTGTTTGTTATATTACACGGGTTTGATTTATATTCATATATGCACCAAATGAGCAGCCTTAGAGACTAAAGGATTTTGAGTGATACCTGGTGACATCGGAAGTTTGTCCGAAATCCAAATTAGTTTGCTGAAAACTACCGGCGCTAGAATCAGTTACGTCCCCTGCTGTTCCGGATCTCGAAGTTGTCGACGGCAGAAGGCCTGGATTGGCCCACGGAGTCTGAACCCAGCCGGCATCTTCTTCAATGATCTCTTGTTTAACCTAGAGACAAAAGTAAAAGTCAATAAATGTTGCGCGAGCCGTTTTTTCATCATTATCCATCATTGTCTATGGACAATAATCATGTATCTCACGAGCGAAAGAGACGACCGGACCTAGCTTCTTGAGAACATGCCTATTCAATCGCATAGATAACTAAAGCTTTGTTAAGAAATCTGAATTCGGTTTCTAAAAAGTAGAGCATATTTAACGTTAAAGACAAAACTAAGCATATTATAATTAAATGGTAAATATATTGACGGTTTCCCTTGAAAATAAGTCAACCGATTTGGCTTGACTTAATACATTCTTTACCCCTAAATCAGTGCATATCAGATTCTGGTTCTCGTAACGGAACTGTCTGAAACACTAGCTGCGAACTTTCCCAGAGTAACAGGGGCCAATTATGAGATAATTTAAGGCTGATGGAACTCAGGAGGAGAAACATGTTTCAAAAATGGAAAAGTGAATCGACGTAGCCGAAGCTGAATGTGATTGAGGCAAAGTGTATTGTATTCTATAAAATAGTCCCCTGGATGGTCGTCTAGTGGTGAGCGTCTTGGACTGCTAAACCGGAGGGACACGGGTGTGTTGGGTTCAAATCCTGTCAGACGCGGAGAATCTTTGTAGTTCTTTATCACCTTTCTTTATTTGAAGATTCTTGCCAAGTACGAGTAAGGAAGAGAATAAGCAAAGGTGGCCCCGACAGATCCTTATAGTAATACCTAAAAGGTTAAGAGCTGAGGCCTGTCACATAGGGGAACAGCTGAGGGTCAGCTCGAAAAAACAGTATTCTATAAAATACAATTCCTACGTTTTTAGACGCAGTAATCTTCAGAGAATGTACGGATGTATTGAGAAAGTGAGCCCCGCTAGTATATTCCATATAATAACGCTCTAAAAATAGGGTAAGCACTTGCAAATATATTAGACTAAGAAATACCTCAACGTCATGTCGTTCCCTTTGAAGAGCGCTTAGAGGAGTTTCTTCGAGAACGATGCTGTTTTGGTTTGTCCCGACGACGGAGGCAAGTATACCTTGGCTGCTGTTCGTTGTGTTGGAACCAAATTGCTGCACTATCACAGAGGGAGGTGCAAACCCTGCTGCCATATGGTGCTCCAGCGGAGGTTGAACCTTTATTACATTACATTTAGAGATATTTTAGACACTGTCTCGAGGCTACAGTGATTTCGAAGGTGGCTTCCTGCTAGGGACCGGCCATCACAGAAAATGCACTGACTTGCAAGTCACCTTCACCAATCCCTCCATATCTAAACTTGTACATTAGATCTCTACCCAAAATATTTATTTGAAATATCCTCGTTCCCTTTCGGCGCGTATATCTTCAGGTTTATCTCGATAGCTACAGAAGTTAGCCGTTACGGATTTGTAGACAACACACAACGGATCTAAGCGATATGTCCGCGCAAATAAAGTCTCGATGGTACGATTGTTTTTAAATGAAGCACATTGTCAACTCGCCTATTAATTCCTGGTGAAGATAACAGACAGTTTTCCATTATCAAATAATTTTCCGAATTATTATATTATTTCAGTCAGAATTATTATTTTTTGTTAAATCTATAAGCTTTCTCCTTCAATAACAGGCAAACACAGAAGTCCACCGGTTGATACTCGAATCCCAAGGAGACGACCTCTTCTTATCGCTGCACTAAGGTATCCGTTTTTTCGTTGTGTGTTTACGGTGTTAGCTTAAGCATTGTTCTGTTGAGGGGTTCACAATAGTCCGTTGTGGCGCCCTTTTAAGTCAACAGAAGGATTACGTTTTCAGAAATAGTTTCTATATTGCGGTCGCTAGAACTTGTGCATTTGTCGTTCACTGCCAGCGAAAAATAACTGTTTGTAGCTCCTAACCGACCATTAACCATTAACAGTTAAATGAAACCCAATTTTCGTTTCGATCCTCTCAGTTAAATTCCTTGACTATCTCCTAAGACTGCTAAAACAACATAACCGAAGCCTGGCGTAAACGAGACACAGCTGAGAATTGGGCATGAAAACGCAATGTATGATAGTTTTGGATGATGCAATTTGCCTGTATCTCGTAGACGCGAATCTGTCGCGATAGCACATCGACTAATGGCTCCGGAAAGGGTTATCTCGACAGAACAGACTTGAACATTAGAGTCACTCTTACACCTTTGTCATTGTTAGATAATGGAGAAGGCATGTGCATTCCTGAAGCGTAGATTACATTGGCTCAAATACAGTAAATTTGCACTACACGCTACTTTTGGTATTCCTTGAATCTGCGTGGCCCCAGTTTAGCAAAATAATAATCAAAGAAAAATTTTAAAACACTTATACCTATCATGGTCTGTTTTTCTATTACACCCGAATGGTATATCTCGTTCGTCTATAAGTTTACTGCATTGTTAATCACAATAACACTTATCCTACGGTTATTATATAAATACCCCGTCATCGCTGGCAAAGTGCGAGACCTCACTCCTTAAATTAATGACCTTATTACCATGATAGCATACCTCATTATCATATTCCACGAAGGAGTCTTGAATGTTGCGTAGCATAGTTGGTGTCAGTGTGGAAGTCGTCCGCGTGGGAATACTGAGATTGGGCGAATACTGTAACGATACAAAAAATAATGCGTGCTTGATGTTAAACAAGACTTTTTGTTAAACTAATTTCAGAGAAGTCTTTAGCTAACAAAAATGCGAATATCTGATAACAACTCCCAAAACACTCGACTTGGTTCACATGACAGCTATCGCAAGGTATTAGGAAATATCTCTTCATGCTTTCACGACACCCATTGTTTTTTTGTCAATTTGTGTCTCAAAATTGTGGATATAAGGACGTCAAACAGCATTTGCTTTGCGAAATGAAATTCTTTCATTTCAGAAAGTAAAATTGGTAAATAAAGAGTTAGTGTTACAAGATGGGGGTCTCTTGGGGTCGATCCCTAGTAGGTGCGAAAGACACACATTTCAATCAGAGTACAGTTTTTTAAGGATTGCTTGATTTAACGTCCACGGTCCTGCCTTTGGTATAGCTTCCTAAGACGGGCCCCTTTACTCATCTGAGAACCCCCAAATATCCAATAATTTGGCATAAGCTAAATTGAACTCGACAACCAATTCAAACAAAGTAGTTTCAGGTCTCATCCGAATGGTTTTTTGAACCTCAAAAAGGGCTAATTCTCCTTGGGTCTGAAAGCAGAGAGCGACGGAAGGCTGGTTGACTAGGGAGAAAACTCTTTTTCTCAAAATTGAGCGTTTTCTGTTGTACCAAGTACTCGAATAGAGCATAGCACACCCGCAATAGTGACGCAAATACCGCGGCGTATGTATGGAACCATCAAGCATTTTCTAAACTACTGTAACGATTAAATCTACCCTCGAAATATTTGCGTCAAGTTTGAAATGCTCTATATGTGAATAGATTCAGGTGATAGCAAAGGTTTATTTATTTTTTGTTCGAGCACTTTTTTGTTTATTCTCCACAGGCCGACCCAGTATAAAAGGAGCAGCACATTTCCATAATATTGCTCCGTTCAGGTCATTGTGCCAAGTATATAAAAATAATCATATTCATACTCCTTTTATAGAGAAAATTTTGTATTAAAGCTTTTTATAATTAAATGCGTGTGCAGGGTGTGGGGAACATGTTGTTCTATACCTCGTCATCATCGAAGGTTGTCGGCTTGATAATATCGACAAGAAGAGATTGGCCCACTTGTAGTTCCTCTAACGGAAGTCCAACCCCTTCACTTGGGCTGGCCCCGAACTGCTTGTCAGCTACATCTAGGTAGCCATAATTATAAGTACTCGACTTACTTCCGTCCGGTCTTATTTTTTGGGGTCCGCGAGTTAATGGCTGTACCACCTCCGTAGTAGTAGTACTAGTGCACCTCTTGCGACGACGTTTTGTGATCATTGTTCGAATATAGATTGGGGCTTAAGAAGAATAGAAATAAAAGTGCCTCAATTAACAAGTCCCACGAGGTTTCATTGTATGTATCGATCGGTGTCTACTTTACGTTCACTTGCGCTGGCCAAAAACAAAAAAAATTAACATGGAATCAATCACAATTCATGCACAATAAAGATCTTTACTCTGCATGAACTGTGTAAAGATAGAAAAAATAAATAGAAAAGAAAAATCTATTTATATGCAACTGCAGGTACAATTGTCGCCCACTTTTATAACTGAGTAATAAATATTAAATTACTATATATTATATATTATATTATATATAGTAATATATATAATTATATTAATATAATAATATGCATCAACAGTATATACGCCAATATATTGTATTACATTGCCGAGTAGGTTGCCGGCGTAGCTTCATTAATAAGAGCATCCCCACACAAGGCTAGACACGCGTTTCGATCTATTTACGGTATAGACCATGGGAAAGCTGTTGTCGCTCTTTTGTGTGACTCGGTTTCACTAAACGAGTTGGCTTTGGTTCTGGGCATTGCTGAGAATTATTGCCGTAAAGAGCATCACGACTTCAATGATGCACTCAGTGCCGCCGAAACTTCTGATAGGCTTCGAACTGTTTACGGACCTGGTGCCCTAACAGAAAGAGTCGTCTGCGCGTTTTCTTACGGGAAACATGAAAAACGTGGAACGACCAGTGAGGATAGTTAGAAACCGCGTCAAAAGTTTAGAGGACACTGACAGGCATCTTGCGCTTTGACAGAGATTACTAGTCTGTCACACCAACTTATTGCCTACACCACAAGAAGTTGTGTGCAAATAACGAATATATTTATGTCACAGAATCGGAGAGGTAAGAACCTGGAGAGACGATTAGATGCATGCGGCTTGCGGTTTGGAAACAAGCAGTATCCCCTTTTGAAAACTGATTACCGTGGACGAAATTTGTACCATTTGTAATATGCGCAGGACTATCATTGGGTACTCAGGACTGAGTACCCCATGATAGTCGTTCTCACACACTTGCAAGGGTGATGCTACCCGTATGGAGGGATATCAAGGCAGTGGCTTAGCATGAGCTACTTCCGAGTAACCAAAGCATCACTGGCGCCGTATACTGCCAGCAACTGAACCGAATGAGGCAGGTCATTCTGCAGTAGCGACCACAATTGGCTACGGGATTTGAATAACCTTCCACCGGTCCGGTAACACGTATCTCTTGCGCGAAGAACTTTCAACAATTGGATGGCATAAATATGCACCCACAACTGTCAAAGAAAAACCACGAGCGGAGACCAAATGTTCTGAGAGAAAGAGATTTTTAACCTGCTGATCAAAGTAATGGAACATACTATTCTGTTTCCATTTGGAAAAAATCGAACTTACTTGACAATGTAATACAATTATGGGGTCACAACACTAAAAATCCACAGATGTGTAAACGTTCACATATCGTCCAAAACTGGGGAGAGTTTGCTTCTTATTATTGATATGTTTACATGTTTTTCCTATCTACACTTTCATTTTATCGAACACTATCTATAGTGGGTAGCAATTGAATTCATGGGCACTATAGAGCATACAACATTAGGCATTCAACTTTAATCTTTAGTACAGAGCGCCTGGCTTCTCAGAAATTTGCAAACTGTTTTAAGCCATTCAGCAAAACACCTATACAGTGCAATAATCACAGGCGCAATATACGAACGTCACCTGGCCCAACGTAAACCATTCATAAATTAGAAATGAGAATTACTGAACAAACCTGGACCAATAAAAGGACAAGTAAAAGAAAAAAACGTACATAAAAAACATACGCGCACCGCAAGCGTCTTCAACTTAAGATGAAATTAAATACCTTTCTTGGCTGTTAGATTGAAGTCTCAGATATATGAGAAATTAAATAAAATATTAATTCAGGGTGGCACCGTTGATTCGTATAATCACATCTCCCTCTAGGCGCTGCATTGGTTCGCGTTTCCACTGCAGTACTTGCAACGTAAGGCGAGTATCATCGTTAACCTTAGCCACTCTCGATAAAAGTACTGATGTTTTCAACTCCTATATGATCCTGTAGCTCTTTAGCAATTTCATCAGGACCGTTTGTTTTCACAACTAGATCGCATCAGTGAACACAGCGAGGCGTTGATCGGGCATACACTGGCGTTGAGGTTAACACAATGGAAAGGAGAAACACTTAATTGGCTTCATACTTTCACACAGCGAAACATTTTGTCCATTCTCTTCCCTAATTCTTCAAAGGCCTGTTGACTTAGACCATACAGGGCATACTTAAAAAACTCGGCCAAGCATCCCGTTTGTGCAAAAATCTTTAAGAACCACCATTGAGGCAGCATCTAACGGCTAATAACAATATATAAGAATAATGATTATGATGAGCTAAAGACTGTTGTGGCTCAATGGGGTTTTTCGTTCTCTTCTATATTCTTAGTAGTTTGTTTTCTCCTGAAGGGCTGCTTATGTGTTTGCACGAATCACAACGAATAATTTGCTCTTTGTCACTGGCAATGGACTAAGCTCGCACAACCGATACGGTCTGCAAGAGCCGCCCCACACAAGCATCGACTTAGCATTTCACTAATCCATAACTAGCAGATCTAAGGCCGTTGTGCTTGCTGGCATTTCCCCCTCTCTACATTTGTGTTCCTTTGAACTCTCTGGTCGCGTCATCTATTCTCTCTATTTTCACTCGAACCTTCTTGCGATTATAGAGCCAAACATGCTTACATTCCCATTCCCTTTGGCATCTCGCACTTCCTAGGCAATAGAGGTCTCTACACACAGCACAGTATTTATTAGGGATAGTCACTGCCAAATAATCGTGTAAGTTAATCTCAAAGATAGCAAAACATAATATTTATATATATACAGTATAACGATCGTTTGAAAACGGATAATATTTTACTTACCCATTAGTAAGTAAAATTTAACCTTTAACATGACTGAAAAGTACGCCCGGGATAATGTAGCAAAACAGCTCTGTTTATGAAGGTATCAAACGATACGGGCAAAAGTACGATAAAGTCTGTTATATACTGACTGCAGGGCAACTAGTGACTTGGGCGCGATTTTTATTCCAACAGCTGAATTAATAACCAATATCAGTAATGATTATATAACTAGGTGATCTTAAGGTTTTCGGGCTGATTCTCAGCCAACATTTAACGTCCACGGTACTGCTAACTAAGTGATCTTAGTGAATACTTATATATATAAATCAGTATAGATTAAAGTTAGATACAGATGCATTTTTTCTAGTACTTACGGTCGGTCCGCGGGTTTGACTAGTTTGAAATGTTCCCCGTGTCAGGCGGTATTATAGAGAGGAAAACTGTTATAAGTAGACATTTGGAAAAAATGTTGTCTTATGTCCACTAAATGTCAGTATAGTATATGGAAAGTCATAATATATAGAAAAGTCAGTTTGATTAAGAGATAGTTGCATCGAATTTTTCATTTTGTAGTGGTGTAAAACGTGCTCCGAGAAATACCGATTTAGCCGACAGACATTTTAGAACCCAAGGTTTACAAGAAAATCACAGGGTATTCTTTGTGCAACTATGAATAACCGTAGAAGTAAATTAAATCGGACGGACACAACAAACCACCAACGTTTGCTTGGCGTGTATCAAAATAGATGGACAATATAGAGTGATCTCTGAATGTAGATATCAAGCGCTTAAGAAATGTGTTGTTAGTTAATTTGCTTTAATCAAAACCTCCCCAGACATATTCATAGTTTCGTCAGCTGTAGGATCGAAAGTGAGGTCTCCTCCCCAATGGTTTCAAAATGTCCATACTTACATCGCTGGCACTATAGTTGCATTTAAAAACTTGACCCAACATTTTTTACTGCATGTTCAACAGGTAGTGAACAGCAACAACAATGAAAATCTGATCATTGACTTTTTACAATGAAAGGTAAGCTGCAAAAAGGGAAAAGGTATTCAAGTTGGAAGCATAGACGTCGAATGCCACCCGCACATATATGCAAAATTTTCATGACATGATAATACATATTCACCTTGTTTCTCGGGGAACACACAAATCAAAACTATAATAAAACCTCCCCAAAACATCGGGACATTCACCAGACTTGGAGGGCATACCCAAGGACTACAGGGACGCTTTGCGACTTAGAAAACCAACTATGCAAGTTTGGCCATCGCAAGGTGCATTTGAGCACTTCTGAGCAGACGCGCTGTCCACGTGAAACCGAATTTTTTGGTTGTGCAAGTACCCTCATTTTTTTCTGTCTGTAGCAAAGCTGGTCGTTCAAGGAAAAATATAAGTGCGTCCAAACAAAAGAAAAATTGCTCGAATTCAAACTCACTGGATGGACCATGGATGACAAAACAAACTCTTACAAATTACACAAACTCTTACAAACTATCATCCTTGCCGCATATTAGCAACAGCGGAAGCTTTGACAAGGAAGTACTAGACCTTAAACATCTCTAGCCTCCTTTTTTCTTGAGAAGATAAGAGCACATTTTGATCCCGGGATCGACTGTGGGAGTCATTCCTTCGGTATCTTTCGGGTTACATGCTATCACCAAGCTCGTTGACGGGCGACGAGGTCTTGAGTTTCTATCACCTCAGCGACGAAGTTTCTAACTAGTTCGAAGGATGGCCGATCTCTAAGGAGGGCTGCAGCCATTTCTATGACTGTCATCTCTCCGGTTGCGTGCCCGAGTTTTCTTGTGAGTTCCAGTCTCTGTTCCGTGAACGCGGCGCACCTACCAAACTTATGTAGTCATCCTCCTCCCCTGAGGGGCACATACGGCAGGTTGATGAGCTCACTTTCCCGATTCTGTGTTTGGCCTCCTGGGCTCCACCAAGAACATATGCATACCTATTTATTTGTTTTCACGAAATCAAATAGAGATAACATTAATTCAGTAGTATGGCTGGAAAAACTGGTCCATCCTACAACCCATTCAAATTACCAGAACTCTGCGTATGCGAATGATACTTTCAGCGAGTAACATCATACAGAGTACATTGTGAATATAGTCTGAATTCATAGTTGACGGTTGTGCTCTCAGGGGCATTTGTTTTCATAATGATTAATCAATACGGCTAAAGGGCCACAGTAGTCACGAGCGAAATCAGTTCATTCATTTATTAACACTCACTTAAGCAGCCAATTTAACCGTTTTTAAACTCCCGTACAACTTAAACATATGCCACATATTTAATGATTGGCACATCACCAGTTGTTCGTCTATTAATCCACTCAGCAAGATTTGACTACTATCTACGTTTAATTATAAAAACAATATGTGTTGGAGGACAGCTCATTTTACAACAGTGTCGAGTGTTGCCCAATCATAAGAAGTGACGGTAAGTTTAGTATTAAGAAAGCTTTTGTGACTTATGGTACATTTGATATGCCTACTCTTCACAATATATGATTTTGTCTGTTGCTTTTTCTTAAACTATAATACTTCGGTTTGTGCAAAAGTACCCAGTACGGAACGGCGCATACTTAACCAAAATGCATATACGGATGAATTAATACAGTGCCACACACCGATTTTGATATGGACATGTAATAAAATATGTATCTTAGATGAACACGTTGAACTCCCTTTGGATGCTTGATTTGACGCCATAATTAATGTCATTCGACCAGTTTTTTAAAAGTACCAACCTGGAACATCTTGCCGTCTTTTGTGCACCTGGAGATATCTTCACTGAGGCCTATATCACCGTTTGGAGATTCAACTATATCCAGTGCAGTGACTGCATTTGTTGTTTGCGCTAGCGAAGGTAGCACACCCTTCTGAGCCTTGAGTTCTTGCTGTCCAAGAACCACCCTAGCTCTGCCAGTTCCACTTTTAGTGCACGATATTCTCGCTAATTTGGGAGTATCTTTTCCAACCCCGTCTACTTTAGAAGTTTTTTCAACATCACCATCGTTTATACCACGCCTGGTTTTTACGTTACCACATGGGTGTACTTTTGAGTGCAAAGAATTCTTATAGCAAACTCGTGTCTCATTTTTTCCAGCCGCATCTATGACTTCAACGTAATCCTTGTTGCTGTCACAGTTGGTCGAACAAATCAATGTGTACACACGTTGATAACATTTTTCTTTTGTTGCGCATTCCACATCACTGCATTCAAGATTTTTGCCTGCTTCTCCTGTTGAACATGGTGCGTCACTAAGGCATCCGTTGTTGTTACTGCATATATCAGGCAAAACTTCTTTCGAGACGGCAACCCTTTCCGACTCCACGATAGTTTTCCTAGCACTAGTAGAGTAATTAGCAGCCGTGAACGGAACCTTCACTAATCGTCTCTTAATGGCACAGTCCTTTCCTGTCAATTTTTTAGGCTTTCCGGCTGCTACCTGCGAAGAGCTGTTGTTATTCGAGTTCGACACAGCACTGAATTCGCACTGCATAAAGCTTATTTTGCTTTTCTTCGATCCTTTTACGGTTCTACAACTGTTGTTACGGGTAGTTGTTGTAGTTGTAGTTCTACCTCGCTTGTCGACCCATCCTGCATTATTATATTCACTGCCACACCGAAAGCGAACTTTTCGGGGCTCTGCTTTAATAATATTTCTGTTGCTGTGGTGCTTCCTACTCGTTCTGTTGTTATAGCTGGAACTGTTGTTGCTGTTTCTGTTGCTGCTACTACTACTACTACTATTGCCAGTACTGCTAGTACTGGCACGCTGTTGTGTCGCCGCTCGGGTATGCACTGCCATGATCTATCTCGTGAGCCAACCAGTTAGCAAGGCAAGCGAACGGGCGCGGAAAGGCAGAGCCGAGCTAGGCTAGTCAAAGCGCAGTCGTTGTAACAGCACCCGCAGCAACAGACGTAGCAGCAGCAGCAGCCCGGACCTCGAAGCTCGCGCCACCGACGTCGATGCTGCTCCACGAATGACTCACACTGGCCGGCGCCTTCCTGGAACTCCCAGCAGCATTCTCAATCCGCCGCAACAACAGTAGTGGCCACCGCAGGGGCAGCTGCCAACCGCTGTTGTACTGCCGTGGAAGGCCCGCACCTTCCCTCTCCGACGGCTGACGTCATCGTTCGCTCCACTAACTAACCAGCCAGCCAGCCCAGTCTAGCCGACAATGTTCAGCAACGACAGCGATGACAACAGGACTACGATGATGACGACGGCGAGTGCAAGAAGCCCATGGCTAAAGAACAATAAATGCTACAACAATGCACATTTCGGAATTTTTGTATCTGACATGATGAAGGCTTCCTGATTATGAAGACTAATCTAGAAATGCAAGCATCATCCAAAATAGGATTGAGACTTTCAGACGAACCAAAGGTCGCCATTTACAGAAAGGAATGTCGATACGGTGTTAATTTGTGATTTTTTGACCTTACTTGTTGGAAAAATCAACAAATGCCGGTACGGGCAGCTTAAACGGCTAAATCTCTGGTTGCGTGCGTCTGGACTCTCTATGACGATGCGACCCATATATACAGTTGATGTAAAATAAAGAACACCTATTAATAAATAACCAAATCTTCATCATCAAAAGCAGGCCAATAACCGTGTTGTCCTCACCAGGAGGTGTTTGTAAACCGGAAGGGTTTATTTTTAATTTTGTCATGCCACAAAATAAGTCTCTGGTTATGGATTCTCTTGTTTAAGTAATGAAGCATATCAACGCACACTTCCTGTCCTAGAACTATTCTCGAGCCAGCAAAACCATATTTAAGTCTATATTTTATATGCCTGCAGTGCACAGATAGTATAGGCAACAGAAGACTCATTACTGAGATATTTCGACAACGAAATTCCATGGCAAATTAAGAAAAGAAACTAGCAGGGTGAGTAAGCGACAAGAGAGGGCAATGGCACAAACGTTCCCCTACAGAAATGGTAGAGACCAGTTGAAGCTGGCATCTTCCAAATTCAACAAGCATTGTCATTTCTTACATGACATTTCTCCGGCTTTTTCAAATCACGAAAATGTACAAAAAGTTTTTTCAACAGGTAAAACGATACAATAGGAATATGGTATACGTTTAATAACGTTCGTAAAAAACGCTAAACTGATCTATTTGTTTTGTGTCTGGAAGTAGCGCCAAGATAATACATAAGAAAACACGAATAGTTTTTGGTAACATCTCAAATATTTTTAACCTTTTCGCGGAAGGTTTTTTTATTTTCATGGAACCCACGAGCATAAAGTTTTTGTTAAACCATTTAAGTGTTGTAATCAATTTCAATTAAAAAAATCGTGTCCAGAGATACCTGATACAAAGAACATATAGTATATATTACCTTGCAAAGAGCCGTAGCAAGCTGGAGAAAAATAATATAATGTGCTCAACTCGAAAATCATATAAATGGTTGGTTGGGGAAAGCCACCAGAAACGATATTACTATTAGCTAAAATTTCAACTTGATTAGTTAAAGCCAAGTATGAGCAACCCGAGCCCGGTGGCGCGGTGCATTCGTCTGTGCTTTACAATAGCAGCTGGTGCATGAGTTCGATCTCCGCTGTTGCACATTTACATTTAAAGGGGTCTCTTTTATGAAGCAATGCTAAAAGCAGTGATACCGTGACCCTTAAATGTTGGCTGTGAGTCAGCCCGTAAAATTAAAAAAGGTATGAGCAACCCACCCTCAGGTATGTTAGCTCTTTGGGAGCAATATCTTTCGCGATACACATCAAGGGTACTGCAGCTGTCGTATGATTTATCGAACATATTTATTCTCAACGTCATGAGATTGGGTTAAAAGCTTTGCAAGAAACAACTATTTTTTTTAATAACAGACAAAAATAGGTCAACAATTGAGCGTGACCCCCCCCCGTAAGTCCCCTCCGCTCAGCTTAACTAGTAAATGTTACAGAATATTATTAACATTATGGTAAATTATGAATATTGTATGTTAACTTATTAAATGTCTTATTATTTTTCTGATATAATGGTGGCAGTTTCATATGAGCACGCATCATCAATCGGATGGCTGTCTGTTTCCAAGTCAACTCTTTGTTGAAAAGTGTTAAGGAGGGACAGAACGATGAGCAAGCCAAACGGCTTGTTCGGAGGAGGGGGGCTATGAGTCATCGTGGAAAGGGAAGACAACGAAGGAACGACGTCAGTGGTGGCACAGAACCGTCAGGGCTTATTCATAACGGGAAAGGGACAATAAAGGAAACATCGGAAAAAGGCTACGACCAATCGTTCTATAGTATATTGTCGATAGCCTGAACGTTTTGCCACCATTAAATTACCGGGATCACTGCCTACGGATGTACCTTTAGTTAAGAAAACAATTTCTCTAATTTAATCTAGTTGAGCGTAAGATACGAAGTCTTTGTATGTACATTGGTAACGCTATAAGCGCACAGATAATGAAAATTACTCATTATTTTAATTTCAATTTTTTTTATTTCAATTAAATATAGTAAGTTTCAATAGAACGATTTTTCTCCCAATAAAAGCCAGGTGAAAATGTTTTTTTTTTCGTAATTTTTTTCCTACAATACACGGTCAATACCTCGATCATCGACGAGGTCAAGCGCTTGAGTGTTTACTTCTCTTTAACTCTTGACATAAATATAAATGTGATTATATCAGGATGTATCCCAGGCCTATCAAAATCATGTTCAGTACATGCATAATATGTATCTGTGGTGTCAATATATATATATATAAATATATATATATATAGCCCAATAATTACACCAACGAAGCGATAATCACCCGTTGCCCAAATTATATGGATAAAATATAGTCACAAGGGCGGTACTAGTTTTATATGACGCAACTTTATATGTTTGCAGCTTGGGGGTTTCTCATCCGAAAAGAGGTATGCATTTATGCAACCCCATCCATGGATAGAATAATGGGTACCATACTAGGATACGTCGATGTGTGAAGAATTTGGAACTTTGGTTCCATAAGACTGTACCAGTTCTATTCGACCTCTTTAGTCCCAGCTGTAGATAAATCTGTAGGTTAGGTATGATATTTTTTATTTACGAGGAAAGACGGAATACCTACCCTGTTTTCCCCAAGCCTCTCAAGTGGAGGGAGCCCCTTGGAAGACCGCCGCAATCTGGCATACCCTCACGGAGGCCCTGAAAGTTCCTGTCGCTACCCCCAAAGCCATGGATTTCTGACGTGACATTATAACTAAGGAGGATGAAGTTTATCTCTGCATTCCGATACCACGTATTACGTCAAGTATCCACTTCGTGCAATGAAGTTTCCACAATAGCATCGCAATCTTCAACACATTGCATTTTGCTACACGTGCCAGCAATCCTCTGGTTGAACACAAGAGACGGATCTTGAACTACTACTGTCTACACACATACAGAACTATTCGTGTAATTCGGGTATTTTTAATAAAATAATTCGAGTGATATGTTTGAAACTTCTTGGATCGTGTGCCGCGCTTATCATGGCTCAAGGTCGCCGATGCAAACGATGCTGACACCAGCTTTGAAGCGTATAGCAGCATACTCTGTAAGGTGTATGAGGAGTCCTTCTCGACTTTTGTGTCTGATGAACCTCGAAAACAAAAGAAGATTCGCTTCTCGGCGTCACTCCGTCGCCTCCGGCATAATGTCAACAAATTGTATCGCTGACGTTTGAAAGCAGCTTCCTGCCTACTGCCGTAGTCGTCTTAGATATATGCAGGAACTCAGGCGTCCGAGGACCTCCTTTAATAAGAACTAGTTCCTTCATTTCCGGAGCAAGAGCGGGCAGCTACGGAACTTTATCAGTAGGTCCTGTGGCAGAGGCAGTGGTAAGGTTGAACTCCCGGATTCTCTCGAACGCAGTGCAGGCCTACTTTATTCTCCACAAGCCATTACCGATGAGCTAAATCACCACCTGTGACTGTCGGCTCGAGAACGGTCTCAGCTCTCCACTTGGGCGAAGACATTCGACCTGAACTGCAATCGATTTTGCAAGCTTTAGAACCCGAATTTGAATTTCCCCCGGGTTGAGTTTCCAGAGGACGGCACGTCATAAACGTCTCGATGAGGTCAGGCTGTTTTCCCCGCAGGCTGAAAGATGCCAGGATGACCCTCTTTTTAAAATTAAGGGTGATCGTAGGCTATCTTCAAGTTATCGATCGATTTCGCTGGTCGACTATTTATCAAAGGTTCTGGAGAAAATAGTTTTGTCTAGGTTAGCGTATTACCTCACTTCCCAAAGGTTTTTCTCAGCATGCCAGTTCGGCTTTCGCAAGTCACGCTCCACAGAACTAGTGCTGGGTCACCTTTGGCAGGAAATCACGGACGCCATCGAAAACAATCAGTTATGTCTGGGCGTCTTCCTCTATGTCTCTGCCGCGTTCAATTGCGTACACTACTAGTTTTTCCAGCAGATGTTGGAACATTTATAATGTAAGTGGACTTTTGTCGCTTGTCTTCGGTCGTACCTCTTGGAAAGAAGACAGAGGGTGAAAGTCGGTGAAGTGGAGTCTACCTGGAGAGTAGTTGACATAGGGACATCCCAAGGCTCAATTTTAGGCCGTACGTATTTATCATCCTAATCAACTATATCTAACTTTCATCTTGTAACTTGTGTAACACTATAGCCTATGCAGATGATACATCGCTCCTGTTTCGGATTTCCCCCTCGGCGATTCAGACGGATATTCAACTCCATGTTGAAGAGGTCATGCGCCTATTTGAGAGGTTTGGGCTTGCTACAAATGCAAGCAAAACTGGTGCGACTCTTTTTCGCACGCCGCAGAGGTCAATCCAGATCCAGTCCGTGCAACTCCGTGGTTTGTCGGTACCTACGTTGCAGAACGTCAAGTGTTTAGGCTTGACGATCCAAAACAGTCTGAGATGGTACAACCATTCGACTGGACTTGCCCCAAAATGTTAGGCTGTTATTGCATCTCTTCGGCGTCTTAGGGAAGTAGGGGTGCCCGTCGCTGGATTACTCCTAATCTACAAAATAGTCCTAATTCTACTGCTATGCTACGGTGTCACAATCTGGGGTGGTGGCTTCAGAGGTACGCTTCGCCGGGGTGAAGTCATTCAAAACGACGCTCTGAGAGCTGTGTTCGGCCGCCGTCGCAGGGACTCCGTTGCCGATGTGTTTCAACACTTTGACCTGCTTGGCCTCAGGGACATATGTACCTTTCAGACTGCTCCCTTAGCATTCAAGACATGCAGTGATAAAATACCAGCTGACATCTCCTTCCCTATCACGGCGGTGAGGAAGCGCTCGACCCGTCGTCCGACCATCTTTAAGGTGCCATTTACCGTCAAAGAGTTTAGCCGCCATGCTCTGGCTTACCGTCTACCGGCTACCATCTGGGGTTCGCTCTTTCGCGAGCTTCGTTCCCTTACTTCAGCTAAAAAGTTTGCAAGTGAAGCGAAAAAGTTTCTTGCGGGGAGGGATTAAAATGTGAATATAATAATAGTACAATATGTAAATAATAGTTCGGTGTAAAAAAAAAGAAATTTTCATGGGGACTTAATATGCGCACCGTATTGTGATGTGCATGATTTTTACAATTATATGTTGTCAGATTATCCTGACACGATATGTATAATATCAGATTATCCTGACACAATATGTATAATATCAGATTATCCTGACCGTGTTATATATCAGATTATCCTTACCTTGTTATACACCTACACCTTTTATCATAATTTTTTTGGTGAGAACTTGAGCATTGTGAAACTGCAGTTCCGAAAATAAACCTCAAATGAATGTACAAATATATACGTATACATACATATGTACATATAAGAGAGCTCAAGCGTTGCAAAATTGCAGCTCCTTTAATAAACCAATAAGCCTTTACCTTTACATATTCCTAAACTGTACGATCTCCACACTGATGAAATACTCATATACGCCAGCATTGCCTTGAACACCGTACGAGCTTGTGATATGGCACAAATGGAGAAAATGCGAAATCATTTGTGTGTACAATTTAGTTCCGATGTAGCGCTTCGCACCTCTGTTTATAGAGCTCAAGTGTCGGGATAAGCCAAGGGTTGCTTACCAGAAATATCTAAAAATGCTTGTGAACAGGGAAAATGTTCTCAATGACTTTTTTGATACTCTAACAACTGCAAGAGAGGACTTTATATTTCGCTCAAAGAAAATGGCCAGAACTGAACAGCTCAACGACCGATTCGTATGGAGGGTTACTCACTTGCTAAATGGCCATGGTTAATTGTGCTTTTCTTCTGTGGTAGAAGTTTTTTTATACAACTTTTGATGTTATGGAAAATTTGTGAGACCGTAAAGGTAAAGCTTTATTGGTTTGTTAAAGGAGCTGCAATATCACAATGCTTAAGATCTCTTATTTGTCACGCAGCGGGGCTCGAACCCGCCGCCTCTGGCTTTCGACAGCCAGAGACTTAGCCGCCCAAGCCACCGCGCTGATTCGGTAGTAATTTGCTGCTTCTTAGTTTACAAAGTGAGTAGCACAATAAGAATAAAATTGTTGAATAATGATTGTGATATTGAGATGTAATAACTGAAGTGTCCGAGATTGTCACTACAATTACTGAATCATGTCAGGCTAACCGAATATGTCGGAGTTCTGATAGCGAAAATAATGGCAATAAAACGCCACCATATAATCTATTACCTCATCTGGAAAGTACACAATTATGGTTTTCCATTAGAATATATTAGCAAACTTTCAACTTTGTGGGATGATAAATACGTACTCGAATAGTATTTTCTTTTAATACAAGGAGAAAACGGAACCACCCCGCTTTCCCTGCTCTTTTCATGTTTGAGGGAGCCCCCTGGAAAACCGCCGAAATCGGGCATACCCTCACGGCAATGATGCGAATAGCAACATTCGAAAACTTGTTTTGACGTATCCTTAAGCCAACGAAAACTCACTTATATCATAATATCTGAGAAATACTGTCATTACATATCACAATGTATTTATAACAATAAAAACAACGGAACTTATATGATCCTACACAGACAAAGAGGCTTCTTTCAAATTACATAAATAAACAAAAGAAAGGAATGTTCTAATTCGATCATGTGATATATATAGGACAGAGCGAGAAGAATAGAACGAAACTTCCTGTATACAAAAACTATATCGAGTTATTTACCTGTGTCGATACCACAGTGATAGTAACAATATTGTTGTCTTCATTTGTGTTGATGCCTCCAGCAAGTATTGTTGACGTCGATGAGGGCGAGGATGATGTAGTTGACCCCATCGCAGTCAAAATGTCAGCCACCATTATTTCCTGCTGAGGGATCTGTCCAACAGCGAGATTCACATCCGAAGGCATCGGGCCGTACATGGTGTTCAATTAAGTCTACACACACAAGTTTTTTAACTCACTATAAGGATATGCGATTGACACCCACATTCAAGTTATAACTTGGAGTACTTTGAGATCTCTATTTTCTCACGAAATTGTCGAAGAGCTGATACGGACTTTCAACTCTATCATTGCTTTCGCGTCCTCCCTCCCTCCCTCCCTCTCTCTCTCTCTTTCTTTCTCTCTCGCTTTTATGGCTATACGATGAGCTACTGCGTGATCAAGTCGATAAACTTAAGTAAGTCTAATCCCGATCAAGCAGTCATACTGCAGTTGCTTTTTCTTCGGATATCTGACATTAGCGAGATATGCTTGTTGCAAGAAAGGTCCGCATGTTTTCTTAGTAGATTGGTATTTAAGGGGTTATGGTAACGGAACGTTAAGAAGCGTCAGTTTGTGGACAATTTTTAAAAAGAGCATATGTCTCAAATGAGATTTTCCAAAACCGAACGATGTGACCTCAAAGTAGAAGTTCAGCTGTCAGAACTTGATTATTACCATATACAGATGAAACCTTGTAGTTGATATCTAAGCGTTACTTTAACGCCCTTTATAACAAACACTCAATCTTCAGCAGTTATCTTCGCTATGCAATCACGGTAACTTCACAACGTCAACTTCAAGAAAAGCTTCCACGGTGAAGCATGTGAAAAACGAGCATCTTCTCTTTATGTCAAGCCCCGTCATTCAATCTTCCTGTTGTTTTCACTGTCCTGCAGTGTCGCGAAGCCAAATTCGAACACTTGGGCGGCATTAAACGCACCTAACAGAAGCAGCAGCAGCTTGTTTTCCTCTTAAGCGAGTGTTGTTATTAAGCGCTCTCTTTGCTCTGAGCTGTGCTGTGTATGTCAGGAGTCAGGAGAGAGAGAACGAACGAATCCAACTATGCTCGGTGGTGACGCCCACCGCTTCGAGCTCCGCGTCTACAATTGTGACGCAAGCCCGAGAGTTCTGGTATATTAGAATCGCACCAGCACAGTGAGCATTTCTCTCTTTTGGCTCTTTTGGTGCCGAAGCAAACGACGCGGTAGCTGTTGGACACGACACAGGCTGATCTGACATTCGTGCTTTTCTGTTTAAAAGGGAAAACTCGAACAGATAACCTCATTTCGTTTACGGCCATACGCTTTGCTACGTTGCCTTTTGTCACCGGCAAAAATGTTCATATACACTATCAAGTTTTATCGAATGAAATGAGTAACTTTTCTGGGCTTGCTAGAGGAGAGTGACTAAATCACGCTCAGTTCACGCATTTCCAATTTCGCTCAACCCCAACGACCAGAATTATTTTTTTCAGCTAATTAATAGAGGCGGACTCGTTTTCGATCTGCAAATCTCAAACAGCTTAAGAAATTAATTCAAGTATGTGAGAGTAAATTGTATTTGATTCGACCAATAGGTTTATATTGACGTGTTGACATCATTATAAACATTCATTACAATCGGTCCTATCTTACTATGTATTTTCTGTACATAATATTCGATTGGGGAAATAGAGAATTATTGGAGGAATTTTCGAAGATGGGTTTGAAATGGAAGCGGGATATACGAGTATTATACGAATACGGTATCTTTTGGTGGAGGCGAAACATGGTGGAACGGAGACAGAAGGTAATACATGCAGAACAGCGGAATGAAAGAGTATTGAGACTGAGTAGAGTTCTCTAGTAATGATGTTCCGAATCGGTCTGCTTTTTTGAAAGATCGCTTAAATTTGAGTGAAGAAGCCTAAATATGGGCTCGGTTTATTTATTGTGTCAATATCGATACTTTCCAGACAAGTTTCTATTGGTATCCGCGTTGTCGGACAGCAGAGTTCATCCAGGCTGAATGACCCTTTTTCATTCTGTCCTTGATTGGCTGCTTGACATAAGCCTTATGACCGATTACGAGAGCCTTTTGAAATGTATTTATGTAGTTGAATGTTATTGAAATGCATGAACTACAAGGTTACTAATGAATCGTATAAGCTTTTACGTATAAAATAATTAATGAGGTGTTGTATAACTTAGGACAGGGGTCCAACGATTTATTTCGACAGCTCTCTTGGTTGCGGATATGCTAATGATTTCTTAGTCTTGTACCACCTAATTCATATACCATTTCTTTATAGTCGTTGTTCTACAGATTTTATTAAAGTAATAATTTATTTACACAAGTTGTGTTTATGGCGGCTCAAACCAAGGAGCCCCTAAAAGGAGCTCTCTTTAGATCCGTCTGAGGGCTAGTCAAACAAAGGGGGCTCCATAAAGCTAGAACGGAAGATTGTAAGCTTTGGGTAAAAGTTAAGGCCAGTGTACTGGCTGACCTATCTAATTACTGTATCCCAGAGAGAAGCGCACTGCCCACTTCCACCAACATCAACGGTCTGACAAGCCACATTAATGACTTTTTTTTAAAAGAGGAAATTTTCTTCAAACGCACGGGCACCACCAGAGACATTCCGATTTCCATGAAAGTGGGCCGATCCAGTGCAGGCTTGCCGTGGATGACAAAAGGCCTCTGCCTGCTAAAACCACATTAATGACTTCAGGGTGTACGAATCCGGCAAGCGGATACGTCAGATGACTTGGATTAATGACTTGGAAGATCATAAGTGATCATAACGTTTCGATTATTGCCATATCCGAGACCAGCTCCATGCTGGCGAATCCACCTTTACGAAGTTTATCGTAATTACTGGACTTTAGTGTCAACATTTGTGACCTTTGCTCCCTCCGCGATTACTACTCTGACCTATTAATATCATACGGATTCCACAATCTAATAAACAAAATCACCCGCACTGGTCCCTCCGGTTTTAGCTCCTGTCTCGCTCATATCTGGACCAACTTACCAGTTGTGTCTCTTATTAACTCTGGAATAACACATACTAAATTCAGTGATCCCTCCGCCTTCGTAAAAACCCACAATACTCAGTTACGCAGCAACAGAACTATTAATAATTGGTCTAATATCCGCAATTGCCTCAAAAGTCTCGATTGGTCTCCCCTCTTCGGATTTCTTAGCGCTCAATCAGGGGGACCCCGTAATGTACAAAATCAGTAAATACACCAGGTTGCCTATTGCGATTGCCTATTGTCTGTCATTAATGCCGTGCTTGGGAGGAAGGGACCCACCTCTTCTCATGTTTACTCTGGGGTTAAACTTCTTTGATACCTCTGCTGTCTCCGAAGCTCTCAATGAATACTCAACTTATCGTCTTGCGTCTATATTCCTTCACATCGATCGTATACCGTCCCCTCCAGCTTCCCATATACACCACTATCTCGTTTCTCCTTTACATGTTGTCATGGGACACCATTTCGGCTTACCAAGCACCCTCCCGATAGTACGACTCTCTGAATGTCTACGCAGAGCAAAGGACTTGCACAAGGCTTTTGAGTCTGTTTCTTCAAGTAATTCCATGCCTTCAATCTCTCCAAAAATCCTGCGAACCTTGCACGCCATTTCAGGTCAAATCACGAGTAACCAAATTAGCTTAGGTGTCCCCCACGGAAGCCCTCTAGGTCCCACACTTTTCTCTATATTCATTAACGATATGTCAATGTCTGTCACCAGTGCAACATACTCTTCTACGGAAACGATACCTCTCTGTTTATAAATGGAAATGGTCCTAAAGAATTATTGCCTTCTTCATGACATTTAGAATTTCCTATTGTCTTGAAGATTTGGCCTCAACTGTGCCAATCACACAACTGAGCCATTTTTCGAAAACATTTTACCAACAATATTTTACCATTTCCTATTCATATTACTTTTACCTACTGCTGTCCTATCTTCAGAATTATCCACGGGTTCTCCCAGATCCTTGGAGGACTGGTGACCTGCTTGAATAGACTCGCAGCAATCCCACTTATTATTAAAATTATTATTGCTAGCGACTTGCAGAAAAACGCTGGTCGCAATACTTTTGTAATGCGTGGTTCTTCCTTTTGGAACTCACTTCCTGTTTGTATTTGTACGTTAAATACTTCTGAACCCAATTTAAATTCGTCTTAACAAAACATATTTTTAAAGAGCTGGGCCCTTTGGCCCTGGGCATTGCACTGCTCTCTTACTCACAATATATCCTAAAGCTCCCCGGCAATATATGTATAAATAACAATAAAGATTTTTTTTACCGTCTTAGGATTGCTTCATTAATTATTGTATATACTGAGGCGCATGAAAATATGAAAAATAATATTGCTTGAAGAAGACATGAAATCCTTCTTCCATCAGGTGCCCGAATTTGTTTTCTGGAATAAGTCAAATATAGTTTCTTATGTGTTGAATCTCCATGTCTCGTTGCTCGAGAAGAAGGTCGGGTCAGTCTGTTGCTTCAATAAACACAACTGTTGTGGTTTATAGCTTTATAAGTAAAAGGTTCTTTCTGAGCAGATTCAGCATTGATAGAAAATATATAACGAACTGTCGTTGTCATTTAGATAAACAAAAAGTGTCAATTTGCATTTTCAAGGGGTCCGTCTTATGAAGCAATGCCGAAAGCAGTACCGTGGACTAAGTTAAATGTTGGATGTGGGTCAGCCCGGAAAAAAAATATAGCGACGAGGGTAAAAATTTTATTAAAAAGAACAGAGAGCAGGAGGAGACCACTGTCGTGCGCAACTCTTCCAGAGTATTCCACATAAGAACTTCAACGATACGCCGCAAAAGAAATACTTCTCCAAGGCAACGGTAACTACCAAAGTTGCTATGTTTAACCTATTTGATGATTCTATCGTTCTTGGCAAATCTACAAAACCAGACTCGCAAGGTATGTAAGCTATCACAATATTCCAAGTAATGAATAAGCGGACTTTCTGATAATGCATCTTTGAACATCTGCATTTAGGAAATTACAATTACAAGCTACAATCTACCCTAAAAAGTCGACGACTTGAACGTTCAAGAAATTGAGACTAGTCTAAATAAGATATTTGAGCTTCCAGCATTAGGAAACTATATATCGAACACTAGAAAATGCCATATCTATCACAGTTCAATTTTAGATAGGTTTTCAACACTCCTCTTCTGCAATATTTACATCGATTAGGCAAGATTCCTTCCATAAGATCGACAAAGAAAAAACATCACAGGTCAAGGAAGACTTTTTACGAAGGCAGCAAAACCCGAGCGCATTTCGAAACGATAACGTTGCACTCGATGCAAAAAGATAGATCACCGTAAAAACACGTGTCCCTATCGCAACTTAACTTGCGACGAAACTTACTGACGAAATGGAAAGACGTATATTATATTAATTGGGTGTAGAAATGCAAGGAAAAAGCAGAATCCGAGACTATTCAGTAGATTCATCAATATCCAGGACATCAGTTCTGGACATGAACTCTTCATGATGTTGAAATGAACATGGCAAACGTCATAATGAATGCAGGATTCAAAATATCCGCTACGCCACTACAATTAAATGACTTTTGATGATGATAAGATTTCAAACCTACTAATCAACTAATAACTGCAAATGGTGAAATTGATAGACCAAACTCGCCACGTTCTCACATATGTAACAATGGGAATGGAATAAAAAATTACTACGTCAATACCTCTTGTACAATCCCCAAATAGCCGTTTTGCTTGGGAGAAATTGGCTCCGTGAATTAAAAATGAATATCCAATATGAAGACAGATTCTAGAACATTTTATCAAAATTCGCACGAATAACAGCCTCATACATAGAAAACTGCCCGATCTTTTTGCAATTAACATCAGTTTCAAAAACTATATTAAAGCCAGACCAGCACCATACGCAACTGCCCAGACGATTTACAAGATCTACTCCTATTAAAACCACCGAGCAGATACGTCCAGATATTTAAATGATATTTAAACGAACCATGATACGAGAATAAAATTACTAAATAAGGCCGGGAGACTATTGTGTTACAAAGTCTGTAATAGATCCTATTCAATATTGATAGATTCGATAACGAACTACCGTAGTCGCTTAGATAAACAAGAACACTCTCATGATACTCGCTGTTAATTTATATTAATTTCTGGAGATAATGTATATGTAGGAATTGTTGTTAAAGTTTGAGGTTTATTAGATGAAGTTTGTATGCATCGGTTTTTCCTTTTATCTCAACGACTATGGGATGACTGCCTGCTCAATTCGCACATCAAAACCGAAATATGGAACCTACACACCTACTACTGTGAATGTAAAAGAGTGCTAAGGAGGAGGCTGACCCACTCCAGCCGAGAGAACCCTGGCTTGACTATTGATGAGGACGATCAAGCCGCCGAAATGATTGGAGCCGTTCTCGTGAATGAATAATAATGCAGAGAAGTGTAGTATCGATCAAAATAGCAGATGTGGAGTAGGAAATTTACCACGACTATGATAAAATTAATAATGATCATGATACGTGACAATTGCATTATCAGACGAAGTTAATTATATGAACGATCGAAGTTGTGAAGACGTGAAACAGTGAAGAATGACACGTTGAAGGCAAAGACAAGTCAAAGAAAGTTTAGGTGAATATTTGCAGTTTGCCAAAGGCTAACAACTACTCGTATGCGGCTGTCCCAGATGTGACGGATGCATGATCAGAGCGATAGCTAGGAGAGGAACCAAGATTCCGCAACCGTCAGAAGCTCGTAAGTCGACCAACGATAATGAAAAAGTTAAGCAAGGAAGGCGAAAGCCGCTGGAGAATCAGATGGACCAGGTGGCCTCAAAAGGCAGTATCGGCCCCAGACCACCCCATGGCACGGCATCGGCAGAATTTGGCAGTCTCCCCCTCCCCAGGAATGGACAAGGATCAGCATCATTGCAGGTCGTCCGCGAGGCCCCGGAGTGAGCGACGGACTATTTTGCACTGCCACCCAAATGTCACTCTCAGCGAACTAATAACAGCAGCGCTGCAGGGCTGGATCAGAGATTGTCGGCCGAAAACATTAGGACAGAGCCGCCGGCAACTGGAATCTGAACCTTTTGAGGTAGCAGGATTTTATGCTATGCACGCGCTGGTAGTCATGCAGGCCTAACGAGGCCGTCCAAGTGGCGGCGTCTCGGTTTTGTAACGTTTCAAAAAATCACCCGCGCGAAAGATCTCCCATTATAGAGTGCTCCTCTCGTAGTTGCAGTCGACTTCAACTCGCATGTCCAGATGAGTTTCGCACCCTTCGTAGTATAGTTACTAGCATTTTTGTATCAAACTTTTAGCCGGGGCAAATATGGTACATAAACAGGAATAACCCTGTATAGCAATTTCATATAGTACGTGCTAATTGTCATCGAAATGCTGGTCCCTGAGAGTCCGACCCCTCCAGAAAAGAACACTGGGCAAGCACTAAATCAGTGGAAATCAAAGCCAAGGTGGCAACATTATTCTCAATCCCTCGCGAAATCGTATGCATTCGTATGCAGAGGTATTAACGGACGCTCAATCATCGTCAGCCGCCATGAAAAGCCGGCCCCCGTCCTGCAAGGTAGCTTCAAACACTCAACGGTGCGCACACAGGCTGGCTGTGCTATATTCTGGACTGAAACCGCTTCTGGAGAAACAGTGCCGGCGCACACACGGGCATGTCCGCCAACAGTTTATCGTATGTCAGAAAGAGCGGCTACTCAAGCAGGCAGCCGAGGAACCGTTCAGGTGGATACGACGAGCAAGACCGCCTGCGTGCCCGCTCAATGTCTCAATGCTGATTAAACACTTCAGGGACGTGTGCAGCCACAAACTCAGTTTCACACACAGTGCTGCTCCGGGATAGTCTATGGGATGGGGGTGGGAGAACTATAATGAGGAAAATGATCGTAACCGAATTCTTCGGGTTTGAGGTTCTGAGACTCTGGAGCGTCTACAGTCCAACACGGCGGGGGTCCCGACCAAAAACATAGCGAGCACTTGGAAGCAGGGCGCCAGCTCGTTCTCGTGTTGGACCATTCTCTTCAATGCTTGTTTGTGTGAAGGCCGCCTGCCAGACAAATGGGGCGACGCTCTTCTCTGTGTTATTCGGAAAGGTAAAGGCGATCCCCAGTTGCCGTCCTTTTGAAGAGCAATCAGCAGAGGAGAAGAAGTAAAGGTAAAGGTTTTATTGGTTTTATTAAAGGAGCTGCAATTTTACAATGCTTAAGCTCTCTTATATGTCACGCAGCGGGGCTCGAACCTGCTGTAGGTATTGCTACAAACTGCTGGCTCTCCTTGTCACCCAACGATTAGACACATTCTTGGAGCCCTGCAAATACATACCGCCTGAACAACATATATTTCGAGCGAGGCATTCTACAATCACCGCGTCTAATCTGCTGCTGCGGGAGGTCCATCGAGTGCTCAATCATCCAAGGAGGGCCTTACATGTGGTATACGTGGACTTCCAAGTCCGCTTTTGATACAGCAGCTCGTGATACGATTGCAGAGTGCGGCACCCAAATAAACATGCTGCGACTTATAATATGTACGTGAGGTCCGGCTAATGATCGATCTGAACAAGACAGAAGCGATGATAAGTTTGCATACCTCCTGCAACACTTACGCGTGTTCTAAATGCGGTGAACCATGTGAAGGAATTGCATACGACGAAGATGATGACCCCGACTCACTATCAGTCGAGGCTCAGTGCAACTTCTGTAGATCTTCCTGTACTTGAAAATTAGCACCGTTGGGGTCTACAACAATCACATCGAACTGATGCACATTACTTGAAAGAGTAATGACCAACAAGAATATTGATATGCACCTTGAGTAGCAAGTACTCCAGTGGGATTTTAACGAGGGAACAAAGAGCAATATGGGCTGCAAATATATTTTTTCCATGCGATTTGCTCACCAAGCTACGTGTCTTGCACGGGGTACAACGATTACCCAAAATATGTGAATAATTTAAAAATAAAATTTGGGTCTCTTAATTGATTGTGTGCGGTTGACTCGTCTGGTTCATGGTATAACAAATGAAACTCAAACTGATAAACAAATTAGGTGAGGGAATCCAACTACGGGAATTTGGCAACGGCGAGAAACTATGGGATAAACTTTTGTGAATGATGACATAAATGTCAGTCTTGGTAGAATTCAGAAACACATGAATTGCTGTAGTTAATACACATGAATTGCTGTAGTTAATACACATGAATTGCTGTAGTTAATACACATGAATTGCTGTAGTTAATACACATGAATTGCTGTAGTTAATACACATGAATTGCTATAGGTTATAGGTTTGAAGGGTCATTGGTCAAGTAACAGCTTTTTGTTTGTCACACCCACTGCCAAACCTCAAAATCGGTGATAATGAGTCAGCGAGGTATTTGTAAGGATTGTTAGCTTCCCGATTCCTGAAGTTAATTTGCTCCCCGGGTTCGTCCGGAGTCGTTCGTGGCGATGTCCGAAGATAAGAGACCTCCTCTTGTTGGACCAAAATACCTCAGTTCGTTGGCAAGAAGCATAACCCTCCTTACTATTCTTGTTCTGAGATTGCTTGGTGGTTTAAATTTTAATTGGCCACTCGTTTCAAGCAAGCGGAACTTTGTGAATATAGAGTGTGAAATATTGTGTTGGATAGAACAGTTGTATTCGTGGCAGTTGAATGCAGCCACAATTGTGTTGAAACGTGCAGAAGAGATGTACTCTTGTGAAAAATAAATACAGGTGTCTGCTGTGAACATGCCAGTACACATGTAGAGATATAGAGAGACGCCGGTGTGTTCATGTAGAGAGATGAAACCGTGTCCTCCTTGCGTAGTTAGGCGCTAGGTGTAAGCCGTTAGCCAACCATCCGACAGGGTAGCATGCGTACACTTACACTATACGATCCTAGCCACTGTGAATTAGGGAGTAAGGATTGCGATATCGCGGACCCCCTTCGCCCACATAGAGCACTGTCTGGTGTCAAATATGAAAATGAGAACTAGAGCTGTTTCATAACATCTTGAGTTTTATTTTGTCAATCCACACATTTCGAAGGTTTTCTTGCGTTATGTACAGTGTTAATCGTGATCGGGATTAAATTACGTAAGCCCGTCACAAAAGACTCTTAAATATCTTGACAGGTATGCCTAAACGTGCATACCAACTAGCTACTCCAAACGACGTTCGACAATTACATGTATAATTAAGGAAAACTAAAGTAACAGTTGTCTTCCAGTTCTCTTTGTCCATTCAGGCTTGAAGTTCAAGAACAGTGTGCCCCAAACTAGGAATTAATTTGTTGAAAATGCAGGTCATTCAAAGTACACTTTAAAATCATATTTGTAACAAAGCTAAAAGTTATTACTTGACGAATATAGCACTCCACATACGCAGATGCTCGCCGAGTGATGACTGAACGAATATCAAATTCAGATACTACTTAGGTATGCACATTTTACCAAATTGATAGTGGGTTCTTGAGATAAACATTGATCTTGTGTACATAATCTGCTTTATATTTATGCAAAAAAAAAATCAATTACTGAAATCAATTCCAGCTTAGTTTTGCCAAGCCCGTCCAATCTATAACGATGGAAATATACCGGTTCTTTCAACCGATACCTTGCTGTTTATTAAATCTTGTTGAAATGTATTTTCTTCGGTATTATTTTAGGGGACAGGTTTATATTGACGAGAGTAATAACCATTATTAATATAGCGGTGCGATAATTATCCTACTATTTGAGATAAAGGTTTTTAGATGAGCAGTGAGTATAGCCCCCGGCTAAGAACGAGGAGTGTGCTCCTGATTGATACAGCTTCCTTGATTAGTACCCGTAGATCCTGCTTGGGTTGCGCCCGCACATACTACTCCCCCTGAAGGATTAACATGGCCACCCTGAACGCTTTGGCCTGTATGATAGGCAACCGTAGAATTATGGTTGTGGTTACCTGCAGGAGGTGTGAGGTCTACGCCCATAACATTGCATACCCACCGGGCCATATCAACACGACGATGTTCGGCTCTTGCCAGCCATTCGTGCCCTGCTAAAGTTTTGAGATCACCCCGCTCTGAAGGATTACGTTTCAGACATCTGTCAACAAACAACTTGAACTCGGCTGAAAAGATACCAGGTGTTGCAGGCACCGTAGGCGGAGCTTCATTCACGATATAATCGAGCAGTTCAAAGATCGACATGGCTCGAGGAGGAGCTACTGATGATCCTATACCACCTACAGTGGTGTCGCCATCTCCAGGGTTTGTCAACGATAGTGCAGTCGGTCCTCCTCCAAGGCCTCCAATGCAAGAATCGCTACCTGCTCAATCAATAAATTAGTAAAGTATATGAAGAATTCTCATATATATACCGAAGTCACAAGAAATTCAGAAATACGAAAACTGTGGATGGATATTAGCAGTTAGCAGCAGAAGTATAACCGGAAAGTTATGAGAAAGCAATACGGTGAATTGCCCTATTGGTATAGGCAAGAGTATACTGAGATAGTTAATACGATTGCGCTGAGATTAAGTGTTGTGCAGTAAGATAATATTTGAAGGATAGATAACGAACAATGTCATAATGGGTTGATCTTCGGGGCAGTTGGTACATATTATTTAAATACTATTATATTATGTGGATCATTTATTTGGACATTGTATTATTTATTATTAATAAATTCAATATTAAATTGTCCAGCCAATCGGACGGGTAGACGATATTGGATTCAGAAAACCTAGAAAAAGTGAATGAAGGGCTGCTTCCCAGTGATGCATCATATTTTCGTCTCACCTGTCTGCTGATACGTTGAAGAGGTAGAAGAAGCTGGTGTTGTAGCTCCAAAGATGGCCGCTAACTCTCTGTGGTCCGGTGGAGGAATAGGATACCTGCCAATAGCCATCTCAACGAGAGATAATCCAAGTGACCATATATCTGACTGAACAGTATAATGCGTTCCCTGGAGACGTTCTGGAGCCATATATGATCTGTCGAGAAAATAGAACAAAATGTTAAACATAAAGTAAGGAACGTTGTGTCTAAACGTGCCTATATATTAGAATAATAATAGAATGATCAAAATTTATTTTTATTTACAATAATTTAACACGCTTCGCACCGTCATACGTACACTGACAGTTAGACGACTGTGAAACCATGTTATGGTTCCAATTAGGTCAAGTCACAAGTTACCTTTTTATCAAAATACATTTTTTATTTAATTTAATCACACTAAATGCAATCTTAGCACGTGAATCTTAGCACGCACACACTAATCGTAAACGACGCGAGTCAAAAGGGATTTGGACAGCTAGAAATGGTAGATGCAGTGGACTTAAAGCAAATAAGGTAATAACGAGAAGGACAACTAACCTGGTCCCCACGAATGAATTGGCCATCGAATCGATTAGCTGTCCGGATACTCCGAAATCGCAGAGTTTGATCTCACCACTTGAGTTAACAAGAATATTTGAGGGTTTGACGTCACGATGCATGATCTGATGTTTTTCTCTAAGGTAGCTAAGACCTTTCAGAACCGACATTGTAACCTAGAGAATAAGCGGATAACCAACATTAAAAAGGTTCAATCACTGCATATAGAGTTGCCTAGCTCTTTCTTTGGCGACTAGTCGGTACCTATAAATTTTACTGATAATACTAACAGAAAGATTATAAAACAATAGACGAAAAATATGTACATGATTTTTGAGGACATTTGCCATAAGATATCGTTCACTCGGTGGTTAACTTCATTAGCAAATCGACAAGCCTCAAGACTGCCCCTGATAATATATACCTTTGTTTGTGGATTTGAATCAGCCATTACGCTAACACGAATTACACTAGCCGCTCTTCAAACATTGGGTATCTGGCAAATCGATGTTGCATTTGCTCGCAGTTCCCTTACTAAAATGAGCTCTTAAATATTCATGATTAATCGCACGATATTAAATTTACGCTTTACTCGAAGCTTTTGAGACTGACTCCTACCAAAGGTGCAGAAATGAGCCCAAGCTATGAACCGGTGGTAGCACTATTTTTTTCAGGCAACATACATCTGTAACTTTCCTTACCAAAAACATTTGGCATATAGCAATGTATGTAATGATATAGTAATAATATAACACACAATACTGCATAACAAAGAAACCGAACTATTAATGCTTCTGCTCTGCATTGATTCGATTAAGATGATTATATCGGTCAGTCGGTGCACAGAGTTCGATGACTCTTTCACAGGTAGTTTTCAAGGAATCCTATAGTCTATATTGATTATACCTGAGAAAGTAAATAGCTCTCACAATTTTGAACTCGTTTTTCGTGTTCTTTATAATAGAAATAAAAAAAATGTATTTTGCAAAATTTTTCAGTTTACATATAATTGATTTTTTTTTACATTACGGACATGTACCTTGCCCAATACGTCCTCTGGTATGCGGTGCGCTCGTCGTAATACGAGATCAAGAGATCCTCCATCCATATATTCCATGCAAACATTGATCTCACCGTCACTATAGAATGATCCGTAGAAACCCACAATATGAGGAGAATTGCATTCGTCCAGCACCTAAAAAAAGATTACGGTACACCTAAATAACTGGAATGAATGCCAAGTCCAATCGCTTGTAACACATATAAGTACATTACACCATAAGTCTATATCACCCAGGATATAGCACAGCATAGTGATGAGGGTTTATTTAGTGCAGATCCTATAATACTTCTGCTAGGTTTCATATTTATAATATATATATTTGGTTTGATGATTAGGTCCGTAGCAGTCCATTTTCAGGGGTCTTTCTGCCCGCGCATGTGTCAAACATAACACACTATCAAATCAAATGAAAACCGACATTTGTGCCAGAGATCGAGATCCGTGACATGTTTGAACACTTTGCCATTATGATGAATCATTAAACGGCTCACAAAGCGGACTGTATACAAACGCATAGCAAATGAATAAAACCAGATTCAAAATGTATTTATCAAGAAATAACCCGAATGATTGGAATCCGAGCGAGCTTGAATATTATAGTTAAGTTCATATTTTTAAATTTTTTTATATTTCTGAAATTTTTGTGGTATATATATACACATAATTTTATGTTTAATGGGGTTAATTCATCATTCTGTTGCGCGTACTTGGCTTGAATTTTATTTTGGGTAACTTGATCTACCTTAAGCTCTCGAATGATCTGGTTGCGTATCGCAGGCTTCACCTCAAGGTGGATCATTTTGCGAGCCATTATGAGACCCGATGGACGATGAAGGACCTGAAATGGAAAAGAACCTTCTGTCAGAAATAACTATTTCAAGTGCTCCAAGGTCTACATATACATAGGATACTTTAAGACACATCAATGGCATCTATATACTTTATAATTCATTGTATGCGCGAAATTGCCTTTCGAGCACGGGCAGGTCGTCCTTCTGCTGCCAGATGTAGGTATATATACTGGTATCTTCGTGTGATACTTAATGTTTTACACAGAACACCCGGTCACAGTCCATTACAGCAGAGGGCAGAAACATCTAAAGCCCGAGAGCTCAGTAATAGCATTACACTGTTGTTATGGCAAAAACCAACCAAATATATAATATTGTAAATATATATGGACGCTGGTTCAAATGTTTACTGAATAAAAAAGGCATGGAAGTTGAATATGATACAAAAAATGGGATCGTAAATTGTTGTAAATCAATAAGGACGTTAAATACAGAAGAATGCTACATATCAACCTAGATTTATTCGGGTCGATTTTCACATTAAAGTAGTCATTCAACTACAGATTACTGGAAAAATTTCAACGATATCCTACGTTTGTTAGAAGGACGAAAGGAGCGCTCGACAGCCACTGGCTTCGCGCCTATGTATAGCTATCGACACATATATTCTTGCGGAACACATCATTTATCCGAATTTTGTAAATATGTGTTGTATATTACCACACATGTGTTATACACAATATTACGCCCTTGTGGGAGGCTTGACGGCTAAGCGGGAGGGCCCTCGCGGGCGTGTCGTTCAGTATCCTGTGGCGCGGCTGGCAACCGACGTGCAAAGGCGGCGGTGGCCATTTGCGGGGCACGATCCCCGTAAAGGCCGTAGCTGTGGGCTCCAGCCTCAGGGACCCCGGGGTGGAGCCCACGCAGAATTGGAGAGAGGGAGAAAGAGAGAGAGACAGGTCATCCAGCGCAGTACTAAGGGACGAGACGGGCAGAGCGTGGACCCACGCCTCTGCACCTGCCCGGTTGATCGCGCGAAGGTGAACCCCATCGGCTTCGTGTGTCACCGACGCCAGGGGGGCAGTCTCATGTTCCTGATGAACGACGCCAGATAACTCCCGGGGTGGAACTCAGGCCCGGATGTCCGTCTGCTTTAGGTCGTACCCTGTCGTCAAAGTCGTGGAGGGCTGCAGCCTCGGTGCTAACGGGCCGGTCCTGAGCAAGTGGTGCAGGCGTTCCTCTGAGGTGCAGGACCGAAGGAGGAAGAATCCCTGATGCGCCCCAAGCAGTCCGTCGATCATTACCAAGCTCTTCTCTAGACAGTCGTCGAGGTGGGGCCATATCTGTGAGAGGGACGCCGACGTGCTCAAGCGAAGACCTCTGGGTGAGGCGGTACCTAAAAAGCCACGTCCGGAGGTCGGGGTGGGAGTCCAAGGAGAAGATCTCGCACTTCGCGGGGTTGAGGGTAAGGTTGCTGGGCCTTTCGTAATCTAGTATTCCCTGGAGGTCGGTAGCCATAGTTGCCGGATTGCCCGCCAACGTTCTGTCAGTCACGTGCGGGACGTTCTTACAGTCTGCGTGAGTGGGACCGACGTGACGGGGAGACGGCGGACGTGACACCGGCCTGGAGCTCGACATCGGTGAAGGCCGCGCAGAGCCTCGCAACCCGAGCCATGGTACTCGGGAGAGCTAGGCAGTAGGCAAACACCGGTATGCTCCCGAAGGACGTCACCGTAAGTGGCCTGCGGGCGTGCTCCAGGCTGGGCGCTCAAATGATGAGCCCATGGACTCCACCGGCTGGGGTACAGCCCGAGAGAGCCTCGTTGGTGCTCGTGGCGAGCGTGGTCCTGCACGAAGGGAGGGAGAGGGCGGATCGCCACGTTGAATAGCCAGTAGGCCTGCGAGTGGATGCTGGTTCGGAGGGTGTCAAGCGCACGTCCTTCGTTTGCTGTAGGTGAACGGAAGAGCGCCCGGAGGAGACGTCGTTGGTGCCAATGTAGTTTGGAGAGCCTTGCTTCCCTGGGCGGATGCAAGTGTGGAACTATGAAATCATCGCTAGCCCTTAGTGACTGGACAGCGGGGGATCGCAGCGCAAAGGAAAGTCGAATTCTCGTCGTTACCAAGCAAAAGTTTTGGCGCCTTTAGACATAGTGCATGTTTTGTTTTCAGCTGCTGCGTTCGAACAGCAGTCCATTTGTTTTTTTCCGCCCTAATTAAGTCTGTGAATGGGTTAGATAGAGTCAAGTAAATCGCATAGTTGACAGCTCTTGCGTAACTTCAGATTAGGTAGTTAAGGATAAGCTTTCCTCAAGTTGAGTTGAACTTGCGCAGTAATTTGGTGTAATTAACCAGGAAAGCACTCATTGGATTATCGCTTCACCTTTGGTCTGTGTTGATTGATATCTTATTATAATCCAACAAAAAGCTATCCAATTAATTTGAATACTTAAAATATTAGATATTTCAATTATTCAAATAAACTGAATAAGTTTTCTTTGGATTGTTTTCTAGGAAGAATTCTATTTGCAGCAGTATGCGCAATACTGTAACACTTATGATATGCAATTTTTCACACAAAGACATGTTTCGCGCACAGCACAGGTTTTGCCATGACCTAAGTTAGGTGTGGTAGTGACGTAACACGAATAAGTACAGAGAAACGTTTGATGATAGAGGGGGATAAGAGTCAAATCCAAAACAAAGTCCATAGGTAAACGTGATGTAGATCTCAAACAATCAGGTCGAATAATAAAGAACAAGGAGCAATTAGATGAGCATTTCGGTCTAACCAATACAAACAATCGAGGAGGATTTTTATTATACAATATAAAATAATTGCGCACTTGGAAAACAATCATCACATGTTTATGTGTCGGAGAACTTCACCGTTGTGTGTACATAAGGCTCTGTAATTTACCCGATTTGAAGCTAGTGAACGGTATGGTATCTATTTATAACCGCATAATGGGACTATTAGAGATCGAATGAAAGCCTACCATAATGATAGACTAAGTCGAAGGGCCAAAAAACTTATCTTCCGCACATACATTTTTTAAAACCATCAACTGTTGTCGAAATAAGCACTGCAAACAATTACGTTTTACCGAAATTACATTATAGTATTTGCGAAAACGAATAAAGAATACTGGATGCATTTCATAGGTCTGCCTTTTTTGTTGTTTGACGTAGATGAATCGCATGGCTTAAATATGAGATACTGAAATGGACTTAAGCTTCGTTTGTTATTTTAGATGGTTGGTGGACGAAAACATCCTGTAGGGATGAAATGCTTAACATCCAAAATTAGTACTATATACTAATTTTGGCTGTTAACCATTTAAAGCATAAAAATAGGTTGAGGCCCTGACCATTAGAGGACTTTTAGTAGGAAAAATGGTATTTACTTTATTTTAAATACATAAGGCGATTAATTTGTTTAATATTTTAAGCGGTAAAACGTTGTATTATAATGAGCTGGCCAAGTTGTGAGTGGTTAATATATCAAGACTTTGAAATACAAAAATATGTGCAAACCTAATAAATAAGCCTTATTTTCTTATTCTTGGACCACTCGACAAATTAGGTTGCGGTGGGTTTTCTCAGGTGAGCTGTTTGAAATAATTTCTGCCATTGACTGGTAATAAATTAAGGGGCTCTTTGGAGACACTTTGGAGTAAGACAATGGTAATAAACGTAAGCAGAGTTAGCTTCAACATTTAAATACACTTACAAATAAACTCGGTAACTACCTTTGTAACGACCCCGCCGTTGCCAGCACCAAGTTCGCCAAGACTATCGAAGTCCTCGGGGCTGAGGTCCTTGTCTTTCCCCTTGACTCGTTGTTTTTGGAAGAGAAAGTCGGCCAAGCGTGTGCGCTGCTTTTCATCTAAGTCTAAACCCTCAAGACTACGACGAACTGCATCCACCTAAAAGTAGAAGAGCAGTACACGAAGAAACAATCAGTTTTCAAAGATGCTCGAACAAACCGTAAGCCACCTATGTTGACTTAGAAAAAAATGAACATCGTTCACATTTAACTTTCGCTTCTCTGGAATTGCCAACCACATTCGCACAGACACAATACACGACCCTGCAGAAAACGGAGAAACCGATTTTTTCAGAGACTCAATTTCCATTGTTGTGTAGAGCTCGAAAAACTAAGCAACTTCGATATTTTAATGTTTGGCCGATTCTCCATCGTTATCGAAATTCGATAGTTATGTGAAGCATAACTGAACAATATGTGCAAATTGAAATCAAGTAATGAATTTCTTCATATAGGTTTTCAATCTTCACACGTCCTGGGCACAAGACAATCTGCAAATTACTTTTATCAATCTAACTGTTGCAGTTAGTAGAGCAGTTGCCATACTGAGATCTGATGAGACTTATCTTTGTATTGGACGTTTGCCGCTTGCGATTCTATCGTGCACAGCTATGAAGTGACCCAGAAGTCACTTCTGTTTACAACATTCAATGAAGAAGTTTTTTATATCCTTAACATATACCTGATTTTTTTTACTATAGCGTTTTTTTCGTCATGCCGGGCCTACATTCGAGACTGTCGACACATATAAAACATAGGTAAATAAATTCAAAGTTAACGCTCTTTAGAGTACAGGATATAGTGTAGGATTACTGAAAATGGTTATTCGACTTACAAGAACCGTTCTGCCCGACCATGCTTGTTGTGTTACGGTAATACGAGAAACGCGATTTGTTCTCTTTATTTTAAGACAACAACGCGCCTCTCGTATAACCGTAATACAACATGCATGGTCATTCGGTTCTTACAAAATTTGTTTTCTATTATATATACTAAGCCAGCTGCCCTACGAGGCCGCACACATAGAAAGTTCATCCCAAGTAGATACCATTGACCTTCTAGCTCTTATTTTCAAAACGCAATAACAGATTGCAAAACAATCTGAATGATATATATATATATATACGTGATTAAGTTCAAGAACTGTTTTCATATTCTAATATAAAATATTATTATACATATTACAAACAACGGCTGCAAAAGACACACCTGTTCTCCGCCAAAACCTCCTGATGTTATGGAATCACTCAGTGGCACTCCTCCTCCATTAGTTTCTCTGGAAAGCAAAAATTTCCATTCAATTAAAGAAATATATTCGCAAATGACTACACTAGATGTCCTTTGAAATCTGCCCGGCTCTATTTGGGTAATTTATTTCCAGAGTATAGGGTACCTGTCCTAAGATCTGTTTCAGTAACTCTGTTTGTAGGGTTTGAGCTAGGTTATAGAAAAGCGACTTTATCACGAAACTAGCTTCCAACGAGGATAGTTAATCTAAAAGAGTTCTTATTGCTTGAAAATATAGACTATAAATGCACATGGCCATCCAATAATTCTATTTATGCAAGTTAAATTGTATTATATGCATCAAACATATAATAATGATTACTGTCATCATCTATGATTCAATTAATTCTATGATCGTATACGGTTCTGTCAATGAAGTGGAACACACGATGAGATTTTAAAACCAATTATTAGTGACAACCATAAGTATAATCTATAAGACGTTAAATGAGGTTGTATCGCCAGCTAAGCCTATGTATGAAATGCAACAGTAAAAAAATATATGCAGAAAGAACTATGAAGTACACAGTTCAAATTAATTCAATTGACCAGACTCATTAATCTACCCATAGCTAACAAGAAGCATCATATTTTAACTAACAAAATAGTACTCAAGGTTAGTAAAGACACCGGCAATGCATGTACTTCGTTAACTTTGAGCGATCATCGACAACAATATTCATGCACTACTTCATTCGTTCCCAATCTAACCTAAACCGTCTAGGACCGAGTCCAAGTTATGATTTAGTTGCAGTTACACTGTTATCCTACCACACGACTCACGTTACTCTGTTGCAATTATTCACGTTGTAATTATTCCAATATTAGTTTAACTCGCAGCATTGTTCTACTCATTCTATTACTTTGCTGCGTCTATGCCATTATTCAGCTTCAGTTCCTCGATTACACTATTTTAGTAATTCTGTTTACTCACTGCAGTTACGAATGAGAGAACATGGAGCAATATGAACAAAGATTAGATCTTTCACAAACGCACAGCCTTTTTCGGTTGTTCGGTATCAGGTTTTACGGTTTCAAAGATCTGACTATTTTTCGAATTCCCGCTGAATATTCGATAGTATCGAGGAAAGGTACCTTACAATTTCCTTAATTACTTGAATTAAGAAATATTAAGCGAAACATTGGGATAAGCGTTACTTGAAAGCTTATCCCAATGTTTCGATAGTGGAGTTGGCGTTTGCGTGGTACCCGATGAAAGCCGCAGAGCCTAAGCTTTACGCGAAATGCCTCAGTTATAATGGAAAGTTTTAGAGTACATCAATTTTAAAGCAAAATAATTAAACATGAATAATTTCGTATTATATTTACTACTATGACACTACCGACGCTGACACGTCTTTACCTTTATTATGTACTCACGTGTGCACCATTTCCCCGCTCGAATGCTCTTCCCAATGATTACATACCGACTCTATTTAAACGATTATACGTTACGCTTTTGTCTACATGAATGTTAATCGGATACTCAAACTATAATGTATAATATAGTACATTGTATAACACAATCCCCTTCATTATTTATACACACGGTATTATGTTATACAATGTATAATATACCATATACCTCCTCAATTATAACGATTGAGTAGCTATAGCTCGGTAGAGATGCTAGCAGTACCTGTGACGACTTTGGTGCTGTGATGCGAAATGGTGGCCTGTAGTTGGTGCAAGACTAGAGAGGGTATTTGAGATGGTAAGTGGGGCGCTGTTTGTGGCTCCGTTGCCGCCAGTATTTCCTACACCACTGCTAGTGTATGGTTGCTTCTCGTCGTTATCTAGGTTCCCCTGTGTGCTGTTGTCCATTGCTGGAAGCTTTAAGTTAAGTTTATTTTTACCACTATGCTTCATTATGGTAAATAGTGTTGTTTATCTCCACTTTATGATCGCTGCTTTTTTGGTTCTCTTATGATTTCCTGCAAAAAATCACATGGCACAAAGATATCTCAGAATGTTATCAAGAAAAGCAAGCATGGTATCCATCACGAATGAGGGATAGTGACGTCATATAAAATACTAAAAATATGTATATTTCCCACAATGAACATGCATGTTGGGCTCAAAAGGCCATTTCATTTCAAATTTTGAGTGGCAAAGTATTTAGAGGTTCAACTCTAATATTCTTTACAGTGGTAACCGGATGTTCTAAATCAACTTCGAAGATCCATGCTCATAAGCTTGAGTGTCGATTGTCAAACGTGCGTGACACATTTTCGACAAATCTGAGCTCTCATTTACTGTTATACAATATCGATAGTGTATCAAGAACGCATTATATCCCATTGTAAAAGATGTATTTATTGTTCCAACTGGTAATCCTCTCCCAAGCCCAAGGCTCTTCTCTCACTTCATTGTTGTGCTCACGTTCGTACTTCTAAAATGCATCGTTGGAAATACTTAAAAAATCATATATATTTACCAGACAAATGGTGTTAATTAATGAATCACTCTATTAATAACCATGATGGTAGATTATCGTGATCAAATTGAAAGAAACCAATGCGAATTTAGTCATGTGACAACTTCCGTGATAATTTATCACCTCGATTTAAATCTGCGATATACTTTGCGAGACAGCTTTTATCGAGAACAACATTGATAAGGAATATAAGTTCATGATAGGAGTGTCACCAAATGGGCTGCAGTTTTACCTGTAAACCGGTATGTGTACCGGAGAAAAAGCACCAATCAACAGATTCCATTATCATATCTACACTCGTCGGAACCTTCAATCCTAGTTCCAATTTACCGAAATGTGTAAAGCGACTGGTCTCCCTAATTTTTTTAATGAAACCTTATAGTAAAAATTCGCCCACAGCTATTCATCGTTGACGGAAATTTACGGAAAAGACTTACAATGATCGTTGGGATGAGATGAGAGAGAGAGCACCAAGAGCACCGACCAACTGCTTGCGAGTTAGTTGTCTACCAGTAGCGGACGGCGCCAGGACTGTCATAAACACACAAGTCTACGAGATGGCTTCCGTCATTTACGGAAGACGAAAGTACGGAACACCATCAAAACAATGGCGTTTGAGATTAACAGCTGGATAAATAAACAAATATTTATGAGAGCAATATTGTAGATAAAATGTAAAAAAACATATTCATATAGAGGTATAGAATATACTGCAAATTGGAGACGGATTTAATATAATGAGGGGAGCTAATGGATACGCACCCAAGCTATAATTTAGGTCATAACCTAAGCAACACAAACAAGTTAAATGACTAAATCCAACGGGGTGCCGCGTCGGAGGGCCGAGGATAGACATAACAGACTGCCAAGGCAGCGAAGACGGACCGACACTTTTTCAGTCAAGTTCTTAATATCAGCAGTTGTATTCAACCAACAACGCGAATATCATTATAACCCACTGGTAATGGTCCCATCGTATTTCGGGCTAGGCCGTTAACAGCAACAGTGCTGAGAGACTTCAGCTCCTGCAAAGGACTTGGGACAGTTGAATGGATCTGCCCGCACCCATCTCTTGCAAGCACCTCACTTCCAAATGTAGGAATGTAAATCCGTGTCGATAACCAAATATCGTTTATTTTTATTATTGAACTCACCATTTTGTAATCAAAAATAAATACGTAAATAAAGTATGAAGGTGTGTACATATATGCATTGCTTACAAAATATGCCATGAGGGTAGTCATCTTATGCAATTCTCTCACTGGTGAACTTCGCTTTCCCATAAACGGTGTTATCGAGATCTCTTGAGTATGACCCCCATCCCCTTCCAACGAGACCAGCACCTCGGTTTTTCGTTGTTTTGAGTTCCATTTGGTGAGTCGACCCTCCAGACCGTATTCGACCATGATCCGAAAATGGTATGCGTCAACTATTTTGTGAGTCCTTTGACTTGAGTCTTCAAATTGGTGTAGAACACCATCAGAAATATTCGGAGCAATAGTTACAAAAAGTTTGGCGGTCTATTTTATACACAGTAAATTTTGCTCATCTATTTATTTTACTGTGTTGCTCACACGAGGGCGCTGCTGCGCGGGTTCCTTCCTCCTCCCTCTCGGTTATTCAATCTCTCTCTCCCTCTCTCTCTCTCTCTCTCTCTCGCTCCTTGTGTTCCCTCTCTACTTTCGTCCGCTCATATCAGTTAGCACGTAGTTGGGCTTTTGTTTAGGTTCTCTCATAGCGGATATCTCTCGTTCTCTTTCATGCAATGCCAAGCCATAATGAACATGGCAGTGAGAGGCTTCTGATTTCTTTAAAACCAAATGGCCGTCAATAAGTCGCCGGGATCGAATGACGGTCGTAGTAAACGGCAACGCGAAGGTCGGGCAATCCGAAGCTATCTCGTCCAAGGCCTTTCGTGGAGTCCTTCCTAACCTCAATATATTTGTGAGTAATTGTGTCATGTCTTTAGAAGGCAATACAGCTAAATTCAGTGTAATATACGACGCAGTACTTGAAAGAATTGCGACTGAATGTGTCATCTAATTGCGGGATTGAGTTTTTTTATTTTTTAACTTAAATTACTTATTTACCTTTGCCCATGTTTTTAACAACATCCTGGTCTACCCAATTACATACATTTTGGTTTAACTTCAATATTTGATCCCTGGATCCGAAACAAACAGTTCCGCAATGCCTTAAGATTACACTATTTTAGACGACAAAACATCTAAAACAATTAAAAAATTACTGAAATGACATTTATTTCATTGTTGGAAACATATCGAGCAAATTCGTATTGCGAGTTATCGTATTCGTAGTCACAATTTTTGTTATGACTTACTGTACAATAAATAACTCTCTGGTCTGATTAAAAAATGTATACATTTGTATAACATCGAATATATGCATTCGTACATACGTAACAATGTATAATATACATATATATGATCTTTTGGATTGCAAAAGCAGCTAACTAGTGTTACTGAGAAAGGTTGACTTTATTTGCTGCTGTCGAATTGTTGTTATTGTCGTCGTTCGTTGCCAAAGCACAAATATATCTTAATTTTATTCTAATAATGTTTTCCCCGTATGGTGTTGCATGGCGCAATGTAGATCGTAAAGGTCGTCTCTTTTATGGTCATAGAGCCCCTAAGTGAATAAAAACAACCTTGATGTATCAAGCAATGTGATAAAGCTTAGTGGTGTAATATACAATAGTAGTGAGTGTAACTTCTTGGTATTAAGTAAGTAAAGCAACCCCAAGAGTAGCCTAATCGGGAGTTTGACGTTTTCAGGTGAAATCTTCAGTGAATTTACAATCAAATTTATTTTAAAACACTCGTTGAAGAGTGTTTTAAAATAAATTTGGTTTGATACGTCTAAGTTCACTACAAGCGACTCAGTTGTCCTTATCGCGAGCGAAGTATACTATTCTTATCTGATGTACGGTCTTTTGCAGAATTTGACAGGAGGACCCTTAAAAAATGACGTCGCTTAACAAGCTAGGCCTGTTGGCATTGGACGTGTCGGGAAAACGTGTGGTAATGCGGGTCGACTTCAATGTCCCTCTGAAGGATGGCAAAATCACCAACAACCAGAGAATTCTTGCCGCCTTGCCCTCAATCAAGCACTGCCTGGATAAGGTATAAATTACTGAATACTAAGAAGTTAACTTTATTATTCATTCGTAATTGGAAATGATATAATTGCCACTCACGGAACTACGATGATACTGTGGTCAGATGTAAGCAAAAAAACAAAACTTCAAATAACTTGAGCTGGAGAAAAAGTACAAACAGAGAGATATTTTTTGTTTGAAATTAAAAGTTACATAAAGGAGTGTCGGCTTGGTTTACACAGGGAAGAACAAAGTTATCGTCGAAATTTCGAAAACGCTATTATCTAGAATAAATATCATGGATTAGGTATTTCACGTAAAAAAAAATTATTTCTTCTAATTTCACCTACAATGAGAGAGAAATTTATCATCAAATTATATCCTTACGTTTTTCTTAAACCTCATATATTTTTGAGGTGTGTCGCACCATAATGCTTATGCCGTCCACCCCAGGTCAATTCCATCATTGGAAGCGAAGTGTTTTAAAGAACAGCTCATATTTGTCGAGTACACCCGTGCCAGGTGATGTCGTGACAGCACATAGGATAAACTTTTCACAGACGCAGCTATATATATATATATATATATTATCACGAATTAAAGGGGAAGTGGGTCTATATTGAATAGTAGGCTAATAGTCGAAGCATGTTCCAACGATGCATTCATTCTATTTCCGAGCTGTAAGCGTATCCCTTAACCTACTTATATATTATTTGTGCCTTTCTATATAGAAACTACTGATATTATTTAGTACATATTTCCGTATCAGCTCTCATATTTAATTTAAAAACTTATATACTTTTATATTATTTGTGCCTTTCTATGTGGAAATTACTGATATTATTTAGTACATATTTCCGTATCAGCTCTTATAATTAATTTATTTCATTCGCCTTTTCATCGCAATTTGGTGTGTCTATTATTATTTATTTGCAATACGGTGTTGTGATTTCCAACATATTATAAATACTGTGATGTTATTTTGCACAGATTTATTATATTATCATTGTTTTTTTTTAGTCCATCGGTTGAATTATCTTTTTAATTATCCTCATCGACAACGAGTTATTCGATGAAACACATTCCTCTTTTGGATAACTTTGCTATGTTTTTGATAATCATTATTTATTTATTTTCACCTTTATTAGGCATACACAGATAAAAATAGAACAAGGTAATAACATAGCATAGGACGCTACTGCTGCGCCCTCCCTTGCGCAATGCTGCGCAGGCGTGACATCTTGGGGCCTGATCATGATATACGTTGCACTGGCGCTTACAGCGGATGCAACGCAGTTCTCATTTGGCTCATGATTCGATTCGTTAACACATGATGGAAGCCGTGTACTGACTGCATGGCCAGTTACAACGTTTCTGTTCGTTCAATGAGGCCCTTTCATTTGTTTGTTCTTTCATGGCCCTAGTTTCACAGAAAGCCAACAGGTGACGGTTTTCCAATCTCGGTGCTCGTCCTAGTTCGTTCCGTGACGTGTTCGATAAAGCAAGCTCCGGAGTTAGATGGAGTCAGTGCAAGATAGCAGAAATGCTTTACATAAAAAGGGGAAAATTGCAGCTTGAAAATTGCAGCTCCTCCAATAAACCATTAAACCTTTACCTTTACCTTTACTCCAGAGGCAAAGAGTACGACTGGAGATTCTCATTCCCTGCTAGTGGCTCTGTATGTAGTGATATCGCGCATAATTCGTATATTTTTCATATTTATCCTTATATTGATTGTTTAATTTCAGGGTGCGAAGTCAGTTGTGTTGATGAGTCATTTGGGTAGACCCGATGGCCAACCTAACTCGAAATACACCCTTGGACCCGTCGCTGAAGAACTCGACAAACTTCTTGGGAAAAAGGTATAGTTATATTTTATACTGTGTTGTTACAAGATATCGACGTAGGCTTATTTTGGAAATTTGAGTAGCCCCTTGTGGAGGTTATCGAAAAATGTAATTGAGAGGGTCATCAATATGTTTGATACATTTTAGTAAATTTATCAGAAGATAAACAAGGGTTAACTTTTGGGACTGTCTGTTAAAAATAAAAAGAACATTGATGTGGTGGAACAGACCCTCCTCCTGTCCAAATGCAGCCGTGATAACTCCCACATTTTCCAGCAAGTTGCACAATGAGTTCCACCTTTAGATAAGAGATGAAGAGTCGGATATAAATAATACACGAACTTAGCTATCTAACTTTAGCTATTTTTCGTGTATGTACTACAAGACTCTTTTCGGTCGCTTGCTTCGGGAGGTATTAACTATATAGAAATTTAACCTAACCACTGCCCATTTTTCTCTAAAAATCGTAAAACGAGAACTTCCACATCATCACATAGACAAACGGATACCAGCTGCGGCAATTCTTGTTATAATTTATTCACTATCATTGGTGGGCTAACATTAACTAATACAGTCACCAGATCTGTAGCGGTTTTACAATTATTATTTTTCAAGCAGAATTGTGATAGTAAATTTTGTGGGTCAAATATTTGACCCAAGCAAATGTGTACCTCATCTGTGGAGTTACACGTCGACACGCATATGTAAACGTGATGACTCATGTCGCGAATCACAACGAGATTGTCTTTTGAGAAAATATGCCCACCAGCACATATGGGTGACACGAAACTGGCGAACTAAATAAACATTAATACGAATATCTTATCCGCATAAACCACCAAATATGTACCTGGTTTCTTTTTTACTACTTAAGACCAACGCAGCTTTTCCTCACGTACCAGATATGCTATATGGACAATTCATACGTAAAGAGTCCAATTATTATGAGAGTAAAACTAGTAGCTGACACAAACTGTTTGACTCATATTGTTAAGCTAAGGCGTAATCTATTGTTTTTAGGTGACTTTTTTAAACGACTGTTGTGGTCCACAAATAGAGGCTGCATGTGCAGATCCGGCGGTGGGCAGTGTTATTCTCCTGGAAAATCTACGCTTTCATATCGAAGAGGAGGGCAAAGGTGTCGATGCTGGAGGTAACAAGGTGAAAGCAGATCCTTCTAAAGTCAATGAGTTCCGCGCAAGCCTCACAAAACTCGGGGACGTTTACGTGAATGATGCTTTTGGAACAGCGCATCGGGCCCACAGCTCTATGGTGGGGATTGAGCTTCCCCAGCGCGCTGCTGGTTTTCTCATGAAGAAAGAGCTCGAATACTTTTCGAAAGCTCTCGATCAGCCGGCACGGCCTTTTCTTGCTATTCTAGGCGGAGCTAAGGTGAAGGACAAGATCCAACTAATCGAGAACCTGCTCGACAAGGTAAAGTATAGCAATCTCTTGCTCAACCTAATGGGGTACCAAGGCGAGATCATTCAAGGCTTTAGCAGAGCCTGGCCTAACGACATTAATAGCTGCCGAATTTGAGGAACTTCTGAACCAGAGTGAACGTTGGTGCTTCTGTATGCACTAGTGATATTATTTGGAGCACGAATTTTAAAATTGGAACCAATTCGAATATCACATTCATTGTAACGAAAGTACTACCACATTGTTAAAAAATACAACCCTGTAGTATTTCTTAGATAACAACTTACTCAAGTAATGAGACCAATTTAAATTTCCCCTCTCCTTTACCAAAAACCTCGACCTCATACATGCATTCTTTAAAGGTTGATGGCAAACATTATAAGAAGTTATAGAGCTCGGCAGGAGAAGCATTACTATTATCTTAGTGTTCTACTTAGATGGCTTTTGTCAGATATTCTGAGCCTTCCTTGATCGAAAAGAAAAGACTATGGCGGGTGGCAGTGGGATGGCTTACTACTCTAGATATGCTTTCGATATTTATAGATGTGACACACAGAATGTTGACAGAATGGTAGCTTGCGTTGCTGCTCAGCACCGCTTTCAACCACAACCACTCAACGCGAAGTGAACACAGTATAGTTCGATCGTGTGTGTAGGCTCAGCAATCAACTCAACATTTACGATTTATCATTATTAAAAGATAAGACATGCCTTCAATTCAAGGCAAACTATATCATCCGCTTACTCAGTATTCAGTACGTAGCCTGGAATACAAGTAACGAATAGAGTATTATGTTTGAAATACTGCAGGTGAACGAGATGATTATTGGAGGTGGTATGGCCTACACCTTCTTGAAAGTCACTCGTGGTATGAAAATCGGCAACTCGCTTTTCGATGAGGATGGAGCGGCAATCGTCGAGAAACTACTTGCTAAGGCTGCAGCCAATAACGTCCAAATTCATCTGCCAATCGATTTCATCACTGCTGATAAGTTTCATGAAGTACGGCAATGAATGCGTAATGCTCATTACTCAGAAGTGCATGTCTTCAGTTTTGGATTTTGGAATCCGTGTAACCAGGCTATTCTGCTGTCAGATAGTCCCATTGATATACATTGTTTGTTCAATTCCCACTTCATATTATTTAAATACACAACTGATCTGTAAGTAGGTATATGTTGACATTTCTCTCTCCATTATGGACACCTGTTATTTTATGTCTAGATACTTATGTTTTGCTAATGTTATTAATACAAGTATTATATGTTTATATTTCGTATTGATTATAATAATAAGAACAATAATATTATTGTTGTCTATATCGCCTTTCACAGATTTTCCTTTAATGTCCTCATTATTATCTGGAAGTTTACAAAATGCATTCATTCAATGTTACGCGCCTTATTGGGGCATGACACAGGTTGTTCAACTAGAAACAAATAGAGAGACTCCAACCGCTCAACCCAATTCAATGCATTATTTATTATTGCTATTGCCACAAGTCCAACTCCACTTGCGGCAAATTCCGGTGTTTTGAAAGTTCGAGTTTTAGAGTAGAGAGAAGGGGTAGAGCCAGAACAGAATGCTGTAACACGAAGTAACATAGTAGATCACTTTTTGCACTCCGGGATGCAAAAATAGCAGCCTTTTGTGTCGTCGAGAGCTTTCGGTCAGATGATGCCGCCATATCGCAATGGATTAGAGTATTGATTTGTACGTCGCAATTAATGTAAATTATTTTATAAATTACAATGAAGACGATAAACGTACGTTTATGGTCTTCATTGTAGTATATCGTCTGTCCCTTTTTGGAGGAATATTTTTTAAACAGTCAACATTTTTGTTGGCAGAGTTTGGGAGAAGTAAAGGTCTATCTATCTAATCGACCACGATTCCTTGCAGGATGCGGCGACAGGAATTGCGGATATTCCAAGTGGTATACCCGATGGCTGGATGGGTCTAGACTGTGGTCCCAAGTCGGTGGAGCTCTTTGCTGTTGCTGTGGCAAGAGCCAAAACTGTTGTTTGGAATGGGCCGGCTGGAGTCTTTGAATTTGAGAAATTCGCCTCCGGAACGAAGTCATTGATGGACGCTGTCGTGGCCGCCACCGGCCGAGGAGCAGTTACTATCATCGGCGGTGGTGATACAGCAACCTGTGCTGCTAAGTGGGGAACTGAAGATAAGGTGCGTATAAGTTATACTTCTGATTAGTTCTTGTCTTCACTCATCCGTATTATTCGCAATTTGAAAGAGGATTAGGGCAATCTATGAATACAGCCAATAATATATTATAGTATGAGGCTTGGCTTGGTCTTTTAACGTCAATTTATAATTTCAATAACTCTCTGTTTTGGGCCATTAGAAAATCGTACAACAAATTTTTAACTGGTTTGACCCTGTCCGAATAATACATTTCTTATTTCAAAGTTTACTTTATAATATTTCAGGCTCGTATTATTTCCTTATTACTGCCTTTCATTCTGTTATTAACGAGAAATGCCTGTTACTTAGAATCGCTTTTTCGCTATTTAACAATTGTTTTTATTTTGTTGCTTTACCCATTGCACAGGTATCACACGTGTCAACAGGAGGAGGGGCTTCTCTTGAGCTCCTCGAAGGTAAAGTTTTGCCCGGTGTGGCAGCACTCTCTGACGCCTGAGGCGAATTTTGAATCGAACCCACGTACATAAATACAACAAACCACAACAAGGAGTATAGGCCAGTCGTGAATCGGGGCCAAAGGGAGATGCTCCTTGCGAGGTCTTGGCTAAAATGCTTGGTCAAAATCGTTTATCCTATGCCTGGTATCTGTCTTGGTCAAATTCCACACGGGAGTCAGGAGTGTCTAGGAAAACAACTAAAATATATAAGTAGACGATTATAAGTTGGCAAATAGATGAAAGAACTGCAAGTACACGAAGGGATATAAGTAAGCGATTACCATTAAACTCAAATTGCTTAAGAGCAGCTCAATAATTCTGCTTTGATCGGTATTCGTAGTTCGAGAATCAAGAGTATACTTGCTCATCGTGTCGTGTCTTTAGCTCGAGATGAAGATCGCACTGAAGCGAGAGTGTTGGTCTGGGAAGATAGTAAAGCCAATGGTGATTATTATGAATTCAATTCCGTGGATATGTACCATACGTTGGAGCAGATATGAGTGTGTTAGTTCAAGCTTTCTTCGTTCTTTGTTAACTATATTTTATTTTAATCCTTTACGTAAAGTAAGGCAGAGTATAATTCTAGGTATTGGTAAATAAATTGTCGTGGGGTGTTCCGAAAAGCAGACTCACTGTATGTTCATTAAACAGATTAATTAGCGGGGTATTTCGGTGAGAGCGATTTTTTTAAGTGAAAAAATAATTCATTCTTTCATCAATCCGCTATTTAAGGCACGTGCTTCTATGTTTGTTATATCTATATAAATGAAAATTCGAAATGAATGGAAGGTTGTGCGAGGTGCTCGCCGTTGTGGGCGATAAGGCTAAGTTGTTAGATGTGCTAGAGACAATTTCACAGGGACTGTACAGTTCCATGATGAAGTGGTACCAACAGAAGAAACTGGTGTTATATAGAAGTGTCTTTGCGCCATACCTGCAACCTTGTGGTATTCCTGTCCGAGGTCGACATCCACTGCAGCACCGCTGCATCGTTGTCGCGGGTTCTGACATAAATAAGGTTCGCGAGACAGTCGATACCATCTCAGTTAACGAGAGCCACGAGATCAACGCGTACTGCAAAAATCGCTCCAGGAAGCTGCGAGACTGCGTCATACCAAGAAAGCTCTCAAGCACGACCCTGGTAGACACTAATGTACTGCTTCAAAACGTCCGCAACTACATCTCAAAAAACTAGGCCAGAGGCAATGTTAGGGCACGGACAGCAGCGATGAAGTCTCGCCGGGCAAGGTCACCTACGCGGTTCAGCCGGGGATCATGACGGCCCATATTTAAAGCATGGTGGCCGCTGTAAATTCAGTCCCCAATAAACTTCCGCTACACAGAGGTGCGCGGTCCAGAGAAACCTAATAGTGGAGAGATAGGCTCGAGAAGGAGAATTTAACTATATGACAAGGTATATGAAGCATTACGGGGTTTCCCAGCAAAAAAGTATACGCATGAGCAGTATAAGTATGAGCATCTTAAAGAGGCCGAGATGCTTGTGCCATATTGGATATCACTATTTCCTTCCTTTAACAAAGAAGGAACCCAGCATCGTTATACGCAAGTAGAATAATCGTTATACCCAAAGGAAAGGGAAGCTCCATGGATCGGACGTCGTGTCTCCTATGACCACTGTGTGTGTCAGGGGACGTTCGATCACCTGATACCCGGCCCACGTGAGCAGTAATGCGCAGGGAGAGACAGGTGAAGGAGGCCCCGTGGCAGGCTGGCCAATCTTTCCAAGAGGCCCGGGTTGCTCCGGCCACTTATTCCCGGCGGGGGAAGCCGGGAGTGTGCCATCGAAGATCTGCGAAGAACTTTTGATCTAGAAGACATGGAGTCGCATAAACCGTTCACCCGGCTGTATGAAGGTAAGATGGCTGCGATGGATCTGGAGTTCTGCGAAACACGGGAAATGACGTCCACGGCTGGAGGGAGACATGCATCTAGTTATTGGGAACGCGGTTCATGGCTTCCATCACAAAGTTTATAGGATTGAGTACCACCCTAACCTAAACACTCGTTGCATCTGTAAATATTGCGATAAAGCTTGCACCAGAGAACATGCAGTGTGCCCAAAGTTAAATAATTAAGCCAGTTGAAAGGCAACTATTCTTTGAAAAAGGAAGGAATCAAAGGCACTTGAAATTTTATAGGAAATAGATATGTTTTTATGACGCAAGATCTGTACAGCCAAATGGCGATTTGGAAAGATGCACATGTACCTTCTATATAGCTTATATATATTATATATGTTATGTTACTTAAGTTAGTTTGTGTTCCAATGACAAGTATCCTGATAGTGGCGATCTTTTAGTCCCAGTTCTAATGATTCCAATCTACTGATTGTTGCCAAGACATGACAAATGTCTCCGGAGACACAGCGAATAATTTGAAATCTAACATATCCGGAGAGGTCGGGTCGCGCATGTGTTGGGATGCACACATACCAATGTCACTCTACTCAACTATAGCATATTGGAATATAGAAATAATAATTAGAGTGATTTAGAGCATGAGTGTGTCCGTTAAGAGTTTTAGAACTTGGCATTGGAACTTTATCTTAGCTCAACATTTCACATACAATTGGCTTCGTTGTATGGAGCCACTATTATGAAGTCGGTCGCAAATTTGAAATCGTTACGAACTTGGATTTCTTTAGATTTCTCTGTCGCATCTTACTTAGGATCCTTTGTATTTTCTTTGGCCACTTGCTTCGGGAAGTATCGACCTAAAGGATAGGAGTATAGATAGTTTATAAAATTACCATTCACTTTTAAACTTCTTACTTACACGAAAATTAATGTTCTACTTTTTCCATTAAAATCCAACATACTCCGGCACATATTTCTTGCCACTAGTGGTGTTCGTCAATTCGGCAGATTCAATGTAGCTCGTTTTCAAGTGTGTTACATATAAGCAGTTAAAATGGTGGTAGCCATATGCCGACCACTTCCCTTAAATATATTTCAACGGCTAAGCCTAGCTAGTTCCAAGAAAAATTGCAAAACCAAAACTTGCTTCGCGATATCACATTATAGCTGGACAACACCAGGAGCAATTATTATTTCTATCGTTGTTTATTAACTACCAATGCTGGGCTGGTATTAATGAATAACACCCAATATGTAGACATTTTAGATTTTTTACATTTTTTTCAGACGAAATTGCTATATTTTATTTTGTAGGCTGAAAATTGTCCCAAAGACGTGTACATCCGTTTGGGATCAATCCGGCATCACGCATTTGTCACCGTTTTGACCAAGGTCACTAATCGCCCTGTATTATTGTCCATGCTGCCCAGAATACACAAGGCGGTCCCGCGCTGGATGCAGAGAGACCATTTTATGGAGAAAATAATTCCACCAGCTTGTTATGATCTCTTGTGAAATTAATCAATGCATTAATTACAATTTAACATATCAGTGGGGTAAAGCAGAAGCTCGGTGTTGAATAAAACCGGCATTAACGTTCAAGTAATAAACATACATTGGATACTCGCCAGTCACCTTAGTTCCCGTTTCTGTGCATATGCGATGTGCCTCATCAGTGGCATTGGCTTAACTCACGAATTGGTAATGTTCATGTTTAACAACAGCCAGATGGCTTGCTTGAAACGTGAGAAAGAGAGAGGGACATTTGAAGAGTAAGGTGAAATCAATTTTTGATAATCATAGTAATAATTATAACGGTAGAAATGCCATTACTGTTAATCAAGTAATTCACAATTAACACCATTGGTGAGAGCGCCGGTCAGCAGATAAGCGCAGACAAAAAAAAGCGCAGGATATGCTCAATCGCCGTCTAAATCGATACATGCCTTACTGCTTGCCTGATATGGGTAGATGCCTCGTATCAGGGTTTTGCTTCTGTACACAATTTTTATTTCCGCCGAGTGCCCCATTTTTTTTTTTTTTTTTTTTTTCGAGCTGACCCTCAGCTGTTCCCTTATCTGCCGAGTGCCCCATTTGCTAGAAGCTTACACCAACAGTATTCTTAAACCGAAATGAGTTTAACTTAACTCGCCACACCCCAACCGTGAGGCTTCCGAGATGCCTCGAACGTAGAGGTAGATCATTCCGAACACTCTGTAACAGTGGATTTGGCAGAAGATGGCGGAGATGTTGGATTTGAATTCAGCATTAACATATTTTCTGTCGATGTGGGGGGAGTCGATGTCATCACCAGGCCCGATTCGTATTTCCACGGAACAAATTGGTTTTCCGGTAGCCACTGAATCGTCTTTTTAGGTAAGACTTGATAAGTGGTCCAAGCCAACTGCTTGGGTCTTTCCGTTGTTATCGGATGCTCAATAATCCAGGATGTTTTCCAGACCTCGTCAACTGAATGCTGTCTAGATTGCTTTGACGGATCCGTGGTAGACGATGGGGCTGGAGTTTCAGGTGTAGGCTTAGGCATATGCTTGAGCGTATTCAAGGCGTCAGTAGGAGGCAGCAACAATTTCTTTGTTGGGTTTAAATTCTGCCATAGTTGCCCGTTTCCATAACCAACAACATCAGGATACCAAGGTTTTTTTCCAGCCGGAGCGAACCATAAATGTGGGAGAAAATTCTGTTGAGATTCCCATACGCCTGGCCATATCAGATTATTTTCCATTGTCCATGCATCAGATGCGTTCGGAGCAAACATCATCGAAGTCAAACTGGGCATCGCGGGAACTCGGTGAATTTGTTGCATGGAGCATTTAGCGGGCACCTGAGGCCACCAATGAAACCATGTCTTGTTTTCCATCGTTTGTTGATTTTCCTGTACAAAGATTAGAGACCAAACATAAATTTACTGTATATTACGTGTGAAGGGAAATCTGAAGTAATATTTAGAATTTGAATTAAAAAGGGGAAAATTAATGAGATAAATAGAGTGTTGGCCAACACTCTGCAGCGCATTGAGAACTGAATGGGCGAGAGGCAAAAGTATATTTCATTTTGCATCGTTTAGTACCTACTATTATTATATCTTTAATTATATGTTAACTATAGATCACTTTATTTCCAATTGTTATACCTATTGATATAAATATATGAACTAGAATCCTAACGCAATTTAAACTAAGCTTAATTATACGCCAAAACCTAATCTTCCAAGAAAATGTTAGAGGACGGCCAAAAATTCGACATTAGATTACAGTATATATATATATGTGTATCGAGTTATCTGTCAAATGTTCGATATGGCAACTCTGGAAATGCTCCTGACCATTTTTGACTACGGTCCACGATCGGTTGCATCTAAGAAGCTGTTTCACAGATTACTGCTTGTACAACGACCAAGAGCGCTGTTCCCCATGGTGTACGCATAAGTCCAGGAGCTGGATTCTACATTGATCTGGACTTTATACAGGAAACACCAGGCCATCACGATTGCTTTTGAGGAGTGTTATCTCTAATTCATGTGTTAAACTTTTTCTTAGCTTTTTTGTGCGCCTATAATAGACATTTTGTCTTCTACGGCAGGGACACTCTTTAAAAGCAAATTTTTTCACTACAGAGAATCCGGATCAAGACAGAATCGATTTTCAGGATAATACAACCTGTAGACACATAAGGGTGGTGAAATTTCTTGGGGCGATTCTCAGTGTCAATAATTTCTGTGATTTTCTACCAAATAAAAAAAATATTTTCAGGATCCTTGTGACATTTACACGCTCAAATATTGCCGCCCTTCGTGACGCTGCCATACAAATAGCCAGCCATAATTGTGCTCGATTTTAACACCACCTTCTGATCACCTGTGACCATCCATCGAATTCTATATGACTAATTGTTTCGTTCGGAGTTGGGGCCAGGTGTACCCGTCTTCATCCGGAATAATGAATAAACCAATAAGAGTTGTGTCCCCCGTCGAGGAGTATGTCTCGGTGTCTTGTGTCTTATCGTAAGTAATCGGCCACCAGTCTACTCGGTGCTATATGATAACCTTCGGTAAAATGTAGATTACTTCGATGTTTACGAACGTCATCCGCCAGCTTAGTAGCGACCCCACTCCAGCACATTTTGGTGACGGACAGAGATAACCGTCTAGCCATTCCCCACATTCCCACTCAGGGCTGCTACTTTATATTCAGATACTCTACACACACACACTTTAACACTTCTATGATATAATATGATAAACATTTTGAAAATTTCAAAATCTCGGCATGAGTTCGCACTTCACCCTTACCGTATTATTGACGATCTGCTTTCGGATCATTTCGATATCCTTAAAAGCTTCCTTACGCCGCTCTTCATCGGTCGCATCCATCACCTGCCACGGATTGGAAACGACGTTTAATAAATAAAAGATTAATAAATACAATTGTAGACTTTTTACGCATAGAAGTGAACACTTCATCGAGCATCACCCGGTAATATCGTGATCAGCCCGCGCCTGTCAACATAATTAGCAGCTATCGGTCACCTAAATGTGCCATGACTGAATGTGCCCCAACAGAACATGTCACACCAATTGGGTTTGGTTACATTTACAAAATCGAGTATCAAATATATATATGTGAGTTTGTCTAGGCAAGCAGGTGATCAGACCACCAACGCCGAGACGTATAGCCTACTCGAAATATTATATCCACGTAGATACACACCGCGTCAAAATGATAGTCCACCCCCTTTTTTAGTCCTTTTTTTCTCAACGGTAAGTGGCACTGCAGTCTTGGTTTCAGCAATTCAAATATATCACATTTCAAGAACATTCCACGAATATTTGGCTATCAGTGTCGTTTTAAGCGCGAGTCAAACTTATAGCCCAGTTAGTGTTTGTCGAGTGGGATGACAGTTGACCGCAACTGAGTTGTATGATCGTTCTCGTACAAATTTGCTGGACCCGTTGTCAGCGATAAGTACGATGGACTGAGGCCAACGTAGTGAAGATGAGAAAAAAATTATTTTCAACCTCAATGAAGGAAACAAGTAAAAATCGGAAATTGTGCGAATTTTACAAAGAAGCAGGGAGGTGACTTCAAATTTTTTTAAAGATCCTGATTAGTACGGAACCAGGTGCAAATAGGTCTTTAGGCATCAGAACATCTTGTTCATGGAAAACTCACAACGAAACCATCCTTTATTATTGAAATACAGATGCAAGGTCGAACTTGGCTCGTGAGCAAATTTTGTTTACAGAGGAGTGGCAACGTGTGCTCTTTTCTGATGAAAAGAGATTCAATCTCGACGGTCCTGATGGACATTCTTATTACTTCCACTACATTAGGAAAGAAGAGAAACTCCTAGGTCGACGACAAGCGGGAGGTCGTGGTGTGATGATTTGGCCCGGTATTGGTTACAACGGAAAGAAATATTTGTTCTTCGTAGACGGTCGGACGAATAGTCGTGCCACGTCACTATATTGGAGGATCAACTTAGAAATCACTCCGAGACGATCTGTGCCGGATAACGCCACAGTTCATACGGCGAAGATTTTCAATGAGTTCTTCGGAACTCAAGACATGCAAGTTACTGAGCTGGCCCACACGCTCTCCAGACTTGAATATTATGGAAAAACTGTGGTGCGTCTTATCTAGAGCTGTTTTTAAAGGTGGCAAGCAGTATCAAACGCTACATGAGCGTAAAAAAGCTTTGGTAGGGGAATGGCATGTTGTTGACGTACATTTTATGAATCTATGCCCAATCGATTAATTTCTGTTCTGGGGAACGGCGGCGACCCGACAAAATACTAAACTTGTAAAAAAATTGTAAGATAACGATGTTTGAACTCAGTTGTGTTCGCCAAATACTAAGTGAGCAATTATTTGAACGCACCTTTAAAACGACAATTTCCGATATCAAATGTCTACATGTGAGCTAGATAGCTAAATATTTGTAGGATATTCTTGAAATGTGATATATTTGAATGACTGAAAGCGAAACTACAGTGTAACTTGAAGTTGAGAAAAAAATCGGAAACATGGGTGTGGGTTATAATTTTGACGCAGTCTGTATATACTTTTGTTTATAATAGAGGAGATACGTTGAGTGGCTTTCGATGATATTCAAATACAAAAGCGATCCGAGAGAATCGCAAAAGAGACCTGTTGCAACAAACTCAAATCTCAGATCCTTTAAGATCGTCTTTCGGGATACCTGGGATCTCGAGAGCTGTTGAAGCTGTGCCTGAGGAAGAGCGTGTCTTCAGATCGCAACACTCACGTACACAGCTTGCATGAACCTCCTGGAAAACACTTAGCAAGCCATAAGATGCCCACGCCAGTGTATAGGATGTGTGGCAACATAATATTGTGGAGTTTCTGTCAATCACGCAAGACGACGGTATTACCGAGCTAGAACCCCTTCGAGCAGACCACAGGGGTCATTCAGGGTGATAATATCAGCCTATTTGTCTCTTCGTACTCATCAATGACCTGCCGGACGGAATGTGTACCGACGACCTGGTACTACACAGCTCTGGGCGACACGATGTCCAACAAAGGCTTGTTACAAGGACTATGTTGCTAACATTCCCCTGGAAGTGAACTTGTGACAGGCGATCAAGTCCAGCAGCAGAGGTCCGTTTACCTCAAGAGACTTACTTGAGGTAACCCTCTTTTACTTAAAGGTTGAGCCTTACGACTTGCACGGGGCACCGCTAATATTATATATCGCTACCTCTATCTAAAGTGCGTTCTAGATTTCCACGTCTCGGCTAAAAACGGTTTGCCTACTGGCCCTGCGGAACACCATCCTTTTCCGAGGATCAAGTCCGATAGTTCATTCACGATTATGAGATGAAAATGAACGACATAGATCCCGAGTTCCTCGGAGTTGAAGCTTTGACTAACTTCGCAAAGAGAGAGCCTGGCAGGACTAATCGGCGCATAGTGACTTCTCACGCAGTCCATGGAATTCACCATGTGATGTACCACACGCCACAAAACCATTAACTTGAAAGCGATTGGAAGCCGCTGTGGACGATTCGAGGGTATGTGCACTCGCTGTCATGCCCAATATTGCCCGGCACGTCCGTCTGTCAACGAATTAACACACTCATAATAATACTATTCGGAATGAGCTATGTATGTAGCGTTCTCTACGGAATTTAACTGAATTGGGATTTTATATCATTTCTATACATTTGCAATCTTGTTCTGTGTTATTTTACCAAATGAGTGGTCGAATAAACGATATACTGACAGCTATGAACATCTGATGACAACTGGTTTAATATAGTTAAACACCTACTCAACACGAGTGAAGTATCGGTGAGAAGAATTATAGATATGTGTTATAAGTTGATTTTCTTATACTACACGAACCAACTAGAAATCATCGTAAGACGTAAGATGCACTCTTGTCTACGTTGTAAACTCTCTTCCCTGTACCTACTCACACGAACCACATTTGACTACATGTGGGATTCCCAGAATTCGAAATTGGACGGAGACTGGTAGCCATCATGTGTGGCCTATAACATTCGTGATTCAACAACCAAGAGTTTTAAATACAATACAAACCCAAGGGTAATATAATAATTTAATCATTTTAATAGATAACTCAGATTGATTAATTCAGCACACACACATTACTTAATACGTTTGCGTGAAACCAGTTTGTTAAACAAAATGATCCATTACTGCTTAGAGAGAGATCATCCGATTAAATAAATACTTTGATTTGGTCTAGATATGTCTAAAAACAGGCATAAGTAAACGATTTGAGAAGCTTATCTGCGCGATGGCATACCAGTAGTCATTAAACCATTTGGTGAATCATACCGAACCCCATGGATATGTCAGTAGGAAAATACAGAGAGCTAAAGAGTAGTATTTATACAATTCCTCAAATAATTCGATCGATTGACTGAATCATTTATTCGCCTCCAATTTAGCTATTTTATCTGGGTACAGATATTGGTGATGCTGGTTTCTGTCTAGCTACATGTGCATTTTAACCCATATTTCATGAATCGTGAGGGTTTCAGGGTCGCGTTCGTCTAAGACTATTAGTGTAAGTTCGGCTCGCAATAAAAAATGCGTAAATGTCTGTTCCGGCATTCATTTGCACAGAATCTGCCTCATGCAAAAATCGTTCTTTACGATGCCAATGGTTGAAATTCGTAGTTCATAAACAAGTGCAGACGGCTGTTTAAAAATCTGGCCGCTTTGCTTGAATCAACATAAGATGGGCGTCCCCTATGTGGTCTAGTGATGAGCGTCTTGGATTGTTAGATAGGAGGGACGTACGATTTGAGTCCCAAAGCTGCCGCAAGCGACGAGTTTTTGGGATCCTTTATCACCTTTCTTTAGCGGTGGGTTCTTTCCCTGCCAGCTACGTCACGGTTGAATAATTAAGTAAGAACGTGCTCGTAGAAATACGTAAGAGTTTAGATCGGATGCCTGTCAATTTGGAGCTGAATAGCTAAGAGTCAGCGCAAAGAATGTTTTTTTTAATCTATGATGGTCAGGTACTGAAACGATATTCATAACTATACTGAAAGAAAAGCAGGTTAAATAATGGATATCCGGAGGTGATTACTTTAGGCTACCACAAAATGTAAGTACACCATTGTGAATTTATTATAATTCACATAATTTAATGCACTTAGGCTGGTTGCTTAAAATAAAGTCAGAAGCTACACTGTTTCGCGTTCCATGTCCCAAAGGTGTTATTGGAGAGTAGAAGAACAAAAATTATATATTGGATAATAATGCGAGAAGTGGTACCCACTTTGTGCGAAAGAATGATCTGTCTAAGAGTTGTTAAAATGAACGAATTAAAAGCTGTCAGAAAAGTAGTCTCCTATATGATGGATTCCAAAAATGAGAGAAGAGCATTGTGTTTCCCGAATCGTGACTAGTCAGCTTAATACACTGGTTTAATGATATACAATGCCTCGAGGAAATCTGAACGTTTTGGAAAGATCTCAAAACTATTTGCCTCCAAGTTTTTTAGATCGCGAGGCTAAAACTTTGCTGTTTCTTTCTCTTTTTGTGGACAACTTTGACACTCTTAAATACGTTAGATCAAAGATTAATATATAAAAAAGAATGTTTAAGGCAGGTTGGAGATAGCTATAAGTTCTAATTTTTTTAATGCCAGATCGTAATGTATTCACTTCAAGTGGCTCGATTCAAAAATACTCAAGCATACGCGTGTACAGCGACATATATATATACACGCTATAAACATCGATTTTTGTTTAGTTGTATTCATTTACTAATTTAACTAAGGCGACGTGTCCTTTTTAGAAGATATAGGCATCGAAAAAACAGAACATACCTGAAGTAGAGCTGCAAGTCTGGGCTTTATCTGCTTTCTAATCGGTTGTAACACTGACTCCGAATTGAAGAGAGGATCGGTATGTGCCTCAAATCGTGGTTCGTGGTGACGCTTTAGGTCTTTTCCTGAAATTTCTGCAAATCCCCTTAGCACGCGGGACGATTGGGAATGAGGTTGAACCAGTATGGCTTGTCCAACTGAACGGCGGACTTTATTGGACTCCCCTGTAGAGTTTTTTGATAATATCAGTGAATGGGGCACTGGTGGGATGGCAAACTCTTGTGGGCAACTTTTGCACTTTCGTTGTAACGCGAAATGAAGGGGTCTGCTTGGCATATACGATGGTTCGTCTCTCACGGTTATTGCCATTGTATTAAAAATACCACTTGCAATAATCAGACTTGGGATAAGCAAAATCGTTAGTGGAGATATTCCTCGCAGAAAGTCAACGAAGTAACTTGGCCACGAACACACCATTGTCGCAGCTTTTGCTCAAAGCATTTGCTTAACTTTCAAATGTTGAAGCTTTTTTATGTTCTGTGACACAAAGGCAGAGTAGGGCATCGCGAGTGAGTGTTTTTATATTAATGTGGTGGTTAGACCGCACACAAAAAACACACTTACCGACATTTAGATAATTCACAGTAGAGAGGTTTTTCATTGGCGGAACTAGTAAATTCAATTCATTTAGCTGGAATCCTTCATCCGCAGCAAATCATATGCACATTTCATACTTACCTAGTCTTTAATGATATTTTTATTATTATATTATGTTAAGATTTTGAATATAACGAAGGTGATCATTCAAGCGATAGATGCATACGATTACATGTCGGAATAATGATTCTAATAAAATAAATTCTTAATTATTTTCATTAGCCATATTGATAGACTTCTAGTCATTATCATCTGATAATAAGTAATTACATTAACAACAGTCGAATTACAATTGACTATATTCGAATTTTCATTCGTTCACATTAGTCATTCCGTACAGCACATATATTATTCGGCGAACGCTTTTGTGTTTTTGATAGTCCGCTCCTGGTGTGACTCTATTCCAGTATTGTTTTGTGGTTGTTTATACTAAAACGCTATTCCTATTTAGTAAACCCTCTATAATAAATTGGCGGCGAGACGAAGCGATCACGCGTTAGGTTGAACAATTGGGAACGAGGCACCACTTACTTACTTAATTGTAGTTGCATACTGTTGTGATGATGATCAATAAATAAATCTGGACTTGATACTAAAAGAATCATGGTATCTACATAACGAGTGAGATATCAAAAGGTTTCAGATATCATATATATATATATATATATATATATCCGATACAAAAGATACAGATATATTTCCTAATCTTTCTAATTGCCCAGTCAATCCGACCTGTAACGAACTGTATTCATTCTTATTAACCACTTATCGTCATAACATTGGCGACGAGGTACGAGTCGGACCATAACCACAACAAGCTGTAGTAACCACAACTCATAATGAAATTACTGCACTTATAGAACAGTGTTTCCAGAAATAGCATATAACCAACCTTTTACTTCGAATCGTCTATGTCAAGTTGTTTCCATTAATTCAGTACCTATTAAATTTCGAATGGATACTGGATCCGATGTGACTATTATTTGATAAACAAAAACTTGGAACTCTCCAGGCTCTCGTACTTTCAGATTCCTCCATTCAACCTCAAAACAGCAGACATACGAAATCTAACCTGCCGAGGTGTTTTCTATTGCAAATTTAACTTTCGTAATGAGGAAGTCGAACAATGTTTTGTAGTTAACTCCGAAACATAATTAGTGGGTTGAGATTGTATGAAGAAGACCAATAAAGTATGGAATGAAATTAAGCTCTTCAAACTATTGACGAGACTACACCGACTAGGTGTTTCAATCATTAGCTACGGTGGCAGTCGCATCGTCAGAATCCACAATATTCCAAAACTTAAAAGTCTTCTCCCAAAGTCTTCTCTACAGAACTAGGACTATGCCTGAAAGCTAAATCACACTTAGAACCAAAACTAGACATTGAACTTCAAAGATTAGTTCAAAACGGACTTCTTGAACCCGACTTCGCCGCACTTATAGTTCGGCGGCGGCGGCGGCGGCGGCGAAGTAAAAAAAGAATTCGGTAATATAAGACAGCCTTAGAAGATGCTCTCAAAGACTTCTATCACCCTTTAACCGATCCCAATCATATATTCCCGAAATGAAACGGAGGGAAATATTTTTCTCAAATGGATCTAGCAGAAGCCGATCTACAAGTCGAAGTAGATGATGCATCAAAAAAATTCTTTCTCTTAACACACCTAAAGGTCTATTTCAATATAATAGACCACCATTCGGAACTAAATGTGCTCCAGCCATTTTCCAACAGATAATAGATAAAAAGCACTGCTCTCATAGGAGTAGCTGGCTGCATACTTGTCGATATAATTATTACGCGAGCTACTTCAGAACACAATACTCGACTATTTAAATTATTTGAACGAATACAAGAATACGTATTCAGAAGCAAACTAGATAGTGAACCATTTTCGAAGGTACTATTAAATACATAGGGTTCTTGATCTCAGCAAAAGGTAGACAACCAGACCCAGAGGAAGTTATAGTCATTCAAAATATGCCTCCACCAGATAACATTTCTTAACTACTACGCTCCCATTTAGGAATGATTAATCATTATGCTCGCGTCGTTCCCAATTTACGAAAATATAGAGGACGTATGAATACACTTTTACGAAAGGGTTTAGATAAGGTTAAAACAGTATTACAATCCAACCAACTTCTAACACATACGAAGTATTAGCTCTAGTTTTCGCTTGTAAGAAATTCCATAAAATTATACATGGCAGACGATTCACATTCCTCACAGATCACAGACCACTTTTGGCCATTTTCGGATCAACCAAAGGTCGACTATTCTAAAAAAATACTGCATCACGCCTACAATGATGGGCAACTTTTTTATTGACATATGATTTTCACATTTAGTACATAAAAACTACTGAATTTGGACAAGCCGATGTACTCTCCCGATTTATATCCCAACAACGTAATAATACTGTACCCGAGGACACACTAATCGTCTATGTCGAAGAAAACATTACTACGATGGTTAACGAAGTAACAGAAAATTTACGAAATCATTAAAGCTACAATAAGCCGTCACATATTACAAGACATAATTAGAGCCATCAAGACCAACATTTGGCCCACAGGTCTTTCCCAATATGACCCACTTTATCACTTTTATAATCGTAAAGACACGATTTCCATACGCAATGATGTATTACGCTCAACAGATAGGGGTACCAGGAGATCAACATAGAATCCTGAAAGGATTACATAAAGGTCATCCTGGCATTACATCAGCCTAAAAAGGATAGCACGATCCGATGTCTACTGGCCCGGAATCGATACCGATATCAGTAATTTCGTACAAAACAGTGAAAATTGTTTAAAAGTTTCAAAAGATCCCCATCGTATCCCAATACAACCATGATTTAAGCGAACAAACCTATAGAACGAATTCACTTGGACTTCGCAGATCCTTTGATGGCCACATATTCCTAATAATGGTTGACCCACTCTCCAAAATTGGCCCGAAATTTTTCAAATGCACTCTGCCACATCTTCTAGGACTATTGAAAAATTACGAAAAGTATTCGCACGCTTCGGTGATCCCCTTACACTTATAACAGACAACGGCACACAACAATTCACATCAGAAGCATTCGAAGACTTCTGCAAATCCATAGGTACACCACCTTTTCACTCACAATCGAATGGATTGGCAGAACGTTCCGTAGATACATTTAAAAATACATATACAAAACTAAAAGAACAATTCACTATTGCCGATTCACTAACATTTGTTTTATTTTCTTATCGAACGACATTAAATGCGGAAGACTCAACACCGGCCAAGTTTTTCTTACATCAAGAAATTGCGACCTTGGATTTAATCAGAGAAGAGAATAGATAATATAGAACAACCAATAAGTGACACAAATAGCCTAAAACAAAATGGATACCTAACGACATAGTCTTCGTTAAAGATTATGGCAATCCTCGAAATCCAACTTGGGCGACCGGAACTATTAATCGCAAGATTGGCAATGTATTGCTTGAAGTATAAGGTCGCAAAATTGACCTAGAGACGTAATATTAATCAATTACGTCATAGATCTATATCAGTAACCCCTCCAAAGTCGACTTTTTCATTATGCTCAACAATCAAAAATATTGTCCTATAGAACGGACACCTTCACCGCTACCTTCTGAGTTTACTCCAATCCGATTTCGATATCCAAAACGAACCCACCATTCGTTCCATTTCGAATTCATGATTGACGAGAGAGCTCAATATTAAGAAGGGAAGGAATGTTGTGATAAGGATCAATAAAAATATCCGATATTAAAAGAATCATGGTATCTACACGAGGATTGAGATATCAATAGATTCCATGTGTCATATATATGTCCAATACAAACGATACACATATCTGTCCTAATCTTTCTCATTGCCCACTCAGTCCGATCTATAATAATAACGAACTGCATTCATAATTATTAACTACTCGCTTACCCGGTCTTAACACATACTAAAAGCACAGGATTACTTAACATATAAAATGTACAAAACGTATTCTCGTAAATGTAGATACTAAACATGAAGACCATGTTAAAAACAAAATACTTACTTAAAAATGTTAGCACCTTCACATCACGTTTTCCAGACACTGACTAACAAAATGTTTTTCTAATATTAGCAACTTTTTAACAGTAAAAATTTGACACCCCCGTGGAGGTGGAAAACCAAACGAGGGTTTGTTAAATCAAAGTCAGTGGTCTCATAGGCGATATATAAAAAAAACAGTCTAAAGTAAATTTTCCGGGCGGACGCTTATCCAATATTTAATATCCACGGTACTGTTTTCTAAAAGTAGTTGAACCGTGGATGTTAAATGTTGGCTGAGTGTCAGCCCGACACCTAGCTATTGCTTTCGGAGAAATCTTGTGTGCTTGTGTGTTGTACATGGACCTTTGTTTTTAAGAGGTGGGCGATGTCTCCAGGCAACCAAGATGATGCTAGGACTTAATCACCAAACACGTGACTCGCGAAAGGTGAATTGATCATAGACCCACTGCTTAAACTCTCTTCTATGGCCTGTCCGCTTATAATGGCGTGGTCGTCGTCGTCGTCATATAGCTCTACAATAAGTCATATAAGTCTCAGAGCTCGTTGCTAAGCCTAGTTGGTGTAGGAGTTCGAACTACTCGTCACTAGAGGGCGTCAATCCCTCATAGTACTCGCATCAAGACAGCTGTCGACATTCAATCAAGGTTATTAATAAGGTACTTGCGCCAGCCTAATTAATTTTTAAAATTCAATTAATTTGAGCAGCCTGATCAATAAATTCACATTTCGTAAACTATTTCGTGAATTCACATTTCGTCTGCCGTGTTTTCGAGCAAAACAAGGTAACTGAGGCAACTTTAAAGCTTACAGAACGTCTGTTATCAAACACATCGTTTTTAGTAAATATCATCAAATAATAACAGCATTTAAAGCCTAGCTATCCTCTGGCGCATAGACAAAAAAATATAATATACATAAAAATTTAGAAAAATAAAAGTTTAGATTATTTGAAATAATTTTCATATCTTTATTTGAACATTTGTACACATAGAAAATCGACAAAAGCATAGCATCTTAACAAAGAATATTCGTTTAGAGCACACAGTCACTCAGCCTCATAGTTTTGCAAATTTCCATCATACTTTGTGGCGAAAGAGTATAACCGGTCACCGACCCACAGCTTCACGGGTCTCAGCTTACGGTATGATCATTAAAACTTTTGGAGAAGGTATCATAGGGGTGAAACATCTGACGGCCAACACCACTAAGTTGGCTCGCAGCCTATCAGCAACGGAGTGAATATGATATATTTCGTTGCAGGTGAAGTGAAGTTATAGTCAGCTAAACGTAATTGGGTTTTGAGTTCAATGGATTCAAGAAGCAGTTATGTGTCAGATGGCGATCAGCTAACTACCAAGGGCTGTGTGCAATAACTAAACCTGCAGCCCAACGGGAACTATCATGTGGGGAGTTCAGGCTGAATTCGACTAAAATACACCGATTCTTGGATCTTCGATTCCTAGAAATAGTGTACTGCAGCTTTGCCGAACTCACTGGCAATCATGACAAACAATAGTACCATGAACAGTGATGAACGAAGATTATAAACGGCACAAACAAACTTCAGCAGCAGAGAGGTGTCGAAAACGTTAATATTTTTTTTATAATTTAAAATTCAAATAGCGAATTTGATGAGGACGCGTCCCAGGTGTCAATTCGTGTTGTAAGGCGCTATTGTGACGGTATTGCTGTTCATTATTCCACACTGTTATACGCGGAGCAACACAATTCCTGTAAAGCGCAGTGCAATAGGGAAACTTGGGCAAGGCCTAACTTAGGAAATGTTGATCTTGTTCCTGGTTTACCGGTACCATGACAATCCATGGCAACCTACTATATAATTGTTTTGTTCACCACTTAGTTGTTGACAACCTACGGAAGTTAACAAAACCCTCCACGTGGGGTGACTAAGGTCAAAATTTGCAGCAAGATGTGAGGTTCTGTACTAGCATTAATTGTAATTGCCGCAAGCAACGGCAAGAAAGAACTTGTAAAATATTTTCTGGCCAGTAAGGCTCCGCTTATAAACATTACACGTTGCATTGTTCTCGTAAATCAAAGGGTTTTAGGAAGCGGCTCTCAATTTTTCGACTGCTTTGAATATGCTATCTCGTACACTTAGATATATTAAATAGATTTTTTGGCACACGGAATTGTTCTCTTCCGTTTTACAAGCGTTTCACGATGTTTATCAATTGTGTGTTTGTTATTGTAGATGAGGGAGCAGCCTATGAGTAAAGTCTAGTTCTTTAGAAATATGACCCTTTATCAGACGTCAAAGGAAAATAGAAAATGGGGTTTAGTGCAAATTTCGGGGTTGGGATTTCATAATGAATAACTATCATGATAAAAGATTTACTTTGAGGGGTGAAAAAAGGTGGCAAACGTGCATTGCATACAAGGGGACTACTAATAGAAAATAATCGTTTGAATAATCAGATAAATATAATAGTATTTCTCGTTTTTAGATGACTTCGCAGAACTTCATACCTCGCTATCCCATGTTTGCCCATCCACCGGGTAATATGGGGCAGGCATTAAATTAGATGTAAAAAGCGCGCGATACTTACTTTGGCCCGGTTTTCACCGAAATGCGCCATGGTACAACAATTCTGCTTGTGAGCGGACGTTGGAAGTCAGAACTTGACCCAAGCTATCCCATTTGGCTTTATTGTTGAAAACACCATATGCTTTCGAAATGTGTTTCTAGTGAGGACTCTTATGATTTATATGGAACTGTTCAATACTTCGAGGACTCACGCTTCTGTCTTTTACTCCGATTACTTGTGAGTCTTAACTAGTAGATGGCATCAAGCGTAGCATCAACAACGATATTGGGAAGTGTAGGAGAATCCTGCTCCTTGAATGGGTCGTCGATAAAGCACAAGATAGGTTGATGATCTACAACCGAATTTGGTCCCACGATGGTTCTGATTCCAGCCGGTCCGTCTCCTACATACTCCTCTTCGATTAACAAACCTGCTAATAAACGAATAGAAAAATTCAAATGTAGAAAGCAAACGGCATTAGTGGGTTTTTTTTCCGGAGAGAGGTGACCCTTTCTAGGCGATTGCTTCATCTCAACTTCACACGAAGGTGGACAATAACATTAACTTCATCTCACTCAAAACACATAGCGTTCACGATATTCGATCCGAAAATATGAACAACGTAGTTATAAGAAACATCGTTTGATATACAATCTGTTTGTTCAATGTCAAAAAATAGACATAGAAAAAAGGTGCTAAACGATGCTGCTTCTCATCCAAGAGCTTATTCAAATCTTGCAAATAATTAGACTAATGTTTAATGGTTCTGCTTGGGAATAACTCCTCCAATGTACTATGGACATTTTGTTTGGAAGTTACTTATTCACTATTTATTAATCTGCCGTTTATAGAGGTGGATTGAGGATACATTGCTTGATCTTACTGAAAGGCCTGCTGTTCTTTAGGACAATGACTCCTTTTTTACAGGACTGCGCCTGCTACGTAGAGAATAAGGGGGAGCTTCCCGCTTCGATTAAAGCAAAAAAAAAACAATAAGGCCGCAGGCAGGTGAACGTGTAATCTGAGGATGTCAAAACGATGTACTCAGTATACAACATCTACTTCGGAGTGGCCTACGTTAGTAAAATTTATCCAACTTTGAACTGATCGCCCTTAAACAGACTACAAACTGCAATCGCACTAATCGCACTGGGAACATGTATAAGTCGACCAAATTTACACAACTTCACCTTGTAATTCAATAAGATATTAATCAACTTACCTGGAATGTTATTTTTATCAAGGTCGAGAAACTCTTGAACGCACGTCGGAAGTAGTTCGTCCTTCGCTAGAAGTATATCCACAGCAGTCTGTAGCCAAGCCTATAATAATAACAATTCAGCTTTGTTTGCTATCTCTTAAGTATTAATAAATCTTCTATATTTCATACAATTTATGTAAAATTGTGGGAGTATCAGCGACAAAATGTTCGGTCTTAACTATTACACAGTAGCGACAAATAATTAGCGAAAGCTCTTACAAGGGTTCCTGAATAAAATGTAATGGGTCCTTCACTTCCGTTACAAATTGTGTAATAACATGGCGGATATTCCGCAAGCGAAGGTTCAGTAATGAATAGTAAAGTCTTGTTGGGATCGAATTAAGTTATAAAATAATTTGGTTAGATGTTAGAATTTCCTTGACTTGTAGTGAACTTAAAGAGGCCCAGCTCGTGCATGTACACAACATTTAAATCGAACTGGGTAATGAGTTTTTCACCAAATTTATAGAATATCTTGGGCATCCGCGGCAGCGAATAATGATCTACGAAAACTTGTTGATTTATGCCTGATATGATGTCTGTACATAAAGGTACACGACCATTACCCTTCTCCAGGTAGACAAGGGAGGCCAATTTATGATCCATTTGCTTCGGGTATATCTTCATTTTCCCATTCTTGGGTGGCCTAGTTCATCCTCTTACTAAGCGCATAAGCAACTTGGCTCCCAGTTCTCCCGCTGACTTTCTGCCTAATAGTAGCGGACAATTTGCATTATCCATGGAAAACGAAGGAGTCCCGAAACATTTTAGCAAATAACTCTCACAGACGAGTACAAGTTAGGTTTGACTTCCTGTATACTTGCAGCAATGAGACATAGCTCTCCTTAGATATATATATTATGCTTCTGAAGTAACGCGTTAAAGTAATCCAGGGACATAGTAGAGAGCTTCTTCTATTTAATATATATAATACATTTCGGCATTTGGTGGAACAATGGTTCAGCCTGCTAAGGCAGAGAACCTCGATGCCGAGCCCACAGGTTCGTTATTACGAGCTTGCCACGCGCCATATGTATTCCACAACTTAGACAAGCTAACGAAATAATATTCCATTAATTTGCCCTGAGAAATTTCCATCAGTTCCATTACAATAAGTGCACGAACGAATTATCATATTCAACTACACTGCAATAAAAATTTGTTGTTATGAAGAATCGTTACGGTTATATCATATAAGAATTACCTGCAGAGCGACTCTCCTTTCTTGAGTGACCTTATCATTGAGATGTCGAATTTTTTTTGGTGGAAAATCCGCGAATTCAAGGGAGGGATGAAGTCGACGAAGGTTTTTATACAGAGCGTGAAAGTCTCGGTAGCGACGCTCCAACTGCTTAACATAACAGACAGGGCAAGTAATACACAGATGTTAGAATAGCTATTAACGAAATGTAACTCATGAGCTCTGCATCCAATAACATTCTCTTCCGCATTTCCGTTTAGCACTATGTTTAACATTATGATTGCGTTGATCTGTTGCTGTGACGTTGACTTCATAGAAGACAAACTGGGCAAAATAAACATTCGATTTCTAAAATGCAGGAACACAGCGTTTCTAACGTCCCACAGATCCCACAGACCCCAATTCATAGCGACGAATCGCAAAGAAGAGCTGTACGAACTGTTATAGAGCATTGTCGTGCAACGTCTGGTCTCGTACCTGGATTACCGACGCATTACCAGACGACTAACACGATTTTGGGCCGAGCAGGCCTACTGTGACAGCATGTAAAAAACTCCCGGAGGCAATGAAAGGATTCAGCTTGTCCCTGCTGAAGGACATCCTTCAGAAAATCACATTACCCTCGATGACGGTGTCACCGAGAAAACCAGTGTCGAACAGGCTACCGGATTTACATAACATGACAACTTAAGCCCATTGCACTTTTCCCGCGCTAATTCAACAGTGCATCGCTGTGAGAAAGCCATCCTATACACAGATGATCTCGCGATGTAGAGCACGAATCGACATCACCAGTAAAAGGCGATCGCTAGCCTAAGTTAGGCTAAAGAAATTAATTAAATCACAGAGATAGGCCTGGAAGTTAACAAGACTAAGACAGAGACCACGAAGTTCAATAGGGGAAGAACGGTTCGCTTTACGCACCTCGGGCTAATCTTAACAGAAACAGAATATACGTTCGCAGAAGACATCAGGGTGTGCTTAATCAACCAGCCACAGAAGTTATTAGTAACATCTAGCGTCAAACTGTTTGGCTTGCGCGAACTGCCTCATATTCACCCAATGAGTCAATTTTCTGGGAGAGATTAACCCTACGAGACTCAGAGGCACCTCTCGTGAACCTCTTGGCCTATACTCCGGTGTTTATCGAGAATCTCCCCAAGGGATTTGACTTCCCCGAAACCGCAGCCTACCGCACATCCAATGAGCAGCAGAAAGTTGAGGTGTCGAAAGCAGACTCCTTATCCTTATCGACCCCAGCGATGACGAGCAGCGAGTAGAAGTTACACATCACGCATCTAACCACCACACATTGACTAGATTCGCAGTTCATGGATTTCATCATGTCGTCTGCGAGACGCAGGGATATCATATAGTCTAACATAAATGAATCAGTAAATAAGATCGGGAACATCTAGGCCGTTTGGCTGCACTGCGTACCTTGAAACGGGGAGCAGCTGTTGAAAGGCCAAAATTGCTGTTTCCATGAGTGTTATCCACGATGAGGAGGGTATAAACAACGAACTTGCTGTGACCTTGTTCTGTGGTCCGCGCAGAGGGGATTAAGATCCTCATTCCTGTCAGCTGATATAGACGACGGAAGATAAGAGATTAAAATTATTCCATAATAAAAGGCAAAGACGTACGTCGTTCCACAGAGTGGAGTCTATAAATGAAAGTCATTAAAAAAATCTTGTTGGTTTAACAGATTCGGGTTTCTGATGGGGACTATGTATATACGTCAACAAACTACGCACAGTAGAATATTCGTGACGAGATTGGGCGTGTTTGAAAAAAGGCACTTGTTAAACGGGCATATTAGCCTGCCGCTTACTTTGTTTCTTGGTACATTCCAATTGTGATTGGGACACCAGATAGAAACTTTCTCACTTATAAAACATGGTAAACTTTGGGGAATTTGCATAATTTATTGGCGCGACTCAATCCTAGCAGAGGACTTAAAGGCGAAAGGCAAGCCTTTCGGCTTGCAACGACAATGACCCTGTATATCCAAGTGAAGTAGAACATTAGCACACGTGTTACTAACGAAACTCTAGTGCCCAGTTGCAGGCTGCATATTCCAGCCACCGCGGGTGCTTACTTCACCTGGGGAGTGAGAGAAGCTAATGGCAAACTGCTAACACGGCATCATATCCGATACTGATCTCATCAACCTAATTAAGACAGCATAGAAGGCACCAATATGAAAGATGAGGATGCTTTCCACCATAACTACCCGAGGAATTAGGTTTGCCACTAGAAGTAGTGGATAAGCTTCGAGAAAGTAGTGGAAGAAGCTTCGAGAAAACTTTTGACGGGGGCTAGAAGTAGTGGATAAGCTTCGAGAAAACTTTTGACGGGGGCTTTTGCAAACTACTCCGATTATGCTGATAAGCGAATAAAGGCGATTTAATATTACAGCAGTCAAATAAAGCTTAACGAATTTAGTTTCGAAGTCAAGCCCCTGTTTGATACATTCTCAGCCATAGAATACGATATCATCTCTTTCTCACTACTCTTCAATGAAGCAATTTCAGGCCATAAATAGCTGGCACCAAAATTGCACCGTTCGGTAACGGGAAGCAAACTTGTCTAATAGCTGATGTAGCACCACACGAGAAATTATAATATATATATAGAAATAAATTATTGCAAAGTTTATTTTATATAAATGAGTGGAGTTTACAAAGAAAACTCAAAGACAAGGTCGATTGATTGTTGATATAAAATCTCGGAGATTTTATATCAACACTAAGATCGGTTTATATAAAATTTCAAAATATAAACCCAACGCATCAATCTGATGTTGATAATGGTGGAACAATGTGAATTTCAAGCCTGTAATGGGAATACGGGTACTGTGTTTGATCCACTCATAAATGCAATATAAAAGTAACTAAGTGTAAGAAGTGTTTGTAATTCTAAGCAGCATTCTATTTAACAATTTAGCAATTTTCGGATAATGTTTCCAAACCGTATCTGAAAATTGCTAAATTTCCCTTTTTTGAATCTCTAACTCTACAAATTAACTTCAGTATTTAATAAAAAGCCTTATGCCATCTTTTTTACCTATGGTAATTATATTTTATACCTTCTTCAAAAAATAAGATAATGCCGTATTTAGAAACAGGCATACGTGTTAATCATAAAAGTAAAACACTCACCAGTTAATGCCTCCTCTGTTAGTAGTATATTAGTACTCCTCTTTGCGGGACACACACGTAATCAGTTTTGATGGAAAAATTATTATATTGGAGATTCATATGTTTATAAGGTTCATTTCAAACAAACTGAATGCACACGTCTGCAGCATTTAAACCTGAATTTATGAATACGTGGACGGAATACACTCCTCAGCTAGTTGAGAGATAAGGTGAGGTGGTCAAGTGTACAGAATAGTGGTGCACTGAATTCATATCCGTCCATCAAATATATCTTTAATATTAACCTATCGTGAAGATTCGTTTTACTACGGAGAAATAGACGTTCTACATTCAACAGGACTGACAGCCAGAGGATCAATATTAGTGTTTATATCGTCTGGTCAAGCAGACCGTAGGCACAATTTCGAAAGACTTGTCACGCAATCATTTTGTTTAGATTGTACATTGATTCAATAAGGGTGAAGTTCCCGGTATCCATTTTTGAAGCAAAGTCTCATAGACTAATGTTTAATTGTTAGACTAATGCTATCTGTCACTCGGATTGACTTGATTTGGAGGGCCTTACTTAGCTATGCCAAACCTGTGCATGGGATCGACTGAATGTTTCTCAAGTTATAATGTCTACTTGGAGAAGGTTGTACATTTCATATTCGTCCAAACCAAGGTGCTCGGTGGAAGGGGATGAGGGTGACGCCGTCGGGTCGGTGCCCGTCCACAACATGGGGGCCCTGTGGCCCTTGTGCAAGGGATACCGGCAGAGTGGAAGGCCCTCCCGAGCGCGTCGTTAAGCATCGTGTGGCATGGCTGGCGATCGGAACTGGACTCGCGCTATAGACCATGGTGGCTATCGCGCGAGTGCAGTAAGCCGCGGCCCCGAAGCGGAGGTCGTCGAGGACAGTACTAAAGGACAAAAAGGGTAGCGCGTGGAGCCACGCCCCTGCACTTGCTCGGTTGGCCACGAGCCCTGTCGGCATCATGTGTCACCAATGCAGGAGGATGTCACGCGGCTCCGGATGAACCACATTGGACCATACCCGCTGCCGGTGCTATATGAAATGTAGCCATATTAGAAATGCATTACTTCTTTCTGCTCAGCGAAATGAGCTCCTGTTTCGTGACGACGTATCTTTAATTGATAGTACAGCCTCCAAGACAACGCATGCCAAAGGCTGGGAGTTATTCGATATTCGATAATTATTACTACATTACTCATGTTTTATGAGCTTTTCTATTATAATTGTTACGGTGGTCAACAAGAGGAGACAGTGACGGGCAGACGATGAGTATAGGACGGAAGGTCGAGCGTACCCGCTCAGACAGGGTATAAGCACAGGGGACCTGGCTCTCCCGAGGTTAACAGTGAAAGGAATAGTGGAGCATCAGACGGAAGGAAGAGGAGGACGCTTACTACGGCAGAGCGAATGTGATTGGCCAGGGCGACCGAGATCTCCGAGACAATACTAGAGGAGAAAAAATATATGAAGTTGAGGCTGTAGTGAGCCGCATGTTGCGCCACGTGGACGGAACCAAAATTAAAGCAACTTCCTTATTTCTGATATTGGCCAAGTACTATTTCTCATTCCGTCGTTTATTAAGTTAAATTATGTAACCGCCTCTAACTGACTAGGTGGTCATGCTAGCACAGCCGACAGCACGTCTGCATAGCCAAATTAACATCCACCACCCACAAGACATCCACCGCACGATCTACTAGCCTTATGCCGCGTTAATATCAGATTTAACCCCTCTACATATCCTAAGATACAGCCTATCAAATTGGTGCCGTGAGATCAGGATCAACAAGTGCAATTTTTGCCGGCAATATCAACGATTTAAGCGCCTGGGACATGATGGCCTATGCAGACAACTTGGCTACCACAATGAGAGTAAGAACGCCAGAAGAACTAGAAGGGCAAGCAAACGACACGAGCGGAAGTAGCTAAATGAATGAGGAACAAGGACCTTAAAATGGCCCCGGCCAAGAGCGAGGCTTTATAACACATTGGAAACTCTTGGTAACATTGGGAAAAGTGTGGAATATATTACAATGAATAAGAAAGCAAGATACGGAGCAAAGATCGGCCGTGCTATGAGGGGCTGTGCCATGTGAAGTCCGCTGTGGATAAGGCGACAAGAATGGCTATGGGCCCATGCAGAATATTGACCAATATCCGGGGATCCACAAAGGGGGTGGTAGCTAATAGTGGTAGTTAGTCGCCCGGTCGATTCCACGCAGAGCTCTGTTTTTTATATTTGATATCTCAAGCGCCTACCCACGCCTCCTCCACGCCCTTTCTCGCTGCCTACGTCAAGTTTTGATCATTACTTAGTTTCGGGTAAATCCTATCACTTTCAGTTTCTTTCTTCCTTGCCTACGTTCCGACCCTGGTCGGACTTATCTGTCCCTGAATCGACCTAATGGTTAAATTTTCCGGGCAAATTCGCAACGGCGGGGATCGAACCAGTGCACCTATGAGTCTCCTCCGGTGCATTCGTGTGCGCACACGAATGCACCATGCCACCGGGCTCTAACTCTGAATCGACCCACTCAATGGAACCACTTTTATCAACAACTGTGTTGAAAACCTGTCCCAATCGAGGAGAGATAAACAGTGACGATAGCCAAGATATATACAAGAATTATGTGAATAGCAATGCATTTAACAATGTTTGTATACTAAAGTCGACAAAAATCCATTATAGATTTATAGAATATGACATCAGATCCTTCAATCATAGAGAATCTATCGGCTTTTAAGTCTCATATCCCTTGAGATTATAATGCAATGTCTTTGCGCTCCTTATTGATGCAATTTCTATCACCGCTGACAATGATAGCTAAATTCCCGGACAAGAGACCATCTGTCATGGCTAGGTTGGACTGCTTACATTGGAAAAATATTTTCTCTGGTTCTGACAACACAGATACGATATATAACGTTTTTGTCGTCAATACACTTTTTAGAAATATACAGAGGTGATATTGATTATGATTGTGCGTCTTATAATATGCAATAATTAGAAGTAGTTATGGGCAGTCTCAGGCCGTCTCAGTCCCATGCCATTGCCTCTCTGCACCTCGAGGGAAAGGCGCTGCAGACGGAAGGAGCCTGCGCGCTTGTCCCTGGTGGCGCGATTAGCCTGTGGTAGACTCCTTCGGAAACGGTGGTGCTGTTGAACATCGTCAACAGTTCCATAAGGGGGGGCGGCCATGGTGTTGGCATGCATTAGCATGCCAACACCCCCCCTTAAAAAAAAAAAAAAAAGAGTCTCGAGGAAATTAGTAGTGAGAGGGCCTTGGCCGCCTAGAGTTTCGAAGGTAGGATGGGAAAGAGGTGAGTTGCCCGGAGGGAGGCGTACTTTCGTAACTTGGGCCGCCCCGCACGGGATACCGCGTAACCGGGGATAATTGTACACTAGTTGTCATGCGACGGTGCTGCAGTGTCAATCCCGTGTTATTCTAGCACCATGTTGGTGGAAGGGGATGAGGGTGAGGCCGTCAGGGCGGCGCCTATCCGTGGCCCTGCGGCTCCCTTTTGAAAAAGATGGTGGCAGGGTCGAGAAGCGCACGGGGTACCGCGGAACCGAATGACGACTGGGTGAGGCGGCAGCCTGGGAGCAAGCGTTTTTTAAAGATTTTCTCTAGTGAATCAGCAGACCAAGCTTCAATCAACTTGTGACGGTGTGCCCTCAGAAAATTATTATCCTTCTTTAATCATTACAGAAATGACTATTTTAACTAAAATAGCTTCCTGTGAAATGCACTTCCTCCAGCTATTTTAACAAAAGAGTGGTCCCAATGTTTACCGAGTCGCTGTATCTTACTTGTTGTGGATATTATGAAGAAGGAGGCTATGCCTGATGTTTTTGGAAGCCAGTAATCACCCTTATATAGATAAATTGAGTCAGCTCGAACGTGAATAATTATCACCTGCATTATATTTGAGAAATCATCTGTTACCTGCATTATATTTAAGAAATCATCTATTATATTACCTGCATTCTATTTGAGAAGTTGCTGGTAGATCATATCTCGAACAATTAATCAGCGCGGAGCTGTTAGATAAAAATCAAAATAGCTTTACAAAGAGAAGATCCACAGCTACATAACGAGTCGACATTATTGAAGAGTGGCCTACTGTTATAAGTTAAGAAAGAACATTTGATTATGTGTATTTAGATATTTTCGAAGCTTTTGACTGCGTGCACCATTTCATACTTATAACCAAACCCAAGTTCAAAATAACTGTATAGACAGATTACAGTACCGAGCAGAAGGAGCAGGCCCAGAGGAGAGTGGAGCAGATGGAAGAACAGGTGAGTAAGGCAGTCTCGGAGGAGGAGCTCCTTCAGCTTGTCATGCAGGAGGAGCCCTGGCCCGGCGAGCTCATCACCAAACTACAGGCAAAGACGGACTCTTTGCTGGCACCAGGCAGACCGATTAGAGTGTTGCTGTTGACACGGCAGTCGGAGACTGACTCGCAGCTGGTTAGCCGGCTGGCGGGTCAGTACCCTTCTATTGGGGTCCGGACCAGCTCTCTGCCTGAGGGCTCCGTCGCGGTTTTCACGAGCTCCGAGGACTTCCGGGTCGAGGGGCCGGAGGAGGAGCAGACGAACCCAACAACCGAGACGCAGTCGGTTATAGTGGGAATCACAGCTCAAGGTAACAACGGGACAATAGACTTGGCGTCCATGCGAGTTATTTTCCAGGTGATCAAAAATGCGGCAGACATCCATGCCGGCTTGGTCAGCGACGCCCCCCCTCCGTTCATACACTTGACGGCAGAGAAGCGATCGAGATACTTCTGGAGAGCCATGGAGCTGGGGGCAAGAGCCGCGGGAATCGCCCAGCTCGACATGCAGGACAGTAGGACAGGAGCGGCACCAGCCTCTAATTCACAGGCTGACCAACTGGGAGGAACTAAGAAGACTATACGGGTCAAAGTAGCTCCTGGTAAAACGTTTGCAGATACAGTCAGGGTTCTCAGAGAGAAGGCTGTTCATCCCGAATCCTTCGGCGCTAATGTGAAAGGAGTCAGCCGGAACAAGGACAGTGACGTGATTATTAGACTTCACGAAGTCAGGGAAGGAGCGGAAGAAGCAGCGGCAAACTGTCTCAGGGCAGAGGGGCAGTTCGAGATCGACTGCAGAGACGCGCAACCAACCAAGGGCACATTGGCTCTCTGGGGCATCGACTCCTGGCTCCGGTCCGATGAGGTTGCTAACCAAATTAAATTCCTGTTCAGGGTCTCGGAGTCAACGTCGGTCGAGGCTACGGACCCTAAGATGGGGAGGGGAAACGTGTGGTATTCCATCGTCACGGTGCCGCTCTTCCTGGGGGACGCAATGCTGACGAACAGGACGCTCAGGTTAGGAGCACGCTGGTGTAAGGTGGAAAGGTGGGCCACAATTCCCATCTGCTACCGGTGTTCCCGCCCCGGACACATAGCAAGAGCATGTCCCGCTTCCGACTTGTCTGAGAAGGGAAGGCCCTGTTATCGGTGCGGCCAGCAGGGCCATATCGCCAAGGTGTGCGTAGCTGAGCAGGAGTACTGCGCGTCTTGCCAGGTAGGGGGACATAGGGCAGACAGTGCCGCCTGCCCGGTGTATAGGGGTTTACTTAAGCAAGCCAGGGTTGATACCAAGAACACCCAAGGCGGCAGGAAAGGCCCCCATAATTCACCCGGGCCACTCAGGGCGGCCGGCGTTCCTGAGGCGGCCAGGCCAGCTCAGGCCTCGTCATCATCGAAACCCACGATGCTGCACAAGTGGCTGAAAGTGGGGAAACGAGGAAGAGTGGTGATGCCTGCTGAGGAGGAGATAGACACGCACGACATCACCCCGGAACTGGAAGACCGAGCAATTAGCTGCCACCATGACGATTAGGGTGATACAGATAAACCTAAACAGGTCGAGGGTATACCGTGACCTTCTGGAGGCCATGGGCAGAAGACACGCCATCGATTTGTATCTGCTGTCAGAGCCGAACAGGGCCAAGGCGACGGCAGGACCTCCTGGTTTTCGGACCCCAGCCAAGATACGGCGTGTGGGCCCTCTGAAACAAGCAGAATCACCACCAGGGACGGAGGAGCAGGCCAAGGGTACTCATGGGTCACGGTTAATGGCAAGGTTAGCCTTTTCAGTTGTTACTTCTCCCCTAACAAAAGCGGAATTGAGTTTTTAGCATTCTTGGAAGAGCTCAGCCGGGCGACAAGAGCCAGAAGAGGAAGCGGTGACCTACTCGAAGTCGGTGGCGACTTCAACGCCAAGTCAAGAGCCTGGAGCTCTGACCGGACGGACTCTAGAGGTCACACACTGGAGGAGTGGTTCAGCCAGGAGGGGCTGGTAGTCTGTAACGAGGGCAGAGAGCCCACTTTTTGTAGGGGAGATCAGATGACTCACTTCGACATCACGGCGGTGGATGAGGGGGGACGGGCCCGCATTCGCGATTGAAGGGTGGAAGAGGACGAGCTGTTAAGTGATCATAGACCGATCACCTTTAAAATAATAGAAGGTGACGGCAACGATACATCGAGTCCTCAAGGACAAGGTCGCCGGAAGCAATGGCAGATGAGGAATATCAGTAAGACCATACTGATACAGAAGTTCAACGAACTGTATCCCCGAAGGGACCACGGGAATAACGAGGAAGGAGAGGAGGAGGATGACGACGACGACGATGATGAAGAGGAGGAGCTCACCCCGGAGAGCATGCAGTTCATCCTGGAGGAAAGCTGTAAGGCAGCGTCGGAGCCGGGTAACGGATGGAGGAGCGGAGCTACCAACAGGAAACCCATGTACTGGTGGAACGAGGAGACAGCGCAGGCCAGGAGGGTGTGTAACAGAACCCGGAGAAAAGTCACAGGGGGCAGAAGGGTTACGAGCAACGCCGATACACAGGCGAGTGCAATGCTTCACACCAATCGTTACAGGAGTACATGACGGCAAGGAAGGAACTGCAGCGGCTCATCAAGAAGGCCAAACGAAAAGCCTGGAAGGAGCTTATAGACTAGGTTGAGGGCGACATGTGGGGACTGCCGTATCAGATCGTCCGCAACAAGTTCAAGAGAGCGGCCCCGGAAATCCCCAACGGGGACCTGGAGGAGGTCGTGAGGAGCCTCTTCCCGGTTCAGGAGTGGCGAGGAGATGACCGAATCGACCTAGCGGAAGGGGATGAGGTAGAGGGGGTGACAAGCGATGATCTGGCAGCAGCCAGAGAGTGACTGGCGACGGGGAAAGCAGCGGGCCCCGGCGGCATACCGGCCGAAATAGTACGAATGTTCGTTGCGAGACGGTCTCGCAGGTAAGAAAAGTGTTTACAGGGTTGATCAGGCAAGGCGAATTCCCCAGCGTATGGAAACGAGCCCACTTCGTGTTAATTCATAAACCGGGGGAGACTTTAAAAGGCCCATATGCCTACTTAACTCCGCGGGGAAGCTCTACTAGCACATTTTGCACGAGCGGATTAGGAAAGAAATCGAGCGGTTGGGCGCACTGTCGGACAGACAGCACGGCCGCTGGAGCAGGTGCTGCAGACGGCAGCGAAGGAGGTCCTGGCCTCAAAGAGCATAAGAAAGCTCGTCCTGGTCGTAATGCTGGACGTGAAGAACGCGTTCAACACGGTCAGTTGGAGGGAGGTCATGGCCGCCCTGGAAAGGAAATGTTTCTCTGCTGGTATACCTATCGGAAAGACTAGTTCAAGCTCAGGGCCACGCGTTCACGGTACATGCAGGCTTCTCGCAGGGGTCTATTCTGGGCCCAACACTCTGGAACCTGGCCTATGACGGGGTCTTGGAGGTCGTGCTAGCCGAAGGAGTCGAGTCGCTCGCGTACGCGGACGACCTTGCCCTCGTTGCTCGGGCCAGGGATGTAGAGACCCTAAAGGGGGCCGTCGAGGAAGCTTTAGACAGAGTGGTGGAGTGGATGGCAGACCACCACCTGAAACTCGCGCCGGCGAATACTGAGGCGCTCTTCCTGACAGGAAGGAAGAGAGTGGGAGACTTGGTGCTCCATGTAGAGGGCCACCCTATACGGGTCAAAAGGGATGCTAGATATCTAGGAGTCCAACTGGACCAGGGCCTTTCTGGTCGGCCTCACATCGCCCTGGTCACAAAAAAAGTCGCGCGTATCGGCCAATCTGGCTATGATTCTACCTAGGGTAGGAGGTGCGTCCGAGGAGAAACGCCGACTGATGGTGGTTGTCGCGGAGTCCATGGCTCTCTACGCCGCCCCGGTCTGGGGTGGGGTGGCACTAAGGTTCGGCGCCAACACGAGGGCTTTGAGGTCAGCTCAGCGAGTCCTGGCGATTAGGGTTGCCCGGGCCTATCGCACGGTGTCAACTGAGGCCCTGCTGGTCCTGGCTAGCGTCCTGCCGTGGGACCTCCTTTCTGGGGAGCGTAGAGAGGTGATTTATGGACGGCGATCTAGATCTCACGGAGGCTCGCAGGACGACACTGCAAAAGTGGCAGAATGAGTGGAGTAGACAGCCCGACAACGGGAAAGGCCGATGGATATCCCTGTGTCGCGAGATTGGTACGACCGGCCGGGTGGAGAGATGACCTACTGGACAGCGCAGATACTGACCGGACATGGCCAGTTCCAGACCTGTATGGTCAAGATCGGCAAAGCGCACATGGATACATGCGTTCTCTGCGACAGCGGCAGGACCGACGGGGTCGAACACACCCTTCTCGAATGCACAGCGCTGGCGGAACCGAGGAGCAGGCGCCCTACTGCGATCAGAGGCACGACGATTGGGCAGATGGTGAGTCATATGATGACTTCCTACGACGCGTGGGAAGAGGTCACCGGCTGGTTTGGAGACATCATGAGGCCCAAGGAGGAGCTCGAAGAGGTTCGACGGGCGCGCTTCGGCGCTGACCACGGGGAAGAGAGCCACAACTCGGCACCCGGATTACAAAGGGGAGGGATAAGGGGAGAGACAGCCACTGGTAGCACCGAGGCTGATGGCGCACCCTTGGAGGGTGGGATGACGGGAGATTAGAGCTTCAACACCCGTTGGTTTGAAGTATTGCTTACGCCGTTCCAAACCAACTAGGGGTGGGAGGAAAACGGGTTTTAGTGAGTTTAAGAGTCTCACACTAGGTGGCAAGAGGCTGTTCTGTCACGCATGTGCATTCCGAAACCCCCCATATGTAATTCACGGAACTGAGCATGGTCTGACTACCTCAGATTACAGACTACCTTCGTGATGGCTCCATTTTTATACGAGTATATGACAGTCTCAGTAGGTATGGAACTTGTTCCTCAGGAGAGTCCCATGGAAGCAGATAAGGATGAATATTTTTTGAACATATGTCTTAGATATTCGTAATATTATATTAAGTACCATTAGTTACAAGTTGTACAAAAATATACAACTGATCAAATCTCGGATTAATGGGGACTGGAGATTGCGTCTCCAAAATCGTTCAGCCAACTAATTTAGTGTGTGATACTCTTGTTAGATGTTTGGCAGTCACAACGCCATATCGGCAAGTTCACAATTTATTGTTGTGTGACCCGGCGTCCGGTTTTTAAGAAACACATCAAAGCGACTGAACATGTGTAGTCTAGACAAATTTATCAGACATTTGTGGGTCAATCGGGTGTGCGGAGTCGAACGAACGGATCGGAGCATTGTCGATTTAGGGAATCCCTATTCCTACCTTACATGATGAGAATGACATGAGAATGTTTCGGGCACTTGTAAATTCTAACATGACTGCAACATATTTTAACGTTAGAACAAATAATGCGCAAAACGGTCAGAACATATATAACTCACTAAAAAAGCTAATAAATAACGTATTTTCGTTGAGAACGGCTCACATGATGATGCGGTCGTCATTCTAATTACACAACAAAAATGCGACCAAACTGGGAGTAGTGAAGCCACCTTCTTAAGTATTAAGTGTGTCATTGTAATAAAATCAATTCCGAGGACGTTAAATGTTGGCTGAGAGTCAGCCCGAAAACAACTGTACACTTATTTGTATATTTTAGTGGGATTACACCCCGGGAAATGTATATTGGTATGTAAAGTGAACTTTGTTCCCTTGAATAAAGGAGTAGCCTATTTGACTTGAGTCTACTCATCAAAGATTGCTATGGCAGTTGGGTACTTCAACGGATTTATTCTACCAATAATCGAAATATGTACATGCGCATTTTCGTGAAATCTTGATAACTTACCTAATCGCTGTGCCTTACTATTGATGATCGGGTACTACTAAGCTTCAGATTTTGGAATTATGGGACTTACCAGAAACGGCTTCTGATGTTTTTGGACTGACTCTCAGCCAGCATTTAATGTCCAAGGAATTGGTTTTTGCCGCCGGAGGAGATACGTAGGTGCACGGATTCGATCCTCACCGATGCACATTTGCATTTAAAGGCCCGTCTTACGACGAAGCGGCTTCTAAAACCCGTCTACAAACTTATTACCAAAAAACTCTAATCCGATACCTCTCCATTGGAGTAATGAATGTAATAATATATTATGTGTCCTACGTTGACCTGGATGCAAGACAAATCGATGCTTATATAATACGAACTGCTTTTCCAAGAAGACCACCTCACGGGCTTCAAGGTTTAAGCGTTGTACCTTCACCAGAGTACCTATTAGAGTAAGTTCAAATTATTTCTGCTGGTTCCTAGCAGGTTCTTACAACAGTTGAACACAATCCTAGTCATTCCCTACAGATTGAATGCGATACGTTTTCTTCAAAACCTACAGCAATTTAAGGAGGCGATAAACAACCGACGCCTCTCAAACTTAACACAATTCTTTTAGCCTGATCCTATAGTTGATGATCTCTAGAGTGCCTTCGCCTCGTTTCTTGGGTGTGTATCTAGATGATAATTCATCAGTCTACTCTGCTACAATAGTTGGTACCGCGTGTGTTGGGTTCAAATCCTGTCAGACGCGGAGAATCTTTGGAGTTCTTTATCATCTTTCTTTATCTGAAGATTCTTGCCAGGTACGAGTAAGGAAGAGAATAAGCAAAGGTGGCCCCGACAGGTCCTCATAGTAATACCTAAAAGGTTAAGAGCTGAGGCCTGTCAGATAGGGGAACAGCTGAGGGTCAGCTGGAATAAACAAAAAAAAAACAAAAAAAAATAGTTGGTACCGCAAGAGCTAGGAAATCCCCCGATGAAAAGAAATTTCCTTCCTTATACCATTCATTTTTAAGTTCACATATCGCGTTGGATACGTAGATCTCAGAGTACAACAACAAATCCACGGAAGCTTTCTCGGAAGGAAGTTACGTATTAAGGTATTGTGCTCTGAGGACATAATGGCGCTTTTTAAGGTGGGTTGTTTTAATGCCGATGCATGACGACAACAACACCGTGACCACCCCCCTTGTGGAACTGTTGGCGATGTTTAATAGCAGCACAGTTCCCGGTAAACGACATAGTGGAGGAAAGCGAACAAAATAAACAAATACAATGGCTCAAAAAAATGGATGGGGTGCTCCGACGGATCGCTAACTTCCTCTACAAGGTACAAGCCGCCCAACATATACGGAGATGACATGCAAATCAAGTGAGATACAGGCCATCAGGCCACTATGCTAGTACTTCAGGGCAGTGCCTTTCTTAAAAAATGCAAAGATTTTACACATATCGCGTCAACGGAATTGAACGCTCGCCGTATGATGCTTAATAATGTGACATCTAGTGCCCTCTATATTACAATAGATAATTAGACCCATAACTCATAGGTAATTAAGGAATTCTCAACAGTGATCATGAACACTTCTCTCCCCAACGTATAACTAGGAGTCGCGGGAACAAATGGTTTACCTGCTGCCATAACTGCAAGCTTGTACACAACCTGTCTACACAACAGGTGTGTCAATATCACAACCTGTGCTCGTGCCACACTCGGCCCAATTACGAGATGAGAGAGGGTTCGTTCACTTCTATGGAGTGCTACGGAAACCTATAATCATGCATAAACCTAACGCACTACGTACGGTACAGCCAAACATGAGCACTGATTTCATCGTTTCCTGTGTCTCGTGCAGGGTATAAGACCAAATATAGACACACACAAACGAAAAGCTCCTTCGCTGCTTATTTAGAGAAAAGACCTATAAACCTCTCGCTATACCTTTGGTTACTTGGCCACCTCATGGCCCAAGTAGAGTAGATCGCAACTTCCCTGCGAATAGTTGTTGGGGTCAATATAGTGGGGCTAATATTGTAATAAGTGTAAGGAGACCTCAGATATTAAAATACACTGACAATTTCGAGATTTCCCTCAATTTTTGCCTCGTAGATTTCGGTATTAAATTGATAACAGCTCAGATATAGTTACGAAGATCAAGAACGACTCCCGCGGTGTATATCTCAAATGTATGCATGTTATAATAAGCATATTTATTCATCACTGTCTTCAATTGTTACTGTTGGAACTGGCAACTAGTAGTAGCGGACTTCGTTATTTTTCTGTTTTTCCTTCTGTATTCTCTGCAATTAACTCGCTCCTAAAAGTCCCATTCATACGGCGCCGCAATGCATTTATTAGTTCTGCTACGCATTCAGTAACGTAGCTCATTACCCGTCCGTTCCAATGAAGCTGCTACTCCGTCGGTCGGTCGGTCGGTTCGTCCTTCCGAGTCGAAGATGGCCAACAACATAATCGGTAAGGTGCTATGCTCGGAAGCGCCACTTCCGATGGAGTGAACTTCCGTTGTTGATTTAGCAATTGTTTCTTTTCAGCTTGTCTCTTTTTTCATACAAAGCCCTTATACCTTTACCATAAATCTTCTCACGATGTTTGTGGCAACCGATCACAGCACTCAATGACGTGATATATATACATATATATATATATATATATATATTATATATATATATATATATATATATATATATATCAGTATTAGCTTGTGGTATTCAGAGCACTGTCCTAGTTTCTACTACCAGTCACAGAGCGTTCGTTTATCGGTGGTGGGTCAATACGGGCCAGTTTCTCAGCGATTATCAAAACCGAACCCCCTTCTATCTTTCCCCCCTGCCCACATAATGTTATTAAGCAACCGCACATTATATCATTCATTATCTTCATTTTCATAATTAGTCTCTTTTCTCATATCATAGATAAATCAGTTAATCAGGAGGATAGTCATCACCTGTAACTGCGCGCAGATAGATAGAATAATCATAGCGTCAATAGTAATCGTATTATTATTAATAATATTAAGATTACACAAATGTACATTCATTCATTGGTTCACCCTTCTTCCATCGTTGCTTCTTCCTCGACACCCACATTATTATTCTACTCAGTTATTACTCTTTCCGACACACGATCCTTCCATTGTCCTGGCTATCATAGCCGATCTGGATCAATACCATCATACCACAAGAGGTGTTCTTTTACATCATCTGCATTATTCCGTCGTATTCACCACCATCATCATTATTATTATTATTATTATCTATTACTATCACCACGTTCGGTTCTTTGTGCTACTATCACGTCTGCTCAGTCTGCTATTAGATCTGTTATGGTGTTAAACAGATCACATCATACTTACTATAGCCATCGTTGCTAACTTAGTCAATTATTCATGTGGCTAGTGTTTGCCCTGAACTTCTACCATGCTGATAAACATACGTTATGATATAGAGTCCAACAAAGAAGTTCTGCTTGGACTTAGCTGGAGTTATGCCATTCAGTGGGCCTCCATTTCGACTTCGCAAATAGTTCTAACGATCGTTCTTGAACACTTCCGCACATTCTGTGCAATTATTAATCAATTACTCGCCACTTCCTTCCTTATCATTATGGATGACGATGATTATGACGATCCATCATGATAGGGACAGCAACCTTTTAAGATGCCGTGCTTCATCGATGCATATACTGGTGTACGGTCAATGTCGATAATTTAAGTAATTATTCAGCATCCTCGTAAGGCTCGCGGTAGTAATCGGCAACTAGTTCGTAGTAGCCGCTTATAGCACGGGTGGTACTTCATCCACAATTGGTTGTATCCAGGTGTCGCTTGGTCGTTGATGTCACAAATTGATGTCACAAATTAAGCAAAGCCGAAACCCTCGGAGCATTCACGGATGGCTTTGAGAAGCATTGCCTTCAGCTTATCGTACGTCTCGTATGCAGGGAGATCCAGTTGGTTGAAGCTGTAATTAGGGCCAACGTTAGAATGTGCAACTAGTTAAACCAAGTAAGCACCGTGCAGAGGTCGAAAACGATCATCGTTCAAAAACGTAATCTCTGGATTGCTAGTTTGGTGTTATTTTCTTGAAATAAATTATCCTAAGAGCCGATATTTAAGTGGCTTTTCTCTTAACTAGTTGCTCTCAAGCCACCCCCCCCCCCAATCGTTTTATTTAAACAGTATATAAGTCCTTTCTTTTATGAAATTGACCGGAATGAAATTGGTTCCGAGCATTCAGTTTCAAAATCAAACCAATAGTGGTGTCCACACGATTGTTCAGAAAAAAATAATTTCCAAGTTTAAAATACGATAAGTTAATGAATTTGATAAGACTTTAATATGACTGGGTTTGCCACTAGGGAAGGAATATTTCTCGTTCTAGGTATAGAGTGAAAAAAGGGTCTCACAATCACGAGGTCCCCTATTCGATCCTCAGCTGAGGCTCAATCGGTTTTTCAAGTAATTGCAAGTTGTTATTTATACGATCTTATAGCAACATTACCTTTTGACTAACGTGAATATCAGTAAACTCCCTACCCGGAACGTGGCTGGGATGGTCCCCACCGCGCAACGGGGAATTAAGGAGGGGGCTATTGCTGTTGAGAGGTTGCTGGTCTTTACAAGGAAACACTGAGTAGTAAGATTAAACTCTGTAAAAAAATATTTCCTCTGTAGAACATAAGTACCATGTATGCGCGGAGGGTAGCCGACTAGTCGATCTGTCGTCTCGATGTATCTGGAATTTTTGAACGCCATTCATGCCCTCGAGAGAGGCAAAGCCTTGAAGTGGCACTTTCGAAGTACCGGTGACGAACTGTAAGAACTTCGCGCGGTCGGCCTGTTCAAAGCTACGAAGAGCCCGCCAGAACCACTGAATCTGCAAAGAGCCTGGCTGATATTTATGGTACTCTGTATTTAGACGGAGATCATCTATGTCGATGCTTGGCAAACCTGAAATGAGCAGCTCAAGTTCCTGTTCATTGAAAATCGAGATCAAAGATTTAGGAATAATCTCGTAGAAACCTTCGAGGAACGCTTGTAGTTGGGGCCTGTAATTCGGAAAACAAAACCAAACACACAAAATTAAATTAATAATCTTTCAACATACACATCTGCTAATGGCTATAAGCGTTCAGTTATTTTAATGTGCTGAAGTTAAATTATGTATTATACTATAATTTTCTGGCTTACACCCAAGGATCATTTGACAACACGCAACACTCGCTTTGCTTGTAAATGTAGGGGTATACGATTTAGTAAGTAGCATACGGTAGGATCATTTAAGCAACTGAACGATAAACATCGCCAATATATAGAAATACTAACAAATGCAATCGCCTTTTTATGATGGATTCAAAGTGAAATAGCCGAAAAATGTAAAAACGGGATTCGGGCTTCGAAGCGTTTACCTTATGGCACCAGTCATCTTCTCTTGACAGACAAGGCGGACGTACTCCTGTTTAGTATCTTCTGTGACCAGAATGTGACGCCCATTCGGCTTCAGATCCTTTATGGAATTGGCGCCGAACTCTTGAACCTGCACATGGGATGACAGTTACCGTTATATATATATATATATATATATATACGTAAACTTTAGTTAACGTTGGTATCAGTGGTTACACTATTGAACGGGCAAAACTTCCAGTAAAAATAGGCCGCTAATACTGAGGATCACTGGGTTGAAGCGAATTGTTAATATTGCAAAAAAATGATATAAGTACCTCGAGTGAGAATGTGAGCTCAGTTCCGAGTTCTTCAACGTTGTGCTCAAGCAGGTACACAAGTCCTTTGTAGAACTCGTAGTCCTCTGATTCCATATCCGTGTACTTGACCGGCTTGCCGAGGATATGCTTATAAAATGATCTCGTAAAATAGCACTCTAATAGCTTGTTGTCGTAGATAGCCTTGGCTATTACTCGGCCTACAAATTTGAAGTAGCTCAGATGGTTTGAGTTACAATGCGAGCTTGGGTTAATCATGTATGTGACGCGATCACCAGGGGACGTTGTGAATAATGCATACATAGGGTTAAAGATCTCCCGCGAAACAATTGTGTACCATTCGCGGAGGAGCCCACCTGCGTCCTGGCCCTCTTCGCCCTCGAATACAATGTACAGCCTGTTACGCCAATCATCAGGTGGACGACGGTGCAGCTCACGGTAGGAATCTTCAAATACGTGCTCTCGCTTGACGTGAATCGCGACATCCTCTCGTCTTCCCCCGCCGCCCGCGTTGTCAGCCTTATCGAGCTCACTGCGGAAGTATTTACGTTTCACGTCAAAGTCAAGGATTCGAGTATGGTCGACGAGGACAGCAAACGGACCGTCAGGCAAGTGCACTGTCGACTGACGCAGAATCTGGTTCAGTACCATACGGTGAGTTTCGGCGAAAGCCAAAAACTTTCTCATATCCGAACTGCCATCGTCATCCGCACCTCCCGTGCCTCCAACTTCGATTCCACTCTCACTTTCTGCCTGTGGTGCTGGTGATACAGGAGCCATATCTTGCAGGAGATGCTCTGCAGCTTCAGTCGCCATTGGTTCCGAAGAGTTGTTAGCCCCAAAGGCTCTTGCGCCAGGGCGGCTGGGAACAGTGTCACCTTCAGCAGACCTACCTTGCAAACCAGAATTTCCAGCCTGGCCGATATCTCTGAAAGAGGCAGCATGGACGAGAAAAAATGCTTCAACGGCAGGTTGAAGCACGAGTACAGCATGCTGGTCCGGTGCATCGGCCAGTTCAGAGAGGCAGTCTGACAGCTTGGCCCAAAGCGCATCCAAAGCAAGCTCTGCACTGAGTGCTGGCAGTGGCTCAACTGCGGTAACAACCTCGCTACTATTTGCTGCGCTGGTACCAGCGCCACCGTTATGTTGCCGCTGCAGCTGTTGGGCATTGTGGACATTTTGAGCACAGTTGCGCAGTTGGATAATCACTTTTAGAACTCGAAGCAGGAATGCTTGGCTTGACGTCTTCGCTGTTAAAGCAGCCATTGAGGCCAGTTGCAGTTCACGGCTGGCCGCCCCCGCCTGAAGACTTCTTGAACCGCTTTGACCGGTTGTCCGGCTTTGGCTTCCTGATGCAGTTATAACTACAGACGAAGATGTAAATCGGTCCTGGATCACTCCACGAGATCCACTCTGCCCTGGTCGTTGGTCTCCAGAGACGTCTGCTGAACCTGTAGCGCCACGCATAGTTTTCAATTCATCTTCAAGGCGGCGAATGTGCTCGCAGAGTGTACGTCCAAGTTCGCGGGCCCCTTCGAGCAGTAATCGAAGGACAACCCTACGCGCAGCAGAGGAGCCCTTTGAAAGACGGAGAAGTAGCGTCGTGGCGTCTTCGAGCCCGGCCTCTGAGCAAGATTTGCTTGTAAGCGCATCCACTGCTAAGCGCAAGTGATCAGACAATACCCGTTCTGTTTCTGCCTCCCTTTGCTGGCGTTCCTTACTTTGCCGTAGTGTCTCTTCTTCGCGATTTTTCCTCTCAGCAGTATCTGATGCACAGTTGTCTCTGCCCGCATCCCGGTCAGAAGCGGTTTGATTTTGGTCTTTCTGTTCATCCCTCGTGCGGCTATCTTTGTTTTCATCGCAAACTTCCCTCGTTGACATTATAGATGTAGGCTCTCCTGACGAACCTACAACCTCTGAACTTTCACCAGTACCGGCGATTGTTGTACTCTCGATGTTGTCAGATGAGGAACCTTCAGCGGCCCCGACCGAGGTTGCGCTTTCTACAAGCGCTGGTTCTGGTGCCCCATGTCCTGCAGCTGGATCTGAAGAGCTTGAGGCTTGCGGTTGAGGTTGCGAGGACGTTGTTTCATCAGCAGCCACGGCAGATGCAGTCGTTGATGTTGCTGCAGCATCTGCTGTCGTCGAGGCAAATATATGGGTGGGTCGATCTTCGATGGCTACAACAACAAGAGCAAGCAATCGCAACAGCCTATCGGTAAGCAGCTGCGAGTGTCGCACCACTGGATGACCCAAGTGCAGTGTCAATTGGAATAGTGGACTTGCAGCAAGGTGGGCCCCGCTCATCTGTTCAATCACGACCTGAAAGAATCAATGGAAAACGGCACAATTTCTCTTACCATGACAACCCGTAACCATCAAAAGAGAATTACACTGCTCGTGAGGATATAATATACTAATAAAAAGAAACTGTTTTCATAAAAAAAGTTCTGATCAAAGCGAATTGAACTTCAAGGAGAAATGCCTGCATGGTTTCTTATTCCAGAGATAAGCAAGAACTAAGATCTAGCTAAATTTTAAAACTGTACTAGACGTCGGAATAACGAGGTGTCCAAGCACTAAATATGTATTATTGCTTATCATTCGTGATTTTGTTCTCTTTGTTGCTCTTGAGTTATCTATACAATGATCAGGTGTAGTAGTCTTACCTTGCCGGTAGCTCCCGCACTCGTAGATGAATGAGTCGAAGAAGTGGCATTAGTGTTATCCCTGTTACTGCTGCTGTTAGCTCCATCTGCTGGCTCGGTCCCATCGCCTAATTCACTTGCCTCGCCTAATGGCCCAGCTGAGCTACCTGAAGGCTGATCACCATTTTTTTTACCAGCACCACTATTGTTGACACTTTCTTTACTATTACCCCCACCTTGGGTCTTATTAGCAGATGTGAGAACACTTTTTCCCTGTGGAAACAACGAACAATGCACCTGTTACATCTATGAATTGTCAACCCAAATTAGTATGAATTTGTGTAAAACCATTAACTTCATTTTTTGCGTTCCTAGTAAATTGAAATTTTATTGTGTATTTCGCTTATTATAATAATGATATAATAACAATAGAGGAACATCTTACACCAAAGAGGAAATGTTATCGCCTCTCTCGAAGGTGACCAAGACGGCCGGATAAACTATTTATTCCATCAATAAAATTATTCGAAAAAATTATTTTTAGGGTCCTATTTTGAAATGCTGAAATGCTACGTTCGTAGTGAAGCATAATTTAAGCTGGATGGGGAAAATTAGAAAACCCAATCTAAATAAAATATGGACCAACTGTTGGGCGCCTGCTTGCAGCAGGATAGCTTTGTGGGAGTCATGGCACGGCCATCTTTACAAGCTTGTACAACAAGTTTCTCAACAAAGGAGTTCCCAAAAACATTAGGTTCTTGGACTTTTGGATATTACGGGCATAGTAATAATCTATACAAGCAAAATCAAAGTACTTGAGTATTTACGAGGACCCTATGAAAAATACACAAAATGTGTACAATGGCACAAATACTTTAAGAGCATGGAGTGACGTACCCAAATATCCTTGGAAAGTCCGTAGACAATAGTTTTAGCTAATGGTCATGATTACGGTACGATAGATATATCGTCTCAATGAGCAAATCACTCAACATAGTATAATATTTTAACTGGTGTTGAATTGTTGTTGACAATATTTAATTACCTTCCCTTTGCTGTTTGCTAGTTGACTTTGCTGACTTTGCTGTTCTAATCTTACAATGAGGGTCCAGAAATCCTCAGGTTGTCCGCTGCCGTCGACACTCTGAACAGCCGACTGGTGGCTTGAGTGTGGCATAAAATGTTGAGGAAACGACTTCCCAAGTGAAATTAGGGCATCCAGAGCATGTCGACAAACGAGATGTGCTGCTTGCGGATGAATAAGCACTTGACCTTCAGCTAAATGGAATACCGCCGTGCGACAACCCAAGGCTGCATCAAGACTTACTGATAGCCAGCGGCACGGCACAGTTCCTGTTTTGTTCTGCTGCTCAAATGAGAGAGGAAGTGGTGAACTTGAAAGTGATGTGTTTGCACCTGCCCGATCAAGCATAGACAGAAGCGCTTGAACGAGCCAGCGTCGTGTCGGTTCATGCGCCGCTAAATTTCGAAGCACCTTATGCAAGCGAACTGTGTTCAATCGGGGTTCGTCCACGAACAATAACACGAGAAGACAAGCGAGAGCCTCCCAGTCCACGAGTTGTCGCGCTAGGTTGCGCTGGCGGCCCATTAGGCTGCTGCTTCCGAGGCTTTCTCCAAGGGAGCTCTGCCATCCCCACGAGCTCTGACCACCACGACCGCCTGCAGCCCGAGATGGAAGTGTGTGTATCGTGTAACGTGCTCCACCACCACTGCCACCAATTCGATTAACGGCCGTACGTAAAATACGAGACAACGTTGTGCTGGTCCCACCAGGCGCATGGCTGAAAAACCGCTCTTGAAGCAATTCCCGTTGCTGAAGTGCTTGTGCTCGTAGTGTACGCGCTTCTTGTGCAAGATCTGGCGGTAACAGAGGGAGCAGCGAGTCGTCGAGATCCTGAAGTACGGTCTGTCGTAAGCCTGCAGGAAGCGTTAAAAAAAAGGCTGTTGGGTCGGCAGGGGCGTCGGGGGCAGATGAAGCTGCAGCCAATCGTTGCTGTTCAGCGCGTTGCTGCGCCAGCAGCTCTTCTTGGATTGATGGCGGTAGTGCTGCCAAGAACTCGGGATTAACCTCACTAAACAACCCTGAGGAGCCTGACGCTCCAACAGCGCTGCTTGCTTCCGAGTTACCGGCAACATTCTGTGAGCCCGCTGGTGGCTGAGACTGCTGGCTTTGTTGTTGGCTAAGCCTCTGCATGCGTAGGTGGTCCTGAATGACTTCTTGACGCATGTGTTCGGGAAGGGCCGCGAGGAATGAAGGATCTACGCCTTCCGGCACCTCCATATCTCCAAGAATGGCAGAGTACTCGTTGCCTGTTCCTGAGAGCGTGGCCGCCCCACTAGACTGCGATGCATCTTCTAGGGAACTGCTAGCACCAACCCCTGACGGAGTCTCGCCCTGGTTGTGCTCGCCTTGTTGACTGTTGTTTGCGCCGGCTGCAGCCTGCGAATGGACCTGCATTTGATCAGTAGTATCTGCGCCACCTTCTTCGCTAATACAATTGTCGGCGGAATTTTGCATACTGCTGTACGTCGGGTTATCAAGGTGGGATCCTTCCGGCGAAATCATATGCACATCATGCGATATTATAGGCGCGCTTCCCGAAGGCACACCAGTGTCCATAAGGTTACCTCCCGATTCGTCCGAGCTGTTGAATCACAATATTATCGAAACAGGTGTTATCTACAGGTACTTTAAGTGCTGGTAACCAAAGGATACGTGGTTAATCTTAATTATTGGATAAAAATGTAAGCAAAGAATTCGCTGTACAATGAAGCTGAGCCACTACTCAATTTCTGAACTGTCGAAACGACATTATAATGCGTCAGCTGCAAAGTAGCGAAGGATATATGACTTGTGAGAAATACGAGATCTAACTGACGAACATTTGTAAGTTTCAAAAGATCACTTCATGGAACAACTAAACTAAGATGATTTAGAGGATTTCCTAGGACCTGGCCAAAATGTTTGCGAAACGAGACTGTTGCTTTTTTCAGTCTCAAGCCAAGGGATCACAAAACGGTATTCGATCTAGAATAGTAAAAAAAATGCAAGGCAAAGCATGATATCCGTAAACCCTCAGTCTTTGCGGGGTCTTCCAGAAACAAAACAAAAAGCAACCGAGTGTGACCAATTTAAATAGCTCTATATTAACAAGCCTCAAACAACAAGTTTTTACAAAAGAATGCATCTAGAATCATACTAGCTGTTAAGCTAGGAACCAACGAACATCATGATATGAAAACAACCGAACGTCAGTTCCTATAGCATTGTATCTCACGAAAAAAAAAACCGTTTAAAATAAATGAATACCCGTTTTCAATAAACAAACGTTTAACGATGGTGTTTGATGGGGGACGTAAAGGGTCGAGTTGACCAAAAAATACTGAACTACTTGTCATCAACCTTTACGCCATGTTCTATAACACCAAACTACTGAAGCTGCCAAAACACCACAAATAAACAATATGACACGAAATACCTTAAGAGACTCGAACTGTTCGCCTGCATTTGGTGGTGAGATGCATCTTGTGCGGTTGCAGTGGTCTGATTCATGGGATGTTCACGGTTATCTTCAGTTGTCAAGACATTATCACCGCTCGCTTGGTTAACTCTTTGAGGAGGCGATCCTGTCGTAGTGTCCATCGGCTGTATATCTCCGTCGTGGTCATTGTCAGCTGCTTCGCCATGTTCGTTCCGCTCTGTAGTATGTTGGTCCTCTGTGGGAGCACTATCATCAAGTGCCTCGGTTGCTACTTCAGGATCGGGTCCATCAGGGCCTTCTCCCAGACTGGCACCTGACTGTGACGTTTGTTCATCAGCGAGCCAGTGTTCTTCATCAGCCTGGGCCCCCGTCGAGGCAGATGTAGCCCCTACGTTACAGACGATTGATATGTGAGTGCGTAACAATAAACACAGACTTTTTGCTCAGATTCTGTAATTAAAGGTCATTTTCTGCTTGCTTGGCTGTTTCTTCTAATTTCACATTCAGTCCCATAAATATACAATAATGACATAGCAGATGCAAATAGAAAACTGAAAATCTATGACCGAAATTCAAATCTGTATCGGATAGATAGTCCGAAGAAATTTGAGACACCTGTAAACCATCCTACCGCGCTAAATCCTGTAGCAAGTATTTGAATCTATGAGAGAGCAAAAGAGCCTAACAGATTGCTTCCCGTCGCACACAAAGCAGATAAGCTTACACATAAGCAATGCAAAATGTACAAGGTATAACAAATCGGTCGATATGTACCTGATGCTGAGGCATTCGTGTTTGTTGTCGCTTGTTCAAAAGCACCGCTCATCGTTACAGGGGACACTGTCGAAAGTCGCTCAGCTGTTCCGCTTCCGCTTGTTGGAGCTCCTGCATGGCGCGTCGCCTGGTCATTTTGTTGTGCTGTTGTTAGGGACTCCCCAATTGTATTATTGGTACTTGAACTCTGTCCAGCAAGGGAAGGTCGAAGCAAGCCTTCAACGATGCTTTGCGCGAATTCCTCGTGTACAGACGAGGCTGTTGGTTCAATAACAACTGTCATATCCATATTTTCTGACGGGTTTGTGCCACTGGCAGATTCTTGTCGTTGATCTGAGACAGGGCCGACTTCATTCGCTGTTTGATCGCCACTGTTTGAAGTCGACTTGGATTTCCCGTCAGCGTTTTGCTGTTGTTCTGCTTGTCGCTTTTCTTGGCTGGCTTTAACGCGAGTTCGTTTTTCCTTTCGCTGAGCTAGCTCTTGGTCACGGAGTTTTTCAAGATGTGGGACGACTTCGGGCTTGACTAAAGCTACAGCATCATGTAGTGAATCACCGTCGAGTACACGGCTTTCTTCGATCCAGCGCGCATGCGCTGACGGAACACCGTTCGTATGACTCGCGCTCCTCGAACCTCCAACGCCACCCCCTAAACCATTCAGGCTCAATCCAAGGCCGGGGTTATCATACATATCAATAAACCAATCATCGGTTGCGTCTAATATCGAGTTGGCGAAGAGAACACGACCAGTAGTAGCCACGGGATTACCGCCTCCATGGCCCCCGCTCCCTCCAAAGTGACCTCCGCCTCCGGAGATGTGAACAGGCAGATGTGCGTGGTCATGGCCACTGGAGGGGTTACCGAAGATCCTTTGCAATATGGCAGGTGGATTTGCACGTCCGCTGAGGAAATGCCACGCAGCCCCAACCGTAGCCGCGCGCCCACTGCCATTCCCGGTGCCTCCTACTAGTCGGTTACTGCTCTGTACGGCAAGTGTACGCCCTCGACTGCTCCGGCTTCCACCGCCTCGATCAGCCCCGGAACCGCCTTGCGAACTAGAAGCGGCACTGCCACCTTCTCCTGCTGTTCTGCTTAGCAAAGGATGTGCGGCCGCTACAGCTCCTGGCGCGGGTGGAACCGCCGGTGTCAATCCGTCAGCAAGATCGCAGTCTAAGATCGAGGGGAGGTACCGACTCACACCACTGTCATTACTACCTTCTCCAGTAAACATGTGGGACGGAAACATGTCTTCCAAATCAACCTATAAAAACGACAAAGGACACACGTGCATCACACATATTGAGATATACGTCACAACTGTCCTAGATTTGATTGGTAGTTTTTCGATAAACGAAATAGGTTACCTCTAGTCATCATGAGTTAATAAATACAGAGAATAATACTTCAGGCAATAGCTATTCAAGGAAAAGAACAAATGAAAATAGCGAGACCATCTGTTGTTTGTACTATTATACGAAACTAACCATAAAGGAGCGTTACAATATAGAAGTGAGCAAATGAAGAAGGACCCAAAAGTTCAGCAATGGCTTTCTCCAGGTAAAAAATTTAACCTGGAAGTTTGGTCACTCGCATCCGGGACTTCGACGTTTTGTGTTGCTAGTACTCCAGATGTTTTCATAATTTTCCCCGACTATTTACAAAGAGTACAGTGATAAATATCGATGATTCAGCAAACCAAAATGAACGTCAAGATTTCCCACCTGTAGGAAAAGACTCTCTGTAAATGGATTTACAGAGCTGGATGATCCGCGTTGCTGTGCAGATGTTCCTATGTGTGAGGCATGCGCATGTGCACGTGCTCGCTGCTCCATATGTAGAAGTGTTGAGCTAAGCCCTGCTTCTGCTGGGCCGAATATGGGATTCTCACCATCCAGTTCATCCTCATCCTCGTCATCTTCATCTTCCTCCTCGTCGAAGTCGTCATCCTAAACATGATTGACACAAAATGACACAAAGCCGAAATATTAATGGCTACACAAAAATATCACATGTATGTTTAAGGAGCCGATGTCGATCGAGTATTTGTAAGATACACATAGCACTCCAGTACCACTTTTTCTGCGAATTTTGGTACTTTGTATAACATTCGAAAAAAAACCACTCAGGCAAATTTAGGAATCATAAATTCTTAACCGTTGACGAGATAACCACCCATTACAGCGGTTATCCGCAAATGTCAGCACCAACCCTGAACTAACTCCATGTAATTGGATTGTATCATATCATACATGCAAAATTGCCTCAGAAAATACAAGATTGTAGTAAGTTAGTAATAACTAATTGCAACCTGGGGGGGTGTTACCTCTTCATCATCTTCATCTTGTTCAGCTGCCTGACCACCGGTGGTACTCGCCCTATTTTCTTGACCGCTGTTGGTCCCATTCTGAGAGCCTTGCACATCAGATCCAGCCGGGCCGACAACTTGCGCTGACGTGCCTGACATTGTTTCTTGTTGTTGGCCGGAAGGTACCACCTGGGTGATTGCCACTCGCTCAGACAACGCCGGTCCATCGGGACCATCGTTCGTTTCAGAATCACTGTCGTCGTCATCATCATCGTCGTCGTCATCATCATCATCGTCATCGTCAGCGTCCTCTACTGGGACAACAACATCGTCCTAAAACAATAGGAGGAATCAGACCGAAGAAGTTCTTAGACATCGCTAAAGCTGGCCAATTTGATATCAACCCCGCCGAAACGATATCAAGAAAATTCGTGGTGGCAAATACTCAAAATGCAAATTGCCTCACTGTTATTGCTGGTCGCCGAGGCTACTTATTTACCAAGCTAATTTTCACGTCTCAGAATAGGTTCAACGAATTTCGAATGTCGTGAGTATGAAGTTCCAAAATTGTTTCGCGTAAATTAAGCAAATATTTTCCAAAACGTGAACTTACCTCGTCGTCGACCCTACGAAGTCTACCGCTTCTTGCTCGACCTGATGGACGGTTCTCTCCCCTATCAGTAGAGTCATCGGCCATCATATGAGAGTCCTCTTCGTCGGGTTCAGCATCATCGACAGGTTCGTCATCCACAACAGCGGGGTGATGAGACCTGCGGAGTCTTCTTTCACGTTCTCTGTGGTCACCACTGTCTACGCCGTCAACAGTTACATTATCATCGTCCTCCTCCTCCAATTCCATATCGTCCATCTCCTGATCATGAACAAGGAAAAGCATGAATTTCAACATGATACAAATTCCAGTGAGATAATATTCGTTAAAACTCACTGGGTCAATAAGCAGAAGTAGGTAGCAGCAACAACAACAACGAGATAATTTAGAGATACATCCCTCCAAAGCGTGACTATTGATAACACTGTATGCGCAATGTAGAAGCGCATGTTCAATTTCAATTAAATTCAAATAGTGGTTTATTGACGGAACTGTAGATTTTACATTGCTTAAGACGCCGAAATACTAAAGAACATTATTGCGGATAACCCTGGTTGAGGTCTTTCCATTGAGCTATGGGAGAGCTGAAACCTCCCTGCCACTACCAAACCGGGGGAGGTGGTACACGTTGTTTATCACAGAGCGGGGACTTACTGTTGACAGTATAAATAACCGTAGAGGTAAGATATAGAATTCGATGTAAAATATACACTTCGCAGTGCTAGGACAATATCCGCGGGATGTACAGAGTGCTCCAATTGTTCAGTTGTTCAAATTATGAAATATATTTGTGATGATTTTGCAACAGGTGCTGAGCAGGTTATGTCATTGTTGGCCAGAGACGGTCTTTTTCTGCCTCGTTCTATCTACTGTAGGCAACGAGTTTTGGTCCTAGAAGCAAAGCTAACATGAATTAAAAGGAAGCTATCAAAGTTGTGCGCACCTCATCTTCAGGGGGAGTTCGGTTGCTTGATTGGTGTTGTCGAAGCTCAATTAAACCTCCACGTGCTGCTTCGGGCCTGTCTAATTCCATCTCTAATCGAACGTGATGCTCAAGTGGAGCACGATGATGTTCCAATCCAATGGTACGATTAACGACGGCGTCCAGGGTGCCGTTAATGTCATTTTCAAGTATCATCTCCATTATGTTGTCAAGAGTTGGGATGGCCACACCTCCGCCAACGCCACCGCTGCCAACACCTCCCTCCTGTAGCAGCATTAACGCATAATAGCGAGAAATTTGTATGTATTATGCACGCGAGTATCCTGAACTGAATAAGGCTACACTCATTGAGCTGATCGTCAGATCAATATGTTTACGTCAAAATGTTATACCATTCATTCGCCTTAGCTCAACTACGTTCATTACGAATAGCGGACACACACTTAGCGCGTTCTAAAGTAAAGTACTGTACCATTGACGTTCATATTTAAATCTGACCTGTGCAGAACGGTGCAAGACTGTGTCGTCCATTTCAGCATCATCGTCATCTCCAGGAGCTACCTCATCTGCCTCATCGACGCCTAAATCGCCTCGGCTTCGTCCTGCGACCACGTCAGCGAAGGATCGTCCGTGGTGTTGCTGTGAGCCGTGACTTTTGCCCCTTCGGAAGGGTCCTGTCCCAGCTAAGTGGCTAGAGCTTGTTAGCATCTCAAGTGGACGCAGCGCCGAGTTAACAGTAGCTGCTAGATGCGGTGACGAAAGGTCGAGGGAATGCGCCACCCTCGCAAGGTCAGAGAGCAGACCACGCTTCATCAGGAGCGCCACCAGACGTGACGGGGCACTGCACGTGCTGCCTTGAACACCACCAGCCGAAGAGCTCCGACCGGGTCCCGGCTGCTGTGATGCGGCGCGGGCCACACAACCGATGAGCCCGGTGAGCGCCTGTATACGTGCATGCTTCTCCGGACTTTCAGGCAGCGCCAACGCACGTTGTATGCCCGAACGCAGCTCGTGTAGAAGGCACTGTTGGACCTGGAATAGACAGCAAGCAAATATTGAACTATTTTTAATTCAGCAAAACGACTCAATGCTCGGAAAATACGCTCCGGCAGTATCAGCAAAGCAACAGGAAAAATTTACACGTATACTTTTACTTGGATAAAAATATTCGAATGAATCCACATGCTGAGGAGGAAACACCATTTTGTGGAGTGGGTTCATTTGGGAACACTTTGTGGTTGCTTTTTCCAACCGACGTTATTATGATAGTATGGTGATAACTCGTTTAATAGTGTGATAATAAAAGGTTAATATAATATATTGGATCTGTTGTAACATAATGGTTCTGGCGAACCAAGAATGCGACCACATGAATATATATATATGTGTTCATGTTTAATCTAGTCGGCAGTTGTTCGAACGGTTGCATCTGGTCGTCCAATTTGAATTAAATGAAGACACCAACTTTGGTTGTGGTAGTGGTGGTAGCCTCACAAGAAGGATGCACGAACCAAACAAGAATTTGCAACCGTCGTATACAATTATAGCCCTAAGCTGTACCATTCTCCTTTACATGGTTCTTCATTTACTCTAGAGAGAACGTAGTACTATGCCTAGATAGGTAATTGGAACACTGCCAATTATAATTTTGTCAAAACGTAGAAATCTTCAGAGTATGTTGCTTAGTAAATTGAGATTAGCTCGGCAAATGCTAAGATGTGTTTCACTCAATATGACTAAAATTAAGGAAGTTAAGAATAGCTGCCAACCTCAGGGGGCTGGCTGCATCCGGCTAGTGTCGTGATAAGCACCCGAGATAGTGCAGCGGCGTCTTTGTCGCCCGCTATTGATGATGAACTACTTGATGTCCCATTTATTCCACTTTGCTGAGCTCCCTGTTGGCTAGATACTGTTGTAGACGGAAGCTGCTGCGCAGGCAAAAGGTGGTCAATTATGAATGACAAGGCCGAACACGGCTCAGGAGGACCCACATAGCGGTGTTCTACCAGAAGGCGCGCCACAGATGGATAACTCGCTACTAATTCAGCAAGCAGACGGCAGATAGCAGACCGAGGTAATAACGGTGCAGCGGTGGCTGCAACTCCATCCTGTACACCATCAGTGTTGCTGTTTACTTCGTGACCAATAACCAAAGTCTCCAATAATTCTGCCACTACCTGGCTCGCTACTGGCGACAAAGGTGGAACAGAAATGGGAGTTCCACTTGATTGTGTCGTTGCTGATTTACTAGTACTATACGTGTTATTAGTTGCTGAGTGTGTTAACGACGACGACGACAATGATGATGATGATTGAGGTGCTGCTGCTGCTGCTGCAACTCGTAGTCGTTGTACAGCCGATGGAGACGCAAGTCGGGCGTCTGCGTCGTCATCGGCGGATATCTCCTGATATTGGTTAACACCACCAGCACCACCATTCGTGGCGCCACTGGTGCTGCTTCCTCCAACTCCATTACTGCTTACACTCCCTCCTCTTTTATTGGCACCACTGCCTTGGCCGCTGGTCGTAGAGGCTCCGGATGGAATTAATGATATACGGAGCTGATTCTTGGCCACCTAAAACAATGTAACAACATATTGCGTTTCTATGGATTTCAATAAATAGCGTTCGAACAAACTGTATATATATAATAACATTCTAATCTATTTTATATATCTGCGGTAGGGGCAAAAGTATACGTATACACAGGGGAAATGGCCAACGTAAGCTTATAGTTGGGAAAAAGACGTGTACATTTGGAACCAATGTGGGATTATTTAAATAGGCCGGCAGTTATTCATATGCTAAATCGCTATGTAGGTAAAAATTATTGAAATGTGATTAATATAACATGATAGCTGTTAGTTTGGAGACCATGTCGCGTGAGACACACATAAAGGGCCCACTCACTAGCGTCGAAATTAGTAAACTAACACAAACCCCATAGATCTTTCAGTTCCCACCAAGTTTCCACTGGTTAGCTTCTATACATAGTGTTAGTCGTAAATGCAGTACACCATAGATGCTACATTTTAAAATCTAAACCGCGTGAACAGATCATTAATGACAACGATACAGACGCCATTTGCAGGTCAATTATGAGAGCTTAAACGACTGAGTAATAATAAAAAGTGAAAATACACACATTGAACAATAAAATGACACAGACGCTTTAGTCAAAAATTACAAAAAGTTATTGCCTTATTTTTTACATATCAATAACTGTTGATATGTCATCAATGTTGATATGTTATTAAATCGCAGACATCTTAGCTGCGATTGAATTGTACGTCTACCTTTCGCGAGTATGCGTATGATTCATTCACGATTTTTGCCAACATTATATATTGACGATAAATGGTCGCAGAAAGAAAAAAGAAACTCAGGGGATGGAATTAACTGACGCCACAACGTTAGTGACTGGTTCGTATTTTATTCTTATTTGCTTATTTTAACTCACGAGAAAATAGTAAAGTGACGGTCATATTTCTTGTTTCCGTCGAGATGTTAAGTTGGTAACCTTAATCTGATCGATCTCGCAAACTGCCATCGATCCAGAACGACAATAACGGATGAAGTCTTAGGCTATTATGACTTGGTGAAGAATGTCTCTGGAATTTATTTTTTAAACATTTTCTAGGAAGATGTGAAGACATACGGACACCTACCTCAGTAAACAAGTGTGGATCTCGACATGTGGCTGGTCCCAAAACACGAAGCGTGTAATGCATTTCCGATAGAGCTCCGTGGCTTCCCATCCCAGAATGGCCTGATAGTGCAAGAGCTGGGAGGTGTTGCGAAGCCACCCCCTGTACAACACGCTCCATTTCTGCCTGCAGGGTTCTGGAGTCTTCCATTATGTGACGAACAATAAGAGTAACAAGAGATGTGAACCCTGAAAAAGGCTGACATGCTGTCACATCGAGCGCCAGTAAAGCGCGAATACCTCCAGCTTCGGCGAATTGAGTTGCCTCGGTATAACTGCGTGTTAAACGGAGGGTCAGACGTAATAATGCATGAAGAGTATCGGCATCCACGGGACTAGCTAAGAGCTGTACGCATGACCGGATAAGCACCTCCTTAAAAGATACAAAAAACATATCCAAATAGATTAAATTATATAAATATGACAGATACGTATCACCTTCAGCTTTGACATATTGCTTCCCAATGTGGATTAAATTTTCTAACCTTGTGCCCAGAGCGTAGCCCTTCCAACGGCTCACTCGGAAGATCTAAATTGCACTCCGAAGGTCCAGCTCGCGCCTGGTTACTGTTTAAGGCTGCACTCTGTCCCAAGGTACTTTCATGCGGTTGTGGTGCGCTTGATTCAGTAGCAACTGCAGACCCAGTAGAGGTGGTCCCACTGGAGATCGCCTGAACGTACGGTTGTTCCCACTTATCCCACGTCAGCATCATAGGTCGACAGTGCGTCGAGTCTTCGTTCACTTGAATCTGTCGCCGCAAAAACACAATATGATTTCCATGCACTTAGAAACGCTCTACCTTAAATAGTAAATGCTAATAATTGGCTTCATAACACATGCCATGTTTGTCTCTTATCTAGTCTAATGGCTAATGCAGTTCTGCACTTGACGCAAAGGCGCGGGAAAAAAATTTCCAGGGAATTTCCACGCGATTTCCTTTATATCTCATTATTATTTACGAAAAAAGTAATGATGACCATAAGCAAATAACTCTTTCGACGTCTTTTTTTTTATTAAGATGGCAATATATTATCAAACTGGCCCATAAAGGTGAACAAAAACGAGTTCCGTTTTATTTGTTTCTTCAATGAGTACAGACGATTAGCCATCTAACTTGCTTCTTCTTTTAAAACAGATACTATAATAGTAATAGACTGTACCATTGAAGTGAAGTCTGCCGAGTACTTCCGTCTGCTAGCAGAGAATCGTACTGAGGGTAATCCGCTCACGTAAGCTTCGTCGATCGTTTGATTGTTCGGTGGCGTATAAGCCGTCCAACGTCCTGAGCGTTCATCAAACCATTTCCACCGGCGTCGATTTGCACCCAAACCACGTACCAAGGGCAGACGTCTATTAAGTGCTAAAACCGCTTTCTCATACAGGTCTAACAGTAGAATGACGCTAACGAGCCATCGAGGCGGACCCACCGCATTACCAGCACCTAGTAACAGAAAAAACAAACATTTTTACCCATGACCGGGGATTCACATCGAATTCCGAGAACGCATTTGATTTTTGGACTGTTTAGGATGCAAATGGCTCGCATAGACAAAAACATTGACAAACATTTGCTTCTCGGTAAATCCGCACTTAGTTTAAACTCGATAAGGAGTTTGACCATGAACTAGGGGGAACAATTGTTTACATTTCTAGATATTATCAAGTAACCGCAAGAGCCCTAGTGGTGATAATTGCATCCTTTTATTTTATATATCGTTCCTAGTCTTTGACACTTACTTCTTTCAATATTTAATGTGTACACTGGCTCACATATGTAGTGAACATACATTTATACTAACAACATTATTTAACGTTATTTTAAGCAGGAGAATTTACTTGCTTTTAATGACTTGTTTTAAAACCAATTCTGTTTCATAGTCCCGCACACTGAACTTACTGCAGCCAGTTGCAGCCGATCCTGCTGTTATCGTAGCGGATTGAGCCCCAGTATTGCTGACATGGGAGCTACCAGCACTCGAATCTGAAGCATGATAGTGATGCTGAGGTTGAGTTCGCGGTGGTGCATTCGATGCATACTTTTCGACAAGAAGACAAAGCAGAGGCACCATTTCACTCTGTTCCAACAACTGGGCGCATGCGGGCCTGTAACAAAAAAATATGGTTTTAGAATCAGCTGTTTTTTTATTTCATGAAATTTGTCATTTAATTTAATTATTGGTCACTTCACTACTTGTACTCAATAACAAAAAAGATTAGTTATTTTTAACAGTATTGAGTAAACGTACAATAAATACCTTCGGAAAAATACTTAACACTAGCCAAGGTTAAAGTATTTTTAAATATATCGATCTCAATATAGTAATATATAACTATAGCAGTTGAAATCACTTCCGGTCCGAGTCCGAGTTCCCGGAGTTCCCGAAGAGGAGGGGCGGTCGGTCCGAGTTCAGGGAACTCGGACCGACCACCCCTCGTCTTCTAAGACCGTTGAGTAAGTTAATCGAATAAGTTGGCTTTTGGTAATCTTTCGAGATGATTAGGCTTGTTAGAGTGTAGATAATCAATTTAGCACAAACCGCATTTCGTCGAAAAGCAGAGTCACTAAGTGCACAATGACTGCCAGACGCTGCGATGCATCGTTGATACCATCGATGATCTCTGCATTCCCAGATGTTGTGGCGTTCTCGCTTCCGGTGGTCGATGAGGTAAGTAGGTGGGTGGCACGAGCCTTCACTTCTCCCAAAAGCCGCTGAAGTGCGAAGTCGCGCCATTCATGCCCATTACGAGCCACAACGACCGCAAGTAGATCACAAACACGATACACTGAATCAGGCAGGGCTCCCAGAAGGGATAGCACTCCGGGTAACAGACGCTCCTGCAATAAATAATTCAATAAATTTGCCAGAGTAAGTCACATATCACGAATAACAATTGTCCCTCAAAGACATCTTTCCTGATACCGTTACTTATACATTGTCCACTGCTATATAGGACTTAGGTATGTTTGCCCATGGCAATGAATTATTACTTGAATTATGGGGTGCAGTCACCAATCATTTATGCTAACCTGCGTGAATGAGTCCATGGCTGCTTTGTCAATCGGCTTCTCATCATCCAAACGAACGTTTGGAGTTGGATTTGTCACACTCTCATCCGCTCGTTTGACGGCACTTCTTTCAGAAATCGAACCACTGGAGTTCCCTTGGCCACAATCAACATTCGCGCCGCTATCACCAGCGTTGTTTCGGCTACCCCTTGCAGTTTCAATGCCTTGTTGTGCGCTGCTCGAATCGTCACCTACAGTATGCATCTGTTCCGGTGTAGACTGCTGCGCGCTAGGATGGATAATGTGGAAATGACCCGTTGGTGGTGGTTGGTGTGCATCAGGGTCACTCAGCAGAAGCTCGGCAGCTTGCTCGAGACTGCGAGCCTGTGCAAGTGCGGCTGCGGCACGTGCTCTGTCGAAGCCCATGTCGACCAACTGCTGAACTTCTATGGCGGATGCTGCTGCTGCTGTCCCCAGTCCACCTGTACTACTACCACCAGCACTAGCACTGGCTGCACCACCACTGTTGTTCACGATTTCTAGAGGTCGAACGCCGAACGAAGCAAATGACTCGCTCGCGACGCCAGCAACGCCTGACGACGATGACCCTGGGTTGAAGATCCCAGGGAGGATTCCATCAGATGTCGAATCAGACGTCTCACCTTCCGCACCCCCTAATGGAATCATGTCCGCTGCCATTGTTGCTTGAGCATTGTTCACTTGTGCTGAAGCACCTGAATGAAGTCCTTGAGGCCCTGCCAAAAGACTAGTGGTGCCCCCTTTGCCTGGTTGCTGCTGTTTCTGCTGCTCAAGACGCTCGCTGATAATCGCTTCTCCTTTGAGTAAGTGGCAGAGAATTGCCAGTAGAGACTCCGTCATACGATCACCGTAGGCGAGGGGCGGCCGCCGACCCCACAAACGGGTGCACGCTGCGAATGTGCGTCGATGCACGTGCATCAGGTACTGCAATGCGTTGAAATGAGGCTCTGGAGCAGTGTCCTGTTGTTGAACTCCAGCCACTGGAGTCGCGCTAGGAAGCACATGGGGAGTGTCGATAACAGCTCGTGGGTTGGCTAGTTTCTCCAGCAGAAGCAACCACGCGTCCAGGAATTCGCCGGCCACGTCAGCAAATTCGGATGGTCCACCCTTCGATGATGAATCTTCGATGGATATTGTACTAGTGTCGTTATCTTGATGATCGTCACCACCGCCAGGCCAGTACTTCATAGCCCACTCAAATGCCTAGATCAAAACGGATACGAGTAATAATGCATTAAAATTTCAATCAAAACCTATTAAACAAATGTGTGGCAAGACCATTTAGATTACGTCGTGACCTCGTGAACGAAGTCATGGATCTTATACATATATATATATAATAATATATATATATATATATATATATATATATATATATATATATACATATGTATATGTATATTAGGCTGACCGAAAAAAAATGACACACATGAATTTCAATGTCGGCTAAACTGAGTGAATTAAAACTAAGATTTTTTAGTATGAGTTAGAGGTATGCGCCTCTTTTATTTATTCACTGGTTCCCCGAGTTCTGGCAACCTTCTAACGGCTATTAATGCACCATTTCCCATTGATAACTTCGTGATTTAAGGCCTCTCTGACCAAATCGATGTTTGCATACCTGTGGGCACCTATAGATACCTTTAATTGATGAAAAAACCTTAGTCACACGGGCTTAAATTATGGGGGCGGGGGTAATGCCACCGCTCAATCTCGTTGACCTTAACCCAGGACGTTTGCGGTCCCTTATACTGGCTGACCCATGTCTCGTCCACTGTAACGGTATGCTTTAAGCTCTCTTTTGCTGTCTATCTATCTTCTAATTGTCTCGCGAACACTCCTCACGCATTTTTTTAATTGGCCAGGACCGAGTTAATGAAGGACCCATGATGTTCATAATGTCCCAGTCACCTTGCCTAAACTGCGCACATCAACGGCACACCTGTCGTCGACTCGGGACATATGGCCGCGCACACTAACCAATCTTCGACGGATTTCAGCTGGACATTTCTTCTCTTGAAACAAACCTGACACTTTTCTTCTGAGAATGCAAGTCTGAGCGAACTGGTCTGCTGGTTCCCATTTCGAACGCCCAACGAAAGCCGAATGCAAGAGGCTTTCGCGCCGCCTGTTTGCTAATTGTTGTGTCTCACTACCCGTCAAATTTGAATTCAAACCGGCCAATAATAAGAATACGGCACAAGACGATAGGAGTGTCATTTTTCTTGGGTCAGCCTTATAAAAACACATATATAATAGAGCGCTCTACGAAACAGTGTCACAGATTAACTGATTTTGATAGTCAGATACGGATTTAAACATAACCGAAGAACAATAATCGTATCGGTCACTAGTCTTTACCAGTAGTTTTAACCACCTTGAAGGTCACCAATCGGAAAGGTTACGCAAGAGCCCCTTATTAATTTATTCTTTATTTTGATGTACACTCACCTGAAAAAAGGCATCCAGACCTCCTGACGCAACGAACTTGTGTAGCATAAGATGGTAAGGCATCTTCCGTTCATCAAAGAGCATTGGAGAGGTAAACCCTGCTGAGCAGATGTAGAGAGTGAAGCAACTCTTCGTGGAGCTCGAGTCAGATGACAGCGATTCGTTCTCTTTCGGGGGCGTCCATGACAACCCTTCGGCTAGAAGACGCGTCAGTGCCATAGCGATTGCTTTTGCTGCTGGACTCGGAGCCACCGGCTGTGTTGCCAGTTGCTGATTACGTCGCTGCCGAACCGGACTGCCTACGCACAACTTCACTAGCAGACCAAACAGTTCAGCTAGGGCTCTTCCCAAGCGAGAGGCGCCTGTCAATAATGGTTGAATTTGTTTTACAGCAGCAGCGATCTTTGCGTTGGAATTACTGCCAGAAGTACCGACCTGAGATGACGCCATTGCCGCAGGCTTTGGCTCTGTCTGGTCGACATCCATGGGCGAAGATGCCTCATCAGTAGCGTCGGAAAGTCCACCGGCTCCAGCGCTGCTGCTTGACGAAGCTGAAATGATACCCGCCAGACGCGCCAATTGTTGCCGTGCTACACTGGCACTACCTGTGCCGGCACTAGAGTTGTTGTTGTTGTTACTGCTGCTGCTGCTCATCGTTGTATTCGATGACACTGTATCTGATCGAAGGGACAAGAGCAACGTGCTCTCCCAGACGAGCGCAAGGTAAAGTTGCGCTAATGTACTCAGAACTCGAAGGCCAAGTTCGGATCCCCAATGATTAACTGATAACCGTCGTATGTCACTCTGCCCAGTGCGGCATACATGTACGAACATAACGACATAAGCATGCGTTGCAGCCATAGCATGAAACAGTGGTGCCGTTTGTGGTCCTGGTTCTGCTCCACGTGCATCTACCAGCTCCTGCAACAATATTGACCCAGCGGGCCTGTTTCTGCCGCTACTTGCTCCTGTTGATGCTGAAGCTCGGGGTCCCGAAGGTGCTGGATTATATAAAGGCTCCAAGCGCTGCACAACTTCATTCAGCTGATCGAGTCCTACCCAAAGAAGTACTGGCTCGTGAGCCAAATTCAGAATAGACTTGCAGACAGATGCAACGCCAATACAGGCCGGTGATATTGGGAAGTCTAGGGGCAAATTCGGTAATGCTAGGATGCGTAAAAGGGGGACATGTGCTCGCTGTCGAATAAACTCCTTACAGTGATCATCGGTAGAATTATTCGACAAGATTGCGTCGACAAATTTGGTAACATTTAAAATATAGTCGACGAGCGGCACAGTCGTTCTCGCCGCAGCTGTTGTCTCCGAACCCCCGGTGGCCCCAGCACCAGTACGACCCGAACAACCAACGGTCGACGTGCCTGAAACACGACTACTGGATGGTCCAACAGCGGATTCCCCTGTTGTGACGGAGACCGCACTCGCTCCACCCGGTTGTCCAACACTGGTTCCACGTGATTCGGGGCTTTCACGCTCCTGTAATAATCCCAGTTGCACACATGTCATTCAGTTGGAAAGATCCAGGCTAAATTTCCAAAGATTAAAAATAACACTCCTATGTTCATGCTATCCACGACATACACATATCAAACTAAGCTGAAAGTCTCGCGATACCATGGTGTGTGTGGCTTGACTAGTGTGACTAACAGTACCACTAGTAAGCGGCTATTCTAGAAATGTCGACCGCGAAATGGGGTGACCTTGGGCAGTGGCTCATTAAAACAAATATGACGTTTCAACTGTGAAAGCGCTGTGACTACAGCACTGGTGCGCAGTTTTTGCGGTAATCTTATCGAAATTCCCAAAATTATGCACTTACAATTCTGCATTCATTTGCATATTAATTTCATTTGATCTAGCTTTAGGTCGAATCTAAATGCCCACGAATGCCCAGCTATCATCTATATATCACTGCACTTATGCGCCGTCAACAGGTTGGTGATTATTTACCTCTTCTCCATCATCATCATCATTGTCACTTTCGGAGGATACTTCGATCACTTGACCCTCGCCTTCGCCTTCAATTGCCTCGGGGGCTCCACTTCCCTCTTCATCGGTTCCGGATCTGCCTCCGGCTCCCTGATCCACACCATCTCCCACGGATGAACTTCCGCCGCTACCCGTCGGCTTACCGTGCGTTCGCAGGCAGACCAAAGCGGGATTGGACCCCATATCGCACAGTTCACGTAAAAGACCCACAATAGCAGACATCGCCGGAGCTCGTAAAGATGGCTGATGTCGCATTAGTTCGTCCATAGAGTTACCTTGAGAATAGTAAAAAGAAAAATAATTAAAAATACACATTCAGGTATCTTCGCACAGCTCGTGTAATATCGTTAGAAACATAAGGATATTTACATCACAAGATTAAACCAAACTAGGGCGATTTTCAGATTGAATAAACTGATTGCTGTAGGCACGAATAGCTTCTGAGATTTGATAATCGTAATAGACACAGAATTTCGCATTTCGTTCAACCGAACGTGAAAGACCGTTCGGTTGTTGTCGGTGTCAGACCAAGATAAGTAGCCTCTAAGGTAGTCCACTATTTTTAGGGGCTCCCCTTCCAGTTAAACGAATCGATGCACTAAAGGCAACCCAACCTTCTGAATTTCGCTGATGAATCGCTGATGCGCAACGCAGGACAGCAGCCTATGTAGAAGTTGGGCAGTGTGGGAGAGAACAGCTAAGCTTCAATAATCGTATTATTAGGTTGTTCTGACTGTATTTCCCCGGTGTTGTATTTCAATTATTGCCGATGGTGACTTCTTAAGCGCAGACCGGTCTGTAAAACTGTTCTTACCTAAATTCGCGGCGGTGTCACCCAGAGGCTCGGAGCTACGCCTCCTGCGCATAGCCGATAAGTAGTCCGGAGATATTAGCACCTGGAACCACTCCAAAAAGGTTTCGTTTGAGTACATAATGCCCGATACGACACAGTATTCTAATTAGCGATTATGAACTCACCTTTTGATGATAAGGAAACTTTTTAGGATATAAGTACACATTGCATACTATTCTGTAACACTTGAAGCACGGGAATATTTGTTCCAAGCAGACGAATATATTCAATAAATGTTCCCATGTGTGTTAGGTAAAGGAAGATTAAAAGTGCTTCCACATGTACTTGACAGGACATCATGTTATTATAATGACAGCAGCCGATGGATCCTCGACAGTTGAAGATGGGTCAAAACGGAAAGAATCTACAAAAGTTATAGGAAGTTAGTAGTTCGCTCGTATAATGGAGGTCAGCAAGGTCGGATTGGCGACTACTAACCATTGAACATACCACCCTTGACCTTACACTTTATACCGGGAGAGTATGACCATGGTCACCCCCACTGCGTTCCCCACCTCATCAATCGCGCTTTGCCCCGCACAAGAGTGACCTCTCCGCGTATCTTGTAAACCTAACCTTGAAGCAGCATCATATGGCACAGGCAGTAACGCCCAAAAACTGGGCCTTTTCTAATCCCTCCTCTACCCCGAACTCTTAACATGTCTGGATCACTACAACTCGGCGCTTCTATGAATCACTCGTGTGTTTCAGCCATGTCTTTTGTACCAGTAATAATACTCTAATACTCTCATCAGCTACCACTTGACGCAAATATGATTCAAAAGACAAAAAACAAACTAACTCTCGCTAGGCGTGAGAAGTCTCAAAGGATCGCTGAAGTAGGCTCTTATTTTACCATCGTAATCTTTACTCACCTTAAGAATGCGTTCAAAAGGCTGGCACTGGACGAATGCATGAAGGCCGCGAGTATTAAGACACAACGCTGTGAAAACATTTGGGAGAGACGCAAGAACTTCGCGAGTTGCTGGCACCTGAAATAAACAAGTGTATCAAGTGTAACAGATCGTAAACATATCAACATGATCTCCATAGAAATTTGTGTTAGTCTGTTTTCCTTCATATCGATCAATGGCCTTGCGGGGAAACCCCTAAAAGCTCGAAGCGGTTACTGCATTCTTGAAAAAAAAACTCATTGTTCATCCGTCGAGGCACATTGCGTTAACCCAAACGCATATTAATTTGAAGTTGAAAAAGTAAGCACTTCCAAGCATGGACATTGGTTTGAAGTTAATCTTTTTATCACTTTCTGTACTGCCCATATCTACCACGCGATCCTATAATTTAGTTAAGCGTTGTAATTATAGAACCGTATAACATATAAATGGTTTTGGGCATCATATGTCATCATAGTTGAATCCGAAATGTCGTCCTAAATATACTTAATTTACTGTAGGCAACAGGCGCCGCTTCAACGGGGAAGTTCCTAAATAGGCACAGAAAATACGGCGCGCAGCCATCCACACGAATGTTGTCACCAAGAACAAGGCGAGTAACTACTAATAGATAATGATATCGAACACATCCGCCAGCAATCTGCTAAGTACGGTGGTAAACATCAACCATTCGAACGTAAACCATTAATTTAATAACATAACTAGTAACAACTAGTGCTGATCAGTTAAAAGCGTTACCACTGTTACAATTGCCTGATGAATCATCATTATTAAGAATATTGTGCTAGTACAAACCTCTTTGGTTAGAAGCGCATGAAGTACCACATCAGTGAGTCCCTTGTCTTGTAGTGGACTTAGCAGCGATGGCTCTTGGAATACGTAGACTGTAACGACATCCGTTGCGAGCAAAAATAGTGATGCTCCATAGTACTCGCAGTTTGAGATGATATGCTGCAATGAGCGGGGCAGCGAACCATCCATCAAATGGCGATTTGACTCGGACGCCGCAGACTGATCGCTAATTACCTGTGTGTGTATGTGGTTTTGACCGTAAGAAACAAATCATTTGACACGGAAATAATGCAAAGAAAATACACAGAAATGATTCGAATGAATATAAAAAAAAGTGTCACTCAGTGATATGGTATACTGCTAGTTCTCTTTTTTCATATACAAAAAAGTCACGTTCATTTACACCATGTTATATTGCCTTTGATTTAGCCTGTTCACGACTGTAACGTAATAGTTTCATGTTACACAACTAGCTCTTAGTAACTCGTTGCAGCCAAAAGTGCAGATTGATTTAGTGTAGAGTAGATACTGACATAATTTACCCATCGTTTCATTATTTTTTAGCTAAACTACACACGTACCTTCTTTAGAAAGTTTAGCATACTCTTCAGCAGTGCTGCTCTTTGAGGGAAGCACTGAGCCTGGCAGCAGCCGGTAGTGTAGGGTGTCCCCGAGATACCTCCTCCACCCATCGACAATATGGTGTTTGAGGATGTCGGGTTGGCCGCGTGTTGCTGAGATGAACGAGCACTAGTCGCAGCACTGCTTCCAGCTAAAGATAAAGGGAGTACCATTCCCAGCGTACTGTCGCTACTGTCCTCAAGATTGCTCACGACTGAACTTGGGGCTATAGATGAAGATGAGGCATCAGCTGGCCCTGGCGTTGTTGTTGTTGTTCCTGCTGTTGTTGTTGACATAGCTTGCACATGTCCGCTACTTGCTTCATCCATATCGGATCCCATCGGTATGACAAACGACTGGTCGAGCCGGCAAATATCTACTTCCTGTTCAAGTCGTCGGATAAAAGTCTGCAAACCTCCGTTTGTTTGAAATGCAGCCATATCTAGTCCTGTAATAAGGTCAATAACTCGAACGGCACGAGTGACAAACGTCACATGCTCGGGTTCACATCCCGGCCACTCGATAACAGCCAGAAGTGATTGAACCATTCCGCACGAAACCAGCGCCTCACAGCCGCTTTCGTAGCTAGCTAGATGGTAGAGGAACGAGAAAAGCGCCGTCGCAAAAGCGAGATTCGGCATCCCTCCTCCGCTATTTAGTTGTGCAGTACCTTCCGAAAATGAGCCACCATTTTCCAATAGGCTGGCATCACCAGACATTGGGACTGAACCCATCCCATCAGAGAGAGGCAACGCGGAAGTGCAGGGGGTACCTCCGCTAATAGCTGTGACATTGTTTGAACTTATCGACGATGTCGCAGTCAATCGATCAATACAGGCACGCACGAGTGTGGGAAGAAAACCGTGGTATGACGTGGCTCCGGTTGTAGCAATTATTGCAGCAAGTTTAGGATTGCCATCAAGATGGATGATGGCGGTCAGAGTACGCAAGGCTGCGGCTTTTATCTCAATCAGTGACTCCATCTCACTGTCGCCCGTCACGACGACACACCCTGTGCATTCGGCGGTACCTTCGTCCATTTTATCGCTGCCGCAGCAGTTACTGTTACCCTCCTCACAACAGCCACTGCCACTGCCTCTCATCTCTATGCTCGGAGTCTGAGATTGTGATGCACTCGTTGTAGTTGCTGTCGTTGTCGTCTGCTGGTTAGACGAATGATGGTTATTCGGAATTGCATTTTGCGGCAATTGCAGCTCAAGGACATCGACCAGCTCATCTATTAGCCCGTTGTACAATAAGGCGTTCACGTTTTCCTGAAAATAATAATTTCACACATTTTCTTTTCTTAGAATTAGTGCTTCCAAAAACATCGAAGAAGTTCAGAATTTATCTATTTGCATCATCACAGTTTGCTCACCAAGCGACTTTTGTATTTATTCAACAACTAAGATTGAATAGTGTATTAAGATGAACTACGCAAATGAACTACGCAAATCACTCACCTGTATGGCCGAGCAATAAACAAGTATGGACAGAGCCTGTAGTCTCGCTTGAACGCACTGCAATCGACGTGGGTAAGAGGCAAACGCGTGCGCCAAGCGGAGGTGAGTAAACAGGAGCATTCGCTTTCCGTCAGGTACACCTGGATGTTGTTCCATCAGGTCAGCCATAATACGACCCGCAGAAGCCGCAAGAGTATCCACACGTTCGACGTGAATTACACCACCCGGGCCAGATGCGGTTGATGGTCTAACGGATAATCATAAAGGAAATTTTCAATGGTCATGGTTAATGCCAATGTTGGAGACCTGTAGGACTAGATTGCACTGTATTTGTAAGGTATTCAATTCGCTCTATGTTTGGAAATGACAATATGTTCGAGGTCTCTAATTAAGCAGGAACGATTGATTGCAAGAAAATGAGAAAGGTGTTCTTAACGTCTTGCCTTACCGCGTTTATACATCATGCGAATGATCACCTAGATCGGGGGTGTCATGGAAGGAAAATTTATATCCATCAACACAAAGAAGTCACAGCCAGCAATGATACAAAAACGATTCTAACTAAGGCGTTTTTTTCTGAGGGCCGCAATTTATCTCGTATGGGTCAACCTGTTATCAATCCTCTTTTCGTATTTGATGCTCACCACTTACGTGTACGTATTTATTTTTGACTAAACGTCAGCCAGCTCTCATCCAGATACCAAGCATGAAGTAAGGAACACAGCTATAAAATGGGTGTTTTGGTCCCAAGGTTCTTTAAGGTATATTTGTGTGATGAACACATGAACCGCATTTCGTAAACCACATTTACTGAAATACAACATCTAATTCGCTGCCTAAACAGTATAAGCATCACTTAGTATAATTACGGAAATTATTAAACTATTGTCATTTCATCTCCCTTCATGTGTCACACGAAACTTTCTATAGAACTATCTCGTTTTTACAAACAAATACTTAAGAAAGAAAATCGTGATATTATTCCGAAGTTGGGCAACTGAGAACAATATAATCTGAGATTAATTAGATAATCAAAAAAAAAGTTTCTTTGGTATCGCAGACACGAACAAAGACAATGAGAACTATTTCATAAAGTATTAATTAGCTAGGAGTGTGAAACATAGGAAAACCGTCTGTTACTCATAACTTACAATTTGCTGTCGATATAAGAAGAGTTCCCAAACTTCTGTTGCTGATGTTCAGATGACATCTTCCCGCTTGAAGCAGGTGCTAACGGCTGGTACTCAAAGTGCAGAGTAGTCGCTGAGGCTGGGTATTGCTCTATTGTACGTGGACGGCAACAGTCAGCCAATCCAAAACCGTTCTCCCGTCCACCCCAGTTTTCAGCCAAATGCGTTAAGCGGTCAAGTAGAAGCTGACGTCTATAATTACAATCCAATCCAATGACAATAATTAGTAGATTATTCTTTTGAAGTTATTTTCATGCATTATTATTTAACTAGAAATTCCAGCTGAGCTGAATAGAGGAAATATATACGTTCGAGTAATTCCATTTTGTGATCTCTTACTTAATAACATTTGGCAAAGCAAAGGGGTACGGTGTCGAGCTACCAATGGGTGATTGACCTGAGCAACAACTCTCACGCAGAAGTTTGTTGACCAGTTAAACGAAAATAGCCAACGGGTCCTCGCCAAAAGATAGCATTCAGGTCCAAAAAAACACTCCCAAATTATTTTCCTTAGAGCTGGCCCAAAAAATGACATTAATTTCAACATAGGCTAAACTAAGTGAGTTAAAACAAAGAATTTTTTAGTACGAGTTAGAAGAATGCATCTCTTTTATTTATACACTGGTCTCAGAGTTCTGGCAGCCTTCTGACGGCTAGGTATGCACTATTTTTTTCCAATTTATAAGTTCCCATTTATAAGGCCTCTCGGAGCAAATCGATGTTTACATACCTTTGGCCACCTATAGCCTTCTTTAATTGATGGAAGCAACCCTAGTCACACGGGCTAAAATTCTGAGAATAGGGGGGACTGACGCCACCGCTCAATCTTGTCAGCCTTAAGCCAAGATGTGATTTCATAGCTACGATGTGCCCTAGCATTGTCATCGAGCAGCCACACTTGGTGCTTCCTGAGTCCCTTCAAGAATTCGAGATATCGAGCCGACTATTTTTTCTTTTGGGCCCAAACTCTCGTAGTAGCAAATTCCGTTGAAATCCATGTCAAATAATACCATGATTTTAGGCTCGAATCTATTTGGTATTGGTACCGCCATTGCCTGTTCACCTGGTCGTAGCCACTCTTTCACTTCATCCTTTTCCGGTACCTTATACAAGCTGACTCATGTCTCGTCCAATGCAACGGTATGCTCTAAGCGACTCTTTTGCTGCCTATATATTTTCAAATTGTCTCGCGAACACTCCTCCCGCGTTTTCTGTTGGCCAGGAGCGAGTTAATGAGGGACCCATTTTGCACTATTTTGGTGCATCTTGATTATTTTTAATAATTCGACGGCATGGTTCACGAGGCACGTCAATTTCAGCCAACCAAGTCGTCAATGACTAAGCTAGAGTTAGGCCTTTTTCGATTAGCTCGATCCGTTCGACGAGTCGAGATTCGGGAAAGGGTGGGCGCCCTCGATGTTCATATTGTCCCAGTCACCTTGAATAAACTGCGCGCACCAAAGGCACACCTCTCGTCGACTCAGGGCATTATGGCCGTTTACACTAACCAACGTTCGATGGATTTCAGCTGGACATTTCTTCTCTAGAAGCATAAACCTGACACTTTTCTTCTGAGAACGCAAGTCTAAGGGACCTGGTCCGCCAGTTGCCATTTCGAACGCCCAACGATAGCCGAATGTAAGAGGCTTTCGCGCCGCCTGCTTGCTAATTGTCGTGTCTCAGTACCCGCGAGATTTGAATTCAAACTGGCCAATGATAAGAATACGACGCAAGACGATAGGAGTGTCATTTTTCTTGGGTCAGCCTAATATATAATAACTCAATTAGATCTGTGGACAAACAGTTGCTCATACCTTTGAGCGCAGAGCCTGGTGATGAAATTACTGCGTTTGCTGAACACGTAGAGCAAGTTAAGAACCGCGAGAACAGTCCGCATGTCAGATGAGGCCAGCAAGCGTGTCAGATGCTCCATTGAGTTGTACAGGTGCCGAGAGAAGCTATGCTCAATTAACAAAGCTGCGAATAAAGAAGAGGATAGGCAATATTACCACACGTTCTAGATCTTACTGCCGCCGCATAGATCAGTAGAGAATATGTAGACAATAACGACTACCTAAATATTTACCAGGCTCGGAAGTTGTTCTGTAAATACGGAATGGAGCTGACACGAGGCGTTGTTTTTCCGTATTTAAGCACTGCCCCGTGTCAGCTAAATTCTTTATATATTTTGTACCAAACACAAGGGTAACACCCTCACGATGAGGCACCAATAAGCAAAACCAGGCTTCCTGTCACTTCGTTTGACGTTCGACATAGCTGAAGTTTTATATCTATAACATACCAGTAAACTGTAGAATAGCAATGAGGAGCCGTCGGCGGCCTTCATTCTCTGGTGCATCGCATGGCAAAACCCATTCGGATGAAGGGCCTTCAACTGTAGCCGCCATACTGCCTAAAGGAGTGCTTAGATCGCCCGTGGACTGCACCCCTCCAGTCTGTGACGTAGAAGCTCCGCATGCCTCGGCAAGATACCCGTCGAAAAGATCCAAAACATCGATCCAGTGAAGCAGCTCACACTAAGACAAAAAAAACAAGGAAAAGTAAAGAATTAATGGGATATTATGTTATTCGAAGTGGTTAAGCGTAATACATCACTCAAATTCATTTGTATAACTAGTATAGTATTATCCTTATTCGCAGTCTTTACAACGTTCTATGGTTATTTGGGGGTATTTCTAGCAAGTGCCAATGAGATCACATGATTTTGTCAGGTGAAACAAGCCGGAACTCTGGAGGTAAACCCCATGAGTTTTTTCCACTAAGTTTCTGAACCAGCCCATGCAGGTTCGCTGCGCTTCTCCTAACTCCAGTGTTCATCGAATCCAGCCTTTTATAGCGGCTTGATATTCCCGAAGTCAAAACGATACATTTTGCATCCGAACGGAACTACTTGAAGAGGAAACCTCATTTAATAAACTTCATTACGTACAAGTACCAAAAATAATTATTACACGTTCTGCTAAAATAGCAACAGCTCTGAAAATTAAATGCATTTAACCGAATTTATAAAAGGCTGCATTTTACATGGAAAGGCATGAATTTCTTAAAGCAAAACATGAAGTACCTTGTAGAATAATCTTAATTGAATTATTAGTAACAAAAGAAGTAGGAATCAACGTTACTGTATAGAAGACCATTTGTCGAATAAAGTCGAATATGAACAATCGTGTCCAAATTCTAAACAAGTCCTGGTGATTGAGGTCTTTAGACTATTTATACCTCATGGCACAGCTGATATCTCTCAATGAAACGTACGAAACTGACTGAGGTGCCACCGTCTAAATTTTGTCTAACATTCGTATATATATATATAAGAATGTTAGACAAAATTTAGACGGGGGCGCCTCAGTCAGTTTCGTACATATATATATATATAAGGACATACCTTTCCCCAATTCCATACTCGAAGTGTGGATAGTTCCCGGAGAAGCTCTTCTTCGGTGCAGCTTTTAAGCCTCTCGATGAGTATGGAGCAGTCGGAGGGCTGAAAAAGGCACAAAAATATCATAGGTTAGGATTCCCATTGAAAAAAAACAGTGCCATCAAATTCCCAGTGACTATCTAACTGCCTGATATCGAAGGTTGAATTCATCGTGGATAAGAGAGAGTCATGTTGCTTCATCAACCATAATTTATTAATAAATAGTATGTTGAATTAGCTGTAAGACCGCATGGTGGGTTTGAATAAATGTTTTTCCCTTGGTTACCAATCGGATATTGTATTCATCTAAGAGGATTGATATTAAGGAATATTCAATTTGTAATTCAAGCGCGCAGTAAGACGAAACGTTACAAAAACTTCAGTATAAAATCAGTGTTTTTTAAAAAACATTTGTATATAAAATTTAAGTGTAAGAAAAGCCATATTCTAGGAAAAGGCCGTACATATTAAGGCAACATATTAAATATATATATAATATATATGAAACAAGCATATATATTATTATTATATAATATTATATTATATTATTATATATCATATATATATATATATATATGATATATGTATATATAATATGTCGCCCTAGGATATATATATATATACATCCTAGGGCAACACATTATATTAAACCGTTCCGAACACACGCTTGCGCACATCCGTGCTACTACAACTTTGAAAGCACGCACCGCAGGCAAACACATTGTGCGGAGAGATCGTCTAAAAGATTTGCTTCCATAACAAGATGCTTTACTTCCGAACGTAGAGTTTACAGCAAAAGAACAAAGTCCACAACCAATTCACATGCTTCTTTATCCGTTTATATATCGCGCACAAATCGGTTGCTGGATACATCGACTTTCGGCAGAAGTATTAGACAATCTGCCTTAAGCAAATGCACCACGCAACTATGGTATCAGCAATTTATGTAGGCAATACGGATGCCAAATAGCGAAAATTTCGAAACATAAGATTGCTGTATAACATCGGCTAGACCAATCGCTGTCATTGAAATAAATAATATCAATTCTGAGCACCGCTGATGAGCTTAGGTGCCTACAATTATGCTTACATAGTGGTATATAAGTGTATGGGATTTGCTACGTAGAAGGTTTTTCATAGTCTGTTTAGTACATTTGCAGTTGGTTCCCATTGGATCCGTGCGTCCAAACTACACAGGCCCGACAGTTGAAGAGTTCGCCTATTCATGCATTGTTAATTGCATCTTATTGATTTATTTGCTTATTACCACGTTGCCTACAATAGGCGGGACATACTAAAACACAAAAGATAGCAAATTTAAAAATGTCAAATTCCATTTTGTTAAAATAACGAATTATTATAAAAACTATTTTAAAAAATCCTCAGGTTCTATTAGTCCCATGGAAAGTCTCATAGGAATTGGTGCCACAGAATATGATAAGAAAATCATTTTACCCAACAGAGAAATTAATATCAATAATACTAGTGAATATTCCGATTTAACTTTCCTTATAGACGTGCGCCAGAAATAAATAAAAAGGCCAACTCAAAAATACCAGCTAAAAGTGTGAGAGTACGATTGGCTTAGAATGACATTGGTTGCAAATTTATCTTTCAAGAGAAAGTTTGTCTGGAACTCGAGCACGGTAAAAAGCACACCAAATCTGAGGTGATGCCAGCATTTGTAACGTACTTGCTGGAAAATTACGTTTCTTATTTTTTCCCTAAACATTTCTGTTTACTGTGTGATTACCCTATAAATAACCTATACTTGCTCTAAAGTGGGAGTATGGGCACATATATATGTATAAAGGCTTGCATAATTTGATATGGTAAAGCCTATATCTAATTCTTTATTGTTTGGGGTTTATATTCGAAAAACTGGATTCGTGCACCTGGAAAACAGGATATTTAACTTTCCTCATTGATGTGCGCCAGAACCGGTACGTTACACTGAGCTACAGTTCCAATTCCTAACTATAGTTCGCTCCTTAGGCGGGAAACCAGATTCAGCACCAACTTAACCTACATCAAGTCGGACGTTGCGGGGCAACGCTCGCAGGTGAATATGTTGACTGGATATTATCACTATCCAAGCTCTTCCGGTTACGGCGCCTATTGTCTGTTTTCGGTGTCTATTCGATACGATTTGTTGGCGTGATGATTCTGCGAGTTGAGTTTCATCTTGGGGTGTGCAGTATCTTTGAATTTTGATAATCGGTTACACGCTTCTTTTTAATTTGAGTTTTCTTTTGTTTCTTTTTAATTAGTGTTTCCCTTTGTTTCCTTTTAATTTGAGTTTCTCTTAGTGCACATATTGAGCCAATCGACATCATAATTTTTTTTCATTAAAATCGAGTTGCAAAATAGTGGATTGCTGTTATCTTCTTCTTCATAAACCAGAGGACACGCATTGTACATAAACTGCTACTATTCTATTCTATATGAGTGTTTAATTGACGACGATTGTAAATTCAAAAGTCCAAATTCAACTCAATTGCTCTGTAATGATGCTAGGCAGTTCAACTGTGTAACGATTTATCGCGTACCCGCACTATCGAGTTCCAACAACCGTGAAATTGTCCTGTGCGCATACAAGTTTTATCAAACTCTGTTTAAGTCCAAAAAACTGTATGAAGAGTTTTCAACACCACAAACTCGAAATAGGCGTTGAATGGCAAAACTAAAAAGTCATTCTCGAGAACTCATGAACTACTGTAACATTTTAGTAGGAGAACTGGATTCGAACGTCAAGTTCATGGAAGACCTTTCAAGGGATAAGTGTAACTGAGCAGCAGCTCTACTTCCGATCTATAGCTGACTGTACGTGAACAACAACCAGAATCAATCAAGGCAGCGGTACAACGGACGTTGCTAGGCGAAGCCCGCGTCTCATTCTAGTATTCTACAGGTATATATCAGAGTGTCTTGAGCGGAGAAGCTAACAGAGTGCCCAGATATCACTAAATGTATTCCTTACCTTACAATACCTAACCTATTTCCCTTTTGAAGTTACCCTGAGTTTTCTACTTTGCTCCTGGCATTAAGGCCATTGCCAGCAAAGCCCCTGCAATTCCCTGGTAAAGGCTCCAGTTCATGATCAAAATTTTAACCGGCGAAATGGTTTATACAGTGACTATTCAATGTACATTCTTTACGCTGACGAAAACGATGCGGACAAAGAACTGTGATACACGTATCGGTAAAAGGTTTAGTGTTCATGATTGGTTTTTGAAAGTCGGAAAACTTTGCTTGATAGATAATCTGATCATCATCATCGTTGGGGAGCATGCCGAGAAAAAGACAAGTGATGTAGTGGTTAAGGTGAAGTGCCTGTGAAATGGTTCTTACCACCTGCTATAATAAAAGTATTTTCGTCAACCCGTTACCTTAGTGCTTCTTAGATTGTTTTATTCCAGTAATTCCGTCACCAAGCTGAGGTGACGTAATTACCCTGATTAAATTATTGCAGTGTTACTTATCCCATACTGGCAATCGCTAACCTCATTCCCTTTTGAAGTTACCCTGTTATCCCACTGCGGTTATTCCGGGATCTCAAGGTAAAAGCACACTGACCTCCCAAATAGTCGAAATCTGAAGCCACTTCCATAGAATTAGAAAACAGTTCCATAGAAGGCAGACAAATGACTTAGATATGTTTCGAAATTGTTGTATTTTCCTCAGCTCACAACAATGCATAGAAAACGCTATTTCGTATTTTGATAAAACGTTAACTTACATACACACGACAATAATGAAACCCTAAGAGCCGTTTTAGAGATCGTCGACGCAAGCATGGAGAGGTTTGAAGTCTTAAGTCCATCTGAAGTAAGGCAAAACTCAGGTTCGAATGTTCTATGAGATCGCCACCACTAAAGTTGTAAATAGAAGTTTGGCTCAAAAGCGATGTCAAACTTGATGGCGAGGGGGTAACGTCGACGACTTGGCACCCTAGCGCCTCCGGTTCGAACCCCACAGGACACCACATATGGTTTGAAGTAATACAAAGGTATTTCCAGAACCTGGCTCAGGTAACAAGACCATCGGGGCAAAAAAGGTTCGTGCGTACGATATATATATATATATATATATATAGAAACAAAATAGCTCCAAAGTTCGCTGTCACCGTGCTCAAAATACCCTGACTACAGGTCGATAGTTTTTCAATGTCTTGCCGAATGGCTCTTCAAATTTTGGTGGCAGCGCTGGGATAGAGGCCCCTTATCCTCTAGCAGCAACGAAGCCATTGCCCAAAAAACGGTACAGAAGTAAGCGAGAACTGCTATATCATTTAAACCATCATGTATGCCGAGAATAAGTACACCAGTACCTGAAAGCCGAAACGCCGATGAAGGTACACAGGGCAATTATATTACCTAGTAAGGCAGCGCGCCCATCGAAGTCAGCGGGCCGTTCACTGTTACTGCCGGCCGCAACAAATGTATGATCATGCTCTACACATGGTAGGTGATGTTGGAATAGTGGGGGGGGGGGGCAGTGAGGGCTAGGATCGGCTGAGGAGGAGACGCAAGGTCATATCCGTACGAAGAGCCGTTGAAAGTGGGGACGTATGACTGAGTGCAAAGCTAGGAGGCGCCGGAGTATGATGGGCGCAGCCTCGCAAGTACCGGACAATTAAATGAGGCAGATCACGACCATGGCAACAGAGCAATAGTACACAGTAGCGAGGGCACATCTGGCCGGTAGCAGTAGCCGAATTGTAAGTGAATAAATAAAAGTTGCTGCCTTTAGCTGCGGGCCTTCAGTGTCTGGCCAAATGTCTAACACCTTACAATACATATACAGGGACACAATTACAACATGAAAGTAACGGCTGGCAGTCGCCGCATAATATTAATTAATTTCGATTATCAAAATTATAAGTCAGAAAAAGTATGGAACATTTGTTTACATACAAGTCACGCTTCAGAGAATGGGAAACACATACACAGGATACTTCCCATAATCGGAAGCGCAAGTACATGATTTTCGTGACTAACTTGTGTTTCTTTAGCCGCCAATGGTTAGTTTGGCCAGGCTAGAAGTGGTGACCTTTAGTTCACTCCTTGCAATGAACTCTATGCTCTTTAACGATCCGCCATATCGCACTCACATTTAAACAGTCGACAGAGAAAGTTAAAGAAAACTGTTCCGTTCCATTGTGAGGAAAATTTGTTTGTACGGAACAACACAAATCATATTTGCGAATGAGATTAATTAATACGTTTTCACTAATGTTTTATGTACTACATAACGTGGTCCCAAATGAGATGTTGATTAAACATGATTGATTGTGCTGTAGGATTTAAAGACTATTGGTAATTCTACTTGAACTAACAAGTGTACTCATCGTAAGACTATGCATCCAAAGCAAGACTACGCAAACCTGCGCGACACGGATGCCTCGGTTTAGTCGTGATGAATAAATAAAACTTAACAAAACCTGACAATCATGCTAATTCTAGCACCATCAAAGCATATCCACAGAGGGCAACAAGACGCCTGTGCCTAGATGCTGCCGTTGATACCATCTCAGCAACCACGCGGACGCTGCAACCATGATTGCGGCGGGCGATTTCTCGAAACCATCTGGTTTCCGAGTCCCGCCATACAGCATACACAAAACATTAGTCAAATATAGGAAGATGATCTCGCATTTCTGTAGATTTATAAAATCGTGCAAACGAGATAACTTGGCAGTCCGGATAAACCACATTTAGATCCTGAAGGTATAAGCTGACATTCACCATAGCTGATCCCTGGCAACTGACGGAACAGCCGCCATAGCCATACGTACCCCCGTAGCATCCAAGCATCTTTGCTTTATGTCATCAGCGTTGCCACTTATTATAAGTGCAGCAAATTATAACTTCCTCCTGGTTGTCCTCAGGAGCCGTCCCTTAAAAAACCGAAGCTACGAAGAGTGTTCAAATATGTGACAAATTAGGTTACTGAGTTTAGAGCATTGTACTATAATAATGGCGGCGATAGAATCGTGGTAAAATGTGGAATTTTTCAAAAAAGACAGTCTCGTTGGCGAAAACGAGAATGATCGGTATTGAGGAGATAACTGTATATATAATGACAGTGATGGGGCCACGCGATATTTATATACCTGTTATGAGGTAACGGCTTCTTTGCGACCGGAAATGAAGATGCTAAAACAGCATCAGTACAAACCTGTACCAAATGGCTTGTTTGTAGTCAATACTAAGTTGGTATTACACCAAGAAGCTGTATCAAGGTGCTGATAAAATGAATGCCGTAAACACGTCTTTTCCGCTGTATTCCTCGTATTTGCTATTTTTATGGAGCCACACTCAGTTATTGTGTGTTCTTTTTTCATTTCGTAATATCTCAGTTGGGAGTATTTCTAAGAAAACGCCCAACTGTTTGTTACTTTATATAACTTGGAACTATTTGAGACTACAAAGGTATGCGGGAAATCAGTAATCCCCGAAAAATTCAAGTAGAATAAAAAAGTAATAAAAATATCCGCATCATCGAACAAAGAGCTGCCCCGTGAATATATCGAATTTGTAGGGTCAATGATTGGTCTGACAATTCATCTAGATCATGGAATTAGGACCTGTTTATGTTGAGGGAACTGCAATAAGGTATCCTCAAGTGCATCTACTAAGCCCGACTCTTTACAAAACGACGATTTTTTATGCCACAATGAATAATAAATTTGAGTAGAGTAGACTGGTTAGTTTGTTTCCGAAATGATGATTAACAGCCGAAAAAACAGGCATAAAAACATCTAAAATTACTCAACGCAACTAGGTCGAAATAACTTAACCAGCACAATATTGAACAAAGGTACACACTCCATGATATATTGGAATGAAAATTGTATAACAGTACTGGTAACTTGATTTGGTATTGTCGTCCTGTTTACAATAATTCTACTCTTAAACGTCTGAGTCACCCCATGATAGTTTGTTGCGGTCTTTAGGTGACAACGCATTCTCTACTTAGCCCACTACAAGTTCAGACTCAAACCTTTAAAACCAACCATTTTTAAATTCACTTGACTACATCATACCTATGAATGATTCTTTTTGAAAGAAATATACTGTGTCGATTTAAAATACCAGGCTTGACATTTTGCCAATTGAATCCCTTTTCTTGCTACGTCACCCACCTGCAGCCAAATAAGGTTAGTGTTACATACGTAGTACTCTTTTAGGTATGTCCTGTATGTCTAATGGCTGCAAGTTATAGGTGCTTACAAGAGGTGTGTGTGTGTGGGTGTGTGTCTGTGTGTATGTGTCTGTGTGTATGTGTCTGTGTGTATGTGGTGTGCCAGTTGATACCTGCAGAAGGTCCAAAATTAGTGCTGGACGTCGCTGACCCACACTGAGGTGTCTCTTAATCAAAAACATCTAGTATCATCCATTGCCGATGAATATAGTTTGTATAGTTTATGGTTTTCATTTGATCTCTGTAGAAGTAACAGAGCCAAATCAGCATCAACGCGCAGCAAACAGTACATACTTTAGTTGGCACTTGCATGACGTTATTGTGCTACCATGGTGCCCTAAATCACGACTCGGGAGCGAAGACATGAACGAGATATTCAAAGCTGTAATAACTCTCGCTGACATATGTAGTGCTCGATTATATACCATCCGAATGTGTCTCGCATGTGTTGCTGTGTTATGAGTATCATAAGAACATAGAAATTACACAGAACTTGAAACGTCCAACGTCACTTACCACCTCCGAGGCGCCCTTCTTAAGTTTGCCTCTTTCAATCTTCATGTCTGTTTCTTTTCCTTCTGGGTCCAAAGTGTGGGTGTGTTGGCTGTAATCACACCACTATCCGTCGAAGCAAACGGTTATTGTTACGTGATTCTAAGCTGATCGCTGTGGATCACTCATCGCCTCATATCTACTGGCTCCGTCCTCTGACTGACTGGCTAACAACGCCAAACGCCGTTGGCTCAACACAACCAAAATGGCTTCAGTGTGCCGTTGCTTGGGGACCGGGTGACCAGCATGCCCCCGTCCCCAACGGCCTCTGAAGTCTCTAAGGGCGGCAACTAGTCCACTCTTAGATTTCGGATACAATGACACAAATCAAGTCGATGATACACGGTACTGACGTTGTCAATATCCAATCGTTAGTACCTCAGCGACCAACAATCGTCTCTCCAACACTTCGATCGCACTTAACCCCTGGTCTCAGCCCTTCCACAGGTCGTGCGTCGCACAAAGTTCGTCGTCACCTCCACCTCGCGGATTCTCTCCGCCGACGTTTCAACTGAAACACGGTTTTCTTATGGTGAGTCGGCCACCTCCTACAGCCGAACAAGATTAACGTAGTACACTAGTAGTAACTCGTATATGTCTAATGGCAGCAAGCTATGCGTAGAGTCTGCCAATTGCTGCTTGCAAAATCTGCGACACCATCAGTGCTGCTGTCTGATAGATACAGATCAAGGCTGCGTGCGCCGGGCTGCGCCAATGTTTGAACATAGCGCGGGCACCCGGATACAATTTCAGTTGAAACACGTTCAATGTTCTAGGTAGCCCTCAGATAGCTTTAGAGCATACTGAGTGTCAAATAGATGTATTGCGATAACAGTACACTGGTGCAATCTGATATGAAATAACATGAATGATTCTAATACAACGATATAAGTCGCCATTGTAAATACAGTAACACCCGGAACTTGGTGGTGGGTGAACCAGCATTTCAATTTTTCTGTAAAATAGATTCGTCGGCGAACCTATGGTCCTTCATTTGTTTAATCTTGTTCTTAGGAAGTTAAAAAAAATCGTTTACTGTTTTCGCATATGGGCAATGAAAACACGTATTTTTTTTAACTATGGTGCATAATCCTCGAGCAGGATCAAGCACTTGTACTACGAAGCCGCCATATTTCGAAAATCGCCATCTTGAATCGTCCGCTGCGCTGTTGTTGTGAGTCGGCGAATCTCCCTGTGGAGAACAAGCCGTTCCGAAAGGGAGAGAGGTTGTTGTCAGTCCCCTTGTATGAGTTGTGTGTCAATTTTTACCACTCGGTCTATTCCTTCAGTTTGGAGTGTATTGCATCTTGGTAGACGCACTAGTTTTAGCAGAAGTAGAGCTTAGAGATATTGATCTCTGGGAGCCAAGTAAGTTAGTTGTTTAATAAAATTATAACAACGCATAACAATTGTAGTTTATCCTTGCGAGCTCTTAGGCACTCGTTTTGATATATATCAAACTAATGAACTAGTGTACGGAATGGGCAAAATTTCTCGACAGAGATTTAAGAAATAATTTAAATCTGTCATCTTATGTCACTATACGAAAGATGTCCAATCATTTAAAGCGTGTGCAACAAAGTAGCACAGACTCGTCTTTGATTTTTCGATTCTACAAAGTAACACACGTTCACTAATCTTATTTAAGTATACTTAATTAATCACAGAATTTCTATTCGTTACATCGTACAAGGAGGGGAAGCAGTGCAAGGCGCTTTGATGTGTGGATATAAACAAATGTCATTTTTGTTACCTGTTGCTGAATGTCGCTATCCTGCAGCGTTATAATTATTCTCATTATCATTTGTAGTAGTAATATTATGACTATAATACTGAAGATCCCTTGGCCAGAGGGAAATAAGTAGTTTAAAAGTTATTTATACACTAAACATTTTAGAACGTCTTTATTATTCCAATATGCTGGCACAATAATGCATTCTTCTAGCACGTTTGCGAAAACCAAGAAAATATTGGTGAAAAGTTCCTGGTTATTGTTATTACAGATCTGTGACAAGCTTTCCGTGAACAGAGTGTTTTTACACTCCATCCCAAAATTTGGAAATCTATTTGAGTGAGGGCTGGTGGTTGCGCGTGCTTTTCTATTCAGGCCCATTGTTACGTCCACCTATAGGTCAATATCTCTTTGCATCAATACAGAAGAATCCCGTTAATTAAACTTGCCGCTAATTCTGTACGTCTGTAGTTTTGTTGGAGGCAGGCTTGTACGCTTAGACTGTACTCGATTTTTCTCGAATTCGTTCAGACAAAACGAAAAAAGCAGCGAAGGCGCAGCAAATGCCGTGCACAATGTCAACACACTAATAACAGGAAACAACAACTAAAGTGCAGCAGGACTGATCTTCCAATTTGTTTCCCAACTGTAAACCGGCTGTTGTCCCTAACCGAATTAATAATTAATATTTTTCAAGTACGAGAATGACTAGTGTTGATAAGCTTTGGGTCCGACATAACCTACATCAATTTTAGTCCACGTTTATAAGTCGCGCATTCTATAGTTCTTATTAATACGAAATTTGGCTTATGTTGCATAATGAGTTTTATTTAGTCACAACATTTTATGATCATAGTTGTCCTTTTGTTCGCCGTCCTGTACGAAATGGTCGTCCCTTGGCACTGCCCACGACGACCTCCGTTTTCTGGCTCTCGTGGTTCTTCGGCTCGAGTCCCCTGTGGTTGAGGCCGTTGCGGGGACCCTATTGCCCGAGCACAGTCCCGGTCGCTAGCCGTGCCACACGATTCTTAACGATACGCTCCCAAAGGCCCCCCGCTCAGCCGGGATCCCTTGCACAATAAAGCTACACGCTTTCAGGTGGCGGACGGGGGCTGTCCCGATGGCCTCACCTTTATTCATTTCCGCCGAGGCGGCAACTGCTTTGGGACTGCGCGATGCTTGACACTCGAACACCCTCTCATGTCAACCACTGTGCGATCACGTCGGTTATGCGGTACCCATACGGAGCAAGCTGAGCCACGGCAGTACGTCGCCGTCTACGACTCATCTCTTTTCCCTTCTTGCCTTCGAAATCTTCCGAGGTCCGGCCTCCTCACGGCCGATCTCCTTACACCGCCTTTGACGGTCTCCACCTGACACCTGTCCCCACTTTCTCACTCGCATACGCGACATGTGTCCGCCCTCTGAGATTTTGTCGCATCCGGAACCTTGAGAATCATCTGTCATTTCTGTGCCATAAAACATTTGCGGATAACGTCCGCAGGATTTATCATATATTATTATTTTTGCAGGATGACGTCCATCGGTACTGGATACGATCTTTCCGCCGCTCAGTTCTCACCGGACGGGCGTGTATTTCAAATCGAATATGCGCTTAAGGTAATCCATTTGAATTTATCTTTTTTTTTATTTCCAGTTCTTCAACAAATTCTATATCTGTTACGGCAATTATTAGAGACGACCAAGAGAGCATCTTTCTTTCAACTGTTGAGCAAATCTGAAATACGCAGAACCTGAGGTAGTTTACGTAACTACTGGACGCGAAATGTGCAAAGTTAACCTCCCTGCAAGTTCTGCTTACTACTTTTCGTACGAATGCCCTGCAGGTTATGCATGGCTAAGGTTCTGCTTTTTGGGTTACAGGCTGTTGAAAACTCTGGAACAGCCATTGCTCTCCGCGGCAAAGATGGCGTCGTATTTGCAGTGGAAAAGCTCGTCACGTCCAAGCTCTATGAAAAGGTGTAATGCTGTTCTTCATACATTATTCATTCAAATGACCATTGAGTATTTATAACTCCTTGATCACTTGTTTTTCAACAAATTTTGTATTTTTTAAGTGTGCAGTGTATTTGTTGAACCGTGTGACTAAAATTTTTTTGCGCGTATTATTATTACAGCTGTCAGACCGCACTAATTGGATAGACAGTGTTTTAAATTGAAAAAAACTCCATGATATCATCCATTTGATCAAGGTTACTCAAAACAGTTTTTTGTATTATCAATATTTCTTCACCGTATGGTTGCGTTTGACAACTATGAATGATATTAAAAATAAGTTGTTTAGCGTTACAGGCGATAAGCCCATATGCGTTGGCTTTGGTGATCAGAGATATCAGCCCTGGCAAAAACAGGCAAATTATTCTAAATGCTTAAAACCACAATTATGGCTAAAAAAGTCAAAGAAGCTTTAAAGCTTTGCCTCACGGTGTTCGCATTGTGTCGCTATCTGTATGCAAATGGATCAACTCAGATACTCAACTTTCTCAATGAAAATCACAGAACCAGACAGCTGAATGAAGATAGCGATGGAAAATGTCATTCGGACCACAATATAGAAAATTGATTAGGGGGTTGATCAGCTGCTAAATAATTTGTATTATCTTATAGAAACCTAATATTAACAATGATATCTTCTCGGCTAACCTTGAGCTACCTGACATTCTAAAAGTTTACCGTTCCCTCCAGCTAGTACCTAGCATTACTAATACGGTAGCGGTTATTTGCTATTATCCCGTGTTCGTTATTGATATAGCCTAGTTACATAAGCAAGGCATTGTTTTGGTAAATTATCAGTCTTTTTTTATCAGTCATTATATATTTTGAACTACTTCGGATTGATTCCGTACAGTATTCAATGTGTTTTCGGGGTGAATTGCTATAATGTCAGCTTTTGTTACTTCCCATAATTCATTACCAAATACCCCTAGAAAAGTTCACATTAGAAGTAATCGAGTATCTTCTCAAGGACAGTTTGTTAGTTAAACGGGTAAACGAGTGTTAATAATAATAATATTATTATTATTATATATATTAATGGAGCATATTGTGTAATAATATGACAAATATATATATATATATATATATATATATATATATATATATTTATTAATGATAATATCATGCTAGTAATATCACTAAGGAATCAAATGTTTTTTTTAATTGGCAATCTGACAAATATGTGTTCATTACCCTCTTGCTAAGGTCACATTAAGGAATAACCTCATGATTGTTATAATAATAACCCCATATTTCTGCAGGGAGCAAATAAGCGTTTGTTCACTGTGGATCGCCATGTAGGAGTTGCTGTGGCTGGTCTACTCGCCGACGCTAAACAAGTGGTTGAAAATGCTGCTAGGGAAGCCTCAAACTACAGGTGCGATGAGATACAAATTCATATGACCGACTCGTTAACTACCTCAATCACCATTCATGTATAATAAAATCAAATTAAAATATTGCGTAAATAATTTGTATGGTCTTCCTCTCTTGCACTTGTCAAGTTTTCATGATGCCCTAGAATGTGATGATTGCAGTAGGCAGTTCCCCATTTCAACAAATTATGACCTTTCTCCGGTTACGTTCAAAATTGAATTATTGATAAAACTATACTAAATATACTTATTTCTGTGATTTCGTTTATTTTAGGTCGGAGTATGGCACACCAGTACCTTTACCATATTTAAAGGATCGGGTAGCTCTGTACGTTCATGCATATACACTATACTCAGCAATTAGGCCGTATGGTGCTGCCGCTCTCTTTGGCGCCTATGACACACAAGAAAAACAGGCACGACTCTTCTGTGTGGAGCCCTCAGGCACCTGCTATGGGTATGGATTAGCAGATCGAACTCTTCGTTTTTATTGGAGTGGGGTCTCCCCTCTATTTCATGATAGAACTGATGATTAGTTCGGAAGCACGAAGTAAGCTCCTTGCTAAAAAGCGCACCCAGAGAATCAATTAGCGCAGTAAATCTATAACAGTGAGTGAAGCTGGCATGAAAATAACTTCATTGACAAATCTGCAAATTCAAGACAATATCAATTCGCTTGTGCCTTTTGGAGTTCCCATGGTTCCTGGTGACCGGCGTTGATCCTATATCATCCAAGTGAACGAATTCATTGAGTGTCTCTTTCACTTTACATATAAAGTGCTGATCCTGAATATGTAATTTCGTACTGCGTAACTTCATAATTCCCTTTATCTGATAATTTCTAGATATTTTGGTTGTGCCATCGGTAAGGCAAAGCAGACAGCAAAAACAGAGATGGAGAAAATAAAGTTGGCCGATATGAGCTGTCGACAGCTTGTAAAGGAAGCTGCTAAAATAATCTACATTGTCCACGATGAGGTATGTTATTGCAAAAATACGCTTTGCTTCTTTAGGTACATAAGTCTACATGAAGTCGGGGCGTTCAAAAAATATCAAGGCACTATTACTCGTGACAAATTAAAAAAACGTTGCCCACATTATTAATAATACAAACAATTAGTTCCTCGTCATTACTAAAACTGAACTTATTATATCGGATCAAATTTTATTGTATCTTACATATCCTTAAGACAATGGTAGATATTATTATATTTAAGAAATATTATAGATTACGGCTTGTGTCAGCTTTCCATGTATGACATGCAACCCTCCTGTTTTTCGTGGAATTTAATCAAAGGTAAAGGACAAAGATTTCGAATTGGAGCTGAGTTGGGTATGTGAGGAAACCAACGGATTTCACCAGTTTGTGCCCTCGGAGGTATGTTTTTTTCTGTTCTCAGCCTAAGCTAAAGGAGCCTCGTGTTCATATGGTCGAAAGACAATGCAGTTGTGTATATACTTGGTCTAGCAAGAACAAATAATAATAACATAGAGACTCTCCGCAGCCCACAATATCATCTTCTTTTAACATCGTCCAGATGTTCGTATATCTCAATGATAACATGAACGCAAAATTATTTGTCGTTTTTATTGTTATTTTTAGTGAGGTTATAAATATGACCTTTTCCATTGAATGAAAGTTGAAATCGAAACAGAGTTTTTGCTGTTTTTTTACATTCAAGATGTTTTTTCACGTGTTGTTTCAATGTGACAGGTCTTGGCTGAAGCGGAACACTTTGCTAAGCAATCAATGGAGGAAGATTCCGATCAAGGAGAGGACTAATTAAAGAAAATACAAGTCGTCATTAAAAACAGCTGTGGATTGGAGTTGAATCCGTTTTGATAGCAACTTATCAAGGAAGGCAATTCTTTCATAACTTCGAAATTAGGTCTTGCTGTACCGATAAAAATAAAGTGTTAATGGTTTATTAAAATCCAATGTTGTTCTTTGTTTGTATGTATAAACGATGTTCGTGTTAACTCCCCAGAGTGTTCACGTGAGAATATTTATTACAGTTATCCTTCGCCTTCCGATGCAATTGATGCAATGCTCAAATCCGTTGCACCTTGAATTCCATCTAGAAAGAAATATAGAAAGAACAATGTGTATTTTATGGTGGCTATGACGCCGCAAGGACCTAACGACGTTTTGCACTGAAATTGTGAAAAAAAATCAAACTGTTATCGATCTTAAAACTCATGTTTTATCCCAATCCATATCACATTTTTAGGAGAGAGTAAAGATCAGTACGTTAAAAAAGCAGAAAGTGCGATCGGACCTAATCAGCCCTCAAAAAATCAGGCATTCAGTGTCTTGGCGCCTTATACCAATGCTCCTCAATGACAACTGCTCACCAAGACAGAAAAAAAGTAACCTGAACAACTACAGACCCGTGAAGAAGCGTTGGAAGGTACGGTAAAGGTAAAGGCTTAATGGTTTATTGAAGGAGCTGCAATTTTACAATGCTTAAGCTCTCTTTTATGTCACACGGCAGGGCTCGAACCTGCGGCCTCTGGCTTCCGATAGCCAGAGACTTAGCCGTCCAAGCCACTGCGCTGACGGGAAAGCCGGGTTCAGTCTATCTCTAATTCTGTAAACCAGATGAAAAGCGCAAAATAACTGTGGGTGGCGGCTTCCCATGAGGACGATCACCGGCTGACACGATTACGAAGTCTTGCTCAGAGCAATTCGCGCCCCAGTCAAATAGGTCGTCATTGAGCCTCGTGAGGCGTATCCTCTCCTTTGGCACGCTTTGCTCTGAAAAGCGTGTTAGTTTACAGTCTTCTTTATTCCGAAATCTTGCTCTACCAAACAAAACATTGCCTACCTCGCGCTGACAGATGAATGCAATCGGGAACTGCAATCAGCTCTCCAGAGGCAGAAGCACGACTTTCTGATCCCGTCTTTTTGTCATGACGTCGGATGGCATTCATTTTAGTTATCGAAGTCAGAAATACTATGCCCAAAAAGATAGCATAGGTGCAAGGCCCACCCCTGAGACTGCTATCAACAGTGAAGGTCCTGGCTCACGAGGATTTAAGACAGGAGACACTCCGAGTATTATGCTGGGGTCTCACCATCACAAACCCCGTCTCCCCTGGTGATCGCTGACACCCAGAATCTCAATTGGGAACCTCCCAGAAATGTTCACATCAGCCCCAAACTGCACATCCCCAAGCGTTCCACCCCCATCAACGATTACTATCTCTCAGGCAAGAGTGCTCCCAGTCTCGATCCCAGCCCTCGATCCCTGGTCGCCCAATCAATCTCCCATACCTGCCACTCTTCTTCATTAATTTCATTTAACGCTGGCTCACTATTCAACCCAGGCAAAATAGATGCACTATTTGCACATGTATCACTTCACGCGGTTCAAATCCTGCTCATTTCAGAGATGTCGCTGACTTCTGAGATAAAATATACTGAACTCTCTTTCAATTACAAGTATTTAGTGTTTAACTAAGACGGGGGTTCCGCAGAATGTAACGCTCTGGCCCTGGTCCACATGAACCAAAAAGGCTGTGGTGTTGATCTGGATAACGCCATGTGAGTGATCGCCATTGATGTTCATTATTGATTCATTTATTGTTCACTAATTTAATTTGATGTTCATTTTGAGGATACTTCTGTCAGTTTTGCGTCATGCTACCTCACTAATATTCCTGAGCTATTCTCACAGAGGGTCTCGGACTGCGCACGGCTATTTGACTACAATCGTAATGCCACTCTCCCGGTTGTCGTTTACTGTGATTTCAATCGTAAAACATTAATTGGGATGGAATTGTCATTTCCGATAGTAAAACGAAACAGTCAGTCTTTGTAAACTCGTGTTTCTCCAACGGGATTTTTCAGTTGGTCGACTTGCGTACGCGCGAACGGCATGTTCTATTCACAGATGAGTTCATACCAAATAGGCATCCGTACTCAGTGCATAATGGAATACGACTTTATGTTCAAAAGCTGGAGGCTCTCGTGAAATCGGACCCGAGCCCGCATATTGCTTCTCTCCTTAAAAAAAGCTTCGACTCGGCTGCGTATCCTGCAAGAATGAGCACTAAATTTCAGACAGCAACCACTTCTTCAGATATCCAAACAAATGGATGTATAGTACAGATGGGGCCAGCCATAAAAATAATGATGTCCTGGAGTCAGATGATTTGTCTAAAGCAGCCTCCAAGTCCTTTTTCGGGTCAATGTTCGTATCCCAAAGCACAGTAAAGTTTTATTGGTTTATTAAAAGAGCTGCAATTTTACAATGCTTGAGATCTCTCAAATGTCACGCAGCAGGGTAAACGGTTACTGTAAACATGAGGGGACACTGTCCAAGGCTGGATATTACGGATCATCTAATCCTATGAAAAATCTACCATAGGCTGATCCGCGCCACCGGGGAAGCGCGCAGGATTTTTTCTTCTGCAACGCCTGTCTCTCGCTGTGCAGAGAGGCAATGCCTTCCTCGGGACAATGTCGGCCTCAGCCCCGGTCCCTGCTAATCCCCCCCCCCCAATAAACCCTAGAAATAATTACTAATTATTGTATTTTTTAATAAAATACCTCCATATCTGGTTTATCTACCGTTAAAGTGCAGCCAAACCCCCCGATGGCTTGCCGCCGATTCTATACAAAAAATTGGGTCTGGCTATTGCTTGAACCGTTAAAGTTATTCTTCTACCACTCGTACGAGAACGGAACAGTCCCCGACGCTATCTGCGCAGCGGAGGTACCGTTCGCACTGCGGCGGCAGCGCACACTGAAAAGCTAAATAGTTTGTTACCTTGGAGGGTCTCGCGTTTCATCCTAGACCTAAGAAGTGGCCATTAGCCATCACTATAATTGTAATAATTGAAATTTCAATAAACAGCCAAACTGGATCACAATAGATTTAGAGCCGGCAAAATGATATATTCAAGTACAGTTTACCAATCTTAATTGAATAAGGTAAGGTCGCATATAGGACTATTTATTCAAACATACAATAATTAGGAATTATTTCTAGGGATTATTGGGGGGGGGGATTAGCAGGAGACCGGGGCTGAGGCCGACATTGTCCTGAGGAAGGCGATGGAATTGCCTCTCTGCACAGGAAGGGACAGGCGTTGGAGAAAGAAAGATCCTCCGGGCTTGTCCCCGGTGGCGCTGATCAGCCTATGGTAGACCCCTTCGAGGAAGGTCGCAGTGAGGGGGCCGTGCCTGCCTAAGGTCTCAAAAGCAAGGGAGGAAAAAAGGTGGGTTGCTTGCAGTGCGGCGTACTTCCGCAGCTTAGCCCGCTCCGCACGCGCTACCGCGTAACCAAGGGTGGTTGCACAGTGGTTGACATAAGAAGGTGCTAGAGTGTCAACCACCGTGCCGTCCCAAACGAGGCGTCGGCCTCGGTGGAAGGGAATGAGAGTGAGGCCATTAGGGCGGCGTCCATCAGAAGTGTCGAGGCCCTGTGGCTCCCTTGTGCAAGGGATACCGACGGAGTGGAGGGCCCTCACGAACGTGTCATTAAGCATCGTGTGTCGCGGATGGCGACCGGCGCTGCGCTCATTCGAGAGTCCGTGGTGGCCATTCGTTACGACAGGGTCCCCGCAACGCCCGCAGCTATGGGCCGCAACCACAGGGGCCCCGAGGAGGAGGCCCACACAGAAGTGGAGGGGTAATAATATTTACGCTTCTAAATTTTTATATATATATATATTAGTAGCCTGTATATTTACACGAACATTCTGACATAAATGAGAAAATATTTTCCCATCCTATTTTGGTTAATAAAAACTTTAATTGTAGTTGAATATGTTTATACTAATGTACAGATTTTGATCTGTACATACTCGAGTAATAAACGCTTATGATAGTATAAAATCAATAATTCATGGTGCCGACCTATACGACGAGGCGTCCCAAGCGATCGTAAAGCAGAGACATCAGTTCTCCGGACATATTCCTGATGTTGGTGTTTCCACTAAGCATTAAAATGTAGACCCTGGAATATTTTTTTAATTGTATGCACCTAAAAAACGAAGATACCAAAACCAATTGAGAAAAGAAACGTCTTCACGTATTGTTTTTTTTTTGGAAATAGATCTGGTGGAGATGCGGTGCGAAATAGTGAATTATAAAAAATGAGTTAGAGATGAGAAAGTTAGATTGTATGTGTCAATGACGGATACACAAATCATGATGATCGTGATGAAGGTTCAGATCGACCCAGCATCTTAATTATAGTGCACCATTATATGTATAACGTAGTACTTATTATAATATACGATTCGGTGCTTTTGAAGCTTCAATGTCACTACTAGCCTCCTCCAATACATCACACACAAGATTCTTTAAGGAGTTCGTTTTTTTTCATAAAAACCTATACTAAAACTTCAGAAAGATACGAACATTTGGTGGGGCCACTATGTAGATCCTGCGAATGTAACGCAGTCATACCACCTTGATGTCATTTATTTATTCGAGCCTGAACGATTTTCTGGTTATCAGAACGACGCATAATAAGTATGTATACGACTATCGTGCCCAAAATAATGTTTGTGTTGTCTATACCACAAACTCGCCGGAGTGGCTGTACGTTACACGAAATTGTGCCTTGTCACTGGTGTGCAGAGTATGAGAGCATAACTAAGCAGGATTACCGAAATCCAAATGACATCAAGGTGGTATCATTGCGTTCTATTCGCAGGATCTACATAATGGCCCCACCATTCAGTGGTTTCCGTTAAAGCGAAAATGTTGCGTACGTTTTGTTTTGTTTGTTTGATCGTAAGATGTTGCTGGGCCGCTTCTCTGACCCCTGGAAGCACCCAAGCACCAGGTGATACCATGAAATCAACTTTCAGTCAGGATTGGGGTTTAACGAATGCGGTCAAAGCGAATTCTACTCCTTCGCAACAAGACGCGATATCTCGGTACAGTTCTCAACGTAAAACGAAGACACCCTTGACGTCTTCCCCCCATCTCGATACAACGAATGGTCTATCAACAACAACAACAACAACAGCAGCGAGTGTTGGCAAACACGATGACGATCCAACGAAAATCGAAGTTAAAGTTACATTCCAAGAGGATGACACAGAGACATTCCACGACTGGTTTTCTGGTAAGTTAATTAGCGTTGGATCTATTAGCTGTACCATAACCACAGATTGTATGACCTTTTTTTAAATAACTATTGACAAATCTGCAAGTATGGCCCGCATCGATTTATATGTGGGACCTTTTAAAGGCAGTCCTTCTTGAGGAGTATACCGTATTAAATATATATTGGGCGAATATTGGGCTCGTGTCATGTATAAGAAAATACCTGACGAAGGCCAACATTGTGCACACTACCTGAACTACAACAGAGCAGCCATTATTATGCACACTACATATTTTGCACGCACTCCGGCATAATTATTTTTTATATAACAATAATAGTATATACAAATGCTGTATCTTTGGTAAGGTATGTTTTTCTTTTCTATAACCACATTCACAGCATGCTCCATCATATTGACTCCACACAATGCTTCATGATCCAATAGATAATGAAAAATATTAATTTTGCTTTATCTATTCGCCCTATTTATTGCAATTTTTCTACGTGAACCCTACAAAATGTGGTGACATGGTATACTAAAGCTGTTTATTAATTTATCTTTCAGGACTCCCGTTTTGGGCACAAATTCTCGTTGCTGTCGCCATCTTTTACCTGTCTATGGTCGCATTGGTTATTCTTCTCGACATAATCTTTGTCTGTTCAGCATTCTGTTGTGCCTGCTGTCTCGCATGTTGCGTACCTGTACCTGACGAATACGCGCGAATATGAAGCCCACATCCAAAGTAGTCCAAGTACTATTTGCCAAGCACAGCATATAGCACGCAACCTGTAAAAATAGTGTATACAATTGGAGTTGTGTATGGCCAATTTCAAAAACGATGCGGCCTTCCTAGACTAGCTACAAACTAGTCTAGGAAGGCCCCACAATACGCGTATCCAAAGCTCCAGACCCTCTCTGAAATAAATAAAGATAAAGTCATGAGATATTTTACATATAAGGTCACGTGTAACGGAATATATTCAGAAAAGAATGTTTGAAGGAATATTTTATTAAGGTATGAAAATTTGGTGAAAGTATCGAAAAAATTATATTATAATTTCTTTGTATTTGATGTCAGGTGCCATTATTCTTTTAGTGTTAGTTAGTGCAGTACCTGCTTACCAAATGAGAGCATGATAGAATGAAGAAACTATGAATGGATTCATTCATCTAACTAGTAATCGAACACAAACCCAATTAAAAAATTGTAAAAAGTCTAATTGTAATTGAAAAAAAGAGAGTCGTCTGCTTTGAGGACAAGCAAGCAGCTTAGAGTGATCGGTGCGATTAAATTCAATCCATAGGATCTACCGTGAATTTCTTCAGCTTGTCTCATGTCTAGACGTTCCCATAGGAGAGTGAAGCGTACAAGAATTGAGAACTCTAATGAAGGTGAAAACATTCTTGAAGCCGCGGCACAAAATGAGGGAACGACTGAAGAAAGTGACGGCTTTCATGGACGAGGCCATGGACGTAGCGCTGTCAGGAAAATCCACAAAGAAGCGGCCGAATTAGTCACTTCCAAAACGGCACTTGAATCAAGAGCAAAAGGTGCCTACAACTTGACGCTTACCTCGACGATTAATGACGCACTTTCTCGGCCTATGGTGGAGTTTGAATCCGACAAATTGATGGGAATGTTTAAGATTTTATATACGAGGTTCCTCGACTGTAAGCCTCGGGACATTGTTAAAGTAGCCTGCTCATGATCTGTTGATAATATTGAGGTCACGTCTCATTGTCCACAATTGGGAAATTTCAAGGGAACTGTTTTTCTGGTTAACATATCTTCTGATGTACAAAATTGAGCGGGACAAGGTTAGGATTCGGATTAATAATAAAATCGAGCTCAAAATATCTCAAAATGTACGCTTTCCATTTAATGGACCGCCACAATTTTTTTGGACACAGAGTGCATACCGTTTAAATGGATGCCCTTCGTCCAATCACATACTATAAATGTCAACGAGTTGGCAATGCAGATGCACATTTCAAACATTATTAGCGCCCTTGAAAAGAATGAATTCAAGAAGTTAGTGTCCTCTAACCGTGCTAGTTAGGTTAGTTGTCCGCTCAATAAAACGAGGCCAACGTCTGAACCTGAACCCTCATCTGTCATTCGTGAAGCGGCATCAGCTTTTCGTGCTATCGACTGGTTCACTTAAAAGGCATTGCTTACACCCGTCATGCCCTTGTTGGCTGGCTTTATTTCGTAAAAAATCTCTCTTACACCCCACAGTTATTCAAGCAGAGCACATCCTGTACATTAAGAAACTCCAATATAGCCTGCAAGACAATCGCACGTTCAATATCATGCTGAATTTCATCGTAAACAGGTCGCGATGGAACTTACTAAGACACTCAAGAAGGTCGCGGACAAAAAGGACTACCGTTCATGGGAAGCCCTTCTATGTTTCGCACATGTCGTTCTACGGATGCCTGACAAATGACAAGAAGAAAGATCTCTTGCGGCTATTGTTCGGTCAAATGGGCAACTTTTAATTCGAAAAGTTTTAAATCTGGCAATAGATTGGCATATCGACTGAGCTGGGTAGATGTCCTTTTAAAAAATTCGAACTATTTCGCAAAGGTACATCACGAGGAACCACAGCATGAAGCGATTGGCGTGAGTGAATATGTACTGGCCGAGGATCGACAATAATACCTACACAACGCGTCAAAAAGATCGCCCACCCCCATGATTGATTCTCTCGACCGTAAGTAGCACTGCAGTTTGGCTTTCAGTCATTCAAATATATCACATTTCAAGACCATCCCACGAATATTTGGCTATCTAACTCAGATGTAGACATTTCATATCGGAAATTGCCGTTTTAAGGGTGCGTCAAAATGATAGCCCACATAGTGTTTGCCGCACACAACTGATTTCTAACATCGTTCTCTTACAATGTTTTTACAAATTTAGTATTTTTTGGGCCTCGGCCGTTCTCCAGAATTCAATTCAATTCAATTCAAACAAATGTTTATTGACGGAACTGCTATATACATGCTTAAGTTCTCGTAAAAATAATAGTTAAAAGAATTATTGCAACGTATATTTTATATATAAACATTGAATAGAATAGAAATTAATTGACTGGGCATAGATTCATAAAATGTGCGTATGCGGTTTTGACCAAGAACACGGCATTCGGCTACCAAAGCTTTTTTTTTAGCTCATGTAGCGTTTGATACTGCTTGTCACCTCTAAGAACAGCTCTGGATAAGACGCACCACAGATTTTCTATAATATTCAAGTCTGGAGAGCGTGCGGGCCAGCTCAGTAACTGATGTCTTGAGTTTCGAAGAACTCCTTGACAATGTTCGCCATAAGAACTGCGGCTTTATCCTGCTGGAAGATGAATCTTTCAACACAGATCTTTTCTGCGTGATTCCTAAGTTGATCCCCCAACATAGAAACGTGGGCACGACTATTCATTCGCCCGTCTACGAAGGCCAAATCGGTCATCCCGTTGTAACCAATACCGGCTCAACTCATCACACCAGCACCTACCATTTTGTCGTCGACTTGGAGTTTATTTTCTTTCCTAATGTCGTGTAAATTATTTTCTTTCCTAATGTCGTGGAATTATTTTCTTTCCTAATGTCGTGGAAATAATAAGAATGTCCATCGGGACCATCAAGATTGAATCTCTTTTGATCGGAAAAGAGCACACGTTGCCACTCCTCTGTAAACGAAATTTGCTCACGAGCCAAGCTCAATCTTGGACCTGTGTTTCAATAATCAAGAAGCTGCCGGACTCCCTCCTGGCCTCAGCGCCACACGTTGCTGACCAAGCTCGCCTCCGGGCTGTCGACAGGCCTGGTGCGGGGGGGGGGGGGGGGTGGCTCCACGCGCTGCCCTCCTCGTCCCTTGGCACTGCTCTCGACGATCCTACCCTCCGCTTCTGTGTGGGCCTCTGCCTCGGGGCCCCTGTGGTTGCGGCCCATAGCTGCGGGCGTTGCGGGGACCCTGTCGTAACGAATGGCCACCACGGACTCTCGAATGAGCGCAGCGCCGGTCGCCATCCGCGACACACGATGCTTAATGACACGCTCGTGAGGGCCCTCCACTCCGCCGATATCCCTTGCACAAGGGAGCCACAGGGCCTCGACACCTCTGACGGGCGCCGCCCTGACGGCCTCACTCTTATCCCCTTCCACCGAGGCCGCACCTTGTTTGGGACGGCACCGTGGTTGACACACTAGCACCTTCTTATGTCATCCACTATGCAACCACCCCCGGTTACGCGGTAGCGCGTGCGGAGCGTGCCAAGCTAAGGAAATACGCCGCACTCCAAGCAACCTACCTTTTTCCCCCTTGCTTTTGAGACCTTGGGCGGGCACGGCCCTCTCACTGCGAACTTCCTCGAAGGGGTCTACCATTGGTTGATCCGCGCCACCGGGGACAAGCGCGCTGGTTCTTTCCTTCTGCAACACCTGTCCCTCGCTGTGCAGAGGGGCAATGCCATCGCCTTCCTCGGGACAATGTCGACCTCAGCCCCGGTCCCAGCTAATCCCCCCATACCCCCCATAATCCCTAGAAATAATTCCTAACTACTGTATGTTTGAGTAAAACATTGTGTATAATCAAGGATGTTTTCGGTTGAGTTTTCTATGAACAATATGTTCTGATGCCTGCAGACATCTTTGCACTTTTCGGACGTTTGTTTCGACTCCAGCCTCGGAAGCAATTTCGCGACAAGTGAAAATCTGTTAAAGGCTCTTCGGAGGAGGTAGCGGCTCTTCGGAGGAGGAAGCGTTCTTCTCGCGCTCTTACTGCCTCGGATCATCTTGGTGCATTCTTGGTCCTGTACTGTTAGGATCTTTGAGAAAATTTGAAATCACCTCCCTGTTTCTTTGTAAAATTCGCGCGATTTCCGATTTTGACTGTTTTCTTCATTGAGGTTAAAAATATTTTTTTCTCATCTTCACTACGTTGGCGGCCTCGACCCATCGTACTTTTCGCTGATAAAGGGTCCAGAAAATTTGTACGAGAACGATCATACAACTCAGTTGCGTGTCAACTGTCATCCCACTCGACAAACACCAAGTGGGCTATCATTTTGACGCACCCTCAAAAGTGAATTTCAGATACCAAATGTCTGAGTTAAATAGCCAAATATTCGTGGGATGTTATTGAAATGTGATATATTTGAATGACTGAAAGCGAAACTGCAGTGCTACTTACGGTTGAGAAAAAAAATCAGAAACATGGGGCTATCGCTGACGCGGTGTTTAGATGGTATAGCTCCCTATTAGCGATGAGGTACTGAAAGACCCAGTTAAGTCGGAATGTAATTTTGGGAGGTTCTATACGGTCCTTCGAGGCGCGTCCAAATGGATTTCGCTGTCTAGCATTATCGCCATCGACGCATACGCGAAGTGACCTGAGGTCAACGCATGTCCAGCCTTTCGTCAATAGCTACGATGTCTATGCTCTGGGGGCCGCTCGCTCGCTACGGTAATCGCGGGATGCTGTTAAGTGGCAACAGGACGCCACTTAAGACCCCTGCCGCCAGTTCTATCAGCATCTGGGTGTCGACTTGATCCACTCACCGTCATTCCATCAAAGTTAAAGTGGACCAGGAAAACGGTTCGTGACGATTTTAAGCGCTGCCTGTGGAAGCTGCAAGTAGGTGGCAAGACGCCAGCAGAGCTGTTCCCGAGTCGACGAATGATAACGGCGTGGGCAAAATTGGCAAACGTGACCATAAGATGGAGATGCAATACAACAGGCATCATGAGGCCAGACGACAGCAATTCGAACAGTTTGATGCAGTTTATGTCAATGACTTTCGCACACCTGCCAAGCCGATGTGGATCCCTGTTATGATGTTGGAGTAGAGGGGAAGCACTGTGTACCAGACTTATATTTCGGGGGGTCGATTACGATGCTCAACTCGGATCCAACAGGCTCTTTGATGCCTGGTAGTCGACCCCAAATGGAAAGTATTAAGACAAAGCTTGAGAATTGATAGTAGGAAAGACGTTGGGGAGAAATAATTCTTATCCTCACAAATGCAGACTATATTATACTCAGATGTACTATCAATTTCATTTTCTAATTTCTTATAGTGTCGCAGCGCATTTGTCATATAAGCGCATTCAGCTATCTCAGGCTCGAAGTGAGTCAACTCCTTCTGGAGCCGTTATTCGGAAACACTAATAGACACACGTTGTAAGTGTGCAATCAGAGGAGGCACAAAGGTGCACGGGTTCGATCCCCACCTTTGCACATTTGCATTTAAAGGGTTCCGTCTTATGAAGAAATGCCTAAAGCGGTAATGCGGGCGTTAAATGTTGGCTGAGAGTCAGCCTGAAAAATTTTAGTTATAAGTGGGCAAGTTGCTACTTCGACGGCATTGAAATTTAAACAACAGTTAAAGTGCACCATTAATATCATTGTGTATGCCATAAAATGTGGCGTGTACAATATATTAGGGCACATCATTCGAATTGGCCCGCCCTTCGAATAGCGCACAGTCCAAACTATAGAACACAATGGGTTCATATTTGGAGTGCGGGCGCGGCAGGAACGTGGCTTTCTTTCGAACAGTGGTTTCGACACGATCAGAAAGATGAACACTGCAGCAAAAAGAGCAAATTCCCCCAAAAATCAAAGGGGAAATCATCATGTTCTTGTATCTCAAAACCAGCAGAAATCCATCGACAATTAATGGACGCGTACGGCAGGTCTGCCTTATCCCAGCGAAGGGTGCGACGTTCGTGCGAGCGATTTAACAGTGGAAATTTGGGCACCGATGACCATTCAGGTGGGACCAGCAATCGGATACGACAAGGGACTAACGGATTGACAGAATCAAGGCAGCTTTTGGGCAAACTAGAGCTTGATCCATGGAGTCTTTGTCGGCTGAAACTGGGGTTCCTCAGATGACGTGTCATAGAATTATCACCAATATACTGAAGATAAAGAAAATTAATGCAAAATGGGTTCCCCATATACTGAGTGCTGAGCAAATGAAAATGCGTGTGGAGTGTTCGACATCTAATTTGAAGACTTATACACAACAAATCAGTCGCTTGAAGCACACCGTGTCGATAGAAGAGACATGGGTTAGCCTGCATAGACCTCCTGAGAAAGACCAAGCAAAACAGTGGCTCCAACAAGGTGAAGCGGAAACGTCTGTGGCAGTACCAGATAGATGCGGACGAAAGGTGTGATGATACTCGTCCTGGATATCAAGGGCGTTTGCCATTACGAAATATTAGCCGCAAAGAAAAAACTGAATGCTCCCCGATACTTCGACTTCTTGAAGAAATTGATGAACGAATGGCGTGGGGATCCACACCACTGAGTGTGGTTAAGTCAACGACAATGCAAGACCTCACCGCATTGCTGAAATTACGGCCTGGATGGAGGGGAACAATATTGAGCAATGGCGTCAACCCCCATATTCTCCTGATTTAAGTCCATATGATTATGGTTTCCATGCATTAAAAAGGGCAATAGGTGGGGTTCCATATGCAAAGTCGACTCACAATAGTAATAGATAACGAACTTATAAATGAAATTGCGAGTTAATGGTAAATAGTTGGCTATCTCAAAACTCTCATAACGCTGAAATCGGTGTGTAAATATAAAGCTGGAGACTACTTCTAACTCAAACCAAAAGATCTTTGTTTTAACTCATTTAGTTCAAAAGTTATTGGCATTGAAAGAAATGCCAATTCGTACGACATGCCCTAATAGGTATTTTCAGTGAAAGTGCATGGAAATGCAACAACTGATCCAGGTCCTGTTTATAAATCCGTGTATCAAACAAGCTAACCCAGGTATCTAGATTTGTGATACCTGAGATTGCAAGCTAAAAACTCCCCTGCATCTTACTTGCTCCTCACAACGATCTACAATATTTGGGCCTTCTAGTAGAGAATCTGCTAAGGAAAATAGATAAAATAGGTAGGATTTAGGATCGATGGTGTGTGAGAATTTTTGACAATCGAAAACATCCAGAAATAAGACGGCGGGTGACCGCACAGCCAGTGGGAGCTTAAAGCCAAAGTAATTCCAGAAATCTGATAACACCAAACAGAGAACTGCTTGTTTATAACGGACACCTAAGAAAACAATCTATTAATATTGTTATCTAACTTTTGTAAGTAATTCTATCATTTTTCACTCCATGCAACTTCTATTTCAACACTTCTCTGATCAAAGCAGTCAACTTGTTGTTGTGCCTCTACTGACCCTTTGCTCATATGACTATTTTTCTTAATTTTGACTATATTCACGATACAATACACAGTACATTTTGGAGAAAATAAAACGTTGGGCTTATTATTAGTTCTACAGTTATATATGATATATCATCAAATGTTCGTCCATTTCAGGAAGGGTTGTTACTTCGATTTAGCGGGAGTCGCCTTACGGGAGACTGTCTTGTTTTGGCCTCTGTACTTCTTCGAGTCATTGCTGAAAAGGATCATATATACAAGCATTAAAAAGCGTTCTACGGTGCAAGTATATAACCTAACTACAGGTTAAAGTTAAAAAGTTCAGTAAAGTTTCACATAGGTGCAATGGTTTGTAGCAGTTCTCATATGATTATCCTATTACTCTCGACGAGTAGAAGGAGAACACAAATGTATTTGATGAATTCGTTCGTCATAGCAGTGTTCGCTTCTACTAAGAATTCTGCATTGAACATACAATCCAACGAAATTGAAATTGAAACTGGCATAAAGAAGATTTTCGAAAAGTGTGTCTCTTGTCACATGCCTTATTCGCCTGTAAACGTGAACATTCTTTGCATAAGTTGCATATCAAATAAAGATAGTACGGTATTGTAGTTGGTTATTTCGAAGGGTCATTAGATAGACAAGATACATACGTGCTCATCTTGGTCTTGTTTCTACAGCCCTTGCCGCCCTCCCAGTGCGCTGTCCGCCTTCCAGTGATAAAATTTGAACATTGCGAGCATGGCTTGTCATTGGAAAACGGCTGTTCTTTAGCACAGAAACCACAAATCATGCGTGAGGCAAACTCTGCGGTATGGTCGCTTTCCTGTTCGTTGTGACAATCATCACAAGGGTATGCCTTTCCGCAGCACGGGAATCTATTAACAAAGAAAAAATTCGATCATTTTATTTCTGATTTTTTTCTCGACGAGTAACAAACCTTCTTTCGCCGATTATTCCTGTCTACTCATTTCAGCCTACTATGTAAATATATTAAGTTCGTTCTATCAAAAATATAATTTTCCTGTTGAAGTCGACGAAGAAGTTATGTCCATGTTTGAGGCAATATATTATCATATAGCATGCAAAACTTAATATTTACAAGTGGAACATGAAATATAAAATAGCAAATGCGATCCCATCATTACGGCCCTTACCTGAACCATCGGAAACTTTTCTTATAATGTTTACAAATGCCTTTGTTGGGGAGCGGTTTACCCGCTTGAATAGCACTGTCCTTATTCGCCTTTTTCACTTGCGAGGCTTTAATGTTAGCATCGATGGCACACATATCCATGTACTTAATCGAGTCGACGATGAGTTGCATTTTGATATTGCATGTCAAACAATTAGTCGAGGCACGCTGACCCATGTGTACGCCCTCAAATGGACTCAGTTTTAGGCAGCCCTGGCAGTCTGCGTAAAAGTGGCAACGAGGTAGAGCGACATCTCGTATGGTGCAATCATCCAACTCCAGATATCCTAAAACTGGATTAAACTGTAAGAGTATGCATGGCCGGAAGCATGCTTCTAGCTTCATTTGACACTTTGCACAAGAGCTTACTGAACGTCGTCCGGGAAATAGTTGAAAGTCAGCGATCTTCTTACACTTTTTACATTGAACCGATACAAGAAGGCGATCACAAATTAAGAATGATACCGATTCCGACAGATCAACGTAACGGAATTTAATTTCGATGCCTTTACGTGGAGCTGATTGAGGATCGTAGTTGTTCAGAATTTTCGTCAGCTGGTTGTTGTCTAGCGCTCCTTGAGACGAAACTCTCGTAGCAGTACTAGGAGTATTCGAAGTAACAGCAATACCTGAAAGAATAGGACTAGGTTGTAAGGACCCGGCGGTAAGCCACACACTAATTGTAAAAAATAGAAGAAGTAGCGCAATAATGAAGGCTTAAACCAGAAATCTACGACGATAGGGACATATTTTACTGATTTATGTAAAATACGCGAAAAACATGCTTTAGTGTTTAAGATAAGAACGTACATAATTAACTTGTATACTAACATTCGGGTTTGGAGCATCCGGCTGCATCGAAATTTTCCTCCAACTCCAGCAGTCGCTCATGTTTTTTCGGTAGGGCTCTTAAGGTGCCCTCTCCTTTGATCGACTCCGTTTGGGTCTCCGGCTCCTTATCCTTCTTTCTTGTATCGTCATCAGTGGCAGTGGTAATTCCGGTCTGCTGGGCCGGTTTCGGATCTACACAGCCTACGACATGCTGTTCTTGAAGTCGCTTTATCTTCCTGAGACTTTCGACGAAAACGTCCTGCAAATTCCGGTCTAGCCAGCGCAGGAAAGGTCGAAAGCAAAGGTGGCCTGCTTTGTGGAAGAACTTAATCCAATTTGCAATGGCGTTGTCGATATCCTCTTTAAGAGTTAAGGGGAGGATATCTTCGGGATTTGTCAGCGTTATTTTTAAAGAATTTGACGGGTACTTCGGAGGAAAATGGACCTGAAACACATTACACGAAACGGACAATCTGACTTCATTCAGATGAACACTCGGAAATAACCGCCGCCGAAATTTCTTTAAGAAGCATATGCCGTCCTACCCTTAATACTGAGCAAAAGGTTTCTATAAAATGTTTGTAATGACAGTCTCTCAAGGGTAGAGATAAACAAACGACTGAAAATTAACAACCTACAATTATATTCGGTTGTCTCAGACTTTTTAACATAAGCTTTGAAGTATTATCTGATTTTGATACTTTTCCCCGTTTTGCAGTGCTGTATTTGTAACGATCTTCGGGTCAACGGTCAAGGTAAATCAGACGGATACATGGAAGGTCTCGTGAGGCAAATTAATCGATGAGATGAATTTCGATGTTTTTTACTGCTGAAAACAGGATGTACCCAAAATAATACACACCTTTAAATATAAATGTCGCACATCGAAGGGCCAGTCAGGATCTGACGGACTAAAGGTGAACTCAAACGTGTCTTGACTGTTTTCCTTCGCTTTGGGGAATCGCTTCTTAAAGAGATCAATTTCCGTTAATCGTAATTTATGTAGTTCTTCAGTCGTGAATTCATTCCGAGGTAGTTCAACTATCCGTTGTTCAACTCTGGTTCCATTGGAATGACTTTGATCGTTCTCCTTTTGGGTTGATGTTGAACTCACTACATCGCGCGCAGTGGTTATGTTTGTCTGTCCCCCTCTTCCATATCCTCGACCTCTCCTCCATCGGAAACATGTAAATGGTTGTCCATTCCCATTGTAACCTTCACGGTTCAAGGGACTTCGCCAGTTTTCATGAAGACCGACGAAATTTTCGCTAGTAACTTGTCTACCTCGGTGTTCATGCTTGTAATCCCGGTCCGATCTTTGGCCTTGCTGTGGCATGAGCAGGTCAGCTGTTTCTCTGTTAGACTCAGCTTTCGAATAATTTTCATCTGTTCGAGCAAATGTGGCATATTGTCGTGTATTCCCGTGTGAATTCCTTCCGCCTCGCGACTTTTCACCTTGAAATCTGCCACTGTAATAATGGGTTTGTTGGAACTGAGGAGGTGTTGTTGACCTCATGGCCCTCTGAGCCTTAGACGTTTCACTTGTCTCATTCTCACGAGGGTTGTCCGTTGGCCAGTGCTGTTCGTCATCCCTGCATCCTTGTCTAGAAGGTCGCTGTTGCCTATAGTGGCCACTCCCCGAATTTCGAGGAATGAAGCCACTCTGTACGTTAACACTTCCACCATGGTTTTCCTGTACTCTGTGTTGCGATTCATTGCCTAGGTTATTTCTGGCGCGTGGAACGTAACAGTCGACTTTGTTTCTACCTCTCTGAGGTCTGGGGTGGCGATCTCGTTCCTTTAGTGATTCATAATTGCTTCTACCAGAGGTGGATGACGACGAACCTGCTCACCCACAAAATTTTACTGTTAGAACGAATTTATTACTTAACGGAAGAACTCTTATTTAGTGTTGAATAATAATAATAATAATAATAATAATAAAGTATAATAAATTAAACTAAGGCTAAAACCTAATTTACGGTCATAATACCTGGTTATCGTTTTCAATTGTGATTCGAAGGTAATGAGGTGCCGAGAGGACAAAGTCTCTATAAATATCATTGACCGTTCGATGGAATTCCGAGAGTGGTCAATCGTCAATACTTAAAATGCATGTAAACCAAAATCTAATTTATAGTCAGACTAGACCGCTACAAAAGGCTAATCCAATTGTTCACACAATTAAAAGAGAAGTATCACAAGCAGTTTCTAGCATAAACCTAGTTGGGACATGTTTTATATTGTAGTTCAGTTATGAAAACACTGTACAGGCACGTCAGGTGAAATCGACTTACTATTTAGCATAGGAGTGTTGTTACAGCAGCCTCCGTTAACTACACCGAGTCCTGCCACAAGCTCCTTAGAAACCACAACGTCTGGTGCTGCTTTGGGCTGCACCACTACTTCACCACGACTGTCCTACAACAATGAATACAACAGGCCTTATATGTAGGAGTCTGCAAAATGATCATTCTTATCCTTAAACGAAACTGGCTGGAAAAAGCAGTGTGCTGAGTATCCACGGGGAGGGGAGAGAGATTATCATGGGCAAGTTCGGGCAGACTAGCAGACCGTGTCGGTTCAGCTGAATGGTCAATTCCAACAAAAGGCAAGCGATGGTGTTTGGCACTGAGTGGACTTGCCCGTACAAATACTATTTTTATTTCTACTTTGACTATAGCTACGTGACGACTTCTATTGTCAGCCGTCTTATATTATAGCTTGACCAGCATAGCTGCAATTACAATCGAATCCAGAATTATGGCCCAATGAGCCGAATTAAAAGTCGGTATCTACACTAACTTCGTTGCTTCGTTTAGTCAAATTAGCTGTGTCCAGATAATTTTTCTTTACTGCATGATCCTCATCGATAACGCAGCACAGCAAGTTTGCATGCCATAGTATTTAAAGCGACCAACGTTGTTCACTGAGAGCTTGACGTCACGGATATTTCACTTTTTGGAAACGAAGTCCGAATTCCGAAATTAACTTGAGTTATTCAAATCTTACCATGGCTGATGACGTTGGCTTTTGTACACGTTTAGGTACTCAAACAGAGAATCGACCTGTCTTTTTATAGGGGAGCAAACTGTTTGAAGCTGAAAATTCGTTCAATACATGCGTCGCTATCAGCTGATTTCGTGTTGTGTTGGACAGTGCGATGCGGCTGTGACGAGAACGAAGGGTGACTTTCATAGAACGTCGACGGTTTCAAAAATGAAGAAGCATCTGATCTCTTCATGATCTCTTCGAAAGGTGAGACAGTAATCATTTGAACGGTGGCACAGTATATAAAGATATTGCTGTGTCGTAAATGGCTAAAATATGTGAATTTGAGGATGTCACTCTTGTAGTCCTCAGCACTAACGGTACGTGTACACTAACAGATTGTTCTTAAGAACGAACCCGAAATAGTGGAAACGTATTCTTGTTAATTAATACATGTTGCAAAATTCACATTGCTTGAGGCAGAAGCACGAAATGTAAACTGTTTATGACAGTTGATAGTTAGTTTGCAATGCAATTTAGTCGAACAGGTTTTGTCGCTGTTCGGAGGCAACACCCTAGCAGATGAAGAATTGGTAATATACCTACTAACGTTTGTTTGAAGGTACATCGTATAACCAATAAATGCAATTATTTTGGGGTGAGGTATTTTCTTTCCTAATTGTAAAGTTATTTAAAATGAGCACGTACAGCCGTTTATTAAAAATGTCTAAAAGCAACGAGAAGCCAAATCTGTCGCAGCCCGTTGCACTCACATTCGCATTGCTCCTCAATCTTCTTTGTCCACCAATGTACAGGCCTCTTGCATTTGCCAGACTTAACGGGGGTCGATACGCAGGGTACTCTGTAGGCCGACGCAATGGCCTCAGCGAGGTCCTCGGGTCCGTAGGCATACGCCGTGCCGTTGCCGAGAGCTTCTTGACCTTCGCATCGAAGGCTCTCAAGTCAAAGCTCCTTGCCTTCCACCTTACTCTACAGAGTAGTTAACGTCTGTGCATTCCTTTCCGTCCAAGTGAGTGTAAGGTTTCTGGTAATTTCAGCTTGGCAGCCCTTAGTGAAATGCGTCGAGGCCTCGCACCTGGAACAAGCCTTAGGCACCTGTTACTTGGATGCGCAGGAGATGGCTTTTTGTCCTGGGCGTTGACAGTCGTAACAAACTGGGAGCTTCACCCATTCTTGTACTCTACATCATCTGGTGCCTATCTTAATTGTACTCCGTGAAGTTAGGATCGAGGCAGTAGCCCCGCTAGCTACAACTGCTGCAAATCAGACACTGGCCCGGCCGATCCTCTTAACTTCTATATCATCGGGGCTGCCTTGTATCTGAACAACCAAGAAATTCTAAATAAGCAACTAACTGGAAAGGGAAGCAAGGATCTATATAATTGACACAGTAAGTAGTGCGATAAAAATACTGCCAAAAGATTACCAAAGATAACTAAAAATCTGAACAATAATAATAATAATGCAAATAAGAAAGATGAAGACACTAACCATTAAATAGGGATATAATGACCAATATAGAATATATGAGAGTGTCTAGGATGAGAGGGAATTGTTTTTTAATGATAAGGAATCGGCAGAATAAACACAAAACGATTGCCAAACTAGACCCCAAATGGAAACAGGTGTATGACGTAGTTTCATGAAAAACATGCATAATTATATTAAGAATTAATAGGCACTTGTAGTCGTTTGAATACGAAATAGATGCCGAAAGCAGCAGTGTAGCCAAATGTCACCAAGAGCGAAAAGAAAATAATATTTCTAATCAATAACTCCATCACTTTTCATCTATGAATATTGATACATTATCACGACTTACTGGATAGATTAGTACGCATCAACTTCATACTTTAGTCGCCTATTGCTCTAATCTTCTAACAAGCGCTTAGGACGAAGATGGAAGCACAAATAGGCTTTCATAAACTATCGCACTGTACGGAGTACAAGAAATATTATGGCAGGTATTTTTAAGTATTTTTTAATTTTTATGAGAGGACAAATAGTAACGTACAAATTGTAATTGAGCAAACAGGAGTGACGTTAAATGATGATACCAATCGAATTGACGTACGGAAGAAGATTAGAGAAAGATTCACTTTCGGTGTCTCCAAAATAGACTGCTGCAACGATAAATGCAGACTATCAGATTTTTGACAGTAGACCTCACCGGCAACGCCTAGTCGTTTTTGAAGGGCAAGATACTAGATGTGGTGATATGAATATAGGTAAGAACAGTAATATATAGGTGGAGGAAATTCAGTTTTATTTATCACAACTCTATTTCCAGCTTACGTCTCGAGACCGATATTTGTAGCGGAATGACCGGACAGAACATACAGAAACAATTCGACTGGATGAAAGCCTATATGGCTACAAGATTGAAACATTCTTCGAAATATATTTTGTCATCACTTTCGTGATTTTCGTACCATGGGATAGTATAGACCTACTTCTACCTATCTGTATAGAATTTTTAATATCAATAATAGACACGCAATTTAAAATGTCTTAAGTTAAACCCATATCCCAAGTTGCCCAATTCGACGCTATAATCGGCAAAAAATAGGTGCGACGAGACATCTGTGGAGGGGGCAGTTCGTGTAAATATGCAGAGAAGAAACGAGAACAATTGTGGGTTCAATAAGTAAACCACCTGGTTTAGTGGTTTGCCAGTGCAAGATAGGTTCAGACCGAAACAATGACAAAATTTATGATTTTACAATGGTTATTAAATGATTTTTTTTCTAAGATATCATAGGCTAAAAATATCTATTTCCCTTTATATTTCAATTTTCTGAAGAAACTTTAGAATACGCAGCGTAGCAAGTACAGCACACAATGTGACTATTTGATTATAATGCAGAGCCTCATGAAAGTGTTTATCTTCTACTCGCTGTTGACGAGGGATCTTATTCCAATGAAAAGGGTCCATTTTTTCGTTATGGGTGACTCGCCGGCGTTGTCTCGCTTTACCGGTGAATGTATTTATTAGGATTGGGAATCTTCGCCTAACATAAGCTATAGTTTAGCAAAGATGTTCAGTTGCCCGGATCCCGTTGTAGTTCCCCTTGTAGTTCCTCTGCTACCCGAATGTAGTTTTGCAACTGCAATATGATAGTTGTGATTGATTCGTTTTGATGCCCGTTATTGCTCTAACGCCCGGTGAGTGACAACAATGCATTCATTCGTTGCCGCCAGCTGTCGTTAACTGTAAATATTTCGAGCTGACTCACAGCCAATATTTAAGCTGTTTTTCGAGCTGACCCTCAGCTGTTCCCCTATCTGACAGGCCTCAGCTTTTAACCTTTAGGTATTACTATGAGGACCTGTCGGGGCCACCTCTGCTTATTCTCTGCCTTACTCGCAGCCAATATTTAATGTCCACGGTAGTGCTTTCGGCCAACTGCCGCTAAATGACGAAACATATGTAGAATGAATAATAACGAGTTGAATGACGCCCAGCGCGGTGGAACGACAAGAGATAAATATGATCCTTCCTCTCTTGTCATGTGGATGCTTGGACCGCGGCTTGCTATAACCCATGGTAATAAACCCATAACATTTGAGCAGTTTTCTTGGTCTCCCATTGAAAGAATTAATCTACGTAACTTGCACCGGACCTACAAATTGATTACTTTCCTTGTTATTATATTTATTAAGTATCTCGATATATTTCAAAGGTACAATCGATATTATACCGCACTATAACGTCGTCACATTATAGCACCAAGCCGCAACAGTCGCAAATCTACTCAACAAACAACTCACTATAAACAGAATGAAGATTTTGTTTTTCACAAAACAGTTGAATCACACTTGAGCACGGCTGCAAAAAGTTGTGACACAGATGAGCTGGATTGGTACATTGGTACAGTCCAACTAAATTGGGCAACGGAACAGCATTGCCCTGTTTAATTCACTGCCATACACTTTTGTTGCCTTCCCATTGAATCTAATCATCTACATACCAACTACCAATTGGTTCAAAATGTGTTTACTAACAAAATATTAAATCAATTTGTAATCGTTGCGAATCGAAGTAATACACAACTCGGTGCAAACGTAACGCAGGGTTTAACACAACACGGTTTCACAACGATCATTGAATATTGAATGGGATAATATTCATAAAGTACATTTCATGATGTCGGACATATCAGGCAACCGAACAACGATTACAGCAGTGCGATTGTCAAGGAATATCGAACATGTTGAGAGAAAATCCACGTTTATGAAAACAAATTGTACTCATCGATATCGAACCAGAAACACTTTGGTAATTGTCTCAATATTTCGCTACTTGTATAAAACTTGTAAGCGTGTGTTCTGGTGTCTAGAAATGTAGACGGCAGAACTCCGCTATTCGACGTAAGTAAAAGCAAACCATGTCGGAAGTCCGGTGGGGGGCAAAGAGCTAATTAAAACGGAACTATGTAACCGATTATCGAAAGTCAAAGTCACTTAATACTTCAGGTTAACGCTCTACCTCAGCAGGCCACACAGAAGTCAGTTTGAGGTAGCTGCTACAAAGAAGATCCGCTTGGTGCAGACGAATATACAGTTTATTATCTCTTCGGTGTGAACGGCAATCTTCTTGTAAGAGTACGCTTTTCAAAGAAAACTGTGTCTTCTTGTAGAAAATTCTTGAACAATTCTAGGTCTTCCGCCTGCAGTCTATGAACTTTATACGATTAGTTTGTTTTAAGGCTTGTTACGTGACGGTGTCAGTAGCCAATGCGATTGATCTTGATCTGATTGAGTACCGAAATCTCAAAGAAGGTGAGAAGGTATGACAGTGGTGCCGGAAAGTTTCTATTGACGCGAGGATTATCGGGATTATTTGCCGAGTTCGCTATAACTGGTCGGCGCGAGAATTGCGAAGATCCCTCTTGTGGCTTTGGTATTATCATTAACTTTGAGCCATTGCCGTAGTGATGTCAACGCTTGATAGACGACTTGTACCAGTACCGGTGTAAAATGTGGTGAAATCGTTCATATAATCATACAGTTGTTAAAACTAAAACTCCGTGTTATTGACGTGTTAGTAGAACGCTTACTATAGAGAGATGTCTTTAATTTCGTTTAACTAGATATAATTGATATTAACAAACAGCCTCGGAATGTAGGCAAGTGTGGGATAAAGACGTCAGATCAGGTGAGCAATTTTGTTACCTCAAATATATTGCGCTTTTAATAAATAATTAGTGCATTCATAGAATCAAGAAAGGAGATCAGGTTTGTCTCAAAGTGGTTTATTAGAATTTCCACAATATTCCAGGTGAACTTATTTGTCTCCGTGGTTTTTTGGATGGCTATGAGTGAAGTCAAAACCATTTTCAAATAGTGTTTCAATAGGTGTCATTGGAGTCAATACTGTTCCGTGGACTTTCCCCGGAGCAGGTTAACTATCCGAATATAAAAGGACACGCCCGGGTATTGGAAGGACGCTGTCCGAATCAGATAGATAAGGCACTGGTCACCCAAATTAACCACTCTGGCTGTTACGTATTTCCGGGCTCCTATTTCCAATACCTCACTTGGGTTACAAGTGAGACCAACTTTAGCATCTCTCAGACTTGTTGCTTGTTATAGAATGCCGATCGGCTTCTAATCCTATTCCTCCTATATGCTGCACTTACATGCTCAGTGTGCCTGCATACAACAGAAGAGCGAGCTTCTCTCTGATTGCACTAAACAGAACTACTCGAAGATTCAGAATCAAAGAGGCACGGTAATTAGTTATTCTCCTCGCACTTAACCTGTTGATGTTTGAGAACTGGTAATTTACAGAAGAAGTGGGCGCGAAATAACAACTAAGCAGTCAAATGCTGATTAATATAAAAACGGCTATATTAGTAGCTGGAAGTTGATATGCCACGTTTTCTATATTTACTTATGCGCCGGTTATGAGGCTAAACCTCTTGAAAAACTTCATGTACGTCAAATCCACTTTTTATATTAGAGCATGCCCGACTACGCATGTATATACGAAGAGTATGGTAATTTTGGAATAACGCCAAACTCCTCAAATATAATTCACATACGTTACAAATTCTGACTGATGAAATTAACCAGTGTGATGTAGATGTAATGACAGACGGTTGAGCGTCACGTTCGTATAATTCTACGTATTGAATTATCTAATCTAGGGTTTTAGTGGGCGAGAGTCCCACAGTACCAGACGAATACCTTAGTCGTGAAGTCTGGTCTGCATAATACATTTTGCACCTCAGGTTCGAGCCCCGCTGCGTGACATATAAGAGAGCTTAAGCATTGTACAAATTGCAGCTCCTTTAATAAACCAATAAAACCTTAACCACTTAACCTCGAAAAAAAAAAGTCGCAGAGAATTTGTTGTTTGGAATCTAACACCAGACGAAGCATTTCGAGGACTTCAAAGTAAGCCGTGCCAAAGCAACCTCAGTATCCCAAAGTAACCTTGCCAGTTCAAAAGCTGACCCACTAGACGCTGATATTGTTTTTCTCCATAAAGAAGTCCTACTGGGTTATAATTACCCCCACTTTACGATACGATTTTTGACGATTTCCCTAACTCGTGGGCCGCTGGATACACCCTAACTGTAACTTAACTTTTACATTTCCAGATAAATGTGCGTTTAAGGCCGAAAGAGGGTGAATTTAACAAAAATATTATATAAGTATTTAGATATAGAGAAACGTTTATAATATAAAATGAAGTCAAATTTTTGGAGACCACGAACCAACCATAAGATTTGGTTGGTTCGTGGTCAGCAATGTTCTGCCTATTTAAGCCTTACTGAAGCGACTACAACAGAAGTTACTTTTTGGTTCATTATCAGATCACATATGTGAGAGAAATGTCAAACAGAGATCTCTCGAGACTCTGGCGAAAGCAGTCAGGCATCCCCTACGATGACCAGGATGAATGCCATCGTTGCACTGAGTCGGATTTGACTGTTTCCCATTCACCATGCTGCAATTCGTCACCCCAGTTGCTCGACGGACTTCCACATGGGGAGGATGAATCTACTTTTGCGCGGCATAGGGATTCTAACGCCAGTAGGGTTTCGTTCCACAGTGTATTCGGCGATTCCGATGATTACTTAAGTTCGTTGGAAAACGACGTAGCAAATGATCAGGTATATATTAAGTATAATAGAACGGTTTAAGTTGATGAGTATTATATATTATAATTAGCCTGCTGTCGTCAGCAACCGACTGTGTCATTAGGGTTCTACACATGTGCCATTACAAAGAACAATATAATTAGTTTTAATACTAATCCATGTGTCGGTCACACCCTTGAGTACGGACGAGAATCATATTTGTTTTGTTCTGTGTTACATTCGTTATTTTGTTTCTATGCCAAAAACTTTGTTTGTCTATGCCAAAAATCATCATCTAACTATCACTAACTATAGTAAGTTGAAGTTCGATATGCTCGAATAAATCACCTTATTAACAAGATCTCGTCCTCAGACGGGCTTTCTTATTTTAGGGATATTTGTACGCCGAGAACTCACTTCCCCAGTCTCTAAGAGTGCCCAACATAGAAATTGTGTTGCCCTTTAGATATCTAAAGAAAAGGTTTGCATTAACAATTGTGGTTAAATATGTATGTGGTTCTCCTGTAACGGACGATTACATTTCTTCTAATATTTATAGCAAGTTTAGTGATTTTCTGGTCCTCGCAATGATGCGAAGGCGACAGGTGAAGTAGTACGCATTCATTAATGAGGCGCATTCATTAAGGAGTATCTCGGGCTACGACCCGCTCTTTTTATACAAGAACGTCCATGACGACCAGGAGAATTAATCGGTTCTTCACAGCAACAGAAATGTGGGAAAACTAGATCACATCACAAAGGTAAACCTACTACAAGAGGGCACTTGGATCATCAAGTAAAATTCCCATATACGAGGAGAGAACACAGTTAAACTATGCTTTCGACCAGTGCCCAGTGAGGGCCTTAGTCAATACAGAATCTACTATCTGATAAACTTTAATACAAATATATACACTTCAAACATGGCGAATTTTAAAGAGATTTTTCATTTTCTTAGCGGTAAAAATATATACCAAGTCTGATCGATTGTGTAAGGTACAGAAAATATTTCCGGAATATCTTCAGAACATCTACGGAAAATACCAAAACTCAGCATTACTCTGAACTTCCGGTCTTCCTATTCAAGCGCTGTAGTTATCAAATTGCATACCACTGAATCAGGCCTACTGAAAACCATTGGCCCCGGTACCCAATAAGAGGGTAACTATAGAGCCAAGCACAAGGTAGGACATCCCTGTGGAAGCAAGCGATGTTTACTCACACTAACAAAGAGTTACCTACTAGAGATGAAGGTTATCTAAAAACAAACGTAACATCGCTCTAATTTGACTTGCAGATTACACTCGTTCGCAACGAAGACGATTCACGATGCAGCGTTTTCTTCATGGAACACGTGTTACTCCTATATCTTGCCGCGAATGCCCTCTTAAGGCTTAATCTCCTGCAGGTATGACTACGATAACCAACACACATTGTATGGGCGTCAAAATGGCGAGCAAACGATCTGGCCAGGTGATTTTATGCTACTGTATCGTGAGATGCATGGTAAAATCATTGCAGTGAAGTGACCTTGCTTCGGCAAATGATCAGATTACTATTCGGCCGCGATGTCTGATTTCTCAAAAGTTTGCAGTTTGCACGTAGATTCGGCCTATAGTGTGAGGATCCGCCTCTTTTGACGGTTTGGTTGTCCACGGTCAAAAACGTCTCCGAAGAGCCTTTGAGAGATAGAAACGTATAAATGACAATGATGTGAAACCTCCTATCCAAGAAGCCTGGGATTGGGGGGGGGGCTAAGTATGTCAAACAGGCACATAAAACAAGCAACACAGGAGTTTACCGGGCTCAACAAAATTATATAATGTAATTACCCGGTAACTTCGGATACTTTTGCATTTGCAGTATTGAACGATATTTTAGGTTGAAATTTAATGATGCTTTTATAATGCGGTACCACAAGGGACTCCGCTGGTCTCCCCGAACTCTCCCTACCCAAAACTTTCTGGACCTTTGGTTGACATAGGGTGGTTCGAAAATACTCCTACTATAAAGTCGCTTGGCCTAATTACAAGTCCTTGCGAAGGTCCGCTCTTCAAGTTTGTGTGTATTACACGTCAAGAAAGTGATCCTCCGATTTCTCTCCAAGGCTGCCACATCTTGTCGATTGGCCAAACTATACTACTCCTTGCCGCATCGTAGCAGCAGGTCGTAGCTGCAGGACATCTGAAAAGGCGTTGTAGGTTCTTTGATGACTAACTAAAGGGCGAACATAGATAACAGAATTGAAGAATTCTCGTGCTTCGTTAATCGGATCGTCAGGATTTCCTCAGTAGCTTAAGACGCACTGGGGTACCACCATATTTCACACACAATTTACAAGTTGTTGCGTATGATCCATCAACGATACCTCCCCCTCCCCAACCATTGCGATCTCGCATCGTTGTTGGGAATTTTTGTGTCAATCAACAAACATTTGTGTTTGTCAATCAAACTTAACTGAGGAGCATTATACGGCTCCTATAGATATATACATAGTTGATGGGTCGTATATGCCGACTCAGTTGAAAAATGGTGCTAGTGAAGGCCTCAGTTCCACTGCAACATCACTATCATATTTAGAGAGGACGTATTTGACGTGAACCGCAGACATAGTTGATGCGGCCCATGACATCCCTCTACTTTCCGCATCTATAAAAATAGACTGTGTCATCTGGGGAGACAGGTTCGTTTTGTTCCATAAGCGCACTGTGGTCTAAAGCGTCTGAAGTAGAAACCTCTTCCGGTGACACACACATTACAAGTGGGAATCAAGATTTAAGAATTTGGTAGATAGGTATACTAGACGTTGTCAACGTTTACAAACGTCTTACAGCCCACGTATTTTCAAATTATACAAAACGTGTAAGCCTGGAAAGCAAAAGGGTCATATACTTGAAATTCACAGTAATATAATCGACCCTCGAAATCCGATGCGAAACGGATTCTGTTGTAGTGGATATATATGCCCTGACCACTGTAAACTTCCCAGTATTGCGTGATGTTTAATAGAAAGGAAAAATCATACCATCATGTGTACTTGTAAATATGCTGGCACAGGTGGTATCGTGTCAGTATCCTAATATATACGAAATGAGTAATGCATATTAACCCAGAGTATAATTGGATTAACTGTCTTGGAAATTTGCGCCCAGGTATTTCGTGTCAAGGAGTGCATTGAAGAATACGAGGTCACATTGAGTGGCTGTGAAGAATTGCAGAGCAGAGGTCTCCTACTGGAAGGAGAGATCAACAATTTGTCCAATGACCTTTTACTAATTAGAGATGCCCTCCAATACACTTTCGGTTAGTACTCTGTCTTGTGGTCACAGAAATGATCAATCTGGATTTTTACAAGCGACGATTCAATCTGAATGTAATAGTTTACTATATAATGGAGCTATCCTATCAGAACGTCCCAACGGCCTCTGTGCTGAGAACTTTGGTTTTAGCAGAGTCATTGAGGCTACTTGCAGGGATAAGTTTCTGGTCACAAAGACGGGAACTAACAGGAAGGACACACAGCAATTGATCAATTTGCAAGGCACCCGGGAAGCTTCTTAAAATGAAGCCAAAAATACATCATATAGTATCTAATTTTTACATTAGAATGTGTTTCTTTTCTTGCATGTTGTCATCACAGAGCAGTGCTTCCAAATTCAATACGACTCAAACTATACCTGGTCTCCTCAATTTTGAAATTATTTTCAGGAGCCGTTTTGACACTTGTCTCCTGTCAGTACATGAGTAAGTATGGCATCAGACATCCCCTCTTTGTTTGCCTCTTTGGGACATGGCTGACCAGTGTGCTGCTGTTGGTGAGCTCATTCTCTGTCAACAGCCAGATGTACCTTTCGTTTATGGCGATTTTACCGGCTGTGCTAACAGGTGAGTGGTAAATGAATCAAACAATAACAGAAAGTGAAATTTTGAAAAACAAAATGGCTGTGCTAGAAATTCATACTTGACAGTCCTCATAAATATTATGTCTCACATTACATATTTAAATATTATGTTTACCAATCATATTTTTTTTCGTTGATTGACTAACTGTTTTTCGAGCTGACCCTCAGCTGTTCCCCTATCTGACAGACCTCAGCTCTTAACCTTTAGGTATTACTATGAGGACCTGTCGGGGCCACCTTTGCTTATTTTCTGCCTTACTCATACCTGATAAGAATTGACTAACTGACCTTGTTTAAGTGCTCCAATAATCTCTCTTCTATCATCTAGATGGTTATCACCCTATGCACCTCCCTCACTTTTTTCAGGTTGCTGGGCAATGTCACTCTGTTTATTTTAGATGACACCATGGAGACTTTTTCACTTTGTGAAGAAGCCACACAAATCATTTGGGTCATAATACCCAGGAGAGTCGTCATTTAAACTATTCTTCTAACTTGCTCTTCATTTTTTCTTGTATAACCAAAGTCCAAAATTGGCTTAGCTGCTGAAAATAATTCCAAAATTGAGGAGACGAGGTATAGTTTGAGTCGTATTGAATTTGGAAGCACTGCTCTGTGATGACAACATGCAAGAAAAAAATCACATTCTACTGTAAAAATTAGATACTATATGATGCATTTTTGGCTTTATTTTAAGCTGCTTCCCGGGTGCCTCTCAAGTTGATCAATTGCTTGTCCTTGCTGTTAGGTTCCGTCTTTGTGACCAGAAATTTATCTTAGTGTGTAACACCACCGTAGCCTGTTAAGGAGCAGCGTCTCAACATATTTTGACATGTTGTATTTGTTTTAGTGGGGCCTAAATATCAAAGCGCAATATACAAGTTTGGATAGAGCCAACGACTTATATAAGCGAATGTATACATCAAATTGATGCATAAGGAAGTAGGCGCTATATTAAAACCAAAAGAAGGTTATGTTGTGTGTTTGGTGGGATATTCGGGGCATCGTCCACCGTGAGCTTCGGCCGACGGGTCCTGTTCCCTGCGCGACCCCATTAAGTTCGGTGACCCAGAATAAATCCAGGAGTTTGGCTGGGAAACCTTTCAACATCCTCCGTATTCCCCCGACGGAGGATGTTGAACGGTTCAAACTACCACTCTAAAACTCAAACTCGCCCCTTCAAACTACCACCTTTTCTTAGGTCTAGCGAACTACCTTAGTACGCAAAAGCGCAATTCAAGAGAAGAGGTTGAAAAGGGGCTGTGTGACTATTTCTCCCCAAATAAAGAGCGACTTTTACAAAAAAGGCATCACCGACCTGGTGCAACGCTCGAGGAGGACCGTCGCAAACCGTGGGAAATATCTGAATGAATAAGAGCAGCGCACGGGTAAACTCACCGACTATACAAGGTTGGTACAAAAAAGGCCAGAATTTCCATTCAACCTAATAAAAAGGGCTACCTGGTTCTCCAAATTAGACGTGACATCAGCATATCACCAAGTTGAGCTAGCGGAGGTGTCAAGAGATCTGACGGCATTCATCACCCCCTGGGGACTCTTCAGAACAAGCGGGTCTGTTTCGGACTAGCATCTGCGCCGACCGCATTTCAGCGTATAATGAAAAAAATCCTAGAGGGTGTGCCTGTGGTTGCTGTATATCTAGATGACGTTCTGGTGGTGGTGGTGGAATCCAAAGAACCGCATGCATTTTCAGACGTGGTTGAACCCATGAGACGGTTGCTGAAGAGCGGAGGAAATTTTGTTTGGGGGCTAGAGCAAGAACAGACATTCAGCGGAATGAAAATACGGATACTGTAGGCGGCACCATTGGCCATTTTCGACCCGGAACTTCCCACCATAGTAGCTACCGACGCGTCGGATACGAGACTAAGGGCAGTGTTATTGCAAGTGAGTGGGGGCACGGAAATACCGGTAGCTTACACGTCAGCGATAGAGGGATTCAGGACAAGAATCATTCGACGGGCGAACGGGAAGCACTAGCAGGCCTTCGCGGTTGAAAAGTGGTATGTATACTTTTGGGGTAGGAAGTTTAAACCTTGGACGGATCGCCAAGCATTAGTAACACTGTTAGGAATGAAGGGGAGGATAGCACGGTGGGTGGAAAGTTGTAGGAATTACCATTTCGAAGTAGAATATAAGGCGGGCTGCCAAAATAATGTTCCCGACATGTTATCTAGATTACCGGTAGGGACAGAATTTGAAGTGGACCAACCTAGTTAAGTGATAGTACCAGCGGTAAAGAGAACGTTGGCACCTATCAAATGGGACACTATTAAAGAGCAAACAAAAAGACCCTGAGTTAGCTAAGGTATGCAAATGGTTAAAAAGGCGTAGACTTCAAAATATTGTTTTGCCTAGGTCTATCCGAATGCAGGCGTTCGAACAAGCCCACGATGATGCACGTGAAGGAATAGTGCGCACAAAACTACGAATCGAAGAACAATTCTAGTGGCCGGGTGTTAACAAGTTATCGAATAACGAATCACGAGCTGCTATTTGTGCCCACCCGACTGTCCGAGCAGCTACGGCATCAATCGAAATAACAGGATGGCTGAAGCAACCGTGGACCAAGATCGCGATTGACATACGGAAACCGGATCTAACGCCAGGGGCAGCGAAACGTCTTGCAATCGTAGTGATGGACTACTCCTCAAAATGGGCGAGGTCGTATTGGTCCAGGAGGCCACCTCAGAACGAATAATAGACATGCTCCGCCGGCGATTTTACCGTGAAGGAGTTCCGGAGACACTGGTGAGTGACAATGGAACACAGTTCACGAGCCACGTGTTTACAGAGTTCCTGTAGAGACACGGTGTACGACGTATGCTGACCCCGGTCTACCATCCGATTGTTAATGAGCAGTAGAACGATTCAATAGAACGTTGGGCGGATTCATGGCAACAACTCGACAGTCTGTGGTGGCCATTCGTCGCGACAGGGTCCATACCCATACCCGCTGCTTGCTGTTTGTCCTTCGGGACCCGGGCTCGGATGCCCGTCTGGTCAAGGGCAACCTCACGGGTAGCAGAGAAGCAGGCGAGAGCCTCGGGGGGAGGGCTGTGGCAATCATGTCGGTGACCGACGTGGGCGAGGCTGCGTAGCAAACGTCCTTTTGACGCGTTGTGCAGGTATTATTGTCGATCCTCGGCCAGTACACATTCACTCACGCGAATCGCTTCATGCTGTGGTGACTCGTTTTGAACACCTCGGAACGGAGTCGTTGTGGTATAATGGTGTGTGTGACAAATGCATGAGAAAAAGAGCACAATCAGCGCCCAAGCGGAAGTTGTTTTAATCATTCGGTAATCTAACTAGAGCAAAATCATGAAAGGCTTGCGGCTGTCTAAAAAAGCACGATCGGCCGCACCCTACTTGCCTAGGCACTAAGTTCACCTCAATCTTCTCTTTTGCGTCTTTCCGTGCGACCTTGGATGCAATTGCTCGAAGGATGAAGAAGCAAGAAGGTCGCAAAGACCCGTTTCACTTTTTCAAAGAAAATAAGCTCGCTTCAAAAAAGCAGTAGACAGATTTCCCCTAGAACCGTGCCATTCATAACAAATTTGTGACGTCAGCCAATGCGTGAACAATGTCATTTGCTTCTTAGTTCAGAAATGGTGATAAGAAGTCGTGGAGGAGGACTAGGTATCAAGTCCAGCAGAGGAAATGCGAGAAAAGGACCGAACAGCTGCTAGAATAATATCCCCTGTCAATACGACTGGCAATCGTACGGTCTATGACTGCTCCGTCATGTTGAGGTCCTCGAAATGAAAGTTGTTTGAGTTCCCTGTCGGCCTTAAACTCCCCAGGATTTACAAATGTGTCGCAACAGCGAACAAGCCCCGCTGCACAACAAACAGCAGTTTCCGCAAGCTATTTTTCCCGTTCCTCGTGATGTACCTTTGCGAAATAGTTCGAATTTTTTAAAAGGACATCTCCACAGTTCAGTCGATATGCCAATCTATTGCCAGATTTAAAACTTTTCGAATTAAAAGTTGCCCATTTGACCGAACACTAGCCGCAAGAGATCTTTCTTCTTGCCATTTGAGAGAACGAAGCTTCGTCATTGCTGCGGAACAACTCGGCAAAAAACGGGGCTTCAAACTATTACTAAAAACATCGGTGATTACGAAACCAGAAAATGATGTCGTTGTTATCTTCCTCAATGTCACTTGGTTGTCATTCGAAAACACCTCTATTTGCAAAAGGGAGGTATACATTTGGTGTACAAAAAATTGTTAGTGCATAGTATATGCATTTGTGTCTCTGAGCATTCGTGTGGATCGAAAAGAAAACATATTATTGATTCTTTCCGTTTTGGCGATTTGTACTGGTGACACAGTTTGTCCACTTTGCAGATTATTTTGACTGACGTTAAAAAATTTATAATACGTGTTTGAGGATAGTAGACTTTTGTAAATCGCATATCTGCCTGTTTGTGTAGGTCAGTAATAGGAGGTAAGCTAAGAGTCGAGCGATCGATTCCACATCTAAGCAAGACGCGTGTTTAGAACTTTGATTGAACTCGTCCCATAACGTCTAAATGTTTCCTAAGATATGGTCGCCAAACTTCACAGCATTATATACATTTGGGTATAACTATGCACTTATAAAGCTGCATATAAAATCCCGGCTTTTTCACAATAAAACAACGAAACAATGTGTTACAAACTAACGTTGTGGACCGAATGACTTTACTCAAGTCATTCAGTCCACAGTCATGTACAGGTTAAAATCCATAGACCATAACGTCTCTCATACACTTCACAATCGGTATAGGCTACTCGTTAAGAGTATATAGGTGAGGGTCTGATAGACATAATTTAGCATATTTAGGGACGGATATTATCATATCATTATTGTAGCACCACCTTGAGGATCAACGGCTTTCTGCAGATCACGTCTTTTCGATTCGGTTTTCAACGGGCCGTAAAGCTTGAGATCATGCCCGTAAACTTTATGGGTTATAGACTGCGGTATAGTGTTTTTAAGTTTTTTTTTTTGTTTCTTCCAACTGACCCTCAGCTGTTCCCCTTAAGATGTACAGGTCCCCATAGTAATACCTAAAGGTTAAGAGCTGAGGCCTGTCAGATAGGGGAACAGCTGAGGGTCAGCTCGAAAAAAACAGTAAGTCTAAGATGTAAGTACAAAATAATATAGGTCCCAAGCAGCTACGTTGAGGCACCCCAGCAAATTGAACGGTTACATAGGTAGTCAGATATCCAACAAAATGACCGTGAGTCAATTCCCAGTTTCTTGATTTTTGCTAAAAGTGAGGAGTGATTTACTCTATCAAACGCTTTAGAAAAATCAAACATATGCAGTCGCACATTTGTTTGTGTTGATGTAAATGGTCCAATCTTGAATCATATGAACCAGCTGGGTGGAGGTGGATTTTCCCTTTGTAAAACCATGCTGTGCTTCATCGAGTAACCCCTGAGTTGTTGAAAAACAAAACACATGATCTACAAGCAATTTTTCAAATATTATACAAGCTATAGAGGACTGGGCCACTGGGCGATAGTTATCGACATCGGGTTACCACAGATGTTTTAAAATACTCTGATGAGGGTTGGGATATGCTTCTCCCAACCTTTTTCTAAAAAATAGGAGGAATTCAGTCAGGTGTTAAACCACATCTCATGGGTAAAGCTTACTAAATATATTTTCCTCTGTTATTGAAAGGGACGTAGATTCATTTGTATGACAGGTAAGAGCCATGAAAGGTACGGTCCATAGGAGCCATGCTAGGCTGTTTTACGAAGACGGTTGAAAAGACATCTTTGAAAATGTGTGCCTTGGCCTTGTCATATGTTATAATTGTATCATCCTTTATAAGAGCACCTGCCTCCTCTTTCCCTTTCAAGCGCTTATTTGCGTAATGAAAAAATGACTTCAATGGTTTCATTTTTAGGATTTGCATCTGTTTTCATCAGAGCCTCAAGTTTATTTATATAGGTTTTAAGACTCTTGTTTCTCGATCTGATTAAATTCCTTCTTTTAGGTACGAATTGTTCAATTAGCATGTAGAGTTGGCAGATAAATGTACATACTATCTATAGAATCACAGGTCGAAAAAAGCGGGCTCCACGGAATGTGGCATAACCTAGCCTCGATGCTTTCATAATCTCCTCTCCAAAAATCATAGTCACCTTCATCGTTTACCGTACAACCCGTATCAAAAAGTACAGTAAAGGTTATCGCATTATGATCGGAGGGTATCGGGGAGGTCAGAGTAGATAGTTCATAGATAATAAAAGGATCTGTCGTAAGTAGAAGATCTAAGATGTTTCCTTGGGTAAAACCGGCTTGAGAATTAGGATCGCGTTTAAGTGGACGGGTTACCTCCGTTATCAGTTGGTAAAGCCCATTTTCAACATAAGAGTTTGTAAAATTGGCCTCCAGCGACTTCGAGTCTGAGAGGACTATACTGCACCAGTCAAAGTCAGGGAGGTTAAAATCGCCTAGGATAATAAGTGGTTTCGTTACGTCACATGGTTTCGTTTACGCTTTGCAGCATTTCCGGCGTTAGTGGCGTAGATGCGTGCGAAGCGAATGAAGTCAAGGTTATAGTACAAATCGATTGCCACCATTCCTACATCACACAATATATTCACTTCACAGAATTTCAGGTTATTCGCTATTAGGACACAGACAGCGTCACCCCTGGAGTCCCGGTCGCACCGGAAAACATTATAACGATCCCCATATGATAACTCCAGATTTGATATATCTTTGCCAATCCAATTCTGTTATCAGCACAATGGAGATGTTTCGAAGGCATGTGTACGCATGTAGCGAGTCAATGGCACCGGGTTTTGGCAACGATCGAGCATTAAGATACAAAAATGTTAGGGAGTTTGGCAGTGATGAGGAGGAGGAAGTGGTGGATGGTATATCAGAGTTTCTGGGATTGTACACGTACCATGGTGGTGTAGCGGTAACTGTTTTTGAAATCGGAAGTCCGGTGGGTGTTCCCAGATTAGGATATGAGAATTGTGGTTAAAATTTTGAGCCACGGGATATCCACGGTCACTCGGTAATTTCGGGTGAGCAAGTAAGTGCCCGCGACGCCGATGATGGCTATTCTTCTCGGCGTCAGACTCTTGCCGATAGTTTGAATCTCTTTTACCTGTCTCCAATGAGACCTTTGTTCTTACTGCCACATATCGCATTCCCGTCTGACGGCGGGATTCAACTGCGTTGGATTCGCTGGGCTTCCGTATTCGCGCTTTCTTACAATCATTTCGATTACAATGCAAACTGCTTAACATAATGCAACTATACGTTTATACTTCAGCCTTGTCTATTTGACCATCATCCTCACTGCGCCTCGACAAAATTGTTGTCGTATTCACCGACTTCCCCTAAACTGATAAAACCTAATCATTTATGAAGTTCAAGACAACAGTGATTGATTACCTATCAACTACGGATCAGTTATCTGGTTATCTTTAGAATACACTAGCGCAGAACAGCCCAAGACGATACAGTCAATCTTGTTGCTAAAATAAGTCTGCGACGATAAGAAAAACTGTTAGATACGGATGCAATAGTAAAGTCAATAGCTGCAGTAACTCTAGAAGAATTTTCCATGGTTGTTTGAGGCTGTAGGAGGGGATATTTTGATGCTGACCGCAGCGGCCGTTGGGATCGCCGCCTCGTCGAAAGGAAATAGTTTGCGCTGGCGATTTTTCATCTACGAGTTTATAGTCTTTGTTCCTGAAATGTTCCAAAGGCTTCTCGACCTGTACGTTGATCCGACTGTACGTATGTCAATCTTAATGAATTTTGTTGTTCATGCTCACATAAATATATGTGCTCATACTTTCAGACAACGAAACATAAGCCTTCTTTATATTATATAATATAATTCAGTAATAAACCAGGAAGAGTTAAAAGTGTCTGTGCAGTTAATCACCCAAGTGTGAGCTGAAGTTGTGGTCACTTTTGAGAGTTCACTGACATTTCTCGTTATATTTACTTTTCGAGGAATCCTCATGTGAGTAACAACTCCGCATATAATTATAAAGCTCAAAGCAAGTATGTTTTCGCAAATCAAGTGCGTCTCGTTTCATTCCTAAATATTTCACATGTGATCACAAAGTTATCTAGAGAGTGTTCCTCCGCACAACGTTGCCTGAAATTATTATCTTCCTCCATCCCGCTCTGTATTTGGCCTTTATACTGTGCTATCAGCCAGTAGCTTAAGTGTATCTACTTACTGCATGTAGTCTTCCTACAGTGGTGTGCATAAGCTTAACGCACCCCCAAACAGCAATGAAATGTGTCGTTTTTCGGGTGTGCAAAAGGATAACGCACCCTCAGTTATCGAGTGTTCTCGCTCAATTAATTCTCGTTTTCTTGTGCTAATCAGTACCGTGAGACCCACCCTTGCTAATTATAACGTCAGAAACTCGGTTTGGCATACTATCAACAAGATTTAGCAGGATCTGGTCGCCGACACCTCCCCAGGTCTCCAACAACGCCTCTCGTAATGCTTCCACGGATGTATACTGTCGATTCGACGCATATACTCATCGGACAAGAATGCCCCAGAGGTTCTCCATCGGGTTGACATAAGAAGAACATGCTGGCTACTCTAGGGTTTCAATGTCATGCCGTCCGAACCACGCACGTCTACTAGCGCTGACGTGACTTGAAGCGTTATCTTGTTAGAAAACTATTGGCAGTCGGTAAAATCTACTGCTAAATGGTAGTAGGTTGTTGGTCAACATCTGCTGATAGTCCTCGCTATTCATTCGAGATGAGATGAAAGCGCGTGGGAGTTTGCCAAGCTCAAGCCATAAAGCACGCTCCGCCGAACATGTGCTTCGAGAAGTACCGCGACTCTCTACGTACATCATGCCAGTAACCGTTAAATCCATCTAGCCCATCCAAATTTAACTTCTTCTCGTTACTGAAGACGATTTGAAACAACATAGTACCTTTTAGATAGATGTGCACCCTCAGGATACTACTTAAAAAATGTTGCCCCAACATTCATCAATGTCCAGTCTCCGTCCATATTGTTGCGGGCGAAGTTTAGTTGGGCAGTCACGTCGCGTTGTTGAAGACGAGGTATTGTTTTCATTTGCCCCCGTATGATATGCGGATAACGCTTAATTGTCTTTAAAACTGTTTACCTATGAAGCTGAAGGTTTAACCCTTGCCCGATTGCTTCACAAGTTATGGCCGAATTCGAGGCCAATCGACAGATATGCATGGCAGTTCGCTGGCTGTACTTTCGCGGACGTCCCTTAGACTTATTAGCACCATATGTCGACGGACTGAGTAAATAATTTTGCACTACGTGACGATTTCTGCCAATTTCTCTGGCAATTGCAGCCTGGGTCTTTCCTGCTCGGTATAAAGCAGTAAAATCTGCTTTCTCTAGTAAGGCTCGAAGCGTATCCCATGACTGCAGTACAGCTTGAATGCTCAACACAAACTGGATGAATTCAGCGAGAACACTTGATAACTGAGGGTGCGTTATCCTTTTGCACACCCGCAAAATGAAACATTTCATTGTAGCAAGCTGTTTGTGCCGTCATATGTGCTGTTCTTTGCGGTGTGTATGTTATTTGACACGTACATTAACCTGATACAGAATAAATGCCTCAAATGTGTATTCTTTGTAACGATTTGTTGAAATATAGGGGTGCGTTAAGCTTATGCACACCACTGTATTACTAGACGTTGAAGCTGATCTCTATGAACCAAGATAACATTACAAACAATGTACATTCTATTAATTAAATTCTCAAAGCTGCTGCGAGGCTACCAAGGCTCTCAAGCACCAATTACTATTTACTAGTCAATAATTAAAGTGAGCGACAATTGTATTACCCGCTTAACGTGAAATACATCTGAGAATACCCCCCTCTATATATTCTTAAGGCTCTGCTTTTGAGCACACCCCCTTTTTCTCTGCCTTGCGTTCGTGCACTGGATAATTATTACATCGATACCTGCATTGCACGCGATTAGAATTGTGGCTCGTATACTCCTGCTGGTTCATATCAAAATCATATTACATTTATTTGGTTTAAGTGTTAATATTCTTTGATTGAAGTTCTATCTATATGAGTAAATAATCGACCTTCACTTCAACATGTGCAACAAAACGTAAGCGTTTTAGTGATTGCTGCACACACAAAATACGTGCATATATTTTATCGCTCCACTAGTAAACGATATTTCAAAATTCCCTATAGGTGTTCAAGGTGGAACTCAATGCTGCGCCGATTTGCCTCATTATGATAGCAATGTTGGTTTCATGGCGGCTTCCTATGGAGCATATTCCTGATACGTTTAACGAGCATACGCTTAAACAGCGGATACGATGTGCATTCGGCCTCGTTGGTCTTCAAGAAACTGTTATGTGCTTCACAAGGCGACGCGATTGCAAGGGACGCCGTCAGCTATTAATCATCATCGTCGTGTTCGCGATAGCCTCAGCGTATACCAGTGGTAAGTATAAGACATTACGATTCATCTTTTCAGCAAGGCGGACATTCGACCTCATAAGCACACGCCCGCGGCGACGTTTTAGAGAATACCTAGGTATATTTGCGTAAATTCTGTAATGAACCTAACTAAAGAACAATAGTGTGCCACACTTCTGTCAGCAATCGTGACGCAATCAAGGAATCGAGAGTGAGAGAGAGAAATGATCGCTTTTTTATTTTCCTTGTGGCTTGTTATTCTGAACCTGTGCAGTTTTCAGCGTTCTTCGAACGTCCTTTCTCGATCAAGTCTATAAGTGTGACCTATACACATTTACGACCGTGTCTTCAGCTGCAATGGGAGGGTGCTTTGTGGCAGGCGTGGGAATGATGGCTACGCTTACACGAACAATTCGTCCACTCGACCCGTTGGTAATCTTTATCGGATACGCTTGTTTGACCTCCATCCAGCTTGCTATAGCGCTCAGCCAACTTACCATCGTCTCGTATTATGCTGGTATGTGGTAAATAGTTATGGAGTTTTACAATACACATACAATGTTATTCAAATCCGGATTATTAAGTTACTGGAAATGAGCTCGCTAGCTGTTCATATAGATACTTCCCTTATGGTAGCGTAAACAGACTTAGTATAAAAGGGTAGCTCTAGAGACATTTTATAGGCAGGTGAGAGAAAACATATTAGTACGAATTGCAATAACATAGTAGTGATGTAGTATTTAAGTAAGCATATTTCCAAAAATCAGCAGGGGAAGCGTCCTAACGACGTGACCCCACCTGGTTTTTGCGATGCAGCGGGAGCTGTATTGATGCTAGCCACTGAGATAAAGTACGCAAAACCTTTCTCTATCAAAATGTTTATTTGAGAAAACGTTTAACTATTGATGGAAATTATGAATTTCGATAGAAATATCGAATTTGGTATTTTAAATAGTCTTAACATCAGCCACCCTGTAAAGTTCGTGATAAATACTTCGATATTTGTCAAAGGGCGGAGGGCCACAGCCTTGGTGCCGGCCCGGCTAGTCCTGAACGAGTCCTGGATGCGCACTGCCGAGAAGGAGGACCCAAGGATTAAGAGCCCCTGGTGAGTTCCAAGCAGGGACAGTCGGTCGAGCATCACGGAAGCCCTCTCGAAATAGTTATCGATGAGGGGCCAGGGAGTTCAAGTGACGACTTCAGAGTGAGGCACCCAGGGAACAAGTGATGGAAGTGATGGAAGATGGAAGTCGGGATGGGAGTCCAAGGAGAAGACCTCGTACTTAGGGCTTGCGGGCGAGGCCGCGGGATCTCTCGTAGTCGAGTTCCCACTGGACCTCGGTGTCGACTGTCACCAGGGAGCCCGCCAGTGTTCTGTCATCCGTGTTGCACAGTTAGAACCCGAACTTGGAGGGATTCAACAAAGGACTGAAGAGATAGGCAGGAGAGGATTGGGCTAGCGGTCTCCCTGCTGAGGACGTCGTGGTCCATGATCAGGTGGCAAGGATAACTGTAGGCTAGGTCAACTGACGGAAGAGGCCGGGGACATGGTCGGCGACCCCCCGCCGGGCTTCGGCAGTCTCCCGCGGGTGCAAACTGTACGCGCCGAGCCCAGTCCTCCGTGGGTTCCAAAGGCAGTAGAGAATAGTATTCCTCGTTAAGGTTAGCTATCTAAATGCTTAGGCGCTTGTTCGCTGCGATTTTTGTCATATCATTAACGGGCAAATGTTCGACAAACTCCGTACCGAAGTGAGCGCTGGAGCGCAGAGGGCACTTGACATTGGAAGCGATATACAACCGGACGTAGTGGTGGAAGTGCTTAAGGTGACGTGCGAGGCGGCTTCAGCCAGCCGGCGCAGGATACCGCGCACGCACCCTCCCTCTAAGTACTGGTGGACCACAGAAATTGCAGACCTGAGAAGGACCTGCAATAGGGAACGCCGGTCGTACACTCGCGCACGAGGAACCGGAAGAGGAGTCGAGGAAACCTGGAAAGTTCTTCAAAAGGCGAGGAAAACTTTCAAGAACGCCGTCAGGAAGAGCAAGGCAAGCAAGTGGAGGGAACTGTGTGAGGAGGTGGAAGATGACGTATGGGGTAAACCCTATAAAATCGTCATGGACAAACTCAGGAGGCCACGACCTACTCTCCCGACGGAACTGATGGAGAGCGCGGTGCGACAGCTCTTTCCAAGCCAGCCAGACCCCACTCGCCCTGATCCGCTCGTAGCATCGGATGGCATCCCCCGCACAACCAGAGAAGAGATAGAGGCTGTAGTAGGTCGATCTCCAAAAGGTAAAGCGCCAGGTCCCGATGGAATACCGGCGGAAGCAGTGAAAGTCCTGCTTCAGGAGAAACCGGAACTGTTCCAGAGGACGGCGGACCAAATATGGAAAGAGGGGCTATACCCGCAACAATGGAAGAAGACCATCTTAGCTCTCATCAGGAAGCCCGGGAAACCGGCTACCGATCCTGGAGGATACCGCCCGATTTATTTTTATTTTATCGAGAACTAAAGCGTATTATATTGCAGTTCCGAAAATAAACCTGATTTTTGAAACTTGAAACTTGAATCTGTCTCCTAGACACGATCGGGAAGGCCCTCGAGACAATCATCAACATGAGGCTAACGGCGGAGCTTGAAGCCAACGGGGCAATCTCAGACGCCCAGTACGGCTTCCGGAAGGGACGGTCGACGGAATGGCCATTGAGAAGGTACTCGACGAAGCCTTTCGGCAACGCGACAAGAATCAATGGTCAAGGGAGTTTGTTCTCGTCATACTCCTCGACGTACGTAATGCCTTCAACTCACTGAGCTGGCAGGTCATCATCGACGTCATGCGAGAGAAGAGGGTCTCTCCGTACCTGCAAAAGCTCATCGCTTCCTACCTCAACGGCCGGTCCGTTACCTACGGCGAATCTGGGTTTCCCATGACAGCCGGAGTGCCCCAGGTATCTATCCTTGGGCCCACACTCTGGAACATGGCGTACAACGACGTATTGGAGCTCGTCAACGCAGAGGGAGTCCAAACGCTGGCTTACGCGGATGATCTAGCCAGCCTCGTGACAGTTCGCGAAGAGGACGAACTAGGCAGAAGGGCCCAAGCAGCCGTAGAGGAGATCAACCGGTGGATGGAGGACCACGGCCTTCAGCTAGCACCCGAAAAGAGCGAGGCGGTCTTGCTCATCGGGAGGAAGCGTTTCAGAGGCGAGGTCACGCTGTCCCTAAACGGTGTGCAGATTCAGGTAAAACATTCTGCCCGGTATCAGGGCGTGACTGTTAACCGGGCCCTTACCGGCAATCCGCACATAGAAAAGGCGACCAGCAAGGCAGTAAAGGTTGCAAACAGCCTGGAGAAGATCCTGTCCAGAACTCGCGGAGCATCAGAAGGCAAGCGTCGATTACTCGCGACAGTGGCAGAATCAACTGTGCTGCACGCGGCGCCCACGTGGGGCCATAGGGCCATGAAGCTCAAAAAGAACCAGCTCAAACTCCTGAAAGCCCAACGCAAGATTGCCATAGGAGTGACAAGAGCCTACAAAACGTCTGAGACGAAGGCCGTGATTGCGATCGCGAGGCTAGTGCCATGGACGAGACTGATCGACGAAACGATCAGACTCAAAGCACACCCCACACTGGGGAAAGCCGAAGCCAGACTCCAGACGCTGCGCAACTGGCAACAGGAATGGACCAACCTTCCGGACACAGCCCCAGGTGCGTGGACTCGTCATCTCATCCCTGATCTGGTCAAGTGGTTTACCAGACCACACGGTGACACCACATACTACCTGACTCAGGTGCTGACGGGTCAACGGATGCTTCCAAAAGTATCTGAAAAAGATAAAGGAAGTCCCTGATCCCACATGCATCATGTGCGATACGGGCGTCGTTGATGATGTAACACACACCATCTGCAACTTCCCAGCCCTCGCTCGCGCTCGGGAAGGATCGCCTGTACTCGCATATGCTGTGACGGTGCATGGCCTCATGCTGGAAGACGAGCAGGTGTGGGACCGGGGTTGCAGCCTGGTGGAAAGGATTCTCAAGAAGAAAAATTAGCTGGAGCTTCAACGTAGGGCGGCCCCCGTCATTGTACAACCCTCATAGGAGCATGAAGGAGACTCACCTCCGCCGAAGTAATACTTTCTGTGTTCCGGGGACGACTGGGGGATGGACATCACTGCTTTTAGTGGACCCAGCAATGGGCCACACTCTCGGGCAAAAACCATTTGTGTGAAGCTCGGGGTTAGTGCGTATGCATTTTACAGTGTGTTCCAAAAAAAAGAAAAGGGGAAATGTGAAAGACCCTTAAAACCTTGTTAAAAAACTGATTACGTGCAAACGGCCTTAAGTCTAAGATGCTTCAATGCCTTTGAAAGGGTCCTTGGTTCATGTCTTCTAAGATGATGCTCAACCCATAACGTGGGATTCAAGAGTGTTTAGCTGAGACTTAGCCTTACACTGGAGCCGTGATAGGTTAATTTCGAAAAATGGAATAACTTCAACGGGGAGCACTGAGAGTTTTCAATTTACTGCTCTCAATGTGAATTCATTTTCCCGAACGCAACTATTAATAGACCCCCTGCAGTTATATTGCTGTGACTCGAACTTCGTAGCACCAATCTGCCTCCCGCTGTAGTTATCCTAATATGGCGTTATACGTAGTCAACCCCTCTCGCAGTTTCTTATTTACCTCAATTAGAGAAAATTTAGAATATTGAGATTAATTGAGACTATCCGCTTGAACTCTCATTGCAGTTATCATGTTGTCCTTGCGAGAGTCGGGAGTTATTGCTACGTTGAATATTTTCACTCGCAACTGAGAATTATACGTCTCGACTAACAGACTTCAATACGTCAGACGCATAGTCCTAATACAATGGAGCCATGGGCCGGGTAACCGTTTACGCTGCCTGCTGTCCTGTCACACGAATCCGACCCGCCACCAAGGCTCGAACTGAAACCTAAACACCATAGCCAGCACTTTCTCTTTACTCACAGAAAGTCCAAAGAAAAGTCGTATCATAGGTTTCTTACCTCAACAGCAAGATAGTCCGTGATTTCTAAGCATCGCATGCTAGACCGTGTTGGATTTCAGAAAGCACACATCTCACGTAGAGCAGAGGTACTAGGCAAAAAAACACCCCAAGTTGAAATTCAAGGAAAAGCGCGAACACCAAAAATCTCGAACACCCATGGTTACGGCACTGTACAACGTTGCCCAGTCAAGCCCGAGCACCGCTGAGTGACATATAAGAGAGCTTAAGCATTATAAAATTGCAGCTTCTTTAATAAACCAATAAAACCTTTACCTTTACCCCCTGATATCCGACGCCCTGAAGAAAAATCGCGAATGAGTCTGCAAATGTACGGACGTTGAATTGTATACCTGAAACGCTGTAACGCATTGCAAAACGAACAGCATGAGTTTCGAATTGGTGGATCGGCGATGATATCATGGATAATATAGAAGAGACCAATTCATCGCTGCATTCAGTATTCGTAGACCTTGAAGCAATGCGTACTTTGGTTCGAGGACCAATTGTATTGACTTAGCTTGCACAACTGGGAGTGCTGCTAAAGTATTGGGAAAGATATGGGAGAAACCTGTTTTGTATCGGATTGAAACCAGTTAATTAGAGTGGAAACACAGCGAGGTATTCGAGCACTTATAGGGAAAAGGAATATCTGAGTTCATTGAAATGAGAAATCCGACTATGGGTTGGTTATTCAGCAAAAATGTTTTAAAGGCCTGCCTTGGCCTCAGGAAGGTGTGATTTTTCCTCGCAACATTTCGCGTACTAATGCCATCATACGGATATGTATCGATAAGTGTCTGGTAGAAAACGGGTTAAAGGCCAGCCAACAAAAAAAAACATTTTAAGCCTAAAATGTGCTTGGCTTGGTTTTGTTCGCGGCTCATTCGTAGAGTAGGAGTCCGAAGAAATTGTTCAGGCTAATAAATCATCCTTATAGTGTCGCTATCTTACCGTAGGTGCTCCAAGGCTAGGTCGGTTGAACGCGGTCCATCAAAACGAATGCGGCATGGCACAAAGAAGTTTATTAAAGTGAGGTGCTTCTACAACCTGGTTATCAAAACCTTATCAAAGATCTTAGATAGTATCAATAAGTGAAATCGGTCTGGTCTCTGGGCACCTTTGTTCTTGAATAACCTCATTTAGCTTGCTTGGGAAGGACCCAGAGCACAGAGATACATCAATCAGATGAACAAGGCGATGAGCAAGCGGATATTTTTTGCCAGCTTGCAAGGGATACACGTAACTCCCACATTCCACGTGGACTTAGTCGAGTGCAAAAAATACTTATTTGCAGGGTCAGTGCCTGGCGTGGAGTCGCCAGAGACTTCATCACTCTCAAATCGATAGGTGATGCTGCATGGTACTGCTGACATCAGTATGTTTCGTAAATTCTGCAAACTGCGCATCGTTGATAGAGTCATTGCTTTACGTAGAGATAACTTACGTAATGGCCAAACCATCAGTACATTTGGGGTTGCACCTGCCAGGGCTTAAAAAACCGACAAATTGAAAATAGTAACAATCCCGTCTGTAAAATAATATTTGCTAAAACTGCTGTAAATGGGCATGCCTTTGCTCTAAGTAAAGGCGTGTTTGAATCGAATTAAACTGAAATATGTATTATGTATGTATGTATTATTATTATAAAGTATGTACTATATAAGACCTTATTCAAGAACTTCCAGAGAAGGCCTTGAATAGCACTTTAATATGGCATTTTAGTGGGCTTTTAAGAGTACAAGAGCGCAAGCTAGATATATAATAGTTAGATTTACGTTAACATTCTGCATTCTGGTTCAACGAAGCGTGCTTGCTATATAGAGAGACCACAATAGAGCCTCTATTACAGTTTTTTAGATTTGTTACAAATCTGATTGCTTCTTCCATGGAGCATAAGCTGAACTCTGTATTTTTGGGGTCCGGCCTCATAATGTATCAATTTCCAATGAATCATGCAGACCTATTACACAAGCAGTTAAATCAAATAGATGTAGAAGCTATTTTTACCCTGATAGTTACTTTTATCGCTGACACTTGCTAAAGGTCAGCTTTCATAGAAAATTTCATCCTCTAAAAAATAAATGCCTCCATAGCGTATAATGCTAACTCTCGTATTTTGTGCTATGACGCTCATCTGGTATAATCAAGTGAAACAAATATGTATATATATACAACAATAATTGCGATTATTGATGCTCGTTTACAGCCCTGAGCTTACAGGTGGCACCCGTAATCGGTGCCGTATATTTGCGGTCGCATCTGTGTCAACTCGTCGAGAGGTCTGAACTCGCACCACTATTTTCTGTCATTTGCACGATACAGCGGAGCTCACCTTTATTGGCAGATAGCTTGTCAAAGGTACAGGATAGTTCTATCTTTCAAACTGGTACTACTAAATACCAGATATTCGTATGTCGATATTCTTTTACGGATGTGCTTTCCTCTGGACGGATTATGGCGAATTTACTCAATCACGTCATTTGAGTAGGCTACCGATTATTATTACTATCTTAAGTCACATACACAGTAGTATAAGGCACATTCCCGTAATAGTTATTGTATTGAGACTTCATAAATTAATACTTTCAGAAAGAGCTCTCTTTGAATTAATTCGGCCCCCAATTCACCAGAAATCAAAAGCTGTTCCTAGGTCTCTCTTTTCACAATCGTTAAGATAATAAATATCAAATCTAGCATACGTATGCAATATAATTGGAAGCTGATCCGAAACAACTGAAACAATGCTTGAATTTGATGTTGATCAAGTTCCGAACATCCGTAATTCCACACAGTAACAAAATGGAAGTGTATACTCACTAAGATCAGTGTTGGGAACGTTCCAATATTGGGTCAATATTATTTTTATGATATGGATGAAATTAGCCAATGAGAAAAGGGAAAGAAATGTATCTAGAAAACGCATTTCTTCGATACTCCTTCTGTGTGTGGCTCCCACTTGAAGTCACTAGAGAATGCGATGCCCAGATTGTAAACTCTATCATAGATGGCAAGGGTTCACCGTCGATTTTTACAGAACCCTTTCAGAAAGCAACCCTGTCTTCGGCAGTTTTCAAAATTAGACACTTGGTATTGATTACATTTACAGGTAGTCCCAATAGACCAAATAATGGACTATTAGAGAGCTTCCTGGTATTCCGAGTGTGATTGATCCACTTTCTGAAGAGCTGTTTCCTACTTACACGATTCTTTTTCGGTTCGGTATTATTGCATAAGCCATGATTTAAGAATGTTATATTATAACAATTAGTAGTCTGTCACGAAAATGTAAGTTGCATGAAAGCTATAAGTGCGCTAAATTTTAAAAGAACTCACTGATGAGCAATGGCAAGCGTGATACTGAGAGCATATTCTTTAATACCTTGCACAACGACAGTCATTGTCAGGGTCATAGTAAGTGGGCATTTTCCGAAGGACCGCGTGGTGGTAGCCGGAACCGATGGACCATGTAGCCCGTTACGTCGGTGTCGGTTTCAGCGTCGCTTCTTTTTCAAACGACTTTTGTCACCGCCCTATTTTCTCCGAATATACATCTATGTACTGGTGATAAGCTTGTGTAATCAGTAATCGGAATTTTTGCTTTAGTTCCTCGACTCATAGTGTGTTTTGCAGAGCAGATGTAGAGTCCTAGACCTCGTTTTGGATAGGCTGGCTTCACTCTGTCGCAAGGAAAGCTTAGGAATGGGGAAACATTTGTCGTCGGCGCTTAGACGTACCTTTTCGAAACGATTCCCAATGCAGTTGGATTTTATTTAAATCAGCCATGCTTAAGACACAGTGGTTTTTGGAATTGCTTTCAAAAGATTAGATCATACCACTTTCGAGTTTAAGTTGAAATTAAGTATCCTGTAAGGTACTTAACTATAAGTTGAATGAGGTGAACAGGTGGCTCGATATCAAGTCGAGATACCTTCGCGTGAGAAAAACGATAGAAAAGATTACGAAAGCGCACGAGAACGTTGAGTTGGCTTTCTCTCCTATGAGCTCCGAATTCGTTGAGGCCTAAAGGCTATTGTATTGCAATGTTGAAACGTTCGTGAAACGACTATATTGAAAGCGTGGATAGAAAACCAAAGCCGAGGATTAAGTTTGTAAATTTGGGTAGAGTTGGTTACACATCCAGCACGGGGTGTTGGTCCTACACAACAAGCGCCAGTTCCGCTCAGTCATTTCTCAGACATTTTACTGTATCCCTTCAATGTATACAGCGTATACCCTCGGTATAATAATAATACCAATCAGAAATAGGCTACACCCATGATAATTACGTTTGTAACGATTATAGATCCTGTTTCTAATTTCAGATGTTTGTCACCTCTGCCATGTTTGTCTCTTACCCATTTGTGGCCTTTGTAATCTCAGCAGGAATTCTCACCTTAGCAACAATCGCCTCCATGTATGTATTTCAACTCTTTTTTTCCCAAAATTTAAGGAATCATATTGTTTTTATGTTGAAATATAAGCATTCGATCTTCAAGAGATGGTAACCTCAAGGACTGGGGTACATTATGCTGATATTTTCTTTAAAGAAACACATAACTTTGGTTAATCAATTTTCTCGAGCATCTAACTGACTACTACGATTTTTCTGCCCATATAAATGTTCAATGTACAATTATATTTCATACGAAATAACGGCTGATTAGAAACAAGTCTTATCAAGGAGATAGTAATAATAATAGATCGGTTCGATCCCCATCGTTGCACATTTGGATTTAGGGGTCCGTCTTACGAAGTAATGCTAAGAGCAGTACCGTGGACGTTAAATGTTAGCTGAGAGCCAGCCCGAAAACCTATTTAGATCGGAAAGAAGGTTCGCTTGTTACTCTCCTAATGTTTTCTGGGGCACTGGAGGTAGCCGTTACTCTCTGTCTCACTTTAGTCTCAGGCGCTAGCGCATGTTATCGCTGTTGTTGGCATCGCCTGGCCAATAATCTTTAGGGTCGAGGTTTGCCCGGGCAACTTTGCCACATGACAATCCAGCGCCTCCATAGCTATGGTTCTCATTGCGGCTATTTCATTGCCTTCAAAATTTTCGAAATTAACTACGCCAATATTGATATATGTTTGAAAAAGCTAAAGCAATAAGCTTGCACAGAATGTTTACCTTTGTTGGTATCTTCCGGTGCGTTGCATCTATCCCGGTACAGTGTTCCCATTAGCCCGTTCATTACGGTGAGCTCTTTGTTTTCTGACTTCAGGAAATAACATGCAATTTACAGTTAAAGCCCTGCCTTCAGGATTTTCAAAGTATATACCCGTATACTAATAATAATGTTTTCGGGCTATACGATATATTTTTCATACCAGGATACTAACAGCATTAGATATGCCTCATCCTAAGGTCGTGGAGATGGGAGCACAGATACCGTGGCTAGTTAACTAATTCACTTGTTTACAGGTATGTGTACTCAGTAACGCGACGCAGGGGCTATCCCGTATACCAGGACCGTCCAACGGTTAATTTCCAGGTGGGAGAAATGTGATGGGATTATAAATATAGTATTACAAATGTACTCCCATTGAACTGCCTCTCATAATTATATTGCCATATATTTATGAGATAATAAATAGGTCATTATAGTTGTATAATGGAAGTATAATACTTACTGACCGTTCTGAACTTCGTAACGGAAACGCGGTAAGACCCTAATATCATACTTATACGCGTGATATGACATATCACAGACATCGCTGAGGTGACCGTCAGACATAAATGCAGGAGTGTAAGCCCGAGCTCGTATAATTTTATAGCCAGAAACATGTCCGCTCGCCAGAAACAAGCTCGCTTTGGAAATACCCCAAGCGGAAGCCAAGGCGACAGCTTGAGGTTACTCCCCTTCTCTGTAGTTGTTCATGACCTATGAAATAAAATAAAGAAACGGTGTCCTCGTTATTTATGAGACGACGTCGTCGTCCTTCTCAGTAGATGTTGTTACTTTCTTCAGCCGGTCACTTCTGACTGGTTCATTGATGAACTTGGTCTTGAAGCAAAGGTGCAGAAAACCTAAACAATGGCATTCAGGCTGGAAAGGCTCCTCTCTAAGCCGGTCATATTACAAAATATTTCTAATACGTTTTATTCAGACCGGCATGAATTCTGCAACTATATTTCGGCGAAGCCAGAAATACTAAAATAAAGATCAAGGAGCGAATGAACTGAGTGGTCTTTTAGGCACTCTAAGATCGACTTTGGAGGCGACACAACACTTTATGAATAAGGTGGTGGCAAATCGGAGGCTAATACGGAGGGGAAAGACAACCTTAGGTCTCAAATCGAAAATATTGAGGAGCAGAAGAAGAAGTGGTGAGAAAGAAACATGGGAGTTTGGGAGAGACTTCAGCACACTGAGAATGAAAGAGATGGTTTCAAACGTTCTACAGTAGTTTAGAAGGCAGAATTAAAGTAGTGGATAGAATCAGAGCAATGGCAGAAAATTAATTAGATGCTAATGAGAAAAGAACCCAACATATCAGAGATGTGAAGAACACTGGGGGAAGCTGCATGAAGCCCAGAAGAAGATCTCGACTCTTGAGAGTCAACTTTCTAGTCTCCAAATGGCTCACTGTCCTGCTTGCAAGGAGGCTGGTTCATTCAGAAAGGATGAGCAGGCGATGAGCATTCGGGTGGATATCATTAAGCAACCGGATATTGAGAACATAGACCGAATGATCTTAGAGGACTGGCCGAACCCGATGTTGGACAAAGTTACGGTCCAGTTTTCATCGGTCAGATGAATGGCTGACAAATTAAAGCCAGGTAAGTTTTAACTCTGAATAACCAGGTTTCTTGTGGAGGGAAGGAACACATGGAGGCCTCGGATCCCGAGACTAGCATCCTACTGTTAGGAAAGGTCGGTAGCCCCGGTGCCACTTAGCTTGATGTTAGGCATCATAAACAAAATAGCCAAGAAACGAAGATCTAGAGACCCCCACTTTTTGTTTATTACGAGGATAGACGGAATACCTACCCCGCTTTCCTCGCTCCTCCCAAGTGGGTGGAAGCTCCCTGGAAAACCGCCGCAATCCGGCATACCCTCACGGAGGTCCTGAAGGTTCCTGTCCCAACCTCCATCGTTTGACACCCTCAGAGATCGTCACTTCCTTCTACTCCGCCGCTCTAGTTCTTGCTTGTCTTTCACTACCGCCTCGGTGTATCTTCGGATGTTGGCCCATTCTTCTCTGTCTATCATCATCATGGCGGCCATTTCTTTGCACGGAATCGGGAGGGGCCGTGCGGCTCTGGCCGCGAGGTCTTGCCGGTGGCTCTCGAGACGAGAGCATGCCTCGAAGCTCCGTATCATCGAGTCTCAAAGTACACTCCGTACACTTTGGAGACGCCGCCTTGCCGATCTTGTGATGGTACTGCTGGAATTGTCCGTGGCCGGTGAGGAGTTGGGCCAGTGTGTAGGGGAGGGACGCGTGACGGGCTGCTAACTAGGCCCAGATATCCGGCACGAATGACCTCGTCCAGATCGGCATGGTCCTCTGACGACTGCCGAACATCCGGGCAATCGTCTTCTTCTTGGCTACGTGCCCTCAAAGGGGAGGCACGTAGGGCAATGCTCTCCGCCACCTTGGCCAGCAGTATTCTGACCTCATCCGTAGATCCTGTGTGCGTGTGAGGATCCTTGCGAGGTCCGTGGCGGCTCGTTCCGCCTTCTCGGATAAGTAATTTGCATGCGGGGTCCCCGTGAGGCCGCTGTCGTGGATGACCCCGAAGTACTTGGCCGGCTATGGTGAGCTCGATGCTCGGCTGACGTTTCCGTCCGTTGAGCACCACGCCTCAGTGTTGGCCGGCGCATGTTCCAGTTTCAGGGGGCGGAGCTCACGCCACGACGTTCGCCATTGCCGAATTTGCCGCATACTGCCGCACGTTCTCTGATTATGAAGGTCAGGTCGTCGGCATATGCACAGGAGCTCACAGACGCGGGGTAGTTGAGCCGGAGGACGCAGTCGTATGCGATGTTCCAGAGCGTCGGTCCGAGAACCGAGGCCTGAGGGACTCCCGCACAGACCTTATATCTCCTGCCCGCGTACACCACACTGCGGTCTCAGAGGTAGGACGCTAACACACGCCTGGGGTATGGTGAAAAAGACGCCCCCTCGAAGGCGTTGTTAACAGCATGCCAAAAGATAGTGTTCAAGGCGTTCTTGACGTCCACCATGAATAGAGGCAGTGACCCCTCGTTGACTGCGGTCTCGCCCTGTCTTCCGTAGCGCTGCCAACGACCTTCTTGATGGCCGAGAGAGTAGAGCGACCCTATCGGGACCCATATTGGTCGGGTGACAGGGTAGCTCCGCTCTCCGTTTACGCCCTCATTCTTCCGTTGGTGACCTGCTCCGCCGCCTTGGAGAGGCACGTCAGCATACAGATTGAACGGTATGTCGACGGGTCTCCGGCCTGTTTCCCTGGCTTCGGAATGAGGGCCAGCTTGGCTTCTTTCCGTTTTTGGGAAGGAACCCGTTCTCAGGATGCCATCGACCATCCCTTAAAGGACCGCCGGGTGCTCCGGAAGAAGCAACTTGACGGCAGAGGAGGGGACCACATCCAGTCCCGGAGCCTTCCTGGCCTTGGTTCTGTCCAGTACCCTCTTGACCTGCTGATCCAGGAGGGGGGGCAGTATGTCGCATCCCGCGATCCGCACCGGTCGGGGAGAGGACCTCGTTGGGAACAGCGCTCCGATCGTGACCTGGGCCACATCTGGCGGGAGCTCGGCAGTGGAGTGGCGGAGCTTCTTCCTGGCGATCTTGTAGCCCTGTCCGAAGAGGTTTGGATTTGACCTCCTTCTTGAGTATCTTGCAGGAGGCGCGGTGTCGTGCTTCCAGCGTCAGGGCTATTGAGTAGCTAATAAAAGCGTGGTCGGAGAGGGACTCGGAATGCCAGTCAACCCTCCAGACAACAATTTGAGGGAGGACGACCGGGATGCCCAGGTGAGGTCCAGGGTGGACGACTAGCCCTGGTGGAAGCAGGTAGAGCCCGGGGTGTTCACCAGATCCGTGGCCGCTGCCCACTCTTGGAGCGCCTTCCCCTAACTGTTAGTCTTCTTGGGCCCCCACGTAAGATGCTCCGAATTGAAGTCACCTGGCACGACCAGCCCCGTTTGGTGCCCACTTCTTCGGATAGTAGATATGGAGACCCTGAATACTAATGTGAGAGTAGTTATTCCCATAACTAACTGAGGTAGGGAATAAGGAGCTGTTGATTAGATCTATTGCGAAGGTTTTACTATCATCGAACACCGTATAAGACGCTATTGTTTGGGTGAGGGGGCAGAAATGACCATTACGTCGACCCCCTTTTCGGACGCAACTAGATATGCGATGTCCCTCGCCCGGGGAGAATGATTCTGATTTATTTGGAGAACCTCAATATGCTTTGTCATTACTTATTATTATTACAGTTCCCCAGGTGCCCCTGGCGAGGTGCCCCTTCCCCACAAGGTTCTTGGCAGGCCTTCCCTCAGGTGCAGATCACTGAATTTATATCCGGAGTTGGCTCCAGAACCACCTCCAGCATCTGTCGACAGGTTCGGAGGTCCGCCGTTGACGGGAGCGCGATCACGAACTCCGAGGCTTTCTTCGCCCTCAGCGTGTTCGTGACAAGTTCCAGCGCTGAGAACATGCCCGAGGGGGCCTGCTCTCGAGAGCTGGTTGATCGCGATCAGCCTGGAAGAGGGAATTCAACCTCAGTTTCTCCCTCTACGATGAAATCGTCCCTGCTTTCCGCATGGCCACCTTCCCTTTCCAGCGCCTGGATTTGCCTGCAAAGTGTCCCGATAAGTTTATAGTCGGCTTCATCCTCCTCCAACATCAGAAGGGCAAGGCAGGCTCCCTCAGCCAGGATGCTCTCGTTAGTAAGCCTTGTCCTCCTCAGGGACCGTTCAGGTCAGTCTCTGCTTGCTAGTTCTATCTTTTCGGCGACCGACATCAAGCTTTCTATGGCCAGCGCGGCCTTCATCTCCTTGTCGGCCCGGGCTTTCTCCTCTTCGCGGAGCTCCGCCTCTCCCAGCTCGGCCTTGCACCTAGCACGTCCGTGGGGGACCGGGGTCCGCAGGCACGCCAGGCTACACCTGGGCGATGCTCTCTTAGGGGGACTCCTTCCACTCCTTGGTACGCCGGGCAAAATCCACCACTATCCCCAAGATTGCCTTGGACGCGTTCTACACTTCGCTTGCCGTAGTTTGTACCCTCACGACGCATTCCATGAGGTTACTCGCTTCGGATATCAAGTCCTTCAGGTAGGCCGAGCGAATCGGTTCGATCCGCCTCGGCAGCCATTGAGCCTCTGGCTCATTTGCGGGCGATGTATTCGGCCGTTTTGTCCCGGCTTGGTTTCCTCCGGTGTCCTCCATGGCCAGCCAGCGCCCCGGGGGAACGCCGCTGAGTTGATCCGGTGCACTTCTCCGAGTCAACTGACCGCCGATTAAAAGCGGGGAAAAACAGAGAAAAGTCTCTGTCTTCGACCCCCTCGCGGTCTAGTGGCTCCGCTCCAGACTCGTCAGAGGAGATCTGCTCGACTATGAAGTCAGCGGATCCAAAGTCTGAGGTATATGCATCCAAAAACGGAAAATTCACGACGAAAATAGAGAACGCGAGTCTCCGGAGATCTGCCACGTCGGTATGACCTCTCTACGTGCTCCCTTCGCCACGAACAGAGACCCTCACTTGAACCCGGCGTTGTACTACTCTAAAGGTAGGAGTGCTAACGACACTCGAAAACTAATTGAAGTTGGTAGATTTCGGGAGGGAGAAGCAACCATGGAAGTGCACATCTGCACGGATCCCTCCAGAGGAAACGGCAATAAACCCTGGAGTGCCTCGTCTACCCAAAGAAATAGATACGAGGGGTCTTTTGCCACGGTAAGAGTCAAGAGCATATAAAGTAAGACATTCGCATAGGCTCTAGGTGATTTAAGGAAGAACATTAACTCAGCTGGCTGAGCAAGAGCCAACTTATCTTTGAAAAGCAACCCTCTTGCTGTGAGAAAAAGCTTTGGCTGTCGTGTGGGATTTGTTAGTGGGTCGCCGTCTCAGCCCGTACTTAATGCCACACTATATTTATTAGGCCGATGCATAAGTAATGTCTATTTTTCAACTCACTTTGAGTTGCTATATACTTTGAAAGAATGAATGGGAACCGAGTAATGTCCCGTGGACAAAACATCGCGTATACTTCTACCCCCTAGGCTGGCGGATAAAGATATATTATTAAAATACAAATGATTTGCTTTGCATTTCACTAACGAACGTGTGTCGTTCAACGAAATATAAATGATGATTATTTTCTGTAGAGTTTTCACTCGGGAGCAATGATTTAACTAACTCGTCACGCACAACAATTTTCTATGTTTTAAATAGTTATCAAGTGGATTTAAAACATGAGGTGAACCAAACTAGCCACATCTCTAATATCTAATACGTATAACACACGAAGAAAATAGGCCTCCGGAAAAAAACCCTGGGGCAAAATATTTTTAATAACCCATAAACCATGTATGCTCAACAAAACCTCCGTGTTTTGCAAGTTGTGGTCTAGCAACGAACAATAGTGCAGTGCAAACACGGCTGCAATGCTGCGATGCGTCACCTCGTTTCTGTTATTCTCGTGAACGTATGAAAGAGCGTAAATAGCGAGGAACTGAAAGAAGTCCAAATGGGGAAAAACAACGTTTTACCAGAAGATGGCCCTGGATGATAACGAGCGCCTCTCTTCGAAGTGTGCTCCCCTCACCCCTACCCGGTGGCAGGGAGGTGTCGGGATAGGACGAGAGGGAACATCGTCCAAACAGACAGATAACCCCATTCGATTAGAACGAATCTGCTCTTACACTGTTGCTGTTGTTGTTGATTGGTGTGTTTGTGTTCACTTGTGTCTATCTATGTGAGGCTTCAACGCTATATAACGAGTGTCTGTCCACAAAGTTTGTGATGCATATCAATCTATCTATCAGTAATATTTATCAGTATTTGATGCTTGCAACGTGCGAGTCACCAACATCAGGTGTAGGGACAGTCACTTCAGTTAGTTTTTTGCCGCTCTGCGCATTTCTTAGCGATCGCCTCACAATCGAATATTTATTTTTCAGTGAACACAATCGAAATTTTATGCAGGTTGCTGTAGTATAAAATTACATTTTCTCCTTTGCCACACTACCAAACTATGGATGTTTTCAAGTCAAACGCTCTTGTAGTTCCGTATATATTTTGGTAGACAGACTTTGCTTTACAGTTAGAAGAAAGTCATTCGAACGAATAGTAGAGTAGTATTTGAGATAGAGCACTAAGAGAGCGACGTATTACCTACAGTAATCACGCTAAATTATTTCCCATGGCAGATACGTCCTACTATGGTAAGCCGCGTAACAAGGAGCTGTAGTATAATATAATTCAGGCATCTAGATCTCGACGAAGGCAACAGGCAGTGAAATAAGCGTTATTTTAATTTAAAGAAAATAAGGCTGTCGTGTTGGGAACGTACCGGCTCGCAGATTCTAATATTTGCGTCCATTTGGTTAGCCTACAATGCATCTGTTGAGTGTACCAAGAAGAACGTCTCTCAGAACTGCTTATGTTTTAGACCAAGAATGAAACTTAAAATTTATGCATTTCAATTTTTAATTTTTCAACAAAAATTATTTTGGTCAAATAAAGTTAGTTTGTTTTTCGTGTTCCTAAGTTTAGTTCTACTTACTTCTAATTTTGAACACAGTGTGCTAACAATATTTGCGTTGGATATGAAAGGTTTCTGATTGACTGGTACAAATGTCACACATGCACGAATGACAACTAAAAATTGAAATCCATAAATTTTAAGTTCTAACAAAATGTATTTTTGTAGGAGAGGTTTGATGTTAAAATCTTCATGGACACCGGACTTCCGTGATAGGGAAAGGGGTATTTGCCAAAGTTGTGTGAGACTCTTACTCATTAAAACATTGTGAGGCTCTTACTCATTAAAACATCTAGGACATCGAAGACTTGGGCCTTGATTTGGAACTTATTTAATTTTTACTTTAAACCAGAGTATAAAGTCGCGTCATCTCGTGCCGTGGTTTGGTTTTTCAAAATTTTCAATTGATATAATTTTTATGCAGGGGCAATTACAGCTTATCACCAGGTGTTAATGTCAACATATTACTTCTCCTTAAACCTTAATATCTTCGTCGAAAGCGTGTGGCTTCTTCAAATAGAAATTAATGGGGGAACTCCAATACTTCATAGACGGTCGTGGACCATCTACCCCAGAGGTCATCTCTTCTGTCGGCGTGAGATGAACTCATACGAAGTAAATCTGTAGGTGAATATTTAGTCAAACATAAAATAATTAGGAATTATTTGGGGTGGGGATTAGTTGGGGACCGGGGCCGAGGCCGACGTTGTCCCGAGGAAGGCGATGGAATTTTTACCTCTCTGCCGCATAGCGAAGGATAAGCGTTGCAGAAGGAAAAATCCTTCGCGCTTGTCCCGTTTGTTTTTTCGAGCTGACCCTCAGTTGTTCCCTTTTCTGACAGGCCTCAGCTCTTAACCTTTAGGTGCGGCGTTATCTGGCCGCCAGTTGGCGAGACGCATTTAGCATTTCTTCTGTTTGAACGACGCTTCCCTTTGTGTTTCTCGAAACGATCAGACTCCGACTACTCCATTTATAAACAGTTAGTTAATTCGATCTCTAATATAAAATTTAAAATATCTCTCGTACAATCTTCTCGTTCTGATGTAGATGGGAAAGGTTACACTTATTAATTAGATAATTAGGCTAATTAATTAAGTTGATTTTTTGATGAATAGGATACACACAATCATATCATAACAGCAATTATGAAAGTATTTATTTCAGCTTAAAGCAAAACGGGTAGTTGGTTTATCCAATGTTTCAGAAATATGACATCGCTACCGCACAACTAAAAGATTAAGATCTAATGATTTGGATTGGTAACTTAAAGTTTATAGCGACCAACGAAGAGCAACCAAAATCTACAGGGAATTTTGCTGATTTCAGTTGCTGCGCTACGTTGACATTTGGTAAAAGCTTTATGCCTATCTGCTGCGGAGTGCAATTTTATGATTAGTGATTTAAGTACGGAGTTTTGATACCGAAAAGTGTCAAGCGGTGGACCACACTTCAGGTTCGGCAAATGAAGAACGAATTAAAGGAGGGAGCCTTCGAATTCAGTGAAGTAAACAATGACGGTATACTTGTCGGCAGAAATTTCGTATTCCTCGGAGCAAGGGGCTTATGAAGTTGCCAAAAAAACTGCGTGTCAAACAATGTCTAATTGAAAAGGTACAATCTAGTTCTACAGATCTGTCAATGAAGTTATTATTACTCGTATGATATCTCATCTCTGTGTATATTCTCATTTTTTTACAAACACCTGAGAGGGAGTTTTCCGGTAATACTCCATTCAATCAAGTAGTAGCTCAGCTAACAAATACTTATGGGATTACTATCATAGTAACTTGAATAGGGAAGTAAATTATTATGATAATTTTCAATAGATGTTTTGCGCAACGCAGCTTTATTGAATACGCATCTGGCTGACAGTTTTGCACCAGTTTAGCTGTTGGTTGCCCCGGCAAACGTCGCTATCTGACATTATTATTATTTTCGGTGATTGCTTGCCCGGATCGCACGCTCGGCCAACCGCGAGACTGCCCTATTGCAAACGTCAGCTAACGCATCCGCGAGGCCCGCAAGAGGGATTTTCGATTTATCCACTAGTACTTCCGCTGCTGTCTTTGGCTTCTGTCGTTACGCTCTGTTGCAATTTCCAAGTTGTGCGAAGACGAACAACAAAATCAGACAAGATGTGCTACTAAACCGTTAAGGAACCACCTCGCTTCTGGAAACCGCCCTCGGCCCTTCTCGTAGATGGACCTCCTCGCCCTTCGCCTTTACTTTCTTCACCGGCGATGCGGAGGTGGAACAGCAAAACGTTTTAAACTAGTGCCATTACGAGCAGCAAAATTCGGCCACTCGTCTCGTGATACTCAGCGGTCGTTAACAGTTTTGCCTCTTCTATTGTGTCAAAGCCAACGGCCGGTGGCAGAACCAAAATACGTTACTGGGCTTTGATTGTAACCTGCATATGAAAAGTTGTTTTTTTCTTAAACTTGTATCCGTGTTGTTGCTCCTGTACGGAAACTATTCTCTGGTGTGTTGAAGTTTAAACATAGAAGCAAATTTCGAGCATGATAGGCGTACTTCAAAAGTGACAGGAGTGCTTAATTACATGTGACGCCTTTGCAAGAATTACTCAGGATGGTAAAGTCATCTTTTATAGCGGACTTCAGCACGTTGTGCCTTATTGGTGCCATACTTGTAGCTATGAAATCATTTTGTGCACTCTGCGACGAGCTTCCGGAACTTACTGTGCACTATTTCGAACAGCGGGTGGATCATTTCGGTTTTCACAAGAGAGACACTTTCCGCCAGAGATATCTCGTCTATGATAAGGAGTTCATTGAGGGGGGACCGATTTTCTTCTATTGTGGAGGCGAGATGCATGTCGAGCTACATGCCAAACAAACGGTGAGTACCAATGGAGAGTTCATCCTGTCTTGGGGGATACAGCCCTCCCCAAGTAATTTATTAAATATTTACAGAGGTTTTTATTTGTCTTTCGAATAATAGTCATTCTTATCTTGCGGTTTAACCTCCTAGACGAATTCGTGAGGGATTGTATGAAAGGTCATACTATAAGAACCACCTAAATGCGCATACCGTGAGCGAATTGTATTCGAAAATGTATCGAAAAATAGATGAAAATGAGCACAAAAATAGAGTGGAAACTAAGCCAAAAGGAAATAGCCATCCGTTGTCATCGGACCAGAGGGCAATTTGCCGGATTCTGAGCTCGTAAATAATAATATCAATGAACAAATAATATAATAAACGAAGCATTTTTGTCAATTCTGGTTGTTGTTATGAGAAAACATATGCGGAAGTGGTACTAGGATACCGTATATATGATCCATACAAAAAATACCTCGGTTCACGGAAATCGCACAGGTTGGTTGCTTAAAATTGAGTAATTAAAATTGTAGAGATTTTTATTCGTTTTTGAAGCCCTATCAAATTGAAAATTCCCACTGGATTTCGGTTCGAAAAGCTTGTCTCAAGCAGCATCTGGACATCTACAATTTGATTCTATGTTTCATTCCGATCTACTAAGGTGACGATAGAACTGGAGCGGCTGAATGGTACGAAGCATTTTACAAAAATTATTGTAGAAGAACCCCTTCTCCCGGGATTTATAACCAAAGTTACCTGTAAACCTTAAAAAAACTATTCAGTTCAGTGTTGCAGATTTTTGCGCCAAAGGTTTCCGAAAGTATTGAAATAACATTATTATACTTCATTCTATGCTTGCTGTATGCATCAATGGTGTGGTTGTTTCTGGTTACTGCACGTTGCCGCTCCATCGTCAACGCTCTTTTCCAGCGGCAACGGGAATAAATCTCTTGCCACTTCGTAGACATCTTCTATCCACTTCGTCTGCACAATCTTGGTGCGACAACGAAGTGGACAAACTCAAGATTTCGATATTTATTCGAAATACTTCTTGAGATTTATGCGAAACACGATGTTTGACAAAAGTTTTCATTAACTACTCATCACATAACCTGGACAAAGATAAGCTCATTGGATAGGTCGATGAATTGCAAAAAAGTCGGATGATGTCCTCATACATTTTTTGGAGGTATTTTCTCCAAATTTGTTGTCGCCTCTAACTTCTTCATTTCGTTTACTCTTCAGGGATTAATGTTTACGTGGGCGAAAGAGTTCAAAGCCTTACTGGTATTCGCTGAGCATCGTTACTATGGTGATTCGATGCCGTACGGCGAAGCGTCGTTTTATGTGAGTTACACCTGTAGAATACATATGGTATTTTGAATATGGATTATATTACGTATGCTCTTTCAAAAGTAGGTAGTCAAGTAGAGATAAACACGCACACACTTGCCGTCAAATAGGGGAGTTATGGTATAAATACAATAGATTTTTTTCTGGGGAAGTCAAACACAGGATTGTTTTTGCTTTTTAATTCAGTTTGCTTTTTTTTCTAATTTACCGCAAATGATGAGCATTTAGATTAACAGAACAATAATATCCGCAAGTGTTTGGGTTTTGTTCATTATTTGAAAAATGTAAATCCGAACTTAGAATCGGTGCTGAAGAGGGGTAGCAACGCGACATCAACCACAACAGGAGAAAACCTGGCTTTCCTGTTCCAACACTCAACATGTGGTGTGGGGAAATAAAAAGAACAGTAACGTGGTGAAATAATCGTCTCGCTGCTCTTTATACTTCTGGGCAACTTTTAGCAACTGAGATTTGACAGATGAGACGATAAACACGAAAATCTCGAACACGTTAAATGGAATAATATTTTTTTCCTATTTTCATTGATGCCGCACTTTTACCGAAAATATGTGTCGATATAGCAGACATTGGAGAATATTAGTCTCACCTAACAACTCAATCGACTAATCACCCTTCTGTGAGTCTAAATGGGGGTTCAAATTACCAACTCTACTATGCACCATGCCCAACCTTTGTAAATGGGTACAATATGATACTCCTTAATGGATGAAGAAAATTGCCAAGTGTATTAATGCTGTCATTATGAACATGCCCAGCCTCAGTTTATAATGACAGCATTAATACACTTGGCATTTTCCTTCATCCATTAAGGAGTATAGTATTGTACCCATTTACACAGGAAATAATAAACAGTGTGTGGTAACTGCGCCAAAATGCTCCTCGGCTCTTCGACATATTAATGAGAGAATCCTCTTGTACTAGATTTAACTCTGGTCTTCTATCATTTTCCAAGTCACTAAATTATAAATTATCCCAAAGGAGCCTTCTGCAATCTTCGTTGTCCTTATCAATGATTTCGTTAACTTCGACAATGAATTCAATGCGCATTTGTGCAGATAACACTTCTCGCTATATTAGCAGTTATGATCTTCTAGGGATAACTCACAAAATCATTAAGTGTCTCACTTCCATCTCTCATTAGCTTGGTCTAAATTGCCTTTGTGTTAATGTTTGCAAGACAACATTTATGCACTTTCATTCCACTTTTAAGGCAACGTATATTGGAGATGAGGCTGCAATGTATTTTGCATATTGCCCAACTCACACCGACATTCGTCAGAACCATTAGTGATATTGGCAGATTCAGGACGGTCCTTGAGCGGATATCTATTTTTCCTATTGTATCATATATTTTTCTCGATTTTCATATGCCCTTGAATATTTTGGGCCTAATTGTATCAACCGCATTATGCTTCGGAAGCGAGTCTTAAAGTATTTCCGTCGAGTTCTGTCTACAGGTGCTTTCGCTCTATTGTTGAACTCCAGCAACCCGTGTCATTGAATATATAATTTATATATCGCCCCTTAATTTAGAAAATTATTAGGCTGACCCCAAAATAATGAGACAAATATAAATTTCAATATCGGCTAAACTAAGTGAGTTAAAACAAAGATTTTTTAGTATGCGTTAAAGGTATGCACCTCTTTTATTTATACACTGGTCCCAGAGTTCTGACAGCCGTCTGACGGCTAGGTATGCTCCTTTACTATTACGATTTATAACTTCGTTATTTAAGGCCTCTCGGAGCAAATTGATGTTTGCATACCTTTGGCCACCTATAACCTTCTTTGGCTGATGCAAGCAACTATAGTCACACGCGCTTAAATCAGGAGAATAAGGGGTGACGCCATCGCTCAATCTTGTTGGCCTTAAGCTAGACGTAACTTCATTGCTACGATGTGCTCTAGCATTGTTATCGAGCAGCCACACTCGGTGCTTCCTATTGCCATGCCAATTATTCATGAGTCCCTTCAAGAACTCGAGATGTCGAGCCTATATTTTTCTTTTGGGCCTAAAATCTCGTAGTAGCAAATTACGTTGAAATCCATGGTAAGTGCTACCATTACTTTAGACTCGAATCTATTTGGTACTGCTACCGCCGTTGCCTGTTCACCTGGTCGTAGCCACTGTTTCACTTGATCTTTTCCGGTTCCCTACACACTGCAACGATATATAGGAGACTCTTTTGGTGCCTATATATCTTCAAATTGTATGTATCTCGCAAACACTCCTCACGTGGTGCCCGCTTGATTTCCTAGATTGTTTACCTGTTTGCTCCTCAATCCGGCTCTACTTTGTGCCCTTGGCACCTGGAGCACTTGTGGTTCCTTAGTTTTTTAAGGTTTTCGGGCTGATTCTCAGCCAACATTTAACGTCCACGGTACTGCTTTTAGCAGTGCTTCGTAAGACGGACCCCTAAATGCAAATGTGCAAAGGTGGGGATTGAACCCGTGCACCTACGTGTCTCCTCTTATTGCGAGGCGCACATGAATGCACCACGCCACCGGATTCGACTGTGGTTCCTTAGCTAGCATTCGCCTACCTAAAAGGTTAAGAGCTGAGGCCTGTCAGATAGGGGAACAGCTGAGGGTCAGCTTGAAAAGCAATTATTGGCTAGCATTTGCGGGACCATCCAAAATGCCAGGAGTTGGTTGCGGGGCTCGGTTAGCTAGTGCGGCGTCTGTGCTGCACTTGGTTTAGATATCGAGCCGCGGTTGCGTTGAGATGTCGAGCTTGAAATTTGCCGATTACGAATTCAGCTTTCGTCCGTTAACAGATGATGTAAAACTACATTGGGGCTCTTGTCGACCATGCTTTCCATTTTCAAAGTCATGGTTCTTACAATTCGGTTGAAGAGCTATTGTTGTTCATTGAGAAGCCACGCGATGCCTTCATCCTGCTGTTCTTAATCCAAATTAATAGCCTCATCCAGTCCAATGTTTTTTTTGAAATTTTATATACCTCAATAGATGTATACCTCTATTATACGTTTAAGTGAGGATAATTTGTTAATGTAATAAGCACACTGAGAACCAATGTAGATTTGGGCCAAACAATCTGCGTAGTAGAAATTGGTTTGTTGGATAATTTCAAGTTGCTCGCACAAAGCAGCTTGCATCACCTGTTGAGGTCATAAGTAATCTATTTATTTTATTAAATATAGAAAATAGATACGAGATTGTTGACATACTTGTATATATGCATCACACGTGGTAAGGATTTCGAGGATTTTTAGCCGGTAAAAATCCGGCACTATCACAGCGAATACCTAAGACGTGAAGCTGTGGTGTCTTTCTAAAAATATTTATCCGTCAACCTCTTAAAAAAATAAAAAAATATATATATATATGCATCAATGGTGGTATGATTAGGAAATTGCTCTTAAGCATGATCTAGACTGTCTGAATTAGACATACTTATAACTACCTATCAGAAACAGACCATTCAACTAGTCAATTAACTTTGATACCCTTAAATACGATTTTGCGATGTTTTGTAGTTTTTTTCTTTTTTTTTTTTTTAGAGGAGGAAATTTTCTTTAAACGCACGGACCACCAGAGACATTTCAATCTCCATGTTTTGTGTGTGTGTGTGTTTTGTGTGATGTTTTGTAGTTGAGGGAACTGAAGTGTACATACGTCTGTCTAAATCAAGGATTCTTTCTAAGTTGACCAATTTCTTTTCTATGTGGGAGCCATGTTTCTAACACGCGTGTATTGAAGATTGTCGTTTGATCGAGGAGCTATTACTTTATCTACTATGATGTCCCTATGCCAACATCAGAACTACAATCGTTGTTTGTCCACAAACGTGCTGGATTGGTACTAATTGAATAATTTAAGTAAATGTTCCATCATACATGAAAACACGGACAGATCAATAATATATGTATGCCTGGAGAATTACTATTTACAGAAATGAGCTATCGACCAACATTTGATGTGGATTGTTACAATAATGAAAATTATACCTATCTTTCTATGGCAAGTAATGAATGATGCAACGAGTCACACTAGGTGATAAGTGAACGTGCCCCACACTCAACAAAGATGCTTCTATTCTACTCTAAATATCTCTATTATGATAAACGGACATTGTTTTTAATGTCCGTTTTTTAACATGACGTACGCATGATGATAACGTATTCGTTTTAGTGTTGGCAAAATATCAGCCATTAGTTATGCATGGTTATATTGTGGAAGATAAGTGCGTTGCATTCAATATATTCATGGACAACAGGGCTCAGAACGCCGGGGCTATTTAACAACGGAACAAGCATTAGCTGACTACGCCACTTTAGCGGCCCACCTTAAAGCAAACAGAACAGGAACAGCGAAAAGCGATCTCATCGCATGGGGCTCTGGCTATTCCGGAATGCTTGCCGTTTGGATGCGTGTCAAGTACCCTCATCTTGCAAAATTGTACGCTATTTTGTCTTACAGTTATATTTATTACTTACTTATATATATATATATATATATATATATATATATTTCCACTAAAAATCTGTAGATGTATAATGACTATGAAAAATAATTGATTTTAGACTATTATTTTACGCTATTCACACTCCCAGAAGCATAAACACTCGTGACCTGTGTTTCGTAATCTTAATTGGTTTAAATGCTTTTAGGGCGTATGGTTCAAGTGCGCCCATAGGCTATTACAGTGGCGAAGTACCATGCGGGAAGTTCTTAAAGTCTGTCACGGCGGTCTTTAAGAGTGAGTCGGACTCCTGCGCGCAAAGTATTCGAAGGATTTGGAATGTTCTTCAGAGCATGGCATCATCTAGTACGTACGACAAATACCCAATCATTATATGTCAAATCAAATAAAAATGTATTAGAGCTTGTTTATTCTTCAATTATAATTACACAGCTCGTTAATTTGTGACATCATCGCCCACTTGAACTCCGCATTAATCCTTGTTGGCGACTTTGTTGAATTATAGGAGACGGGATGGCGTTCTTGGGCGAAGCATTTAACACGTGTCAACCGGTAAGAGGAGATAATATATCCAGTCTCTTCCGGTGGTTGAAGGAATCGTTTAGAACTATCTCCATGCTGGACTTCCCATTCGAAACAGATCTATTCGGCAAATTACCCGCTTACCCCGTAAAGGTGTGTGCTATTCAGAATTATGGTCTCGTACTTTTAAACACGAGTAGATTTCACGAAATATATCGGACTCCGCCAGAAACCACTTTTATTTTTTTTTATGCCGGAAGTATTAAGTAAGTATTGATGTGTCATAGAGGGCTTTGCTCCAAAACTTAGAAACAACTGTGAACAACAAATATACAATAGTCCGAAAATAACTTAAACAGAACCTAACGGCTTTCTGTTTACCACTAACTGCTTAATTAATATGTGTTTACCTATTTGCATTATATTCTGTGTCTGTTATCCTAGGAGGCATGCAATCATCTGTGGAATCATCAACAAACCGAACGAGATCTAATGAGGGCGACATATAGGGCGGTGTCAGTGCTTTACAATCATACGGGAGATGTTGTTTGTTACTCGCTGGACAACACGTTAAGAAATAATGCCGGATGGGGATTTCAGGTCAGAAAGCATCTTCATGAAACCAACAAACTTTATTTATTTCATATAAAGCGTCTAGACGCGCGTAGTTGCACAACGGTGCACAAACCAATGACCCCTAACTTTTGAATCAGGGGCGTAGCTGTGCTAGCCACCATGACTTGAAAAAAGTTATTCATGAAAATTATATAAAGCGAAGCTTATGTAGATGTAGTTCATATGTTGAAGTGCAACGTTCACGCAACTTAGAAGTAACATCTTAAAAATTGCCCTGTGAAATAACACTTTATTGGTATGCAAAAATTGAAAAATTATACATTATTGTAATATATAAAGAACTTTGTGTCCGACTTTGTAAAATATCGTCTGGATAAGTCCTTCGAGTAGTAAAACATTTGTGCATTCAATTTGGTGAATGATAGGACATATTCGTTTCGTTATGAACAGGAATAGACTAAAATGATTGGGTTCGAGTAGACAGGGTATTAGTGCATAATATGGTATGTATTGTCAAAGCATAACGTTGCTCAGCATCGCACATGGAAAATCAAAATTTGAATACTTCCCGGCGAAGAGCAACTGATTTGAGTAAGATAAATTTGCGTTACCAATTTGCAAGATCCGTCAGAGTATGTTAAAATGAAAGCCCTAGTGGCTTTCACTTTAACATACCTTTTAGTTTTGTTGTGCGCACCGTTGGAAGGCAAGTTATCAGAATTCGTCCAAAATTTAGGAGATATACTCGAACAATGCAATATTACTAGCTCATTATTGCATCACATCATTTACAATATGTACTCGTTAAGAATTCTGGAATAGCGGTTTATGACACAATCACTTAGGCCATATATTTTCGCACTTGGGAAAACGAGGGGTCACTAGAATTATTTTAGCAGAGACCATGTGAATTAAGGGGACCATTTACATTTTGTGTCAAACCTAAAAAGTGTTTTAGAAGCTCTTTTGTCACCTCTCTGTGAAAAAAACTAGCGTACTTTAGAGGTATCACATAAAAAATAATCAATCCATAGCAACGACGACTGCGACTTTAGTTACCATATGACGGCTGTCCGCGTCTCCGATATCCGTCAAGTTTTAACATATGTACCTATATAATTCGTCTATTGCTGCGTCTCAAAGGGAGTTAGTTCTATTACTCTATGTTTCAGGTAGCTTGTAGTCGGCTTTCAAAGTGGTTCTGAGTACCTCATTAAATTGCTATTTACCACTGGAGGGCTCGTGTTAATTTTTTGTTTGTAAGGCAACTTTTGTGCATGAGGTAATTCATATTTTTAGTTATCATAAAGGTTATTTTGAAATATATTTAAAACTTCTATGCAGGCTTGCACCGAGCTTATAATGCCAGTGTGCTCCGACGGCATGGAAGACATGTTTAATCCCAAATCATGGGATCTCAAGAGGGTACAGCGGAAATGCATGAACAAGTTTGGCGTTTGGCCCGATCCTCAGCGGCTGAAAACAACTTTCGGCGGCGCATCAGGACTGACCAACGTCGAAAATATCGTCGTTACGTAAGTTTTGTCTCGACTTCCTATTCTTTTTTTTCCGGGCTGATTCTCAGCCAACATTTAACGTCCGCGGTACTGCTTTTAGCATTGCTTCGTAAGACGGACCCTTAAATGTAAATGTGCAACTGTGGGGATCGAATCCGTGCACCTACGGGTCTCCTCCAATTGCGAGGCGCACACGAATGCACCAAGCCACCGGGCTCGACACCCGTTTGTTACCTGAGAGCTCGTTTTACACCTTTCGGGATATTTGATTTGACAATTTTTTTCAAACATCTTCTTCTTAACTAAGTTAAGTAACATGTGTCCCATACATCAACTGTGGTGCTTGTGCAGAAGGACAAGGTTTATCCTGCAAGGTCGCCAAGTTGGAAACTCTCATATTTCATTAAAATAATCGTTGCTGTTGAAATGTATCTTGGTATCTGCGATTGAAATTACCAGGGTTATCACTATATCAATAAACGGAGTTTGATCAAGTTAGGCCATTTGAGGGTAATAGACGATAGTCCATCAACAACCCCATGTTATTTTACAAGATCTGCGCGAAACTATAGCTATCTCTCCGCCGCCTACATTCTTGCGTTGTGTTACGTCGGACCATCCTTACCAATAGAGCACGATTACCAATATAGTGTAATATAATGTTTATTCGAGTAGGTGTATCATAAAGGTCTATATATGTAGGTTCGCGTTATTGAAAGATTTCAATTCATCTCAAATACGCTTTTCTATTATCTAGAAAGGAAGGGAGTACGCCTTTTTGTGTATCATTATACAGCTCTCCCGAATGTTCAAGGCCCACTATAATGAATATTTTCTCTACGGTGTTATTCAGTTTCTTTGCTTGTATAAACACACTATGCCCTCTGTTACCACGAACCACTATTTTGACATAATTATTTATCGGTGCAGTAGTTAGTGCATCAGCCAATCAATCAAGTTCTGAATTTAATTAGTATCCCTTGAGAATATTGCAACTTTGTATCTATTTTATCTTATATCTATGTATCTACCCTTTACATCCTGCAAACTACGAAACACATCTAAAATTGATCGTCTTTATTCTAGGAACCTTATAAGTATCCGTCTTCAACGAGTTCAAGGCTACAATTTGCCTTCTGTTGGCCATAATGGAAGGAGAAATATAGCAGCTTTCGCCATTAATAATTGAGTAAACATTATATTCATATAATATGTGGAGTTCTTAATGTAATCCGTCTTTTTTTTAACTCCCATGTTGTCTCTCTTCTTCTCGAGCTCTTCTTCTTATAAATCTTACTGAACTGTATCACATTTGTGATTCTTTATTGTGTTGGAATGTTTCTATGGATCGGGCCTATGTTAATCAGCAATAACCAGCGTGACCCGTGGTTCGACGGCGGCATCTTAACCGGCAGTGAGGGCGTAACGGTGATCTCGATTCGAAATGGAGCGCACGGCCATGATATGCGTGCACCTCACGATAAAGATCCAATCTCGGTAACATGGGCTCGCAGTCGCGTACGAGCTGTCCTGAGACGTTCCATCTCGCCTCTACTTAACTACGTCCTCGGTTGAACAACCCCGGCCTCCAGTCGACTTCTGCTCTATCTGCGACAAATCATCACTCCGATTTTAATTATAGGCATCTGATTTGTCTCTGCTGTTTGTATTTATGAATCCAAAACCGTGTTGTACCATTAACAACTAAAAATATTTATTACTACTAGTCAAAATGTTTAATAACACTTTATCTTCAAAAATTGCTGACTCCTTATTTAACGATGGTTCCAAAAGACAAACGGTTTAAGATGAGTAACAACCACTGCGAATTCCGCCACTATATATATATATATACAGTATTTAAAACGTTGTGTGTGGTTCATATTCTCCTTTGTTTTTAAATAATATTTTCCTCTGTCTACTTCTAATGTACATGTTACAATCTAGTTATGTGTCTAATTATGTGTGTAAACATTTTTCAATTGATTTTAGGATTGCGTACCATTCCGGACACACGGTTGTAAAGCTTGGTATGTTTGCACCAAGCCAACCAAACGGGGCTCGTATTTTATTCATGTTTTTTTTCGCTAGAATCTATATCCTTTCTGTTGTACCAAAAAGTGGGTTTGATGTACCAAAAAGTGGAATGTTTAGAATCCAAAGAATACATCCGGTTTTTATCGTATTTATCATTTGCATAACAAAGCTCCTGTTTTTGTCCCATATGTTTTCAACTGTAGAAGCCACCGGGGTTTCGCTATTAATGCTGCATTAATCAATTTGGCTAAAATTTACCCGAAAATTATTTTCGAGAATTTTACCGAAAATACCCTTTCGGTAAAATTCTAGTTTTGAATTGCACTGTGATTGATACTTTAGCACCTTCTTATGCCAGTCGCGGAGCAATACAGCCTGCTCATGCCGCCAATACAGGCGAACAAGCCAAGAACAGAAAATACGCCTCGTGATGAATGAGTACTACTATAGATCTGTGACCCTCGAAACATTGGGGGGACTGGCCATACAATTATTAAATTTTCCTCCGAAAATTTTCTTCCGGGAAAGGTTAGCATCCGCTACGGGTGAACCACTTGCAACCAACGTTTTAATGCAAAACTGTTCCTTAGATGTCCAACGGGGTAACAGAATTTCTATACTGGACACGCATAAGGACTGTGGAAGTGGGGCCTCGTTGTTCTAGATATTCTATTAAGAATATATAGAGGAGGGTGTTCTTAGATGTATTTCACGTTCAGCGCGTAATACACATTGTCGCGCACTTTTATAATTGACTAATAAATGGAGTTCCCATACCCATTTTTGAACGAGTAACTAATGGATCAAAGTTGGCTGCCCTTAGCGATTTGTTGGCTGCCCTTAGCGAACGCTTAATGAGTGTAGAAAATTGAAGGCTACGATCAGGGTTGAAAAGCTAAGGGTCTGTGCGACTTGTTTGGTCGATTTGGCGTGCAATTTCCCACATATACATATATATATATTTTTTTATGTTGCTCTTGCATAGCTCTTGTGTGAGCTGTTCTTTCAAACCTCTGTGTGAGCCATAATTTTCAAATATATTCGCAGCTGCTCCACAGCTATGGTTCTAGAAGAATATCGTATTTATTTATTCTTCGCAGATTGTTCAAATTCGAGGGGGGAAAGATTGGCCGGTACCGTAACTATACATGGGCAGGTCATGAAACGCATGACTACCGATAAGCCTTTTTAATCGGGGTGGTTTCCTATCCGTACAACTAATGTGACGATATCATTTTCATGTTATATGAGTGGGAGAGTTTTGAGCCTTTAAAGCGTGGGAATCTTTTTCTTTGTAGCTTTTGATGGTATTCGATGTTTTTTGGGTTATTTAAAAAAATGCGATTTGTTTATATGGCTAATTAAAAAAATGCGAGACTGTGCAGTATTTATGTTCGAATGTTACCATTTGAAAGTTATGCTAGTCTTAGTTCGGCTGAACTAATCGTAAGCTAAATACCAACCCCCTTGAACATCAAAACGTTGCCTTATTCTCTCTTATTGGATGTATAGGAAGCACTGGAATGAACCTTCAATCACTAAAAAAAAAAAAAAATACACGAAATTATTCCATTTACGTTAAGCACTGATCTGTTCAATGTGTTATCTACAAAGAAGGCAACATCGAACTATAAGATGATATATCGTCCCACCCCCACAACTGCGAGCATCAAGCACAATAGTAGATTTACAAAATCAATTTTGAAAATGTTTGTTCGCATATCATTGTATCACGCTTCTGATCATTGTTTCAAGGGCAATTTTTTTTTTTAATGGATTGTGATGAACGTGTATTTTGTTTGGTACACCGGACATCTAAATAGGGGAAAATGGCATCTATCCAAATTGGCAAAACGTAAACACCATTTTGACATAGTTATGCTCACAGATCCGTGGAAGTAATACAATAGAAATATCTCATTTGTTGAAAATAATGTTATAAAGTGCGATTGTCGGCACGGTGCTTTGGACGGCTAAGTCTCCGGTTGCAAAAGCCAGAGGTCGCAAACAGCCTTTGCATGTTGGCAAGATTGTATCACTCTGCGTACTAGAGTTAATGGCTACTGAATGGTGAACCACGAACAACGGGTGTGTTCGTATCATCTGGTATCCTCGGCTGTTCATTATTGGACCCCAGATCATAACGCACCCATATTTCGCATAAGCTAATAAAAGCGTTAAATTGCAAACCGTCTGGTAGCCAACCTTTAGTTATAAGGTACAGTGGGCAATAACTTCTCAAAGGTGCAAAACCTTAGAACATGTGATATAATGTTGCAAAGTTGCTTTTTGCCAGAGAATTTGGTTGAATCAGCGGTTTGAAACTATCAATAATTACAGGAGGAGTGAAGGGCGAAATTATAAAGGGCGAACTCGCACAAACAATTGACATTCTGGTAGGGTCGAATTTCCTTGCACGAATATATCGGGACAACATCTGCATACTTGGAGACACAACAACTGCATTTACGATATTTTGATGAGTCTTTAACGACAAAGACGGGTAAAGGTTTTTCTAGGTTACTGTTGGTTGAGTCTGTCACTTTGGTTACACAACGCTGATCGAACGACTTGGGAAGGCAAATTTCGAGGTGCGTGCCCGAAACGTCTACATATCTACTGGGCAGATGGGCAGAAGTGGCTTCTGATTTAATGGGGCGCTCGATGTGAGCGGACGTGAAGACAGAAGGAGGCATTTTCGCCGGATGCGACTTTGCTGATTGCGTTCTTGGAAAGTCACTCCGCTCGCCTGAGCTTGCCTTATTGACAGGCTTGGACCAGTCGGCAGCTCCCGGACGGGGGTAGTTCTCAGGTAGATGGCCGAGTCGCTGTACTCGGCGCCATTGAAGCATCAACACGACCATGTCAAGAAAGTCTTTCGATACAGCGAATTAGGTCAATCACAGTGTCAGGGCAACTATGGGGGATCACCATACGAATTCTCCGAAAGACGTCGTGTTCATGGCTCTCGTAGATCAGCATTAATTGATCTTCCCCTTGCCGAAAGCCATAGAATGGATCTGGACCGCTTACCAATGCAACAAATGCTATCTTCAGTCCCTCGAAGAAATCGGTCATCTAGGAGTCATCAGACTTAAAAAACGTTGAAGGGCGTCTCATGTGCCTCGAACATGTACCGGCTAAACAGGTGAGGTAAGAACGCGCATGTACTTCTTGGTGTAATCTTGGTATGGTGGTTTCCGTAAGCACCTTCTCCTTAATCTCTCTGCAGTGTAGCGATACCGGTAACTGAGCCGTCGTATGTCTTCATACAATGCCGGCTGCCTCACCGGTGGTTACGGTTAGCGATGGGGTTAACGGCATTGGCAGTCTCTATCGAATTCATGTCGTTAGCAGGACTAGCGAATATATCGACCCTTAACTGCAACATTGTAGAGGTGTGACGGAGAGGATATGGTGTTTACTTCATCATAATAATGATGAAGTAAACCAAAGAGGCTATTATACTATTAACTAATCACGAGAGACAAAACACGGAAGTGTTAATGGAACAAGCTCTAACCGAAATAATTTAAGCCACAATTTATTATTAGGTTAACACAGTCGTCACTCGTAATTCAATATTACACAGACCCAAACACACTTAGAATATACTATAAAAATAATGCACCTTGTCTATAATATGACTGTCTTTATTTAATCACTGATGTTGACTACGTATTTGCCACTTTAAGGGCTCGAACCTGCACCCTCCGTCTTCGCAAAAATATATAAAATAGTTAAATGACGACAACTTAAAATATATGAAAATATTCTACTCCACAATATCGATTGAATTCATAACGGCGATATGTATATAGACACCCCCATTTTTTTGGCTTTCCTTCTCAACCGTAAGTAGCAATGCAGTTTCGCTTTCAGAAATTCAAAGTCATCACATTTCAAGAGCATTCCACGAATATTTGGCTATCTAACTCAGATCTAGACATTTGATATCGGAAATCGTCGTTTCGAGGGTGCGACAATATAATAGAACAGTTAGTGTTTGTCGAACGGAACGAGATCCAACATCGTTCTTCTACAAATTTTGTACAAACTTCGTATTTTGTCAGGCCGCTGTTCTCCTGAACAGAAATTAAGAGATTGAGCATAGATTCATGTAGTTTACGTGTGAGGTTTTGATCAAGAACATTCCGTTCGGCTTTCAAAGCTTTTTTTAGCTCATGTCGCGTTGGACACTGCTTGTCACTTCTAAAGCAGCTCGGGATAAGACGCTCCATAGTTTTTCTATAATATTCAAGTCAATAACTGTATGTCTTGAGTTCAGAAGAACTCCTTGACGATCTTCGCCGTATGAACTGCGGAGTTATCCTGCTGGAAGATGAATCTTCCAGCACCATTCTCGGCGTGATTTCTGAGTTTATCCTCCAACATAGTCACGTAGGCAATGAAGATCAATCGATCTTTCCATTGTAGCCAATACTGGGCCAAATTATCACACCACCACCCTCGCTTGTCGTTTACTTAGGAGTTTATTTTCTTTCCTAATGTCGTGTAAATAATTAGAATGTCTATCAGGACCGTCGAGATTGAATCTCTTTTCAACGGCAAATGGCACACGTTGCCACTCCTCTGTCCACGAAATGTGCTCACGAGCAAAGCTCAATCTTGCATCTGTGTTTCAATGTTGAAGGAGGTTTTCGTTTGGTATTTTTACGAACGAGGTGTTCTGGCCTGAAGATATCCATGCACGTTTCAGACGTTCGTTTGGACTCCAGCCTCGGCTGCAATTTCGCTACAAGTCAAAAAGATGTTAGACGCTCTTCGGAGGAGGGAGCGTTTTTCACGCGCTCTTACTGCTTTGAGTCATCCTGGCGCCTTCTTGGTCCCGTACTGTTCAGGATCTTAAAAAAAATCAAAATTGCTTTCCTGCTTCTCTCCAGAATCTGCGCGATTTCCTATTTTAACTTGTTTGCTTCACTAAGGTTGAAAATTTTTTTCTCATCTTCACTTGGCAGCCTCGGTTCATCAAAGTTTTCGTTGACAAAGGCTCCAGAATGTTTGTAGGAGAACGATCTTAGAACCCAGTTGCGTTCCAACTGTCGTCCCACTCGACAAACACTAAGTGTCCTATAATTTTGTCGCACCCTCAAACGGACAATCTCCGGTATCTATAAATATATACAACTGACTTAGATAGCCGAATTTTCGTAGAATTCTGTTGAAATGTGATAACTTTGGATTGCTGAAAGCGAAACTGCTTTGCTACTTAGGGTTGAGAAAAAAAAGTCAGAAAAATGGGAGTGTCCTATCATTTTGTCGCGGGGTTTATATATACATATTATATATATATATGCTTTGTTCCTTACAAAGTTGATGACAACGGTTGGATAGAGGCTAGGGTCCTCTGGCAGCAACGAAGCAATCGCCCGAGCAAGGATGCAGTAGCAACTGAGGTCACTAGTACCTATTAATGTATTGTAAACTGTACTTAAAACGTCCCTGTGCTCTAAAGCCGTGTGCTAATCTATGTCCTATCCTGGACTGATGATGATCTGTGGTTGCTCTTAATCTCGTTAACACGGTGAGTTATGCAGTTCGCTTGCGCACAGTACTGAATATCTCTTAACTAGTTCTTGTGCAGAATAGGTTAAAAGATATTCGGAGAGAATGTTCTAAATAGTCAGAAAAAGGGAAAGTTGTGATGGGAGATAACTTAATGAGCGAATAGAGAAGTTGCAACGATCAAGCTGAATTCAAAAATCAACGAGGGAAGAGAATTTTGTTGGAAGTTCATACTAATCACTCGGCTACTCGTCAAATAAGATTGGACGTCTCCGTGGGTTGCGGAACATAGTGTATCTGTATGTGTTCAATAAATCTACAATGCTGTTTACCTCTATTCATTTGATGCAGTGTTGTCGCTATGTATTTATTTCAAATAGACAGATCTACTTAAATCAATAATGTTTGAATGCCGCACACTTCCTTGAATAAACAGCGGAGTTTTGTTATGATAACGGTACCTGGCCTTACAACAATTATATATATACGATTTGACGTTCCGTTGATTTTGTTCGCTTAAAACAGTGTTTCTCATGCTGTACAACATTTATATAGCTATCTATATCGTCACTTGTTTATTTAATCCGACCGTTAAGTACGTGCGTACCACGAACGATTTCTGTTGTCTGAAATAAGTAATAAGAACACTCATTGTATTTCTTATGTATTGCCTTCCTCTACTTGTTGTATCATTTATTTAAATACATTGTTAACGGTCATAAACAACCCGTATGTATATGGTCCGCCATGGAAACTTCATTTATTTTAGCTCAAGAATAATACGAAAGGTTCCTAATTTCTGTGGTACTGAATTCTGGCTGAGTGTCACTGGCTGGTTCTGCCTTGAACTATCGCTGAGTTAGTCAATCGTTGATTTCCACTAGTGTTCTTAAAATCATATTATTGGAAGCCTGTGAGGCAATAGTATTTTCAATGTTTCTCCAAGCCTCGCCAATATGAAGAAACGAGTTTACACGGTAAAATATAGTCTAGCTAATTCAATCTAATTCAATCTGGATCACAGAGAGTTTATCTCATACTTTGAATAAATTTGCCATGTCATTGATGATATAATTACCGTGAACCAATAGGAACCTCAAGGTGCTAACAAGCGACTATGGACACGCTTGTATTCAAATATTATGCAATCAGTGTTAGTCAGGCACTCCAAATGTACTAGAATAAGTAGGGAAAGACAAAAACGATTGAAGTGATAAATAATATCGTTTATTGATTTTTGATATCACCAATCAAAACAGTGGTTTGATTAGTTTCGAATCAAATATGTTTGTAAAAAGTATTTAGCCTCTTTTACCTGGGCCTCACAATATAGGTACAACGACGCAGGGTCTGACACCAGAGCAGATGAACTAAAATTCACATTAAATATTAGATTATATATCGGTTTACGTAAATTGGGGTCATGTTTTACATATAAAACATTTTATATTCGTACGAGATGATTGTACGATGCTGTGTGAATATTTTATATTATGCTCCGGCTGGTGGTCAAACGACCTGGAGATCAGTAAATTAGCGCAAGCGGTTTCACCATTGTTGTCCACCGTCAAGAATAACGTATTCTACAGGTTGATGTCCACTGGCTTGGTAGTTCAATGACTCGGCAGAGAATGCGGGAATTGGCGCGACAGCAGGGGCAGCTGGCCAGGCAGCACGCGAAAGTGAAACCTGGGGGAAGTAGTCAGGATTTTCAGCGCCCAGACGTCCGCCACCGAAGTCGTTCTGTGGGCGTGAGGCGGCGGCCGGGTTCGGTAGTTCACTAGCCAAAGGATAACCAGACGAAGATACCCTGCGTGGCGGTAACACAGGGGTTGGCTTCGAGGACTTGGCCTCACTTGGATAGCCTCTCTGGTCAACTGGGGTTCCTTGAATTGTACGTGAAGGACCTGCGTACCCGCCTTGCTCTACCTCATCTAAATCAACTGATGGATAACCCCCAGTAGGCGGCTTATGCACTGGCAGCGATGTTGGAGGCAACACTTGTTGACGACCGTAATCGCCGTTCTCAACCCCGCCAATGTCTGTGATGGGGTATCCTCCACTTGGCCTCTGAATAACAGTAGCAGGTTCGATGGTTTGTTGAGGTCTTCCGTACGCTCCCTGGTCAGTGTCGTCGATATCATTGGCGTAACCACCAGTTGTTGGCCTCTTTTGCACGGGTTGAGGGTATACCGGTGGTGGTAATGGGATGTTGTTGCGCGATGGCCGACCATAGCTGGGCGTTTCGATCTCATCGGCAGCAGTTCCTGGGTAACCTCCTATAGGCCGTCTAGAAGTTGTTGTAGAAGTCCGACTAGTTGGTTGCGGGTACGCAATAGGCCCGCGAGTGGTTGAGCCTCTTCGTTGAGGTTGGGGGTAACTGGGATTTACGGGTTGAATGTATTCGTCACGAGCAGGCTGAACGTAACCCCCAGCTGGGCGTCGTGTTGTTGTGGTTTTTCGAACCGTGGTTATAGGCCGGGGATAGGTAACAGGACGGCGTGTTGTTGATGGTCTCGCATCCTGTGCAGGTCGACCGTAACCACGTTCTGGTATCGCGTCCTCATCCTCGATGGCGTTCTGATAACTGCCGGCTCCAGGGGGAGACCTTGTAGTTGTTCTCTGGGTTGGCTGCGGATAGTTGATTGGCCTACGAGTTGTAGATGATATTTGCTGGGGCTGTGGATATGCGGGCGCAACAGGTCGCTGGGGTTGAGCGGGCCGTCCATAACCAGGCTGGTACTCATCCTCTTCTGGCTCAGGCTGGCCGTAAGCACCCGTCCCATGTGGAGCAGAGGGTACTCTGGGTCCTCCATACAATTGCCTGTACGAGTCCTGCAGAGGACCACCGTACAGTTGAGTGAATTGGGCTTGAGTACCGGCAGTGTATAATTCTGGCAGCGGTGGATTATGAGCCACTGGAGGATGACTCAGATGAGAATTACGTTGCTTGATTTGGTGTACGTAGCTTTGGTCACCCGCAGCACCGCCATAGCTGGCAGCTGCTGCTGACACCAACGCTCCAAAAAGAAACACCTTCATTCCGTCGTCTCTGCTCCGACTGAACGTCTCCCCAAAACAGTCCTCTTATATCTTGGCCTTGCCTGATGCCTCCTTTCCAGGGGGTCATAGACCAATGCGAGATTCGTGTAACGGTAACCAATGAAGAGCGAACAAGAAGAAAGAGTTACCCCTTCTTCCGTTTCTTTGGCTTTTTCTGCAACTTCTTCTGTATTTTCTTCTGTATCGTTTTCGTGTCATGCTCGCTGTGTGCAACATCGCTCAGCCGCCGGTCATCGACCCTGTTTATTCGTCACTGGACAGCGGACCACAAGTCAACAGCACAAGCAGCGACAAGCAGAAGCAGCATCATGCACACACGTGTGTGCTCCATCTATATATTCCTTTTATTCATGTGGCAGGTGAATATACTATAGTACACACCGACATCGCATTTTGCATCAGGGGATGATATTCACTCATCTTCTGGATGCGACCGTTTTCCATCTTTCGCATTGTAATAATCAGCTGTTCAACTATGATATGCTAGAGGCCCTTTCGGTGGTTCAGTGGCCTTAATGAGCATCAACATCAACACGCGCTTCGATCTTACATTTTCTTCGACGGCATTTCTCCTATACCATCCGTCCAGTCAGCTCCTGGCAAACAGTGTAGTTTACTCTAAAATTTTTCAACGGGACTAGCAATCATTTAGCAGTTCCTCAACGAGCTTGAGTTAGATGCTCCCATTTCATAGTGAGCTAATATGCGGCGGGGTACGTACTCATGGTTTTAGTAATCGTAGCAACACTTCATAAATAAAAACGTCTCTTGAAAAATTCTATTGTTTTTGACACTTTACACCGCTATACATCGAATATATTATTATTCTTACATATATTCTATTAGTGGAACTTCTAAGCGATTTGTTACAATATGCGGTGACCCACTCACTCACTACCAAATGTATTAGTTATTCGAGACAATTTTTGTTTATCTATATTTGCATATGTAGGAATGCTATCGGTATAAATTGTCGACAATACTCACGAGGTCAATACCATCGCAAGAAGTACCATTAATAAAGAGGAACGATACAGGTCATCATGTTGCCTTGATTACTGGGGGGGGGGACAGATTATAATTTTATATAATTTTACAGATTTCATATCTGATTTTTTATATTCTGTACACATCTGCTCTTGCAACGCTGAAAAAAATAGTTCATATTCTCAGCTTTTGCAACTCTGAACGATACTATCACATTGTTGCTCTTGAGGTGATTTGACGTAAACACTTATTTAGAAGCACTGTTCCATTCAAGGTGCTTATACAATATTTGTGCAAATATGCACTGTAATCTGTAATTATAAAGATATAGGAATGACGGTTTCTCTATTGCGCATTGCGTTTTTTCTCCATATAACGAATGAATTTAGACTGCACCGGCTCACTTAAACCTATTTGTCCAGATAACGCGAAAGCCGTAACATGAAAGCCCATTCTGGTCTACTTGAGCTCAGTGTGTTCGCCCACTATTGCATAAAATTAATCAGCATTAAATAACCCGAGTACAAATAGTTATTGGTTCGCCCACTTCAGTGGGCGAATCTATATATTAGGTCGATGCATAAGTAATTATATATATATATATATATATATAGTGACACGAATAATTTGGAAGGTTGGTTGCTTAGTTTTTTATTGGCAGTGATTTTTGTTCTATTTGTCGAAAGCAACGGGAGGATAATCCAATAAAGAATTCACTTAAAGGTAGTACTGGTGAAGCATACGCAAAAAAAATTCAATTAACTTTAAAACATTAAACAACACATTTTCAGCCGGTGCACCGTTGTCGAGATAACTAAGAAAAAATAAAATAAGTATATCTATGTATATGGGAAAATTCAAGATAACGTACGTCCGAGTGATGTGTGTCTAAAGAAAGTGCGTTTTGGGATCTGGCTTTAGGTTTTGACCTATATGGCTTGGCAATACCATTTTAGGTTCGACAAAAAAATGGGGCAGCTCATAATGATAAAGATAGTATTTTACGATGTTTGGCGAACTTGTGGTAAAACATTTTCGACAAAACTTCATAGGTGCAATTTTTCAACTGCGTTCTGTAGCTCATAGAGTAGAACGGTAGTGCGACAAACAAACTCTCTCTATAATATTTGATGAGTCCTTTCTCATATCGCGACCGATAAACGTCCCATGCTCTCTTTCTTCATCCACAAGACTACAAAAATGATGTGCACAGCCGTTTTGAGTACTTCATTCAGAATATCAGGGTTTGATTTGTCACCTCACAGATTATTGACATAACTAAAGAAGAGAACTTTTACACAAATTGGTTTTCATTACGAATGTAAGCTGGGCGTATTCAGAAAGTCACACATTCAAGTTGTCATCTAAATTGATTGATCAAGAGTCAATTATAATGTTTTGTAAAATGCGATATAAGCTTAATCATATATATTTTTCGTCAATTATAAAAGTGGGCGTCAATTGTAGTACCCGCTGAGCGTGAAAAACAATTAAAAACATCTTCCTCTATATATTTTTAATACAACACCTAGAACGAGAAGTCCCTAATTCCCCAATCCTTAAGCGGGTACCCAGAATAGAAATTGCGTTGCCCCTTTAGATATCTAAGGGAAATCGTTGCAATAAAACACGGTTGCACTTAGTTCACCTGTAGCGGATGCTAACCTTTGCCCTAATATCTGAAGAAAATTTAAGAATTGTATGGCCAGTCCCTCCAATATTTCGAAAGCCGCAGGTCTAAAGTAGAGAGCGACAAATACGTGCTGGTTCACGAATGCAAGGAATAGATATGGAACGAAGAGCACTGGCCAAAGTCTCATTTAATAGGGAGTGTCTCGAGCCACGACCCGTACTTTCTATACAAGAGAGTCAACGATGACTAAGAGAGTCAACCGGTTTTCCACAGCAACAGGAATGTGCGGAACTAGATTACTTCCCAAACGTAAACCTAATGCAAGACGATTACATTGATCATCAAGTAAAGTTCCCATCTGAGATGAGGTAACATCATTAAGCCAAGCTCCCGCCCAAGGCCAAGCAAGGTCCTTCACTTGGCTCGTTCTACATTTCCCGAAGCCTCATCAAGGAGGGACTGTTGAACTGATTCATATTGAACCTGCATCCATTTGCGTTGAATCCCCAGATTAGAAAAATTATTATATTGTAAATACATGATAATAATTTTGAGGGTATTGACTCGCAAAGCTCTACGTGGGCAGGCCGGTAATTCGGGAATCCCGAATGTCTTCTATGCCTGACAAGAGCTTTGTACCAGTAGGCTAACAAGCCCCGACTTAACTGTTATTAGATAAGTGCTCATGAGTTCTGGTTAATGAAGCACACCACATATGTGACTCAACACTGTAATGTAAACAGCTAGAGAGTCTTCAAATCAGTATACGATGAAGATGATTTTTTGCCCTTGAATTATTCTCTTCAGATTTAAAAACCAAGCAGTTTAGGGGTTTTTTAGCAATATTTTTTTTCTCACATTTTTTTAAGCAATTGGAAGTCAAGATTTGCGGAGTAGGTCAGTTTTAAAAGATAGTGGCAAAATCATAGCAATTGTCGACTTTAGTTAGGCTGTTTCTATTGAGCCACCGAACCGTCTTCAAAGTTCCTAATACAAAGGCCTGTAACATTTTTCACAACACGTTATATTGTCAGAGGAAGTACACATCGAAAACCAAAGCTACATGTTTATTGTTTGTTATACATGGGCTTAGATAAGGAATGCGTTTACTACTGCGAGCCACTTTGATCCATGCTTGATCCTGACCACCTTGAAAGTTGAGTACAAAATATTGGTGGTATGTAATAAGCAATAAAATCAATGGCGGTATTAAATATGTTATGTAATACAATAGTGTAGTGTATGATGTAAGCAGAAAACGAAGCGGCATTGCTTGACACAGTGCCGTGGCCAAGGGACCGCTCGTAGTCTTACGAAACCCCTCATAGACCTACCTTGCCGCACAAAGGCAACTAAAGTTGTCTCACATCACAAGAGGAGAAAGAAAAACGACAAAGAACAGAACATTATATTCGAATGAGCTTATTAGCTGAGCACTGTCGGTCTAAGGAAACAGTGGAAAGGAAACTTAGCTCATTAATTACGAGACCAGCCATCAAAAGTTGCCCACGCTATGAAAGATGCTGTGAAAGTGCTTGAGAGAGGTACACACAAACATATGCTACCTTATATAGTCGGTAATAGTCAGTAATCAAAACAAACGTTAAAATAGTCGAGTAAAAGATATTATAATTATGTGTGATAAATTTCCCGTTGGTTTCTCCCCTTTTATTTTCGGCTGCCGTCGCTTATGGTTCAGATGTTTCAGCTTTTTCTTATCTAAATAAATAATCTCATGTAAAACTAAAGTTGGCCGCCAACTCTATTGCTGCTCATTTCCTGTATTGCTCGTGTGTACGTATGTTAGGATGCAATCCCCTACCGAGCCTAGGTCTCTTGGGCTGGAGGCTATATCTGTGTATACGCTTTTGACCGCGTACCGTCAAACCCCCAAGCATCCCGAACCCCTGTCAATAGATGCGCGCCCCCGCGCCCCTCGTATATATAGCCCACACTGTTCTATATAGAACGAATCCAAACCAAAAGGAAATCTGAAACAAAAAAATGATCCTAACATCGCTTCATCATGGATGCGTCTCACGACGGCAAGACGATACACTTTCATAAAATTACCTGGCGTCAAGATATATACTATTATAATAATTACACCATACAACATCCAAACATTTAGTTAGGCGTCCCCTCAGCGAAAAGAGTGAACTGAATCTAAACTACTTCTCGTTTAATTTCGAATAAAGCCATATACTCCTGTTTTGATATTTGGCCGATGAACAACGTGCTTACTTATCTTTAGAGTACCCGATCATACCTGAAGTAAGTATATCACAGCTGGACGTCTATTGTCAGAGCTAAGGCCAAGAAAACTAACCGCCGATGCTTCTGTCCGACTTAGACCACGTTCAAGAGTTATCAAGTTCGAGTTTAAGTTTATCGAATTTCTTCATACACAGTTGTTTAGAAATGGGGGTGGAGGTCAATTAAGTCCCGATAGAGACGGTGGCTGGAATTGGAACGTTGCGCTGATAGTGGCCTGTGGCAGACACCCTCGAGACGATTGGCCAGGAAGAGACCGGGGCCGCCTAAGATTTCGAAGTTAAGAGGGGAAAGAATTGAGTAGGCGCTGAGGGCGCGCACATTCGCAGTTTAACCTGTTGCGCCCGCGTAACGGTAATAAAAATATTAAGTGTGGGCGGTCATCTACTAACAAGCCTGCATAAAATAAATGTCTGAGATAAATATCTCAGGAGAATCAAGTATTTAGTGGGAAATGAGCTAGATTTCGAGTTGATGAGATTCTATTATTAGATATATGTTTTTTTTATATCTACCCAAATCACACTTCTTATCTACCTGTGACATTGGCGATGAGGTAATTGAATCAGTGAGACTGACAAACACCCACTGTTTGTAAGTATGTCTTGTCAGATTAGAGAATGGAGTTGTTTAACTGAAATAGTGCGCAGCAGCTATACTATTATTGTTAGTTTATTTAACGGTGAGTATGTGTGGAAGGTAGTGTGTTGAAATAACGAGGACGACACGATCGTATCGTCCAATGTTTACATGGAGTTAATAAGGCCTTGAGTGTAGTATACGCTGAGACCTCAGCGCTGGGTCTGAGTTGCTGGGTTGAGGTGATGGCTGGATAAAGAGGAAGTTAACTTCTATTTTTTTATATGTACAATAACAAGTCAAGTATGCAACGCACTTCAAACATGCGATGATGTGGGGATATATCCGTGATAAAAATCAATGACAACTTATAGCATTCAGTACCCTAGAGCGAGTTACGTTGTTTATTCACGTAGCTCAGAGGCGGGGAATTATGACGAGACAAAATATTAAGGCTACAGTCGAGATTATAAACATAAATCCCGATATCAATAAATAATCCCCATATCAACGACAGCTTTGATGTTGTTACACTTTGCCTGCATCTTGGGTACATCTTGTCTACCGGAAGGTTTAGGAGATTTGGAACTCTTATATAAGGTGGAATCCCACAGGACACATGCAAATCGATGCCCTCTGGTACTTGCAGATTTGGCAAGTACAAGAGCGCATCGATTTTATTATTTTTAAAAGCACCCAATATACACTAAACGGAGGGCTTACCCTTTAATCGGAGGTTTCAACCTTGCCGTGAGTTCCTTAGAGGGGACAGATATGTTCTCAATGACAAATCGTACTTAAGAAATCACTGGATGGTGAAGGTTGATAGTTGTAGAAGAGATTATCTAATTATCTCGATGATATATATATTAGGGTGTACGGTTCGAACTTTCCGCTCTTTAAATGCCAATAAGTGTTGAACTAAATGAGTTAGGATAAAGATCTTTTGGTATGAGTTAGAGGTACTCTCCAGATTTATTTACACACCGATTCCAGCGCTCTGGGAGTTTTGAGATAGCCAAATATTTACCATTCGCATTTCCATTTATAGTTTCCTTATCTATTGCTTTTGTGTGTCAGTCGACGGTTGCATATGGAACCCCACCTATTGCCCTTTTTAATGCATGGGAAACAACCATAATCGCATAGGCTTAAATCGGGAGAATATGGGGGTTGAAGCCATCGCTCAATATTGTTTCCCTCCATCCAGGCCGTATTTTCAGCAGTGCGGTGAGGTCTTGCATTGTCGTCGTATAACCACACTCGGTGCTATCGATCCCCACGCCTTTTGTTCATCAATCCCTTCAAGAAGTCGAGATACCAGGGAGCATTGAGATTTTCGTTTGCTGCTAATATTTCGTAATAGCAAACACCTTTGATATCCAGGACGAGTATCATCAATACCTTTCGTCCGAATCTATCTGGCACTGCCACCGACGTTGCCGCTGCACCTTGTCGGAGCCACTGTTTTGCTTGGTCCTTCTCAGGAGGCCTATGCAGGCTGACCCACGTCTCGTCTATCGACACGGTGTGTTCTAAGCGACTGGCTTGTTGTCTTCAAATTAAATGTCGAACACTCCACACGCATTTTCATCTGCTCAGCACTCAGTGTATGGGGAACCCATTTTGCATTGATTTTCTTCTTCTTCACTATATTGGTGATAATTCTATAACACGTCGTCCGAGGAATCCCAGTTTCAGCCGACAAAGACTCCATGGACCAGGCTCTAGTTTTCTCAAAATCTGCCTTGGTTCTGTCAATCCGTTATCACACCTGATTGCCGGTCCCCACCTCGATGATCATCGGTGTCCAAATTTCCACTATTAAATCTCTTGCACCAACTTTGCACTTCAAGATTTTCAGTGAAGTTAGATGCCCTCAAGGATAACTTTTCGTGGATTTTTCTCTCTTTTTAGTTTAACATACCATGTACAGGTACTATGTAACTATCCATTGGCAGAAGAGAAAATACAAGAATGTATCCTTTAGAATCCTTTTGAATAGCCTCCCATAGGGTTGCGTCACTTGCAAACACATACACACATTATATATATTTATATATAATTCAACTTTTAGTTACTACAGAATGCAAATAATTTATATATCACCGTTATAAATGTCATAGCTCTCTCTGTATTACTTATAATTATATTAGCAATAAGGGGTCGGAAGTTATTCTGATTTGACTTCTAAGGCGTACTCTACGTGTCGATTTAAATGACATTTGGGAAACTACTAACTGGCTGTTTTTTCGTATCGTTGCCTTCACAAAATAACATTTGTTCAGCGAGACAATTGCTCGTAGCATTTGAGATTTGAATTCATCTGGCGCACTTGGAAGCATAGTAATATGACGGATATTATGCAGATCTACAATGTATCGCATTCCCAATGCATACACCCATAGGACAGTTGAGCATCATAATATGTTGGCTAGCGTTACTGGCAATGAAGATTCAATAGATTATTTCTTGTTTCAACTATCTAGCTGCCCAATATAGCATAGAGTGCATTAATACACTGATCGCCTGTGGAGCGCCACGGACCACTCAAGGCTGGTGTTATCACTAAAATTACTCTTAATAAGGATGTCGCTATGGGACAAAACTCACCGAGTCTAGTTGGATTCGACCATCTGTGCTAAATTCAAGACCTGTGTTTTTAAAAATTATAACACACTTGAGTAATCGTTTTCTTAGGTGTACTAGAGCATTTATTGTCAAACTTGTATTCGTTGATGAAGCTCTTCGATGAGATTAAAATTACAAAGCAGCACTGCCATTGAAGTAACAAAAAATCAAGCAATATTACGGGAAGATAAGTTTTTCTTGGACTTCTTTTTGAATTCTATCAACATCGACGTCCGGAAACCTGCGTTTTAATTCGGCCACGTCGACGTTAGGGAACAGCTCGAACTGGCGTCGTACCCGCCTTTTGTTTGCCTTATCCAGACGTTCCTAGAGCAATAACAAACAATACATTATTTTATTATCGCTGATATTAATATAGATTTTACACAATCTGGGTAACAAGTGAGAACATAATTGTGTCATAGCTGATTGCGAGTATACCGAGCAGAAAAAGGTATTTAGAAAAAAAATTATCTTGAAAGCAATTTATAAATAGATTTTTGAAAACAAATTACTCTGGATTTTTATGATGCTGGTGATTACGTAAACTGTTATACACATTTGTACAGCATACGTTTCAAAGATATTTTGTATTTTTCGTAAGGCGTCTACAATGGCGGGGTAAGGATCTTCGATGTGTGCTATTTCCACAGAGGTTCAATTTGAAAAAACTGGTCTCCCGCGACAATAAAAAAATGTAATGTCACCAATGCGTGTTCACAAGTAAATAAGTTTATAAGTTTTACCAAGTACAGTCTTCCATGCCCACTTGTATACAAAGCCAACTTTGTAACCACTAATTACCAATGACGAGCTTTTTCTATTCAGTTCAACCCTTTCGGGAGATGCATCTATTAAATTTCTACTCTTCTGTATGAATAACAACAACACAGGAAATGTTGTGAGGTGCTCTCTGGGGATGGGCGACTACGTCGGACACTTTAGGCCAATAGGGAGGCAAATTCGTATGTGTGTGAGCAAAGTACTTGTACACTGGCTGTTGGACACATGAGGTAGTCACATATTTTACAAAGCTTATTATCTGTTGAAAATCCATAGCCGGTCATTGAAGTCTCAGAGACTAGTGAGACACAACTGGAAGGGAGAAATACAATGAGTATGAACTGCAATGCCACACTGGAAGAACTGCAATGGGCATAATTAATCGGGCGACAGATTAATAACTACGAGATCGGCACATTGGTGGCAGGGAAACCTCCACCAAGGCGCAACAACCGGCCAACTGCGGAGGGCGATTAACAGAAAAACTGTGCTAAAATAAGTGTCATGCACTGACGGGATACCCGCTGGAGGTAGCAGCATAAGTGAAACAACGTAATGCCAACGAAAATAAGGGAATACTGTGACATGGGGAGCAGGTAAGCAGAAGCACAGCGGGAAGCACTAGCCGTACGTATAAATAGGTTCTATGGAATAAATGACTATTATCTGACTGATATACCCGAGGGGATATCAAGACGAATCCAAAGCAGTTTGCACAGATGTTACGTGTACTACAATAGCGCAATGGGATAATTACAACGGGGAACCTTGAACTGATGGCGAAACATTAATTACAAGGTAAGTTTCGCCAATTATGTGGCGATGACGTGCAGCGAAAGCAATGGGAAAACCTAGTAATTTCTGAAAAGGTATCCGGAGATAACTCCAATGGTCGTTGTTCCGTTAGGCGCAATGTAAAATTCGGTGTATTCAGACCAATCACGAGAGGTATCTGAGAACCCGAGTGAATCTACATTCTGTCTAAGCGTATCAGGATGTCGAAGAACATTTATTGTTTATGATAAATGAAAATGTATCGAAAGCTTGTGATTATTATGTAAATCAATGAGACATACCTTTTTATTCATCTCCAACTCGTGGTAGTGCTGAAGGAACCAACTTTGATCTTTATCGTTAAGTGGCAAGGGGAATTTTTTGTTGTATGAACGGTTGTACCGCTGGGGCATCCAGTGTTCCGACAAACGCAACTTTCTTACAAGTCCCATCCAGTCGAGTTTATTTTGAACCGGCCTTTCCCCTGTTTCACCCACTTCCAAATCAAAGTAGGCTTTGTTACGCTCTCGAACAACAGTTTCGAGATTGGTCATTGACTCCTCGACTTTATCCAGTCGCTCTGGGCTGGGCATAGTTTCCACCTCGTCCTTTGCAGCGGCCTCCAGTGTAAGTAGTAGGTTGCGCTCTTTGAGAAGTACATACCATAATTTGTGGAGATCGCTGTTCGACTTAATGCGAAGTTCATCGACGTTCCAACTTCGGCCATGCTTTACTTCTAAAGAACCGAAATTTTCGGAACTGTCGAAAAATTCTTTAAGGCCGGCTACGTTTGTAAACTCCTTTTCTTTTTTCTTTGCATCGCTGGACTCCTCTGGTTGGCTTACAGCCTGTGAACTAGACAGGCGGATTATAGCTTGTACGTGAGCAGGACGCCGAAGCAATCCCCCCAATCTCTGTACAAACATAGACATAAGCAAGCTCCTTGGACGTCGTCACAAAGTTGTCGTGAAGGGCACTTTCGCTTGACGTTAATAAAGACTATAATTGCAAAACAAATCCGAAAATGTGGGCGATTTTATGTGCGCGAACGACCAGCCGGTGCCCCCAGTGTTTTGATAGATGGATGAATTCGTTCGCCGACGAAGCTGGAGGATGAATCATGGGAAAGGACCTCTCTCCCAGAAGCGCGGTTTTTTCAAAGGTATTTTGTTAGTCTTGTGGTGGTGCGATATGTTACTTATTATATTGAGGATACTATCCATGCTAAATATTTAGCAGATCAATTTTAGTTGAAATTCTATGTTGTGGTTGTTGTAACGCATTCTTTCCATCTAAGCAAAGCCGATTTTTTTAGACTATTTATTGATACGTTTATGGTTGTCAACTACATGACTGCTAACTGAGACTAACTAAGAGTCCAAGAGCGGATGAGTTCAACGTAGAGTATATTCCAAAAAACTGGATCATGGTTCGAAGTTACCTTTGCATTGCTTCAAACCACATATGCCCTCCGGTATTCGAACCGAACACTCTGGGGTTCCAAGTCCTCGGCATTCTCACGCCATCCCACTTGATAAACTGAAAATGGTAGGAGATTACAAATGACTGTGACTCGTTTTTGTATACGATAAATATTCATATGTTAGGCGTGCACACAAATGTTGTGTGCACGCCTAACATATGAATATTTATCGTTTGGCTGTGTTTTTTTTTTACTGTTTGGAATATTTTTACTGTTTGGCTAATGTTTAAATCTATTTTATAAAACAGTGTCGAACTTTGTCATCGAAGTAATTATAGGGAATAATACAGATAAATAATAATGAAGACATAAACTAAATAATTAAGCAAGAAACCTAATTGCAGTCATGTCTCTCACAAAAACTACGAGTAAACGTTCCCATGCGCACTGAATATATATTTTGAAAACCAGATGTTCACAGGGCCCAGTCCTGGGTTCTTATTTATACCTGAAGTAAACGAAATTATTATCCGTCAGTTAAGTTCGTGGTATGACGATGATGTCAAGATGCATATTACCAACATGTATAGGATGCAAGAAGAGGTGGAATGCTTCGCCTATAATCTTAATTAAGATATTGAACGTATTTTATGTATGCATATTTTGCACGTACAGACGAACAAGTATTCGTTTAACCGGCCGTATCTGGCAACAAGAATACACGGATAAAGAAAGATGACAAAGATATCCAAAGATTCTTCAAACCGTCTGAGAGGCAGAAAGATTTGGTTTGAACTTATACGTTCCGCCTGTCTAGCAGTTCAATATGCTCACCAGTAGACCACCAAGGGGACAGTGTAAATGATTTAGGTGAGGATTTTCATCAAATCCCGATTTTGGGAAACACGGAAAAATGTCCATATATATACAAAGATTCGAAAGACCGTCCGTTGAAATGACGTCGGAAGGGGAAAGAGACTAAGAGTTGCCGACACGAGTCACTTCACTGAAAGTATTTAAAACGATGAGATGCTTGATTTTATGTTTGATCTATGACAACGAATTCAGGAGGGGGTTCATGCTAAAACCCAAACATAGTTATCACCCGAAATGAATTATGAAGCTATTAGGAGGCTATTAGCTATAAACGCACCTAGCTGTTAGAAATAATTAGAAAGCCGCTGGACTAGCTGTACGTCTGTGCACCTAGGAGAAATTATAATGACATTACACGTTTTATTGGTGAATAAATATATATATATATATATATATATATATATGAATTTATAAACGAATCAGGTGGATATAAAAATTGGAATACTCACTAATGCAGAACTTAAATAAAATATTGTGTACATTTGTAGTTAATCCCGTTCAAAGGAGGAAGTTTAGAGAAGTCGTCCAACTTCCATTCTCACTAGCAATATCTGCATTACTTACTCAATCTTTGTGTTTTGCAATTTCAAGACCGTGACGTGGTAGATTATATCTTCTCATACAGGGACAACAGTCCTGAGAATCGTACAGCTTCAGATAGGCAGAAGGAGAGTTCAGAACAAACGCCTTGAGAATCCAGTTGCGCATGACCCCGAGCATTTAGTCACCACAGAATCTGTCTGTTCGTTGAAACTAAGCGAACTAAATCTCTAATCCACATATCTTTAACCGCATCAATATTGGGTAGCAATGCCCCATTATGTGTATACTGCCGGTGCGAATTGCTTATTCCGAAGAGAATAACAGAGCATTTATGAATGGATAGACGGATCTTCTGTTGGCAGGGTTAGATCTGCAGCCCGACTTGTGAGCAGAGCAATCTGGACCCTCCTGTACAGTTCTTCAGTGTGTCCTTCAAGTAGTGAGCGTTGAAAGACTAAACTTAACGGACGTACCAGATCAACGGCACACTTCTTGAAGAAATCCACCGGGAGTCGGATGGATCAATTGGATGCGTCGTTCTATGAATCTTGAAATTGCTCCATTTTTTTTCGCGTCTTGATAGACACATGGATTTCAACCAGAAATAACAGGAACTCATGAAGCCTTGAATACACCTGGACAGCTGATTCTACAACATTGGATCTATTCTAATCCGTCTGTGATATTTTATCGAAACTGACTAACCACAAATCCAAACGTCGCACAGCAGAAAGAGAATGTCTTTGCTTTTACTGGATATATTATATAAAGGTATATTGACTATGACCAACCTTTTGCTGTGAAAAATTTCGCAGAGCATTGTTAACTGAATTTGGTCGAATACGCTTAGAACACAATTGGCAACGACAGGCTAGCGATGTGAGAGGGATCGGCACATCATATTTCTGTTCAAAAATAATCGAATCCCGTCTTGCCTTCATCATTAAGACGAGTGTATGAGAGGAATGTCATTGTATAACTTGACCTTCAAGCGACGACGACCTCGGATCTCGGATCTTTCCAGAAAGTGGCTAACGTTTGCTATGCACTCCAGATCCTCGACAACAAAAGAACAGTTGAGAGTGTGCTTTTCGGACAAGACATACATAGATATATAGTGAAAGTAGCACAGCGTCTATTGACAAAAAGGAGAGCGATCCAACTAAACCAGTCTCAGTTATGATATGAACACCTAGTCAATGGAATGGCAAGTTCAATGTGAAGAGATAATCAATACTTATAGGTTGTACTGAACGGTTACAACACGGACATGTTGTGTTTATGAATGACAAAATCGCAGAGTTCGACAAAGTGTGGAACACTGATAAAGGTCGAGGTAGAATATCCAAAATCTTCATAATGATTATTGCAGGCTAACACGTTGCCGTTATGATCGCCAAAGAAAGCGCCGTAAAAATAAATATATATTACATATATTTCTTTCTTTCCTATATATATATATATATATATATATATATATATATATATATATATGTATATTTCTCTCCTCATCTTGTATACTGGACCTATGTTCGTATACACTATATTCATACACTCTGGTATAGCACCTTTGTCATCATGCTACCGTTACGAGATGCATAACAACCACACTTAGTTCTGAACGGCTCTAGTTCTATGTACGACTTTAGGAACGACCTTTTAGAAAAAAGGAAACTTGATGAAATTCGACAAATCATGAACCATATGATTTGTATTTTTCAAGCGAAAACGGCCTTTTCCCATTTTAACGAGACCTGCCATCCGCGAACTTAGATAGACGAGACTCTTATCGGATATTCATGTAAAATCCTAGCAAAACACTACATATTTATTAAAGAAATTCGCCTTCCTCTGTCGTTTCTTTTTCAAGCTAATGAAAACCACTTGGCCATTTTCATGAGGGTGCAACTTTATGCCACAAACAGTGTGGCACGAATGGAAATACTTCGATTAGACCCCACTTATGCGAACAACAGATCAGTATCTTACCTATTTCAATAAAGGGCTTTTATTTTTGAAAATGAAAATTATACAAAAAGCCCCAGACATAATAACATATTTAGTATAGTTTTCTAGTTAGCCCTATTATTACAGAGAATAGTCAAAATCGTTTGGAGCGTTTATCTACATTTTTCGCATGTAAACATATATTTATCTCGCTTTAAAGCATAAACATAGGATAAGGCCAAAAACATGGCAGTGTCCATTGTTTGGAAATTTTCCCGTAAATCGTTATAGCTTCACAACAGATTCAAAATGGATCGGAGATTTGCAGCCTCTGGTTGAGAAAGCTCACACGCTCTGGTTTCAGATCACACTGAGACATTTGGTTTCTGGGATATAGGTGGTATAGGACAGCCATCATCGTTCCTAGTCGGTAAGGTCAACTTTAAGTGGAAAAACATCGGCCCCCAATAGACGCTAACAAGGAGTGGCGTCGACTTGCGATGGCTGTCCCTGGATGACAAGATGCTTACGACTTCGCACGTCGAAGACATGGTCACTTGACGATGCAGATATAATAGTATACCAATAAAATAATTATTGTGGGTGTCGAACTATCCGTTTTACCATAACTTAATGACACGACCAATTGTAATTACAATTGCTAGCAACATGTCACGATCACTGGGCTGTGACATTCGTATTCACCTAGCTAATATTACAATTTCATAGATGTCCAAGGTGGCCTTTTGTGTCGTACTATCAGCCGTATCGCCGTTCGGCCATTTTATCCGGGAGGATAAAAAAGGAAACAGCGAACTTGTTCTCACTAATTCTTCCCTCTCTCTCTCTCATAGTGATAAATTAGATATAGATATCAAGCAATTGGCAAATTTAGATTACCTATTTGAATTTGCGTTGCATGAAGACGTTAATATATATTTTCAATAAATATTCCAACTCATTTCAAATATAATATATGCAAGCTGCTTCACGTTACACAAACTATTGAACTGATATATGGCCGATTCCCATCATTTATTTAAACCTTTATTAGCTACATTTACGTAAGAAAATCATGGATGACAAAGAGAACACATGAAAATTTGCTAATCAGTTGTACGACAATGTACCACATGAACGGGCCAAAATATTAATAAAAAGTTATGTTAATCCCTCCAAGAAGAACCTACTTCATATCCCCCTCAAAGAATATTTAAAAGAAGGAGTCCCCTAGGAGTGCTCAAAATATAAATTGTGTTGCACCTTTGGGTATCTAAAATAATCTACTAAATATTGGTTGGTCTACACGTTCTCCTGCCACGGTCGGTAGTCGTGGTTTTAATTAATACCCGTAGAAAGGCTGATCATCGTGTGTCTGGCCCTCCCCATGGCGGAATACTCGTCCATTAATGAAGCGTATTTTCTGTCCTCGGCCTGTTCGCCTGTACTGGATACATAACTAGGCTGTATTGCTCCTATTGAAGGTGCCAATGCGTCAGTGTAACCCCAAAGCAGAATTTAAAAGGGGATTAACAACATTTCATCAGGATGTTTCCCATCAAAGCGGCAAAGACCCGCTGGTTCACGAATTCGTGGAATAGATGTGGAAGGAAGAGCTCAGGACAAAGTTTTTTTTTATAGAAGAGAGTGCATGACAACTAAGTGAATCAACCGGTTGACCACAGCAACAGAAATAGTAAGAAACTAGTTCCCTTCGCAAATGTAAACCTACTTCAATACGGGTACATTGATCATCAAGTATAGTGTCCACATGGGAGGATGGAACAGCATTAAGCCTTGCCCGTGTCCAAGGTCTAGTGGGAACATTTAACCTAGCTCGTTCCACGTCACTCGATGCCTGATCAAGGTACATACTGTTGAACAGATTCACAAAAAGAACTGCATTAACTTGCGTTGAATTCCCGGATTCTCTAACGGTATACTGTTAAGTGGGTTAAGTTTCACATCAAGTTCATCTTTTGTTGATACAAAGTGCTTCTAAGTATCAGGTGCTTCAGGTAGTAGTTTTTGTACCAGATCAGAAATCAAGTGCATTGACGAGATGACACTGGGTCCAGCCAACGAAGCTGCCGCTGCCAAACAAAGGCCACCCATTTCCGTACGAAGGAATGCTTGTTTTTGCGCTATCGGAGAAAGTTAAATGTTTGAGAAAGGGGACAATGAATCCATAACCTGATCATTGAATGAGTCCAGTATGTCATGTCCATCTGACATATTGCAGCCTCTAAGCAAGTGAATAATTTTTCCAACAGACAATGAACGCTTCATTAATACAGGCTTCTGTGTACCTCTAGTAAGAGCACCCTTACCAGCATAGCTCGAAGTATTTCACAATGTGGTTGTAAACGCGGTCGAGATCTATCATAGAGTTAGGGACATCCTAGTAGTGCTTCCGACTTCTGTGCATCCAAGAACTATGTTGCAACCTGCTTACACTAATGGAGATCCGATACTCTCGGCTGAGCAATACTTAACATCGACCAGAGCTAGTCGGTGTTAAGCATTGCCACCCTATTTTTGCTCAGTGTTGCGTTAAACGAAATGCTGTCTATAATTAAAATGATATCCCATTCATCGTAAGCTTTTCAGTTTGCTGAACAGAATTAATATTTATAAATTGAGGAGCTAATAACTAATTCCCTAGGAAGATAGATTACATTTGACGGTGATTCAAGTACATTTTTTTTCTAACTTCCGACAAACCTCCAGGGGGTGTTCGTGCACACTGCACCGTCATGCTCTTTGGGAACGGAAAAGGTGCCTTGGAGAGGCTGACTTTGGACCAAATTGTCCAACGCCAACCCACTCTTCTCTTTATTTGATACACGTAATGTATGTTTATTTCATCTGTCGTTTTTCTAGAAACCCGGGAATGTACTATTCGTTTCATCTGGAAATGTTCGTCACCCGGCGCAGGAGGTTTCCAGCATATGTAAGAAAGCTTTAATTCAGTGAGGAGAAACAGAAATATGTGATCTAGAACTGAACGACCAATCTGTATCCAGAATCTTTAACGATTGTCCTTGATTTGGTTCACTAACAAGAATAATTTGACGTAAGAAGCAGAAATTTAAAGCATAAATTAAATCGTTGTCAAAAAGCCTAGCGTCCAAAATTTCGTTCTAGATTACTTGCAACCTTCATGATTTTTTTTTCGATGGCGCCCTAATGTGCCGTACGAGATGATTCTTATGTGAAAACATCTGACCGTGAGCCAACTTGCCCATCCCGATCGTAAGAGGCTTGTTTTCGGAGGTGTGACGCTAAACGCATGCCTCACTAACCGTTTGCATAATCGCGAAACCTTTTTTTAGATTAAATGGAAAAGTGCCCAAGGATTGTCTGAATCATTATTTGGACACTATTATAGTCCAATGTAAGCAAAATACCGAAATCGATTTGTAAAGTTACAGTTTATTATAAAGCTCAAGCGTTCAACAGTTGTAGAAGATGACTTGCTCAACTCCACTAGTACTACTTACATCGTTGTGCTTCTTAAATCGAGATACTTAATGAGGTACGAATTTGTTGTGTCACCTCATTTTGCTATCGAAACACTATGTATAATAGGCACTACTAATAAAATTGAAACAAGCAATTATCAATTCGAAATATCGAAACCTGCCACAAAGGAAGTAGATGCCACAAGCCGCCACCAAATCTTCGGTTTTGTTGTGAGCATTACAGAGTTTTCCGGAAATATTCTGCAGGTCATAGGTGCTAAAATGTATGTATTAATGTATGTATCGTTATGTATCTAAGAATGCACACATAATTCAATTCTACTTGATTCAGCCAAACCTCCAAAAGTGAGTCGAGGAGCCGAAGATTAGCAAGGTAGATCTGCTCGAACAATACCCCGAGGTCAAACTTCTCTCTTTGAATTTGCGGGGAAAGCTTCTGAAAGAATTTTAGGACCTTATTAGTGGGAAATATGAACAGGGGTCATTAGATATGCATTTCTTCGAAGATTTTATGCTGAATCAGAAGGTTTGAATGATAAATGGCGAATAGAATACGGCCGATCTTCCCTCACTATAATGTTAGCGCACACATGACAAGAATTAAGGTGGCAAAACTGTGGGATTTGCACTTCAAATCTCTCTGTCACCTTGAGTACTCATTTGCTCTTGCGACACTCTTTATTTAAATGAGTAAACAATACGAAAGTGTATTGAAAAACCACAAAAGTGTAACAACAACTTTGCTTAGTTGATTAACCTAAAGTTATACAGTACCTGAATAAATGACTTGACGTTAAAATGTATTAGTTAGGTCTTAAAGGGTAAAGTCCTTGTGTTCTTTAGAAAGCATAAGATTGAAATTAATATTTAAATAAAGTGGATTTTTTTAAATAATTAAGAAGCGAATGCGAGTGTTATTCTCGGCAATGGATATTTCAAGAACACAACACAGTATTATTGATATATATATATATATATATTATATATATAAATATATATATATATATATATATATATACTGTGGCCGAATAATAATTGAAGATTGGAGCTCAATGAATTTGAATACCTTTTTGAAAGTATGATCAGTGTAGAAAGAGTAAAAAAAATGATCGACAATTCCGGTGTGTGTAAGGAACGTCAAAAACGATATACGAATTATACTAATGATCGTCTGTACTGGTCATTTAAATTGAACAACTATCAAACAGTAAAAAAATATAATATCATGTGAGATGTCGAAATGTGATATTGCAATATCACAGAATAGTTAGGGTCGGCTTATAGAATACATTAATAGTATTCGCGTTTATTAACGGGGTTATACTGTACGCTGCGGAGCGGCTTGTTAATGACCACTTTATCTATCATCTCACTCTTGCTAATCACTGCTACAATAATTTGGCACTCTCGGCACTAAGCGGCACTACCGCCGTACGCACCGTTGCTACTGTTAACGGCTGGCCACCCTCTCTCATTACTGCCGGGCAGCACACAACGCACCTTAGAGAGATGTTGTGCCTCTAGCCGCTTACAATCGATAGATAACAGCAGAATAAAGTGGATACAGTGAAATTATAGAGCTTCTGAGTGTTGGCTTATACCCATCACCTGCATGTATGTATCACTGACGCAAAAAGCTATCTAAAAAAAAGGCGGTAGTATTTAGGGATGTCGTACAATATACACGGGATATAATAGGTAAGCCTATGTAGGATATGCACCATAACATACTTTGAACTCGGTTCTACTCCAAAAAGGAAATAAGTACAAAACTAAAATTTGAATACTACTTATGTTACACTTAACTTAATTTCAATACTAGTGATCGACGATTCAAGAGCATCTTCTCCTCGGTGAATTCTTCAAGCCGACACAAACTATTGATAATACTCCGATCGGTAGGAACGTCTCATCGACCATACAAATCGTACGGTTATAGATGTTCAGATAGCGAGTTTTATAAGTACTAGATAATCTCTATATTGTACTTACTGTATATCTGGTTGTTTTTCAAAGGAAAAGGGAAATCCTTCAGAGGATTCATCTCATCGTGAAGAGGAATCTGCGAAAACTGTCGTGTTTACTAATTGCTCTGTAAGCTCCTCACCTAACATTTGGTTGGATTTCTTGAATACCCGAACGCGCTCTTCGATGAGTGGCAAGAGTTCAGAGAGGAGCTGCGCACAATCTCACCACCCTGCAAGGTCTAGATAGATGACTACATTGAGCTCAAGGCAGATAATATGAGCTGATTCGTTGATCTTAAAGCCGCTTTCGACTCAGATTCGATAACTCAAACTATTCTCAAATTTGCTTGGCAAGCGTTCCGAGCAGTATACTACTTCGAACGGCGATCTGACAGAAAATCATCATATCTTTAAAACTTTATTATCATTTTTATTATTGTGAACATTTCACTCAATATGTGAATACACTATTTCATTATTATTATTATTCTTATTAAAACAGGCTGCTCACGTGTTACGCAACCCAGAGATAGAAAGATAGAGTCTTTCGGTCGTTGGTTGTGGGAGCATGATTTGTTCAGCCACTTATTAATCGTAGAGCCGCCCCAACGCCATGGTGAGATAGGCAAACTTAACAATTTGAACAACAATTAATTGTTGATTTTCATCTGACCACAACTACTTCTCGTAAATTCGGGGTCTGATCTAACAGCTAGGGCTATTTGAATTGCTGCTCGCGCCGTTGTTACCATTAAAGGCTACGAAAGGAGTATCCTCAAGTTTCCTCTTCACATTTTGCTTGATACAATCTGCGCCGCTCAAAGGGGACGCCATCGAGGAGCCCGACAACATAAGCAAGATGAAGTCGGAACATGAAATCGTCATAGCGGTGTCGTTCGCCTCCGCACACCCAGCAAAAGTAATGAGAATCATTGTCCGGGTTAGGTATTTAGCATATGCTTTATTATTGGAATGGTTGAGTCAAATTATAAATTGGTATATATGAAAGATGATGTTAATTGCCTTTGTCTGGCTCGATGAATTCTAGCACGGATAATTAAAAGTTTACCTTTGCGATTATTTCTCTAACAAGAGGGAAAAGAGAAATAGGTGGACGTGAAAGGATGAATCCACAATTTCCCGAAAAACAACATTCATATTTGACAAATCAGTTACATATTCTATCAGTTTGGACAGTACATCATTATCATCCCCGTTGGCAGAATCGAGACCCTTTGAGATGATCTGGGCGAGGTTGTCGAGTTTGTGGGACTTCTTCCGGGGAGCACGGGCAAACACAATATGACTGTGTCCAACTGGCGGCGTTCATCATCGAAAGGGGGAATTAATTAGGAATTAAAGGATGGACGAATAGATCGACGGCGTATGTTTGGCCTTCACCTCTCGCTCTCTCTCTCTCTCGTTCACATCGATCCGTCCATCATCAGCAGCTATCGTGTCATCAGACGGTAGCAAAATCCACAGATACTTCGTACTTAGCTATTTCGCCTGAGCTTTGTCAGTCGAAGTCCGTCTGGCCCTCTCCTTGCGGCGGATATTGAACGGGTTGACTCCGAAGGTGACTATCAGTACCTCATAAGGAAAAAAGACAAATTTACTAGGCGTTGATTATCAGTGGCCTTATCTTTAGCGATATAAAGCACATATTAATCCAGCTATGTTCGTCATCGTCTTTAATCACGATCTCCAGTAACAAATGATGAATTCAATTGCCCTCCTCGACAGCGTTTGCGATAGCTTCCACGAAAATATGTAGTATTAATAGTACAGAAAAACTAAATCTCTCAAATTTATCACTAATTAGAAATGTCAATTTTACCAAAGAAATAGTCTGCCAAATCGATGTTGTGTTATGCTGGTGAGGTCTTTATATTAGTCGATTATAACTAGTCATGGATACAGCTATCTTAAATCAACTGTTAATGGAGATAGTGATTATAGACGATGAGAAACATAGGTGGATTAATATTTGCGCCATATAGCTAAAGATAAGGCCATTGGTAATCAACGCCTAATTAGGGTTTGTTTTTGAAACCAGTAGCGTTTGCCTGAATCTGTTGCGTCTCGCTAAAATGCTGTGAAATAAATCCTCACCCCCAAAATAGGATGTGTGTTTACATTTTAGATATTTTTAAACGGATTCACTCGAATTTAAGACCTATCACGTTGGGTGATGAACGGAATTCTGCATATTGTTATTTGCCTGTATTGTGCCCTAAGAAGAAGGCTAGTGATCGTTTAGGTGACGAGTATTTTATGCAACAGAAATATATATATATATATATATATATATATAGAACGCTTATATATTTGTTGAAGCACGCTTTTAGTTCCAGGATTCGATTTTTCATTAACAACGACAACGATATACATGACTAAACCTCTGGGCCGAATCAGGAAGAAACCTATATTACAGCGATGATACTCATTATCCAACAGGGTGACCTGCATAGTTCAGGAGTCCAAATAAATACGCAAGACCTGAAATGAATGAGTGTCACCTCTGCTGGCTTTATCTCGATAGAGTCTGGTTTGTATCTTAGCTGAAAAGTAGAATCAAGTACGACAAACGAAAGGTCAACAATAGTCTTCGATCGACTCAGATCTCTTTGGCCTTAAGAGGTTACATAGTATAGTATTGTAGAGTGCGGTGTGTGCTGTGGTACTGTCGCTAGTGAATCCAAAAGAGAAAGGCGATGCGGCGCCAACTTTACGCACTCAAACTCCAGCTCCGAGCAGCCGAGTGAGCTGCCGAGTATATGGGCGGTCCGAGCAGCACATTGAGGGTGCCGCCTATTGGTCAGGAGCGCGTGACGTCACGTATAGGGGGAGGATATAAAGGTTTGACTGAACGCACACTTGTGGATCAGTGCTCGCTCGGACCCCAACGGATTCGTACAGGCTCGCGTAACGCTGCGGCCCGAGGGGAGAGCTCCAACGCGACCAGCTCCAACGGAGTCGCACACGGGCCATTCTGCAGTTGCGTCTGCTGTAAGTTACCTGCGCCTCACCAGCTGTTGGTGAGTGCACTTCTCAATTTTCTATCTACGCCATAATGTGTTTTCAGATCATCAAGTGTATACACAATTTGCAACAAAGTGTATTTCCAATGAACAATCTGCTAAAATATATATCGTTCTCCAACGCTACTGTGTCCACATTAATATGTGGAAAGTTTTGGCCTAGTGATCTGAGTTGCGACTCATACTCGGGAAAACTTAGTCATCGTGAGGATGTGAAGAATAATTTGTGAAAGACCGAAGCTTCAAAGAGCAATTCAAGTTTCGCTCTAATATTCCAAACTGCCCGCTCAAAAGTGTTCCCCAACATGCCCACGTAGCTCTGTGCTCTGCGAACTCGAATTGATATAAAAGTCCTCTTCAGACTGTTCAACAATCTTCGCAATGTTGGTCATGCCGAGGCACGTTTCGTAGTATTCGTATCATAACGAGAATTTAGCACCAATAATATTTACAGTACAAGGAACCATTTTAGGATCCACGAAATGTTTATACCGAATTTGAGTTCCTGTTTATAAATATCGGCTCCTTTAGATGATCTAAGTATGTTGAAGTAGCAACTTCACTCATTTTTTGTTAAGAGGTTCAAGACGTTTACCGTAAGTTTCGTGTCATGTGAAATAAAGCATTTCTAAAATCAGTCGGCAACACGTAAGATAAGCAACATGTGAGGTATTTATTTCACCTATGTTGGAGTTATTTCGCATTAAATCTAAAGTACGAACCTTACAGATTTAAGCCCGAAGTGAGACAGCAAGTTGAAACGTCTCACATGGGAAATTGTTTGATTGTTAGATCACCGATTTAACCATTTATTAGTTAATCCATTCTGTGTTTGTCGCTTGCACCTAGGAGAGACTCCCTTCGATGGTACAGATCGCTAATTGATACTTCTCTAAACGCCACATAACAGATTTCATTTCTGTCGTTCCTAGCTCTTGCGCTATTTTTCTGTTAGAAAGTGCTTCCACTGCAGTCTCCATATCCCATAAACCTAGTTTACTTGTCACTTCAAGCCAAACCAAGCATCCCGCTATAAAAACGGAAGGCTTCGTCGCTCGAGGATCGACAAACAGGTTGTTCTATTTCGTAAACGATTATACATATTCCATTGTTCATCTACTGTTTTCATGTAGCCATACTTCATCCATACCATTGTCCTTCATATTTTATAGCGTTATACAACACTCATGTTACCTCAGATATATTATAAAATGTTGATATGGTGCGAACATATTTATAAAGTATTGTAGGTCCGTATGCCTGTTTATAGATTAGAATGTGTAATATATCAATTCCTAAGTATCCAAAGCAGGTTGTTGTTATAACAATACACACATTGCTAATACATACAACCACCTGTCTGTATAATTTGAAAATCTCTCCGACTGCCACTTAAAGAATGCAACTTTTGTTCTTACACAATACAACTTCAGCTCGAAATATCCAGCGGCATTTTACAAAGTTAGGTTCATACTTTTTGAACCGCGTACCGTTACTTTAGCACTCATAAACGCTTGGTTTATCCAGAGTTATTCGCGATATTAGCGACGACTGATGACTCTAGCAATGGGTCACAGGTTACATTTCGTTGTTTGTCAGACCGAGGGCTTCCATGGATGGTCCTTTTAAAAATCATGTCTCCAGGGAGAACCTACCAGATATTATGGTAGAGGCTATAGAAGAATGAGCCATATAAACCAGCTTGCCATATATATATATATATATATATATATATATATATATATATATATAGGTGACGTATACAGCATACTTAAAGATGTTATTATGTATGCACGTCGAATATTTTAAACTTATGTAAAATATTATTTTTACATTCATTATTATTATTACTATTATTATTATTATAGTGGAATGCTAGCCACTTCAAACGTAGCTTGAGATACAACAGGTACTTATGCCCGATGTTATTATATGTGTTGTATAACTTCAGTCATACTAACTTACGTTTCAGTCCCATTGAGCAGTCCAATGCTAATCGGTCATGTATCAGTTATATATCTGCCGTAAAACTAGTGATAATGATTGAGTCTTTCGATCGCGAGGTCAACAATTTGAGTAAAAACTGGGTAATGATTTTCATGTGATAACTTCTACTTCTAACAAGTTTGGAGGGGGTTAGTTTGTGGCATGGTGTGATTTGAACGGATGCCATACACCGCTACTGTTGACGTCTATAAAAGGGGTATCCGCGATTTTAGTATTATCTTGATTGCGGGCACCCATCAGAGATCCAGGTCCAGCAGAGACGGCTTTGTTTCGTATGCTTCGGCCAACAACGCACTTTGACACTCGACTTCTTGATCTTCTGCACACAGTTATAAGGGAGGTTCTTTCCTGGTTCCTGCTGGAAGGTTAGGTTTGGCCTTTTTGGCTTGGCTTTCAATAAACTACGATAAATAATTAGAAAATGATGAGAAAAAAAGCACTTTTTGAAAGATCAAGTTCATGATAGTAATCGAAATGGATTGATGTTGATGACATGTGGCAGACCGGTCTGGTACTGAGTTAGTTGAGAATGAATATGCCACGGGTATGGAATTCTCAAGTATGCTTTAGTTTAATGCATGTTACTTAATATCATAAAGCATTACATAAAAACACATTGCTTGGAATATATTTCGTTTACAAATAGCATACATATGGATCATAATTTGTTACGTGGGGATTCTGGGGATAAGGGGTGCAGATAGAATCAACCAGATGACTATCTAGCGGATGTTGAATGTTGCCACTGGTCATGCTCTTATCTTCTTGTGCGTTTAACTATAGCATAACGATGCTGAAGCGTGTGGATAAGACCTTCTATCCTTAGTCTTTCAAAGGATATTTCTATGGGTAGATGATATGGTCGTACGGACGCATCTTACGAACTCGATAAGCAAAAAATTCCTCGCATTCACTTAAAGATCCAGAGAGTAGCTGTACAAAATATCTTCTGAATCAATGATTAACTATTCTACTTTTTTTGCAGTTACATCGTAGAATTCATGGACATCCCTTGAATAAAGACTTTTGTTATAGTTGTGCCGGTCGAATTATAGATGCGATTGTTAGGTTTACTTAGGGTATGGAGGTACTTGACCAATGTTCGCATCCATTTTGAATCTAGTGCAGCCATTGCGGTAATTTATTTTCATAAAATTTGTCGCCAAACCGAAAATAACTAAGGCAATTTCTCATAAATTCGGAAATAACTTTTGTCACAAAGACAATTTATAGCTGTTTCACTTGATGACGCATTTGCTTCAGTTACGATACATAGACTATAAATAACGTGTGTGAGTTACTTGTGATTATCACCTCTCAATACGTAATACAAATGTTGCAAACGTTTACACGTCAACCTTGTCTCAGAGAAAAACTAGAAGTTATCACAACATACAAATTAATCATGGGATCAATGAGGCGACTGTTTTGTATACGTTGTCATACCGGCGAGGGTCTTTTGTTTAGATCTGCACAAAGGTGAAGGTTGCTTACAACCCCGTAGGTCACCCCGTTCAGAAATGGGATCAGGATAGTTTCCAACTAATTGGAACTGCCAAAGGCGAATTCAGTTGAAATGTTGGGCAGTTGTCGATTTTATCCAAATTCATTATCGTTCAGTTCCGTCGTTTAATAAGGACCCGGAGTCCTAGTCGAATGTTTTAATGATGTTGTGTGGATCCCGTTATGTTGGCGGTACTGCCCGACTGAGATATTGCAATGCTTAACATGGAAAAAATTAAATAATTGATGTTCCAATATTCTCGGCGTCTCACAGAATTTAAACCCACACGTTCCTTCGGTCTAGCAGTCCTATACGCTCACCACTAGACCATCCACGGGATGACCAATATGAATCATATTTGACGGATATATCGTACACCAACTTTCACTTACGCAATTCAAACAACAAAATCGTTAGCCTTAAAACATAGGGTCTATGATGGTTGTCAATGAGGCCTGTAAGTGACTACGTTGAGTTCCTTTGTAAATCTACATATATATATATATATATATATATACAGTGGTATGCCTAAGCTTAACGCACCCCTATATTTCAACAAATCTTAAAGAATACACATTTGAGGCATTTATTCTGAATCAGATTAATGTGCGTGTCAAATAACATACACACCACAAATAACAGCGCATATGACGGCACAGACAGCTTGCTACAATGAAATGTTTAATTTTTCGAGTGTGCAAAAGAATAACGCACCCTCAGTTATCGAGTGTTCTCGCTGAATTCATCCAGTTTGTGTTGAGCATTCAAGCTGAACTGTAGTCATGGGACACGCTTCGAGCCTTACTTAGAGAAAGCAGATATTAGTGCTTTATACCGGGCAGGAGAGACCCAGGCTGCAATTGCCAGAGAAATTGGCAGAAATCGTCACGTAGTGCAAAATTATTTACGCAGTCCGTCGACGTATGGTACTAATAAGTCTAAAGGACGCCGACGAAAGTACAGCCAGCGAACTGCCATTCATATCTGTCGATTGGCCTCGAATTCGGCCATAAGTTGTGAAGCAATCGGGCAAGGGTTAAACCTTCAGGTTCATAGGTAAACAGTTTTAAAGGCAATTAAGCGTTATCCGCATATCATACGGGGGCAAATGAAAACAATACCTCGTCTTCAACAACACCACGTGACTGCCCAACTAAACTTCGCCCGCAACAATATGGACGGAGACTGGACATTGATGAATGTTGGGGCAACATTTTTTAAATAGTATCCTGAGGGTGCACATCTATCTAAAAGGTACTATGTTGTTTCAAATCGTCTTCAGTGACGAGAAGAAGTTAAATTTGGATGGGCTAGATGGATTTAACGGTTACTGGCATGATGTACGTAGAGAGTCGCGGTACTTCTCGAAACACATGTTCGGCGGAGCGTGCTTTATGGGTTGGGGAGCTTTGCAAACTTGGATTCGCTTTCATCTCATCTCAAATGAATCGCGAGGACTATCAGCAGATGTTTACCAACAACCTACTACCATTTAGTAGTAGATTTTACCGACTGCCAATTGTTTTCTAACAAGATAACGCTTCAATTCACGTCAGCGCTAGTACACGTGCGTGGTTCGGACGGCATGACATTGAAACCCTAGCGTGGCCAACATGTTCTTCTTATGTCAACCCGATGGAAAACCCCTGGGGCATTCTTGGCCGATGAGTATATGCGTCGAATCGACAGTATACATCCGTGGAAGCATTGCTAGAGGCGTTGTTGGAGACCTAGGGAGGTGTCGGCGGCCAGATCCTGCTAAATCTTGTTGATAGTATGCCAAACCGAGTTTTTAACGTTATAATTAGCAAGGGTGGGTCTCACGGTACTGATTAGCACAAGAAAACGAGAATTATTTGAGCGAGAATACTCGATAACTGAGTGTGCGTTATCCTTTTGCACACCCGAAAAACGACACATTTCATTGTAGCAAACTGTTTGCGCCGTCATATGTGCTGTTCTTTGTGGTGTGTATGTTATTTGACACGTACATTAATCTGATACAGAATAAATGCCTCAAATATGTATTCTTTGTATCGATTTGTTGAAATATAGGGGTGCGTTAAGCTTATGCACACCACTGTATATATATATATATATAGAGGCAAGTAATCATGATCGCTGCAGAAAGAGTAACCAGCAAAATGATCCCAGAGATGACGTAGTGATAACACGAAGAAACTGCGTGAAGAAGGAGACACAAACCTACTCTAAAGAAAAGTATCTCCATTGTCGCTCCGTGTCATGTAACGATTTGACAACCAACTACTCTAAACTTAAACCAAAATAATGTCGTCTGCATCGCAGAACTTTGCAATTTGTGCGAAATATAGAAATACTCAAATACTAAAAATAATCAGCTCTTTTTATTTGACGTAAGTTGTCTGAATGTCTGAAATATAGATATTTGTATTTCACTAGGCCGATATTTGGAAAATGAATGTTGTCGTTCCCTCCTATTTCGTTGTTCTCAACCATAAATTGTCTACGGATAGCGACACTTCGCAAGTTATAAGGACACTTTGCTCACCTTGCTGGACAATACGGACCGAAATTGAACTGTACCGGGTTGTCTGAAAATGTCTAATCTGTTACTATACTCGCTGGATCTGTCACTTAATTGCGCACTCGATGAGGCTGTTGAGAATAAGGCAGCCTGACCTTGCTCAGTTGTATGTGAAAAGACTTGATAACGTCACCCTGTATTTCAAAAATAAACTGAACCTCAGGTCCGAACTTGCTGCAATGCTACTCAAAGTTGCTGAACAGAATCGGGTGTGCGATGGATGCTTAGATTGTCGGTGCTTTTGGTAAGACGGCTATGGACAGACACGTTAATTACGGAATTTGCGGGTTAAATACATTTCCAGACAACGACCATCCGAACGACACAACAAGTTGACACAGCAAATTACATTAAAAACTCTGCAAATAACTTAAGACTGTAGGATTTAAGTTATTTTCAAACGAAGTTTAGGCAATATCACACGTGTATTAAAGAAAAACCTGTATCTTACTTAAAGTCATATCACACAGGCGGCTTAAAAATGGATTGGGTGAGAGTGGTATAATTAGGAGGCCTTTAGATAAGGTACTACAATATTATATAATACTATACGTCCCATTAGGCTCTCTTGGTGCTCACCCATATGCGTGCCTGTATGCCTATGTGCTTGCCTGTTAGCTGTCATATGAGACGAGGACGAAGTGAACATGAGTGAGATCCGGAAGAGCCTGATCAGGGTCGCTGCTGCTGCTGCCATCGTTTGTTTGTGTTTGCTCCGAGCGCAAACCGTGGTGGTAGCGACTATTCGGGCTGGTTTGAGCCACGTCGTCTCTAATACCACACCCGACGTGGAAGGGCCGTCATCTGCCGTTGTCAGAGGCACTTGCAAACAAATGTCACCCATCGCTTTACCTGCATACCGTCAACTTCTAAAGGAGCTCTCTAGCTTTCTGGCTAAAGTGCTGGCCAATGAAATGATCATAGATATATCACAGGTGTCCAGCAAGATTTACTTTCTAAAATAATGTTAGGCACCTATTGGCTATTACCTGTATGTATATATATATTATTGTGTATGTATATATTAACCTAAAGTTATACAGTACCTGAATAAATGACTTGACGTTAAAATGTATTAGTTAGGTCTTAAAGGGTAAAGTCCTTGTGTTCTTTAGAAAGCATAAGATTGAAATTAATATTTAAACAAAGTGGATTTTTTAAAATAATTAAGAAGCGAATGCGAGTGTTATTCTCGGCAATGGATATTTCAAGAACACAACACAGTATTATTGATATATATATATATATATATATATAATAGAACAATCTGTAAATGCATTCTGTCACATTCGGTGTTCTAAAGCGTTTAGGTTTAATTGTAGGCGTGCCTGCGTGCATGGCGTGGTGGCTAAGGGAGGCAGGATCAAAGGGAGTCACGGTGTTGTTGTTGTTGTCATGCATTAGGCATGCCAACACCCCCCTAAAAAACGGTTTAATTATAGGTATTTGTTATATTTGGATTGACACAGCCTCGGAAGCAACCTAACGATTTTGATGATTGTTTCCTAAACATCTCTAGGTTCAAGTTAAAATATTGAAAACTTTCCCATTACCTTTAATGAAATCCGGGAAAACAGGACCCTAGGTCGTTAGTCCAAAAATAGTTGAGAATTCGTTCAACGTCCATATATGAATATTGCTAAACTTTTAGAGCTCAACACATCAAGGATAAATTTCGATTTTCCATAGCATAGAACAGAGTGTAAACGTGAACCTTATTTTGGAGCTCTAAGCATTTGCGATTAGTTTTGTGTTTCAGTATGAGGGTCAGTTCCACCTTAAGATAATGGAATAAGCACATTGGGGATAAGGTGAGTGGTTAAACGGGGACTCCGTCCCCAACGAATCTTCTATTATAAGCACGACGAGATGTAACAGGCTACTACGCCAAGGTGTGAACAGGGTAACAGGGCGATTCATAGGCCGAGTCCACGTCCTGGTAGCGATATAGGGATTTTTGTTCAGCCTAAATGCAATGGAGTAACATCAGCAACAATGAGATGAGTGAGACGAGAGGATGGGGTGACCTTAGTAGGCGATGGGGCTACCGGAACAATGCAAGAGAACAATCGAAACAGGATTATATTGTAAGTGCAGCAAAAGTAACAGAGTAACTGGAAACATCCAACTGATTAGCTGCAAGATAACCGCAAAAAAGACATAATTTCAATGGGGCGAGATGAATAACCCATCAATGCTCGAAGGATTATTTCATTGAACGAACTAGTTAACAGCAACCGAATAGCGGGATTAATTTAGGAGTGCAACAGCCATCAGAAGCTTTTGAATCCAATTTATAATATATAGGTCGATAAGTGTAGCTGAATATTTTTTGGTGATGACTACCATGTCGAGAAATACCAAGATTAAAAAGGTGACATTGAGTCCACGGGGTATCCATGGCCGAAGGGTGCGCATGTGCGATATGATTTTTTTCCTCACAGTACTGTTCAGCGACGAGCATAATTTGTTGATCAAATCCTACAGATTTTATAAATTCCGATTTATATTTTCGAAAACTTTGACTCTCTATATTTGCGCCTTCATGCCAATTCATTGGGCAGTACCCATCCCCTTGCACAAAGGGCTGTAGGATTTTGGTAGGATGGCTGTTTGGTCCCTGGCTTATTTAAGCGTGGGAAGGCTGCTCGATATGTCGATACCTGAACGAGGGTTCATACTTCAGAAGCAATGAGGTTCTAAATATGAGAGAATGAAAACTTGAGAAGAAAGTTTACATGTCCAGAAAGAAAAAAAAAACGAGAACCCGCGCGAATGCGACGTGATAACGGAAATGTGCTCCATCATGAATTTCTTTATAATATTGATGTAAATAGATTTTTGTGAACTCAAATCAAACTGACGAACCCTATTCTCTATTAATTAATCATCGTGCTATGTAAATACAATGAAATTAAAAAACAATGTCTAACAAAAAGCGTTAGTAAAGATATTCGAATAGGAAAAAAACAATTTTGTGAAAATGCGAATTAATTGAAGCATTATATAGGATATGGCATTCATAGCGCGTCCAGTGTTTATGACGACATCGAGTGCAACAAATCTGTTCTTGTGCCGAATCTCGAACATTAGATGTGGTGACCTTGCTTTTAGGATGTTAGAGGGAATGCACTTCCCATTCACAGTGTATACTAATTAATCGAATAGTTCCCACCTCTATATCCATAATATGGCCCATCCCAAATGGGTAGCCTCAGATCCACTTCTTGTTATAAAATCGTAAGCATTATATGCTCTAGTTCCGCTGCAAGCGCCATCACACAACAGAAAAAAAAGATTCTATAATACAAACAGTAGGGAGCACGATTATGTGGTAGTTTATCATGAGAGATATTATTAGGCAATAGACCATCCGCACAATTTTATGTTTCAGCAAGGCATTGACCCCCAAATATGTTCCGTGCAAGACGATCTCGGAAATTATTTTAAGTTCAAGTTGCCGATAGATACCATCTCTTTAGTAATCTAGGATCATTCTGTGGCCGCTAATGTTCTAGCGAAACAGTAACAGTAAAAGCAGACCACATATATATTATATTCTTCGGCAGGGCTACGAGAATCTATTAAATACTGAGCCATGTTTTGGGTTGCATTATATTCGGCTAAGCTATTGTACCTTCTATGATAGCATGATGGCAACTTCACCTTCAAACTTGACCCTAAATTATTTAATTTCAGTTCAATTGAACATGTGCAATATTTAATGTCTTAGGTTTGCAATTAAAAAATCGCATGGCTTCAACCAGTGGTAATAGTATTAGTACAACCTAATGCTGCGGCGACAATGATGAGAAAAGTGGATGTTGTGAAGACGATCAGTGATGATGATAGGAGAATGTTGTAGCTACGGCAACAGAAACAGCTGCATTCACTCGACTTTAGTTGGTCGCTGCAAATAGAGTCATCATCACAGACAGTGTTTTGTTGTTGTTGTTGTTGCTCTACCCGTTCATCCTTTCATCGATGCTGTTCTCTGTTCACTTACTGTTAGCAGCTTCGTTGACTCACCTGTCTGCTTGATAGGCAATTCGGGAAGGCCGGGAAACCTGCAGCAGAAGACGGAGAGCAAACGAAGCCCATTGACAATTGACAGCACACCAATTGACACATACACACACACACTCTACAGCTATTACCACTACAACTACCAGATAGATAGATTCGACGATGATCCCAATGTGACGTTACCTTTTCGTTGTCTTCTCTCCTGAGGTCCCTCTTTGGCTTTCCCAGCCGTTTCCTTTATTCTCTCCCTCTCTCGATCTCCCTTTCCAACCAGGCCCTGTATTTGCCACTTCTTGGTTCTACAACTGGCCATATTGTCGGGGAGGAGGCAGAACAGAGCGGTAGATTCAACGAGGTGGAAGGTTGGAGATGATGGACATCATCGAAGCTTTCTTTCTTCCTTCGGCGCTGCTCTCCTTTCTTTCTGTTGACAACTCGATATTTTCAGGCCACGTAAAGCATCGTCTTTGAAACATATCTGTTGTTTATAATAACAGCTTATTTATATGTTGAGATCGCTATCGTCAGATATTCTCTAATGAAGCGTCAGCTAGCTGTGATATAATTTGTAGTAGTATGTTACTAAAACCTTCTAAGATACTGCCTATTTTTCACATCGGTACCGATGTAATATGTAGCGCTGTCGGAACTGTTTAAGGAGGGGGCCAATAATGGGTTTGTGGTCCGTGAGTTTCTTCAGAGTGAGACATAGCATTCTAGCTCCCCACTGGAGCGTAGGCATATCTAAAATGAACTGATCTGATTCGAAAGCCTTTTCTCTATGAACTCGTTGAAATTTCGTTGTGCGGTGAACAAAATTTACCTTAAGCTCAAGCTCCAAAGATGAATGATACAGATGAAGAGAGGAATTTTCGACACCTATTTTGTTTCTTCTTTCGATGAGGCAAAAAAACCTAGCAAAGTAGTCTGAGGCATTTATGCCGAAATGGGCGGTGAGAACTCTACTCTATGGTGTTAGTCTGTAAGCTCAGAGATGGTATCTTGGGCCTGGAGGATACACCCCGCTCCGGCCGGCGATGGAAGGTCCATAAGGACCTTCAAGATACTTTTGAAGAATAAGGGACGGCAAACAGTTCGTGAATTGGTCCAGACAATGAACTGTGGACCAGTCGAATATCTCTAGGCGTCTCGGTCTACGAAATATACTCAAAAATCAGACGCTTCGGTGTGGCTTCGCTAAAGGGTAACTCTAGCAAGTTACTAAAGGCCGATGTCTGTGGTTCTGCCTGAACCCGATATTCGTTATGCGTAGTCGACACTGTCGGCGACGGATTGCACATGGTTCACATATTACTAACCTGGTAGGATTGTTAGTGACTTAAAACCAAGGTTAGTCGTATAATTTCTTTCCAATACAAATGAGTATGAGACAAGCATGCTTGAATGAAATCGAAAATCATTATAGTTAAACCGATAAATACATGCATACTAATTAGGCTTAAATTGTTAGTTTCAGTTTTTAAAGCATAGATAATGTCATAAATGGAGACAAATAATTGGTATTCGAAAGGAGAGTTCCACTCAAATAGCACATGAAAAATTGTTTCAACTTCAACGTGAGATTGTTTGTTAACTCATACAATTTTGAATGGTTGCATTACAAATATAGAAGTGATTAATTAGTGATATTTTTCTACGTTGAGCGTGGTTCCATTAGTAAACTAGGAATTTGAACGCTCCCGGTTGATGACGCATAATATCCGTATTAGATGCAGCGGGTCTTAAAGGCTACAAGAGACCTCTCACGAATTGATCAAAGGTTCGGACAACAGAGCTCGCTTTGAGTAATTAGCGGGTAGAGATATTGAGAGCAATGTATTAGCAGAAAGATCGGAAAATTAATAATAGGCACTCAAAGCGTCATTTCGCAGAAGCCGTGAGGTTCGATCAACGCCATCCGCCGCAAAGAGAATATAGGTTTGAGTATTATACTCGTCTATGGAGTAAATGCCGACCGCGGTACAGATATTTAATAGTATTTATACATATCCTAATAAAATAAGTTAGTTAGTCACCTTTTGAGTCCAATTTATACGTTTCTTCGAAGATTACGGTGTCTCTTCAGTAATCGACCTTCAACCAGTTTTGTTTGTAACGACGGTTTAGTGTATGACAGCTGATCCTCCATAAATATTTTGCAAGTACAGCTCCATAATGGGCGTTATCCCAGATGTTGGCAACTGTCGGCGTGCATCTTTACATGTCGACATCATTTGAGGTCAATTTTTGACAATTGCGTCGACTAGATGTGCCGTCACCTCTATTTTACTATTGTTTATATAACATAATCTACGTTGGGTGATGGTACCTCGGGAACATTCCAATCAAAAATCAATGTGCTCAGTCGGTAAGTGGATTGTTATATTGGACGAAATCGATGCTCCACACTTGTGCCAGCAGTAAACGGAACTATACAGTATCCAAAGCACACCCAAAAAGATTTCGACGTTCTAACCTGAAAGGTCCACAATGAACAAAAGACCCAAAGGACTTTTGGAAGTCAAGCTACGTTATCTTAGCTCACCTCGTTTCAATAATATTTTAGCATCGATTATCTGCCCCTATAGTGCTCTCCTCTAAAGAGACAGTATTTTACGTCAATGGAAAAGTTGAAAGAAATATCCACTGGCGAACGAAACATGTTTCCCTTTTAGCCAGGAACAAATTTATTGTCCGTAGTTATGTCCGAAGTTAAAATGAACTAATTCGCGCAAGTGCGAGTCGTCATAGTGGTATAGCAAAAATGAAACGAGGTGGCTTCATCATTTTGGCCGACTTCGCAGTAGTCAAGATTTTCATCCATCGTGTCTTGTCTTTGAGCCGAGACATTGCGCCTATATCGGGTCACAGTATGTAAGTTCGCATTTTTTTGCAAAACTAAGCAAGAACATTTTGTCAAAGATTTGTGTGCGTCTTTAGGAACGAACTAGATATATGATCAAATCTAGGATGTTAACTAACATTATAGGTATCTAATAAGGTGGCGCTCTTTCGATTTAAGTAGCACACCCAGTACTCGTAGAATTTGATGTTCATATGGGTGGCTGAAACGAAGCGAGATTTTAGCTAAAACCTACAACTGGGACTATTTAAAGGTGCGTTCATTACACCACTGATCGGTACGGCTCTATGAATCTGATCATACTCATGAATACAGTAGTATGGCAGTTTAATGTCGTCTTAAAAATGAGTTCATGTTCAGGAGAACGTCGAAATCTATTGTTCTAGGTTTTGCTAATACTTGAATTTCTAGGACGAATGCATGTCGAGTTTACGCGTCGATTTTATTCGATTAATTGTTCAACCTTCACTCACACCAGAAAAAATGCAATGACAATTTCCTGGGAGTGTCGTTGATCCTTTAGAGGCCATTTAATGTGAAAGTAGGACATTAAATAACATCGTGCGCTTGTGGTACTCTGCACGTACCTGTCACAAATGCCGTATATAAAAAAACCATCGTTCAATGTTGGGGGTGGAGTAATATGGCGTAAATAAATAGTATGTGATGACGGAATATATCAATCTACTAATCTATATACAAGCAAGCACTTTGCTCACGTAAGCTTGGAATTTAATCCAAATACAAAACTGAGGTTATAGCACAAAAAAATTGAATCGAATTATGATTTATTATTGTGCATCCTGTAAATCCTTTTCGAGTGTGAGCAATTCGGACGAGGTGAGCATAGTTTTAAACGATTTGAGCCCCCATTGAAAGCCACCGCCCCATATAGAAACTTTATAGCATGTCACTGGAAGAAGCAGCGCCTTGTCTACCAAAAAAAGGAATTTAGCGTTCTTCCGACCGATTCATCCGTTCTTATATATAGATGTTGTCGTACCGAAGGGTCTGAGGCGTTTTATGGACATTGCTTTAGGTGCGAATACAGGAAACAGTCGAAATCCTTTGTATCTTTCACGAATGGCGAATTTACTATCCAGGTTTGATTATATTGTGTTTGCACAGCACAATATCGTACTAATTATTTGTAAATATTTTGTATCCGTCCACAGCTTTGCGAGCAATTGGCTGACTAAGCGAGTAGTCCTGCGGCCAAGAAGCATATTAAGAGTAATAAGTAGGAGCTTTAAACATCGTTTGCTCGTTTGAATACACTTTACTACCATATATAATATATATATATATATAAGCACCTTCAAATTTCTTTCTATATCGACTCGAACAGCATTTGCTGCTAATAAATTCGCCCAAAAAGCTCCCTTCTTCAAATGAAGAATATATACCATATCAAATATACACGTTAACACTTGTATTTGCTCTCTATTTCTTCTACTGATTTGCTCTCCCTCACTATAAACAAGCCGAGAGTGGCATTATTAGGCTTTGTTAAAGAGTCTGTCACCGAGATGACGCGCCAATGCCTTTGTCCCTAACCACTGTGCAATATCACATTCAGCTTCGGGTGTTTTGGCTGCCATATGGGGGCATGCTATGTGCGGGAAAACAATATCCCACGCACGGAGCTTTCGTTTGCGGCTCAAACGTTCTCCCATCTGAAGACATTTCTTCATACTTATTCGCATAGCTGCATTACTACGAGAAATATCGAAAGGATAATCCACACCTGCTTGAGGCCGTGGGAGCAGCTAACGCCAATAATACGTTTGATTGAATCAGTTAAACGGAGTGTTACCATTCAGCAAGTGAATTACTCATGAACAAAACACACGTCACAACATGCTTACGGAGATGCTTACTGTATCGTTTCCTTGGTGCTGTTATTTCTATCACCCTAATATCAGCAGAACAACGACGGTGTTCAGTAAGTTGGGCCTTTGAGCACGGTTTGACTTTTCAGTGGTCTGTGTCCTCTGTCCGCTATGTTTTAGCTATGATTTTCAACTATTATTACTCTCGTTAGTGTGTAACATGGTATACACTTCTTTGAAGATGGCTGTTAGGTAACCAGCAGTGAAAGCACTCAATTAGTACCACTGGGGACTACAAGGACTGTTTAAAACCATAGTGATAGAGGCAACGCCGCTGGAAATCACAGAGTTATGAGTCACAGGAATCCGCCAGCTTACTTCTACCTCCAAAACAGATATTTGACGGCATTTGACAGTCTCTAGGGGAGAGACAGTCTGAATTGCCTTCCACGAGGGTCAAGTACGGGATAATCTAGCCGCTACAACGTTCGCAATATGCTCCCAGCTTGATAGTTTAAACCTTACTGTTTAACCATTGGATGATGGCTCGCTCTTATGAAATGGTTGCATCCGTTTGTTCACATTGAGCCCTAACACTCGACACACTTACCATCAGTGACTCTAAGCAAAACAATCTTCAATTAATTATGCCTACTCTACGACACATATCTGCATAAAATGTGTAATCTCCATTATACATTTCAGAGTTTTTTGTCTTAAAAAATATCTAAATAAAAGTATTATTGACAGTGTTAAGGTCCTATGCATGCGGCGTTTCCTCAACATAACAAAACTAATATATATTTACTTTTTTCCAATCGATATTATCAAGAAGATAGTTAATGGATGTCATCATGTTCGTATGTATTATTGCATACAAATCACACTGTAAACGTGTCCTTTTTTTCACCTGAACTTTTGAGTATGAGCTCCTTTGTTCCCGACTACACTTGGCCACTTCTTCATGTGCATGCATTATGCGGTTAGAACAGCGACCTCTGGTACACCATGGGCCACGAATTTACTGTGTAAATGAACGTTCATTTTGACTAGTTGTTAAGAAGAGCGAACACAAATAAGAAATTGTATTTAATCATCTTCGGAATTGAATAATCGTGAGCTATTATTTCAAATTTGTTTTCCCTGAGAATTTCCTAAACGTTTGACACTTCCCGGTAGTCGGCATTTAAATCAATAAATCATATTTTCACTTTTCCTGCTGCTTCCCTTGTATATATGGGAGACACCAGCCTTATTGGTTTGGCTATAATCGACGGTGTGAATGAAAGCTGTATAAACGAGCCATGCTGACTGACTTCGGGTATGTTGGTCCGGGCTGCGAGGCGGGTCATTTGCTTCTTACGTTAAAGATGCTGATCCGACAAAATCAGATATTAAAATTTGAAAATCCTCCATGCATGCTTGCTTGTCAGCCAGTGGGGCTAACAGTTTTCCTTCACGTTTGCGATCGGACGTCATAGTTTTGGCTTCTCTGTTTCTGCTGCGGCTGCTACTACTGGTACTGGTGCCTACTTTTTTGGCAGTTTATACAGCCGAGAACGATAAACTGCAAAAAAAGCAATGTGGAAGAAAGTCTATAAAGAAGTATCGGAAGGCACGAATAATTTCTGACTTCAAAAGGCAGGAAAAGGAGACATGTGAATTCGTTATTTCAATTGACTTTGTGCTGTGGTAGTACTATTATCCCTACTAATATCCCATCTCACCAGATCAAGTGAGATCCCATCTCAAGTATTTTTTGTCACTACATTCTAGAAAGGGACATGACTCCAAATTACAGCTATGGTTTTACCGATCATGTTGTGGATCAAACTATAAAGAGGTGTATTTTGGAACCGTGAACGTAAGTTGGACCTACAGCGTTTTTCTATATCATTGGTTAGTAAAACCGTATATGTCAGCTTCTTGCTATACTTTGTACATTAGCACTATATTTCCAGTACTCAGCCACCGAGAGATAGATAGTTGCCCTATGGCTTGTTTGGTTTTATGAAGATATTCATCGATTTGGTTGCACAAGCTCGGCAAGCATCCTCAATTTTCTCTAAAAATACGGTAAGGTGATGGATCTCGATATTGGTCAAGTGTAACGTCTGTCTGTCTGCTTCGAAGTATCTAGCCTATGTACACTTCACTCTATGTGTTCGTCTAAGATCCTCCAACACACGCACGCACCAGATCATCGGATACTAACAATTGCACGCTATCTGCTACCCACTGAACTACTTTTTCAACGCATAAGGTGCCACCATCAGTTAGTTAGAGCTGAAATCAAACACCTGGAGGAACACAAACTTTCATCCAACACATTATCTTAGTAACTCCACTTTCTTTTGAAAGAATAAAATATATAAATATTGTATTGAGAAGAAACTACAAGATATCAATACACAAACTTCAGATATTCATCGTTTCTTCTTCAAAAGAAAATCTTTAACGGGCTATACAATTTCTAATCCCAAATGTATGTATTAGAATATCAGAGCCCTCAAATAAGGGCCTTGACAATTCCGTAAATGGAGCTCATTTTTATGTTCGTTTGCTTCTTATGTTTGGTTCAAGGTATGACCGTCCATAATAACAACAATATTATGCTCGATCTGAATGGATTATAAGGGTTGATTTCACATTACTTTTATCTACGATTTATACCACCATCTAATGACCTAGTCCGGTAGAGTTGTATTTCTAGTTTTCATTTATTTTTCATTACGGTGGCGCAGTTTAGCAGACAGGTAACTCAAAGCACTAAAACTGTGCTCCATTTTTAATATGGTTGTTATGACTCCTAACCTTGACCTCGAACTGAAGTTCATATGACGCGTACACTTAAACCGGTTACGGTTTGATACAATGCAGTGTTCCGTAGTGTTATAGTTGCGCATCATAATGAAGTGTCACGCTCGTATCAATGCAAGCAATTCTATTCTATTCAACGTGTTCGATGAAGTCGCATTATGATAACGCTCGAAAACGATCTCGTCACGATGAGTCAATAAAAATAATATAATTTTTATACTTCAAAGGAGAATATATTAAGGAGATAACATTTGTTCAATATAAAAGAGGACATACTACTATCGAATCACTGACACTTGAGTAACGCGATCTAATCAATAAGGCATTTAGGTGCAGAATTCGACAAATTATCATCATCATATTCAAATGTTTATTCTCGGAACTGCAATATACATACATATGCTGAAGTTCTCGGTAAAAAAAAGTAAAAAGGTTGATTGCACCTCGTTTGGCTATTGCCATTTGACACAAATGTATGACTTCAACGAATTAAGAATAATCATTTGTATATTATTATATTAATTAATTTTGGAAACAGGCTCAATGCAAGCAAGTTCCAAGCACAAGTACGGTGACAACTGCCTAAATATGGTGAAACGCGAATAGTTGTTTAGGTCTTTGTTCTTTGGGCATGAATAGCTTTGTCTCCGGGTTCGTGGGCCGCTCCAAGAGTAGTTTCTGTTGTAACACCATACCACACTACATTCAAACTCGTCGACTAAATGGTTGTATGTAATATTATTTCGTGATTCCCTATACCACATCTGTGTTGACAGAAGTCAACCGATGTACAGACATCATCATCAACCGCAACAACGACCCGGCCAAGACTCTTGTGTATGACCATTAAGTTGCTGAATGTTTGATTCTAACTGATACCTCGAGAACTAAATATTTGTATTCAGGACGAGTTCATACAACAGTTATTGTCAATGCAACAGAACAAATGGAGCGACAATGTCAATGAGAACAACTACTGTTATGTGGACGTTAGTAATTAGAACTCGTGTTTGCGAGCGAGAGTATAGCTATGTGAATGCTCTCACAAGAAACTCTGGGGGCAAACAGACGCACAGTCTAAGGAGCCTTGTTGCGTGTTACTCAGTCCTGACCCGGTTACGAGCAGATGGAACAGATCTCTCGTCGAGGTGACCGCAAGAGTAGAGACGTGGGTCACTGAGTTAGGGGATGGACTAACTTGATAAAAAGTTGGGGTTGCTTGACGCATGGAGACCCGTGTTGTGAATGGACTCCTCTGCATGACGAGATCCCGCGGGGTGTCAGACTAGGACCTCCGTGAACTGCGCACGTTCAGTAAAAGCGAATATTGGCTCCCAATTTACCAGCCAGTTGTTGACTTTATGCAAAAAACAATGACAAGCATGACATGGCAGGAAGCGATAGAAGTTGGAACAGAGGTGTGTCTCATACATTTTTAGTCACACTCCGCCATCGCTTGATTTGAAATGTAAACTTTAACACGCAACAGGAGCAGAAAATGAACACACGTGCAGGTTAGTGTTGAGCTAAATATAATAATTATATGCCCAACCCCATTTATTATCATTCATAATTTTAATAGGTTTAGTGTTGACAAACGACGTTAATATTTATTACATTGACTTCACACTGAACTACAATTATTTGATATTTCTGCCTAGTATTTTATACCGAATTGTATATCTTCTATTCTTCACCAATTTCAATTCATTTACTGGGGACGACAATTATTTAATTATCGACCTCCCTTTGAATCTCTTTCGCATCATTCTTTGGTTCGAGTTTATCGTTAAAGTCGTTGTCTCCGCCCGTGCTTCATTTGAGTTATCATTCGTAATATCCGCTATTAATTCTGGTTTTATCTACATAATCTGCTACTTCACTTAAGCAAGCCCACGTTTCTGATCTAGAATACTCTACATAATGGAACTGGAGACTAAAATTCGAATCGACCATCCTTGTTTTCACACTACGCGGGCACCATTTAAAGACGTTACATACATAAATAATACATTGTTTAGAATTGTTACCATTTGAATTATGCACTAGGTGTGTAATTTTTATAACACATTGGCTCGAAAGGAAATAATGTGGATAAATAATTTTTCTATCACAAGTAATGCATGCGTTACCAAAAACAAAATATATGTGATCGCATTTTATACTACTTGGCCTTGAATTATCAGCTATTTGGGGTACAATTGACAATGCCGTCAATCTGACAACGAATTAGGGAGAAAGTTCTTCAAAGACTCTTTCGAGACAATACTTCCGTTTTGAGGCAACATGTAGCCCTAAAATTACAGGGTGGTAAATACAACGATGCTGGCTTGTGACTTATCATAATGATAATTTCCGTCGATAAATGGTTATCATTGTTGAAAAAACTATTGAAATCAGCGTTGCTATCACGGATTGAAAAGGCCGCCGAAACGGGGGTAACGTTTGGGTTTGTTTGCTGCTAGCTTTAGTTTTTACATCGGCCCAGTTGATGTGATATTCGCGCTGGATTGATTTTGATTCCACTGGGAGGACGGGGATCAGTTGTAGGGCTTAACATTTCTATACATAAACAAAACATTGCTTCCCTGTGGTTCCCGTATATCCACCGATACACGCATATTTTCTACTGAATAAGTATAATACAATACACTGACGAATAAATGAGCGCCTAATACTATTTTCAAAACTATATATATATATAGAAAATAGTAACGCGAAATAAACTCAAACTAGTAAGGTATCGTATCCAAATACTGCTCTCGCCTATCGACAATCTTGAACATAAATGATGCCACCTACCTGAGTATGTCTCTGCACTGCCGGAAATTACTGAGCATCTGATGTGCATAGGTTCGATACCAATCGTGCGAAAGATACTAGTGCTATTTATTGTTCTGTATCTGGCTGTTTGCTTGTCTACTTGCTACTGTGATTGGAGAATTCCAAGTGGAACAGTGTATGCTGTAGAAGTAATCAGAGCAGCTGTTCGGATTCGGCCACCATGCCTCTGTCGGTTTAGGCTAAACGAACGTCTGAATATTGAAAGCAACGCAGTTGATATAATGGAAGTTGAGGAAGGGATAATGCTGCGAGGCATGTATTATAGATAGACGAAGGCAAGGGCTCATATATTTACGTATGTGAGCATTATGAGAACAAACTCCACAAACGAGTATCCCTGCACTGGCACCGTTTGAGAGAGTTTGTTCAGCCGATGAGCCAAAGCTGGTTGGGCCGACACGGTTCGTTTTGTCTCTGTCTTCGCCCAAACACCGCTTTGAGCCACACATAGAAAATTGAAATCCTAGTGAAAAATCTAGTGCTTATTCTCAAGGGGAGTTGCCCTGGCAATGACACTAATTGAGTAGCGTGTTTGACGAACATATACATACAACAGCAGAGGATGAACTGCAATACACTGCGGCGCAACTGCTTAAGCAGAGGTTCGGCAAGCTGCTGCTGCTGCTGCTACGCCTATTTTTCACTTTAATAGAAAGAAGAGTATCTACTAATGCGAACGCAAATGAACTAAAAAAACGTAGGCCTTGATTCCCAAAGAAGAAAGCCACATCTTATGGGCGAGCGCATAGAAACATTTACCGGCCCCAGTAATTCTGTGTGCAACTTTCCGCAAACGGATATGAATAGACATCCTGACAGCCTAATATGCTCCTCCGTAAATACGTCAACGTCTTCCCCTGTAGTCGCTCCACCTGTTATAATCACCTGTCATTTTCAACAATATCGTACGAATTGTGGGACTTGAATTTAACGTCTCGAAACCCGTAGGAGCGAGATGGCCGATTGGCTGCTTATGATGTTATCCCAGAACACAATCGAGATATACGTGGACGAATATTTACGCGTCCCACTTAGTCGCGCAAAGAGATCCAATTTGCACCACATTGATGAGCGAATTCGTAAGGCGTTGGTGGTGGCGATAATCATGAAACAACTCACAGTTCGTCTCATAGTACAGCCTTTAGCCACTTAACAATTGCATCTTGAAGATTACGAGGCAAACATTACTGTGGAATCAGTAGTCTCATCACAAAGCGCGACTTGAAAGAGTCAGACAAATCGCAGATCAATGTCAAGGCTACCCATCTAGTGCTGAGATCCCCGCTAATAATTAATTAATCAAGGAGCAAATAGATGAAAATGAAATGTATTGTGGAGTATAAATATTTAAACCAATGTAAACCAACGTGAACACAGAATATTTGAATATAAAAAAAATTACTAACCACTTTTTGCCCGATATTTATTTAAATTTACCGCGAATTAGATCGGAACACTGCATACGGAGGACTTTCGTATTTTGTTTGCGAAATATAACTATTAGCAACTATTTGGGAAACAAGAGTGTAGCGATATACAATGGTTATACATTCTAGAACCTTATTCAAAGCATAGGAATTATGCGTCATCGAATGACATTTTCAGCGATTAACATCATAAACACTAGATTCTGAGTGTTAATGGTATTTATGGCTTCGTAGTTGTTTCACCAGAGATTAGTGTGTGTGACAATGTGATAATTAACGATTCTCACACGGTACATAGATGCAAAAATCGTGATAATGTAACACGATTTGTAGTCAAATGGTTTACAGGGTAGACCATGCAGAACACTGGACTTGTCATGCAGCCGAATGTGTTAACCAGCTGTTCTTAGTGCACAGTTAAACGAATCGTAGTTCTTTAATAAATCGCAGCTGGTCATTTCTCAATAGTCACGACGGCTCTCAAATAAGAATAAGACAATGCCGACAAGACCCGATTGTAGTTCATAAGGGCTGATTCTGCCGATATATTATATTAAAATGCCCTTAAATTCCTTTTTCCTTCCACATACTCTTAAGCTCGCACGGATCTACGCTTTTAGGTATGGCTTGGAAATAGACATTATTGATTCATTTCTAAATTTGTTCCTTTGGCCGAGAAGTGTATTTCGTTTAAAACGTTATTAAGATTACTATTTGATAGAGGCGAACGCGTGTCCTCAATACAGCGATGTTTTTGGTGGGAGCAGGCGGAGCAAACATCTTCTTCTATTGTTAGATGGCTGATAGCTATTGTCTGATGGTTCAAAGATATAGTGGATGAGCGTCCTTTTAGCATCTTTTTTAGCGTCTTTTCACCACCCAACGCTGATGCTAAGAGTTCCTCAAAGTCTATTGTTATCTACGTATAATATGTTGTCGATAAATTGCTGCCCGGACTTTGCATACACACAGACAGATATCTAAGTACATAGGTGAGAGGCGGGCAGGTCCGGCAGAATTTCTTGGCCAAGATCGATTAGAGTACGGCAAGTCGCCAGCGCAACATGGGTCCCAGTTTGCCATGTTTTAATAGTACTTAACGCCGTCATTTGCTGTTCTACTATCGTTTGCTGTCAATTTATTAGCTTATTAGCTTATGACCATTAATTTTTTAACCATTTTTTTTTTTTTTTTTTTATGACCATTAATGACTATTTTTTTTTTTTTTAATTACGTTCCTAAGCACTCCTAACGAAGCACCGCCGACTGGGCTACTACCATCGGAGCACAAGCTCTCGAATTAACTTGTCCGAATTTTAATTCAAGAAATCCACTAATTCGTAGTTGCCAATCTCTCGTAGCCGTCCGAAACTTCCCTTGCATTGAAACCATTTTTGACTGACTCTATCTGATACTGGATTCCCCTTTCACTTGATACACAACATAAAAATGTGAAGAAGACAATTTCGGATATGCACGTTATTGGTCTCCATAACTCTAGGAAATGTTTCGTAAGGAAAACCGCCTAAGTTGAAAGACATAGCGTTCGTGTTAGTAAAGGTGCATAACTTCAAAGATTGTGAACATTACTTATCTACCAACCTAGTGCCTATATTAGTTTAACCTTCTGTGAGGAAACGTCATGTATCTACTATATTCCTAAAATTGTTCATATGCTAATCTAGCGAGCTGTCTTTAATTGCTCTAAAAATAACTCCTGTTCCGCAAATATAGAATGATTTAATATAACCGTCGTCGCTATTAATCGAACTGTAGTTTCTCTGTATCAGAAGGTGGAAAGCGCTGTCAATTTCATTGTTTGCTAGACAGCAAAGATTATTTTTTAGGAAACAATGATTGCCATGCTGCCGGAAGGCTAAGGCGTTTCTTCTATAAGAAGAAGCCTGGTTAGGTTCAACGACGTTAACCCCTTGTAATTTTTAAAAATGTTGTGCTTTCTCTTTCAAAAAAACTATTACATTACTTGCGTATCAGTGAACCAACAATAGTAAAAATAGTCACTAGTCAATCGAAAAAAGGAAAATCGTACATGCCTTCCCAATACTCAAATAAATTTTAACACCCCCCCCCCCCCCCCCCCCCGCGGCGAACTATGTCTGTATGTATCGTAATCGTTTGGTAAGTCACTTTTTAGAACTACTGCGAGGTGGATAACAACTGTATAATATACTCTTTTGGATTGTCTTGTTTTGTAAGGACGTGCAGTAATCTATACTTAGTGAAATAAAAGAGCTAAAAAAAGAGCTGGGAGGCTTCGAGCAGTTCGCCACTATTACACAACACAGCGTATGCCGGACAGCTATAAACGATGGTTGGTAAACTTAGCTATGGCAACCGGAGTTTAGTGGTGTGGTACGATTCTTGATGATTTCTAAATTTTATTTTCAACTCAATCGTTCTGCCAACATTAGTTGACTTTATTTTATATAAAACCATACAGATGTTATGTAGTCTTGCTATGCTTAACAGTATTCGTATGCTAGTTCCTCTTCTATAACCAGTTTTCTCATAATCATTTCGCTCTATATATTTATATTTTTCTGTTATGCAAATGACATAACTAACATCGTAGTTTCTGAGCTAAGTGGATATAAGTTTAATTACATTTTTAAAAGTTTAGTTCATTCAAACACGCTTATTGCCAGCTCTTACACGGAACTTCAATATCTACGCTTAGTACATAATTTTTGCTTAGATATATGCTCGGTGCTCTACATCATCGGATAAATGTTGAGCTATTACTGAGAAGATTAACACTTCATCACCAATTAATAAGAATTGCTTGTTAATATAAATGTACTTTTGATAAACGCGAAGTTACTAGACGAAAGCTCAAATTGGGATATTCTGATTATATTAGCTCTGTCATAACGATGATCTCGGCAAATCAAACGTTCTAACCATCGTTCAATCTTCGTTGAAAGCATCCCAAATAGCATGACATTAAGAGGAAGATTCTGCGTTCATTCGTTTGCGATTATTTGGTTTTGTTACTTGAATATATCTGTACGAATTTATGAACACACTTTCATCTCTCCATAGGATTTTTTCTTCTATCTTTCTCACATTAATTAATTAATATTTCTTTTTTTTTCAAGCTCGTCGTTATCATATCATATTTGAGAACTTCACTGGAACGTCACGTCCCCAGTCCGGGTTTCTGTTGTATTCTATTATCGTTGTTATTCAAATGGATATGATACCGCCTTGTTGCATATTGTCTGTACATTTTTATTTTACTGTTTTTCACATTTACATTGATTGGTATGTGCGTACGCATGACCTGATCGCGAGTTTCATGCAACGACAAAATTCTTTCTTGGCTGTACCCACTTTGCTGTCTTAACTTTAGGCTATATTCTACAAAGAATCTAGTTGGTCCGTTGAGTGGATAGGATGACCCGGTTTCACTTACAGACCTACTCAGTGTTTGTACAGCCGTTTCAACACTAACAAGACCGAGCACATCGTTAGATGTTACATACAAACATTCGCGTGGGTGCAACCCATCCTTTTTCGTTACCGGATGAATCTCGAGAGACCCGTAAAGTCCAGCTGACAGTACAAGGCGAAATTTAAACAAAATACATCACAAACACGCATTTGTTACATGAAAGAGTACTTGGTATATATATATATAGGACCAAGTCGAAATTTTTTTGTTGTTGTTGTCAAAATGTCGTTGTTGCCTATGATTGAGCGCGACACGGGATATACAGTGTTGGGTTTTATATTAGCTATATATTAAGGTAACGCAGTATCTAAGCTTTCTAAGTCTGTTCGGGCGACCTTTTAGCAATGATCCTGTCAATAGTTCTGAGACAAATAAGTTTCCAAATTATTTATGATTTTTAACTTTGGATGAATTGGCCAACTATTAGCTTAATGAAGGCTAAGAGACATAAGTATACAGATATCTGTTAATCAAAAGTGTGGCCCTGTTCAATACAGCATCAAAAAACAAACCCCAACAAAATGAAAAAGATACAAAGAGGATCACCAGTTACGAAGTGCACACGTACATTCAATTAATTTTGATACCCTTCCACAACGAGACCTATCTGAAGACATATTAGAACCTCGGTATAACTATTTGATCTGGCACTCTAAGAAGGCGTGTGCCTTTTCGTTGGATACATGTCATCATGATGCGACAAGCAAAACAGTTGAGTCATATCTTTACCAAAGATGGTTTCTTCGTCACACTCATGGTTCATGGTAAACTATAGCACGCTAAGAAAGTAGATAATATAGAACAGCTTTATATATATATATATATATATATGAGAACTTAAGCATTGTGAAATTGCAGTTCCTTTAATAAACCAATAGGCCTTTACCCTTCAATGTGTCTGGCTGTCCTTGCCTGAACATTATTCGTCCAATGCTACGCAGTCGTCGATTATAGCATTATAAAGCCCGATTATTTTTGTAAGACTCATTTATAGATTTACCGAACGAAAGTAGCCAGATCTCGCTGCGATTCTTAACTGATTTCGCCATTGCTTCATAAGAAGGATCCTCCTTTAAATGCAAATGTACAACGGATCGAACCCTATGTGGGGGCACCTACGTCCGCCTGTCTGTCTGTCTCTGCCATCTCCTCCAATAGCAAGGGAACATACGAATGCACCCCGCGCCACCGCGATCAATTGACAATTATCTGGATTCTTATTGAATATAATGCTACGTGTCGTACTTTCACGTTAAGTCCTACGGTATGTCGCACATTAATGTTTCGGACTCCTCACATCCGATTTTGAAGTTTGTGTATGTCGATGTTGTACCTTACATACACAACCATAACGTATTGGCATTATTAGGTTTTTCAGAGCTTTTTTTGTACATCGAAATAACTTTCGGACGAAGTGTCATAGCCAGGTGAAATTTCACATGCTAATTAGTGAATATTTGCTTACATGTAACTCAGCACTGGCTCAGTTTCTTAGAACCGAGCTGAATTTATTTTAGTGCTAAAAATCATCAGCGATCCGCGATCAAAATTTTGTTTATCTAAAGAACAAACCAGAAAAATTAATTTATTTATTTATCGAGAATTGGTATATATATGTTAAACAGGGAGGTCTTCACCCCGCGAGGTGTTTACGACTGAGCGTGATCGATTTAGGAGTGGCGACTAGACTCTTGAAGAATACAGAGGGGATGACTTTACTTCAAGGCATGCCATAGCGAATGATTTGAAGTAATTACCGCAGCCTTTACGAAAACTAGAGGTTAAGCACGATCGACAGTACTTGCTATGGACCTTATCGGCATTGTTATTTTGAGTTACTGCGTCAAAAAATGAAAACGTCAATGCAGCCCGATATCTCACGTTCTTGAAAGAATGGCTCATGGGCAAATGGTCGGGAATTGAAAATAGGCAGCGTGGCGCTTGACGACAACCTGACCATACGAGAGCAATAATGATCTGAATGGAGGCCAACAATATACATCGATACAATCAGGGTGCATATTCTTCAGATTTAAGCCCTTGTTATTATGGCTGTTTCAATTTATCAAAAAGGGTAATTGGTGGTGTACGTTGTGCAAACATCGATTTGCTTCACGAAACTATCGACAACGAAAATAATCAAGGGGTGTACCTCTGATATATTCTAAAAAAAACATAGTTCTACTTCTTTGTGATCAGAAGTTATCGATAGCTATTGGATACGCAAGAAAGCTCCGAACGACCTAATCTTATATAACGGCTTCTATAACTAAAAAAAACTCTAAAACAAGCTTCTATAACTAAATGAACTCAAATAAAGGCTTCTATACTCGTTACATCTTGCACTGAATTAGACTGAATCGGATTTTAAAAACTGAATTAAATCGAATTTAATTAAAAAATCACCCCAAGTCAGTTCTGTGGATTGCAGATTGCCGCCGTAATCGCTTCTTTCGTATTCAAGTAAATCACCACAGTCTTAGTACCTACGGAAAAATAAAATCAAGATGGCCTCGATAGGTCTTTGAAATATTATAATACCCAAGGGTGATTCCGAAGCCTGTCATATAGCAGCTTAGTATAAGCTCGAAAATACAAGTTATGGAACTTGTCCCTCTGGAGTGCCAAGGGAGCTTTATGGCTTATGTTATAAACACCATCTTAACGACCTAAAATTCTACACACCGGCGCACTCTGTAGCACGCAATGAACTACAATAGTCAACGGAAATAATGTCGGTAATGGTGCACCGAAAATGACATGACCGAATCGATTCCCAAATGTGCTATGATATGTTTTAATGATTCCCATAAGTATACTCTTAGTCAAGAGCTACCGATTTTGAATTCGTTTAGGGATCTTAGGGTCATTGTGACATTGCGATTGGATTTTTAGCCATGACATCACCAACGACGCTTAGTCAATTAGTTTATTGTGTGGTGTTTTTGTTAGATGCTTTAGCGTCCATGTCTTAAGAAATACATCGGGGCGGCTTTAGCATCAGACGTGTGCGTGTGTGTGTCAATCAGCTGTGGGGAGTTGAACGAGTGATGCATTATCGATCAATGAAATCCCTATTCCTATCTTACATGATGGCATGACTACAAAACATGTTAACGTTACGAATAATATGCGGAATGGTCAGATCATATCAGCTATATAACTCGCTAGAAAAGCTAATTAATAACTTATTTTTGTTGAGAACGGCCCAGATTATGATGCGGTTGTCACTCCAAGTACAGCATAAGAATGCGACCAAACTGGGCACCTTATTAAGTATTAAGTGTGCCATTGTAATAATGACATACATATGTATATTTTAGTGAAATTTCACTCCAGGAAATATATACTTCTATGTAAAGGGAATTGTGTTCCCTTGACTATGGTTATTATTAGTTTGAGATTAACCAAATGGTCTAAATATTATGATATATCGAACTAAAATTCTACTTCTGTTTATTGTGTAGCGCGTAGAGTATACGCGGGCGTTCTTTGATCTGATCTTTGTGTCGCTGATAGTTCCATTCTGGGTTTGGCAATGCCTTCGAGTTTCGATGATCGGTTGAATATTTTTTTGATTAGGTTTTACAGACTTACAGAAGGTAAGTCTGCCATTGAGAAAAATAAATTTCAAGTATATCACTACTTCAACCCTAAGTTTAGTCAAGATAAACTAGGCTGAGAGTTGAAGTAGTATTTGCTTCTCCTGGAAGCCTACTACATTTCAGCTTACGTTTAACTTTACTGTAAGCCACTTTTGTACCACCCCCTTTTGGTTAATAAAGGTGTATTTGTATTTTGTAGAATCCCGTATATATATATATATATATATATTAGGGTGTCCGGTTCAAACTGTCCGCTCGATAAATGCCATTAACTTTTGAACTAAATTGGTTAAGACAAAGATATTTTGGTATGAGTTAGAGGTACTCTCCAGCTTTATTGACACACCGATTCCAGCGCTCTGGGAGTTTTGAATTAGCCAAATATTTACCATTTGCATTTCCATATATAATTTCGTTATCTATTGCTTCTTTGAGTAAGTCGACGTTTGCATATGGAACCCCACCTATGGCCCTTTTTAATGCATGGAAAAACCATAATCACATGGGCTTAAATCAGGAGAATATGGGGGTTGATGCCATCGCTCAATATTGTTCCCCTCCATCCAGGCCGTAATTTCAGCTGTGCGGTGAGGTCTTGCATTGTCGTCGAGTAACCACACTCGGTGCTGTCGATCCCCACGCCATTTGTTCATCAATGTCTTCAAAAAGTCGAGATATCGGGGAGCATTGAGTTTTTCGTTTGCCGCTAATATTTCGTAATAGCAAACACCCTTGCTATCCAGAGCTAGTATAATCAACACCTTTCTTCCGAATCTATCTGGTACTGCCACAGACGCCGCCACTTCACCTTGTCGGAGCCACTGTTTTGCTTGGTCCTTCTCAGGGGGTCTATGCAGGCTAACCCATGTCTCGTCTATCGACACGGTGTGCTCTAAGCGACTGGTTTGTTGCGTATAAGTATTCAAATTAGATGTCGAACACTCCACACGCATTTTCATTTGGTCAGCACTCAGTTTATGGGGAACCCATTTTTCATTGATTTTCTTCTTCTTCAGTATATTGGTGATAATTCTATAACACGTCCTCCGAAGAATCAAAGTTTCAGCCGACAAAGACTCCATGGGGGGAATTTGAATTTGGGGGAATTTGAACTTTCTGCTGCAGTGTCCATCTTTCTGATCGTATCGAAACCACTCAGTGTTCGAAAGGAAGCCACGTTCACGCCGCGTATCCACTCCAAAAATGAAAGCATTGTATCGCGTAGTTCGGACTGTGCGCCATTCGAATGGCGGGACAATTTGAACCGGACAGCCTAATATATATATATATATATATATACGGGGATGTAATGATGCTTATAATTTCATTATATGTCAATGTACGTTCCAAAGTTTGACCAATACGTAACACATATTACTATTCATAATGTATGTATCTATATAAGAAGCATTGTTTATGTACGAGCTACCGTTATTAGTGGTAAAGCGAGCTTATACCTTACTTTACCGTTGTCACGAGTCGTTTCAACTTTTTACACCTCCCAGCTTTGTGTGTGGGCATGTGCCAAACTTCCCGTAAATCCCAGCACAATTCTTGCATACTGTGCCTCTTTCCTTGTTTCCCCAAGGTATACCCTGTGATACGCCTCAAGTTATAAGGTGTAAGAAGTTGCAAGGTTAGCTAATATACAAGCTCGCGCGCCAATATCGGGGACAGCCTATTTGTGAACACTGTCATAATTGTTTCTTGTGTTTTTGCTTGTATCCATGCGGTTCGAGAAGACCGACAACCTCTGCGGCGTGCTTTTGTTAAGCAGAACATAGATCAAAGAGCGTCGGACGGCGCATTCATACATATTGGAAGCTACCAGCTAAGCATTAGAGATACCGTTCGGCATTATTTATTTAATAAGGTATAGGGCAGTATAGTCGTGTTGTATTGTTTCTGAAGAAATCCATCCAACGCAAAAATGACAAAATTGACCCCCAGTTATTTTCATGGCAATTTCTTAGAGAGGACCCACAGAACAAAAGACGTTTTTTCTAAGATATATGAATCCAAATATTTTATGCCAAGATCACACATGGCTCACACACACAGATAACAAGCTGTATATCTGGCACGCAACGGGCAATCACGCATTTATTGACAGCAAAGGAAAAATTTGGATTTAGCCATTCGAAAGTTGAATTAACAATCCCGAGAACAATTCGTGGAAGAGTGAGGCATTTTTTACAACTCGTTTACTCGGTACAATTGTAGCCGGATCATCTTCGAAAACACATGATCTCCCATTGACCCCAGCCCTTGCTACAGTTTCGCTGAATCACAAGGGATCAAATTCTATCAATCAGTGCGCCTATATTAGATCAATCAACTATGAGTAAATTGTTTTATCACAATGCAGAAAACTAGGGCAATAGGTAAGTCAACTGTTGTTTATAAGAGACCTCTCACAGATGGCCCGATTTTAACAACGAATGTCACTGGTCATGTGCCGTGGTTGTCCTAATAACACCTGACACAATGCCTAACGGTCATCTGAGCCAACGAAGATCGACCAGGTTAGACAAAAGTGTAGAAATACTCAAGCGGATTGGCGAAGGAAAAACAGGAAGAACAGAAGACAATGAGAGAGAGAGGTGACCTATGCCAATTTGAGACAGAGTGGAAACGATAGATTGCGTATAATGTATCTTTGTGGGGAAACAACAACAGGAGAGAAAATTGATTTCGAGAAGGTGCACTATTTGAAAGTGGGTCTCGTCGTAACGAGACGACACAACGAAAATGGAATTGAACTATGGTTTGGCATTAGTCCTAATCTTCGAACGTGTTGTTGCTATTTTGCGGTCCGTACTCTTATATTTGCTTTATCTTAAACTTTGTACGTTGGCAATGATCTAGTGGGTTAACTCGAAGGAAGAATTGAGAAAGTCTAACAGCGAGGCCCCAGTTGCGGACAGAAAGCCGAGAGGACAAGGGAGTGCCCATGAGCAAGCGACACGATGTTAGCTCAAGTTAGGCGTGGTCGTGCTATACTCTGTTTGTCATAGAGCTCTCATCAGAGGAACCGCCTTGGGCTGATAACGAAAATTTCAAGCGACCTCATGAAACAACAGGGCGCTGCTTAAACATGCGACACTGATGAATGCGAGCAGTAATCTCAATCTAACCGTAGCTGAAATGGAGAGGGTATCTACTGGTAAATCACTGAAGCCAGCCTTATTGTATTGCCACTCTGTCCACTAGAGACTCTACAACTGTAGTCTCTCTATTAGAAAAAAATAATTCCATCTCCGTATACACGGTAAGAAGTAGATGCTCGTGGCCGCATGAAATGGTTGATCACAATTTTGTTCATAGATGAGCGTTTTGTGTGTGTGTGTGTGTCATACTTATATTTCCCACTTTTGATCGCAATAAGCAATTGTGATCCAAACATATCTCACAGCTTTCACTATGCAACCAACCTTCGCGCGCCTCTGCTGCTATTCTACTTTAGTTTTTCTACCCCGAGCCAAGTCCAATAGCTGTGTATTATTTCGAGGAGGCAAACGCTATTTTCCCATAAGCCCCCATTTAGAGAACTGGCAGTCATCATGTTCCTCAACTTGATTTTACTCATACATAACAGATTGTGTACAGTCAACATAATCGATTATAATCCTTCCATTCCCTAGGAGGGAGTAGGGAGGGAGAGTTTATTTACCACCCGCGCTGGTAACGTCTAAGCAACGCCGGACCCGGACATTACTTGGAAAGGAATTGAATACAATCAAAGCCATGTTTAGAACCTTTATTATTAGGCGATCTGAGTTTCGGTTATAGCGTTCGAAGATTTTATTGTCAAGTTAATTCAACAGCATCTATTATATATTGAGTAAAGGGCATGTGCAAATATTGACATGTATCATTTTCAAGAATAGCTTTGTTGCATTATTATAAAATTATTCTCCACTACATGATTATTATTATTATCTGTTTGTGTGGGACATATGCCATGAAAACGTGTTATTATATATATTCTATCAGTTCTAACGATTGGAATCCGGATAAAATCCGGAGGAGCTGCGTCCATACCTGAATTATCACATTGCTGTAATACACATCTAACAAGCTAGATTCATAAAATGCATATCATGAACGACTCAAGCTGGCCATCTTTAACCACCGCCTTAAATTAAATATCTACGCCGTGTATACCGAATGAGACTAAGTTCACAATAACACATTGGACGAAAGTCCAAACTTAGGAGGTGATAGAGAAAACCGTGATCTTTGAAGCACTGTAGGTGCACCAGTAGTGTGCTTCACTGGACGATTTGGAGGATTATGATATATTTATGCCCGATGCCACCTATTCATTAGCTGAGCCCATTAATGAGCTACTCATCCACCCCAAAGATATACGTCCCCCGGGGCGAAACAACGACCATGTTGAAACTCAGGCCCCCTGAGTTGTCAAACAAACAAAATCACTAAACTCTCACATCAACAAAATCTTACGACGCATACCATGCCGTAGGGGTGAGGGAGAGGGTTGCACACACACACGGTCACGCCGACCAGTCCACTACTACTCGTGTTATGTCGTCGGTCGCACAACCTACAGTACACATTCCGCTGATCCTCCAAAGTTCCTATCTAGATAGTGCGCAAGCGAACTGTATATAATGAACCCACCCCTTTCAGGCTGGCAAATCAAATGATGGCCAACGAAGAAGGCAAACACAACCATCTCGTTATACGATATGTGCAGGTGACACACACACCAAGTTGCATCCGCCCTCCCTGAAGCGCGGACGCAAGGAAAATCCTTGGCCACTGTCAAGGAACTCCCGATTGCATGATTTCTATTGCAATATAGAGACATATGCGTCACTAAACCAAACAAAGAGATCCCTGGGGAACGCCAGCATTTGCTATGAATGTATGCCATATTACCTACAAAAAGCTATTCAACGCATCTCTTTGTGAACATACCACAGAGATTATCGATTACAAAGCGCGAGGACATAGTACAGTGATAACTGAGAAGTTCCGGAATGTATGACTGACCCAACCAGAACCGCATAAATTCTAACGGGCCACAGACAAAAAATATTTTCTGCGAAGCTTTCGGCGACAGCTTTGCAGCACATCAGTACATTATGTACTTGCGAAAAACGAGCTTCGAGGTTGCAAGGTTTCAAGAAATCAACTAAGCTCAGAGACGATAGTTGCTGCGCTTGACATTTCTTTTTATGGAAACTGGGCTTCTCATTAAAGGAGTTAACATATACAGATGTATGTAGTCACATTATTGCACATTATGGTGTATGTTATTTAAATTTCATCATTTGCACTAACGATATTGTATCAGTGAACTACTCTTATAACACGCCACATAAACGTACTTCTGCGTGCGAGCAGTGGCCCTAGGTGGACTACAAAGCCTTTACGGTTGATTGTGCAGAACAACACACAGGTCAGCCGATTTTAGTCAGTTGCCTACTGAAGTAAGCTGTGGTTATTTCTAATAGTTTGGAACTATATTCAACCTTTCTAGAGAATTTATGTTACATTTTCCACACGATATCTTGATCCCCACTTGGAAGGGAGTCCTGTTTCACACGTGTATATAACAGTGATGGTACCACGTTGGATTTGTGTAGTCTTAAATAGGAGGAGGGAGATTTTGAATATAACTCCACAGCATATCTTATATAATAACTGAGGATATTTGCAGAGCGAAATCAATATGGTCATTTAAAGTTAGTATCGCAAAATGTCCGACTCCTAAATCTTTGGCAACTTCCATTTTCTGAAACTTCTCATCTTTCAACTTGTTATCATATAGTAACTTCTAATTAAGTTCCGGCTACCAATATAAAGTACACCGCATTTGTGGGTGGAGAGCTTAAGTCTCATCTCCCCAGACCACTTCACTTGATCATTTAGAGATCTCTGCAGGACAAGAGGGTAGTCATGGTTTGTTATCGAGATTGACAATTGATATCATCCGCGTAGACAAAGTGTTGTACGGAATCTTGTGGAGTATATTTACCAGGATCGATAAAACGCAAGAAAGAGACGCTTCCCAAGACGATTTCCTGAGTACATCTGGTGGTGGCATATCCAGTTCGAAAGAGAGAGCCGTGGACTTTCACAGGGAAGAAAGTTGGAAATCCAGTTCACTAGTTTGGGCCGACTCCCGTCGGAGCCAAGATGTATACCTTACATACATAGGAACATTTTTATGTACAGCGAGAGCGATCCTCCTATTCTTTGCTAATTTAATTTCTGCGGTGGGTCCATATGCCTAGTTTTTTGATAAACTATCTCAATTTATTTTCACTTCCCGAAACTTTAACAAGCTAACTTATTTTCGTCCGTCGAACTAACTAGGAGTCTTCACCAAGTAAACGAGTTTTTGATTGAATGATTCACATTCATGAAAACGCATATATCCAGTCTGTGCATAACGCCATTGTCTCAAGAAACTATAGTGGAGCTATCTAGAGGTGAATTTTATGCCCGACGTTGTCTTCTCAAAACGTGACACCGTTAAATGGAAATGCAGCATAACACTCGATCCCTCCCCGAACTTCCTTCTACAGTATTCGGTGAGCTAACCGATGAAAAACTTTGCTGAATAACTTCGCATCATTTTTCGAAGATAGCGTGACATCATCTCTAGTTAAAGGTTCGATTGATACACCTATGCTCAAGAGGAGAGACTGGGGCTGACCAAAGAACTACAGGCAAATTAGCGTTTCCTACTTCACCTTAATGACCGTAATATTAGGTTGCCTAGAAGGTTGTATCGATTTTTTACCTCTTCTGACAGTGCGGCTGCAGTGTGGAACCAGGCAAGATAATTTGAGAGAAGGGTTTGTTTATACAGAAAGCAAATCATGCTGTACCGTTTGGAACAACCAGTTTCGTCGATAACGTTTCTTTTGGCCTCAAAAACTGCATCGAAATCAATGTAGTGAAAACTTATATTCGTCATAATTTGTTATATGAGCTCAGAAAAGTTAACACTGCCACGGAAAGGATTAGAAATGTCCTCCGGCTGTTGTGGGGTACAGATGCTTGGCGAAAAAAAATGTGCGAAAGATGGTTCAAATTATTTCATCAGAGATTGCATCCTGGATGACTCACAAAGGTCTGGAAAGCCTTCTCTGGTCGACAACGATATTCTCAGTGACAAAATTCACGAAACGATGACGATTATAATTTGAGAACCCGCAGATGAACTTGAAGTTGGCGTAACAACTGTTCATTCAGCGTTATACAGGCTTTGAATTAAAAATAAACTCTGTAGGTGGGTGCCAAAAACAACACAATCCATTGAGTATTGTTGATGGGATATTCGAGGACCTATCATTACTACTTTGAGCTTATTTGAGTCTTGCGTAACGGATATCAGAACGCTGGAACAAGGCCGCCACAAGCGATGTACTTCGACGATTAAAGTACGCGAAATTATTCTCCTTCGCACGGTGCAACCCAGAAGTAAAAATCGACACAACTTCCCTGACGAGTTAAAAGTTATCATTTACAGTCTTTGACCACTGATGGACTGCTTGACCCCTTGGCGGACTAAGTCTCTAGGCCGCAAAAAAAGCAGGTATTAATTGTTCGTGGCTGGTGACACTACATGGAACTGTTGACGATGTTCAACAGCACCGCCCTTATCAGATTGAAATAAAACTTAATATTGATTGAAACTGAATCAACGTGAGAATATTTGGGTTTCTTTATCCATGGATTCTCGCCAAGTACGACATGGTTCAAAAATAAAGCAAAGATGGCCCCGACATTTCCTCATAGTAATCCTTAAAAGTTCACTTCCAATGCCTGGCACATTGGGAACAGCCGAGAGTCAACTAAAAAGATGTCTGATTTAAAAAAAACATTCTTGAATTGACCCCACCAGCTTGAACTTACAAAAATGTGATTACAAGAGATTTGGGTATAACAGAGGGCCTCTAATTCATTACACAATTAACATATATGTGCGTAAGATCTTCGACGATGTCAATTCACGTAGAAAATGTACGTCGACGACTTCAAGATCTACATTGCTGTATTCAAATAAAATGATGAAGTGAAGTTTTAAAAGACGCAAGTGACCTAAGTAGCATCCCTTACGTATATTCGATCTGGACCTATATTTTCCGGGCTGACTCTCAGCCAACATTTAACGTCCACGAAACTGCTTTTGACATTGCTTCATAAGACGACCCCTTCTAAATTCAAATGGGCACCAGTGGGGATAGAACCCATGCACCTACGTGTCTCCCCCGATTGCAGGGCGCACACGAATGCACCATGCCACCGGATCTTAAGGACCAATGTAAGGTACAGCCATGTACCTTAGGCTGTACAAGTGTAATAGTCAACTTCGGTGCCATGGGAGCTGTTCTCGCGTTTGGACTCGCTTCCACAAACGACTTAGTTCTGTTACGCTATTTGAATATTATATTTTGATTTGAAAAGCTAATGTTTCAGGCTGACTCTCGGTCTTAAACATTTAACGTCCACGGTACTGCTTTTGCACTGCTTCGTAAGCCGGACCCCCAAATGCAAATGTGCAACGGTGGGGATCGAACCCGTACAATACTTATCTGCTCCGGTTGCAAGGCGCACAAGAATGCACTACGCCGCAGGGCTCGACGATTTGAAAAGCTAGCAGCATACAAGTGTAATGTGTATGTAATGTTGTATTGTGCGACATCAAACTACGGTAATTTGTCTTAAACACTTTTCATTAGAATTCAGCACTCGACAGATCAATCCCTATGCAACTTGGATGGATTAAAAAAATGGATTAAGTTAAAAAAGAGGAGCACTGTACGCATATTCGTTAAAATAGAGATCAAGGAATAATATTTATTTGCACAGAAACCTAGTGAAGAAATTCACTTGCAAAAGGTTTTGACACCTCCGATATCTGCGTTTGAGCGGTAATTCTATCTAAACGCTACAGAAAATAACGTCATATTGGCACGGTTTTAGCTAAACATTACATAAAACGGTCTCCAGACGGGATAGGCCCTGACGCGTTCAGAGGGATGCTATTCTTGGGTATCAGCGACGACTGAATGAGTTGGTAAAATGCTATGTCATTTGCATCATTTATGACCCCAATGATTGTTTGTCTGTTAACCGCGATCACATGTTGCTTTGTTCAGACCCCTAATTCGACAAAATATAGTTTCAAATATTTGTTCCCTTTCAGTTGCCTGCAGTTTAGAAAAGGTCCCGCCGGACTAGCCCCTATCCGTGTTAATTTATTTTCGGGATATAGAAGTATTCACAACACCGTATGTAGTAACCTGTGCGCAATGGAGCAGTGATTTGCTCCCCAGCTCCGCAGTTGGCCCTTCAACCGCCCGCTACCACCACAACCATCACCAGCGCCACAAGCACCGCGCAAAGCTATAGATTTACTTCCTGTCCATCCAATTGTTCTACTCTAGTGGAAGCCTTAGCATTGGTCTATGTAGTAGATATTCAGGTCTTTCAACCACTGCGAGCAATGCGCTGTTCTATTTTCGGCCCCCAGTGAGGAAATTGTTCACTGCTACCACTACTAGGAGCTCAGGTAGCTTGCAGGAATACGCATCACCCATATAATTAGAATGCCACTTGCACCATTTGGCAAATCGAAAAAGAACCAGTCCCTTGATCTAATGTCTTGTACCGGACACGCAGAATTAATCCTGCCAGAATCATTGTAGACCACAGAAATGAACCTTGTAACATAAATACGATTTGTGCAAGTTGCGGTTGTTAGATAACGCTAACTAAGGTCTTCACAAAGATACGTTTACCTAATGGAAATGAAGCTGGAAAGTTTCAGCGCGCCCATAGCTTATTTTTGTCAAAACCCGATAAAGGTACAAATGTTCGCACTATCGCAAAATATTCCTTGCTGCAAATCTTTAGCTATGAAACCCTTATATATTCTCCAAAAATATACATGTGTACCGCAGTGGTCAAGTGTCATATTCTCCCCTGAGCGCATTTTATAACCTTTGTCAAAAGCACCTATAAAGCGCCCTTGTAGTCGTTGAGATATAAAGTGGCTGTTATATACGGAGACCTTTGAAGACGACGTAATAAAACGTAAGCTTTAAGTAGTAGTAGTTGTACGTAAACTATCTCAGTTGTCTAAAGAATTCTAATTTCTTTAGGCAACTGAGTTTATAAATGTTATGAACTCAGTTGTCTAAAGAAATTAGAATGAAGATCTTATGAAAAACTTGGGTCTGTAGATAACACTCATTGAACTGAAATGTTCTATCCTCTACACTAAGAGAATGTACATCTGAAATAGTTGAAACACCTGCTGAAGTAACTATTTTAAGGTACCCGAAAAATGCTTCTAAACTCATAGTATTCAAAACATAGCAACCGATTTTAGATCAGATTTTTTCATATTTCCCTGAGCCGTCGCGCTTTGAACGTCATATAGCGAAGTCGATATTAAAGTGACAAGAGATTGATTTTCTTGATTTTGGTTTACCTCTCCTTAGCTGATTTATTGAAGCATTAATATTATAAAAGATGATGCACGATAGCATCCCGGCAACTACATATAATAATAATTGTTTTTCGAGCTGACCCTCAGCTGTTCCCTTATCTGACAGGCCTCAGCGCTTAGGTATTACTATGAGAACCGGTCGATTCAACCTTTGCTAATTGTCTCTACCTTACTTGTACCTTACTTACAACTACATATGTATAAGCCCGACATAATGTCCAAATAATATCGCGACTTGTGTTTCAAACGTTTTCGGCCTTTGTTCGGAGTCAACTAAAACTATAATTATTATCGTTACACGGATTCCCGGTTTGGTTATTCAATTTGACGACAAACCAGGATTTTTTTGGGAGATTACGGGAATGCATGATGCGCATACCTGTTGGACGGTCCATACCAACACAACTCTGTGGGCCACTCATGAAGGCCGCACTAAACCCGAGTACCTCTCCCCCTCCCTAGATGGCTCGGAAAGCTTGTAGCCATTAACACACAAAAAAAATTGGGATATTTGATCCACTCGAATTATTTTATATATGTATATCTTTATTATATTTATTATACCCTTCGCACACGATTGCTTTCAACGCTGCGGGATTGTCGAATTTGATTTTAGGTGATAATTCTGGGAGTGACAAAATCCTAAGGTAGTGGGTTTACTAGAGCTTTTGGCGGTTGAATTTTAATGCCCACACTGACGATATGCTTCTAACTCCCAGAAGTATTGCCTATGTTCACATATACTTATATTGTATACATATATAACCAACGAGATTCGACTCTTTATAACTGTCGGCTTAAATCAATGCGTTTGTACTAGCGCTCGTCGATGGCGTCATCTCTTTTCTTATTTCGACTTGCATCTTAAAACGCGTATTCTTGCAAAGATGACAAATAAATGGTTTACGTAGATAGCATCAACTGCAATTATGAAAATATTAAACCATGCTTTCGTCTATTACTGATCAACGCAGCCACCCCGCGTTAAGTTATTGCCTTTGTAGGGACACCTGTTTCGGGTATCAAGAAACATTTCCTGACAATAATCGATGGAATGTCCGATAGCGGCCTCGGATACAAAAACAACAACCATTTTATAAAATCATCATTGGCTCAATATCCGAACTGGGTTCAATCAACGCCTGGGTTTGATAGCTTATAAATATTAAAATAAAGAACAATTTATCCATGCGTGTGTTCAGTTATATACCTTTATAATATTACAAGTTTGATTTCATAACAAATCTCCACTTTAACACAACAAACATGCATTTCATCTCACCCCGTTCATCATTATGGAGTCTGCTTAAACGCAGACTCCATAATCGATGCTACGGGGTGAGCGATAAAAAGAGGTCGGCAGTTTGGGTAGTAAAACAAATTTCAAAATTCTAATTTAAATTCCATATGAGAAGGAAATATTAGGACTGAGATCTTGATGGACTGTGGATTTCTAGTAATATGACATTGTAACATGAAAATGGAATTAAATTGCTCAATTAGGACACAATGGATAAGTGCGAATGTTCAGCGAAATTGGAAAGTTACTTTTAATAGGTATATAATAGGAGAAATCAAGGAAGTGGTGATGACTTCAAAATGGTCAATGTAGAGATATACTGCAATTAATTATACACTTGAGAAAGTTCTCATAATATTATAGACCTACATTTTTCTGAGGTAAACGCACATCTCACCTTTTCAATAAACCCTGTTGCTGGACTTTAACTTACGTATCAAACGATTTGTTTCTTATGGGACTGGCTTCAGCCATCTAGACGCTTTAGCGCAGGTCGAAGGAAAATAAATTATTTAAGTAACTTATTCAAGTTACTTACTTCAATAAGGATAACTGTGTCAATTTACGCACAATGAAGTAAAATAGGCCTATGGCGTTCTTGCTCGGAACTGAGTTTATTCCAAAGGTTCGTTGCCTATGTAAGCAGTGAACAAAATCAGTCCCTTGTGCAATAAAGCGGCGTATTTCCGCAATGAAAAGTGGTGTGTAACGAGAAGAAAAGCCAACAGAATCAGAAATGGCAAAGACATTCGGCTGGAAGGCGATCTGGTACCTTATGAACATAAGTCTACGAGTAACAAGCCTGCTGCTGCCAGACGTGAACTTAGCTAGCGGAATGTTATTTTGCAGCTCATTTCGCTAAGGATGATTCTTCCAGTGAGCAAATCACTTCTAAAGGAAAACATCAACACTGTGTACGATACAACTGTATAGAGATGTGGCAGTTATTTCTCTGGAGTGGCTAAGTGTATTGTGCACCTGCTCAACTAAGATGTGAAAACCAGCGAGTAAACGACGTAGAAAATGGAGCCAAAGATGGCTATAGACTTGAAACAGAACTTAGCCGTAGCAATCGAAAGTTTTACCCTCACTTGTGATATGGTTACACCTGTGTGGAATATTTCTCTTCATCTCTTCTCTGGTCACACTATTGGCCAGTATTGAGAACTTTGAAAATTGGAATTAGAACGAATCTACACCTCTTATATAATATCTCAGCAACGGTAGAGCCATACAGATGTGTGGAAAATACATTGTAAGATGCAATCGCGCAATTTTTTTCATCTTGTGAAGTAGCTCGCATTCAATTTTTGGAAAGGCGGTGCTATCATTTCATGCCGTCCAGCGTTGATAGAGTTCATTAATGGCCGTTCATGTGAGGCGTGTATTCATCATTTGTATTCTTTACAAGGCTGCGTGGACGAGGGGGATGTCTAATACTAAGAGATATTCCACCATCTTTTGAATCCGCACATTTATTTTTAACGTTTCCGCAAAACCCGGAACCTACCTCATTTAAGCATTTTCATCTATTATAAAGGAAGACATGTTTCCTTAGAGTGAGACATGTTGTGAATAAAAGCGCCACCTTTTAGTTAGCGCTTTTAGTGTCCGTTGTGTCCCCATCTGCTATGTCGTTGTTTCGTTCACGTTGTACGCGGTGCCTAGTTGCCGCGAAGGATAGCAGCCAGAAGAAAAGAAAAACGTACCTACGCGGAGGCAGGGAAGCCTAGGGTCGTCGTTGCCTCTGCCTTGAGCAAACGGAGCAGGCTGAATCTGCGTTGACGCCTGAACTAAGCTCATTTGACTGACTCAAGAACCGGGAGAATTAAGCGAATGAAGGCGAACTGGCTGCACATCCCAACCTTAGGACCACCTGTTTTATCTGGCCAAGTGGCGTTCAATTTAGAACGCCACCAGCTTCCTACTAAGGCAATCATTCACTACCGTAATTCTTAGTGGACTCAAAAGATTCGTTATTTTATGGCATAGTCAAGGTTCAATTGTAAACTCCTTGCGAAATACCATTGCTAATGACACCATAGTCAAATATTGAATTTGACTCACTTAGATACTATAGTCACGAGTCTGGACGAGATTTGGAGCGAACACGTTCTGGTCAATCATTTCGATATTATCGGGTAGAAAGCAAACACAACATCTTCTGACTTTTGTAGAGCATGATCCTGTATCTGTAAGCTACCTATACAGTTGTAACTCATATGTATATTTAGCTATTTTTTAATTATGAGAAAAACAGTATAACTACATCGCCTTCTCCGCGCCTTCCAAGTGGGAGAGGCCCCATAGTTTTGGCTATAGCCCATTATCTATGTCTAGTAAAAAATACATCCTACAATTTAAATTGCAAATACAGTATGAAATCAGAATAAACGGAGTCGAGTTAACACGAATGGCTATAGTTCCCTTTAATCCATTAGTTGATAGTGAGAATAGGAATCTCAACTAAGATAAAGGGATCATTTACTCATTTAGGATATTTTATTGGGATTTGAAATCCGTTAGGTAGTAAACGAGATGGTAAGAGCTGTGGCCTAATATGATACAAGGGTGCTTGAGGAAGTAGTTGCACGATGAAAAGAGGTCGGCAGTTTGAGTAGAAAAGAAAATTTCAAAATTCTAATTTAAATTCCTGATGAGAAGCAAATATTTAGGACTGAGATCTTAATATCAATTATCTTTAGCGATCGTAAATTTCAGTACACTTCAGAGTAATATAATATATTTAAATTGGTGCTTGACTTTAGTGTTTCAGTAGATCATAGTGGCATTTGTTCCTATCCCATCTATAGTGACACACATATTAGCAATCTAATATATTAGCATTCCAACTATGGAAACGATCTACCGCAGCTTGATGGACTGTGGATTTCTAGAAATATGACATTGTAATACGAAAATGGAATTAAATTAATGAACTAATACACAATGGATAAGTGCAAATGTTCACCGAAATTGGAAAAGTACTTTCGACAGGTATATAATAGTAGAAATCAAGTCTGTGGTGATGACCTCAAAATGGCCAACATAGATGTATAATGTAAATTAATTATATACTTGAGAAAATTACGGAGTTTGACGACACAATTAGTTTTCATAATATTATAGACCTACATTTTTCTGAGCACATCCTACTTTTTCAATAAGCACTGTTGCTGGACTTTAACTTACGTATCAAACAGTTTGTTTCTTGTGGGACTGGCTTCAGCCATAGAAGAGTAAAAGTCCAGTTACAAGGTTACCAAGTGACTCATTGGTCACCTAAAAACAGAACAAAGGTCACAATGTGACCCCATGTGTATGTACCATTTATCCTATATTTAGTTTTCACTCAAGTTGATTTTGTCTTTTGCGAAGCTGGCCAAAAGCGAATTAATATTTAGCCTTTTCGGATTTGCACTACAGCCATTATAGTTTAAAAGTCTCCTATAAATCCATTTTCGGTATTACGTAAGTTCAAAATAAAGCCATTTGGGATTTGGTTTTATTTAGAAACCATAAAAAAAATTTCCAATGTATATAGAGACGCAAAACCTCTAGCCAAAGATAATCGTGACAAGGTAATGTGTGCCCTTTCAGCGTCCGTTTTGTCTGGCATGTCTCGTTTACACAATGAGCGCGGTTCGGATTGTTTTATCTTCAATCAAAATAGCCAAATTAGGATGGCTTCATTAATCATTTAATCCGGTGGTTAAGAGATGACTGGACCCTTACGAATACAATTCACATATGGAATATCCTGAACCGTCTTAAACTGTGTTAGATGAACCGTTTGCTGAACCTACACTTGTTTTTCATTGACAATCTATTCAGCTAGTTATGTGTAGCAAAAGATAGGAAAATCCATAGATACTGTCATTGGCCAACGGCAAAATATGAGTGGGGTCCTAGATGATTTCAAGAAAGTGGACGTTCCATTAGACAGGTGTGCGGCCACGGGTGTCTCCGACTGTTTATGAGACAAATAGTATAATAAAACGGGAGACGAAATCCTTGATCAGATCAAGAACAACTATTTCAATCATCTGACAGAGAATGAGGAAATATAAATTGTCAGATCATTTCAAGGCACGACTTGGGAGCAACGTAAGCCAATGCAACATGGTCAAAAGTCAAGACATGGAATAATATGTTATTCTATGGAGGCTCTCCAGTTCACATGTGACCGGTTTCGACGAACTATTATAGTAACGAAAATAGAAAATGATAGAAAATCCTTGGTAGCCCACGGCGAGTTGGCTAGATTGTAGCCATTTTAGAGGAACATCGATGTAATCCTCGAGAGTATTCAACGTCCACAAATCTGCCCAATATTTTTCTTACGTGCGAGTGGCTTCCAGTCAGCTTTACCCAAACCTACATTTAAGATAATTGAATCTAGGAAAATATTTGATTCTTTCTACCACAGAGTGAAATGACTGGAATCCCTAGAAATAATTCCTAATTACTGTATGTTTGAATAAATTTTATATATATATATATATATATATATATATATATATATAGTGAACTGGAGGGCCTATTTGACGACAACTGGCAGCTTTCATACTGTTTTATTTTTCAAGCCTCCTCAATTTGCCTTTAGGTATTTTGGAGGTCGGGGTCAGTCTTACGTTGACATCATGAAATAACCACAATGGTAACCTTTATAGGATAATGGATTAGTGATAACATGGCGACGCGTCTATTGCAATGAAAGGAGTGCATAATTAGAACAAAGGTTTCCATAATTGCTAAAGGGTATGGCTGTAACAAGGCGATAGAGTGATTTGGATCAGGGCAATGGAGTAGCGGCAGTCAGAGTTATCCGAACATTTTCCTCAAATAGCTAAAACAGGGTAACGACATAACTGCAATAATCGAATTCGAACCTGCACAAATCCAAAGAATCTTTGAGGGTGGATTGCTCATGTTTGGTAATTGAAAATGGACGAGGTAGTTGCCAAAGGAGATCTTCCGGTGCAGCCATGAGGTGATGCGTATGCTTTAAAAGAGTTCAACGAAATTATAATTTCTTTTACACCCTAGGTTTGAAAGAAAAGGAAAATAATTTTGGGTTGAATGTGGTGCTGAACATGTATAGAAAGGGATTAAAAAGTGCTTGAGCTTCAGTAGCGATACTAGTTAAAATGGACAGTATCGAGTAATTGATAAATAGTATCAAATATGGAAAACCACACAGTCGCCGTACCAATTTTAATAACATTAAATGTATCTAAAAAGAACATATATATATATATATATATATTGTCCGATCCTTAAATCCCAATAACTTTTGGACTAAATGAGTTAGAATAAAGATCTTTGGTATGCTTTATTTACATACCGATGCCAGTTTTGAGATAACCAAATATTTACCATTTACATTTATAATTTCGTTATCTATTGCTTCTTTGAGTAACTGACTGTTGCATATGGAATCCTACCTATTGCCCTTGTTAAAGCATGGAAACAACCATAATCACATGGGAAGGAAACATAGAAACAACTAAAATCAGGAGGATATAAGGGTTGAAGCCATCGCTCAATATTGTTCTCCTCCATCCAGGCCGTCATTCCAGCAGAGCGGTGAGGTCTTGCATTGTCGTCGAGTAACCACACTCGGTGCTGTGGATCCCCACGCCATTTGTTCATCAATCCCTTCATGAAGTCGAGGTGTCAGGGGCATTGACTTTTTCTTTTGCAGCTAATATTTCGTAATAGCAAACACCCTTGATATCCAAGGGGAGTATCATCATCACCTTTCATCCGAATCTATCTGGCACTAATTTGCACTTTTTGTATATACATATGCAAGGTTCGTTTTCGTGCTTCTCGTGGTTCATTTGTCCCAATAACCCGTTGAAGATTCTAGACACCAATATTGTCAAATAAAATACGTTCCCAAAGAGCTAAAGAACGGGCACGTAAGTTAACACACATTTTTCTTACAAAATGGTGCATTTGTGGTCACCGCTACTGAATATATTATAAAATGAAGAGTTCCGGGAGTATAGATCGTGACTGCTACCTATAAAATCCCTTATAAATATATGGCTCCTATGTTTCTTACCGATATTCCTACAAAAGCGTATGCCTACGCTTTAAGTAGCACTTTCTATGTCTTCGCCGAACACACAGATGATATATGCTGAGTGGGAGGAACGGAGTTTAAACTGTAGGTTGCTTAAGTGGCCAATTCACTTCTCCTGTCGAGTAGTTCGCGAACTTAAGATGTTATTGTCATTGTCAATGTCCACAAGGAAAAATGTAAGCCCATTGGAAGCGAATAGCGTCATCGCACGACGAGATTCTGGACCGATATCACAGTGTTTATCTTTATAATTTTTGTGCCGTTCTTGACCGATACAGGGAGCAGGTGAACATTTAGAATATGGAGTGTCATCCACAAGAATAAACGTATCCTTTACGAGTAGGACTAAAAGCACCTTATTATTTATTTTCACTTTTGCCTTTTCTATACCAGATATACAGGTACGTTCATCAAGAATGAAGTCTATCAAACGAACAATGTTTATCCCTACTACGTATCAAAAAGAGAGTAATAAAATAAACGAATTGTTTGTGTGTTGTACAAATTGTTATCGTGTGAATGAGAGTGAGTTTGCATTCCAAGCAAACGAATTTGGGGTTACAGTGCCGGTATAGTACAGCTAACGCAACCAAAAACTATCTTCTGGCGGTTCGAATTTCAGTGTTATAATTTTAAGTATATTCGCTATTTTTATCGTATTTGCCTGCGACGGTAAATTTCGTAGAATATTTCCATGATGGCTGAAATATCTTAGAAGTGGCACGAACGCAGAGATAACATTCCAATCGGCTCTCGGGTAATTGTATCTTTATATAACTCTGAATGTTCACAAACACAATCGCGTATATATGAGCTCGCTGAAAAGATACAGGTCCTCAAAATTTTGATACCGTTGGTCGACGGAAGTGATATCGTGTGGAACTATATATATATAAAATCATTAACTGAAGTGTTTGATTCTATGTAGTTAGTCCTGAAATATATGCAACTAATCATATATGGTGTCATTGAGAAATTGAAGGGTAATTATTTTGCAAAGTAGATGGCACCGATTTATAAGAAACTGACCGCATGAATACTAAGAATGAATATTAAGATACATTTGCCATGCATAAGATGTCCCATATAAACGTATGGGACATCTTATTGCGATTGCTGTCTTTAGGTGATCTAAAAAAAACATAAGCTTTCCGGACTGATTCACAGTCAACATTCAACATACACAGTAGTGCTTTTGGCATTGCTCCATAAGACAGAGTCCTTTAAATTGAAATGTACAACGGTGGGGATCGAACCCGTGCGCCTACGTCCGTCTCCTCCGATTGCAATCTAAATGTCCCGTATGGTACGCTTGCTAGTTGGCGTGGTGTAATCTATTTTCTAGCACCGGTATTGTTATGGAACTCAGAGACTCGTAACGTCCAGGTGACGTTGAAAGTTGCAGATTTATTTCACCTCGACAATTTGATGTTGATCTTTAAAGAAAATAGACTCATTATCAATTAACAACAATAATGGCAACAGTATATCCTTCCGGATATTTTTAAAATCTTCGATTCGGAACATGCCTTAGTTTGTTTAAATTGCCCAGTATGGCATAGTATTGATCATTTGTGTTTTATGATAAAAATAAACACAATGCCTGACAGATTTTCACGGCATTCAAGACGTACTAACAGCAATACCCTCGATCTGCAACGCGTATCGAAATGCACCGATTCTGTTGGCAGCGCGCGAGCGTCCAAGGCAGAAAGATCTATATCAATTTGTGGTACGAGCTGATTTATAAGTTACGCTGCTTCCTAGATCTCTGAATTGGCTATACGTGGAGTGGAGCCAGTCACAAAGGCTCCACGAAATCGTTGACATAGAACATCCCGCCTTACTCACGCTTGTCATGGAGTGCTACCACGGATAGCTGATACAGGGATGCAGCCTATGCGTAGTAAGTAGTCAGTCGATTTGGCAGACACAACAGCGACTGTTGGATGCAAGTGGAGAATACGCAGAATCAGGTACATAGAGTGAAATGGTCATGACTGATACTGGAAAGACAACGGGTGCGAGGAAAAGAGAAATGTCGCTCTGTACCGAGTGCTCTCTTGTTGGATCAACGAAACGCACCATTGACACTAACATCAAGTGGCAGTTTAGGCTCGAAGTTTGCCTCTTAGCTGGGAGAAATCGATCGGAGAGAAAGAGCGTGAAGGAGTTTTGGGTGCGGCTACGTCATGCGGATATGATGCATCTTTCCCTAGATTAGACTGTTAGTATAGAACTGTGTAGAATTCTTCATAGTGATAATCACACAGATAACTAAGATATTATCACATAGACTGTATGCATTGATAAGTAATATGACAGTGTCTCTGCTAGTTGTAGAATTGATGAAATGGACATATATCGAACGAGTGATGATTGGGTTAGACAGTCGGGACGCAAGCAATTGTAGTCTCTGAGTAAGTGGGTGAGTGAGTGAGTACCAAGGAGAAAAATGTTGAGTTGAGTTTGGCGGTGCGGACACGAGTAGTCCCCTTCGAACAAAAGTAGCGATGACGTGATCAAACAAAAGTGTAGTGGCCATGTTCGGATATAGTAATATATTATGTATTATATATATATTATATATATATTATTATTATATATATATATATATATATATATATATATATACAGTGGTGTGCATAAGCTTAACGCACCCCTATATTTCAACAAATCAATACAAAGAATACACATTTGAGGCGTTTATTCTGTATCAGATTAATGTACGTGTCAAATAACATAAACATCACAAAGAACAGCGCATATGACGGCGCAAACAGCTTGCTACAATGAAATGTGTCATTTTTCGGGTGTGCAAAAGGATAACGCACCCTCAGTTATCGAGTGTTCTCGCTCAATTAATTCTCGTTTTCTTGTGCTAATCAGTACCGTGTGGACCAGCCCTTGCTAATTATAACGTTAAAGACGCGGTTTGGCATACTACCAACGAGATTTAGCAGTATCTGGTGGCTGACACCTCTCCTGGCCTCCAACAACGCCTCTCGAAATGCTTCCACGGATGTATACTGTCGATTCGACGCATACACCGTCGGACAAGAATGCCCCAGAGGTTCTCCATCGGGTTGAGATAAGAAGAACATGTTGGCCACTCTAGGGTTTCAATGTCATGCCGTCCTAACCACGCACGTGTACTAGCGCTGACGTGAATTGAAGCGTTATCTTGTTAGAAAACAATTGGCAGTCGATGAAATCTGCTACTAAATGGTAGTAGGTTGTTGGTCAACATCTGCTGATAGTCCTCGCGATTCATTCGAGATGAGATGAAAGCGAATTCAAGTTTGCAAAGCTCCCCAACCCATAAAGCACGCCCCGCCGAACATGTGCTTCGAGAAGTACCGCGACTTTCTACGTACATCATGCCAGTAACCGTTAAATCCATCTAGCCCATCCAAATTTAACTTCTTCTCGTCACTGAGGACGATCTGAAACAACATAGTACCTTTTAGATAGATGTGCACCCTCAGCACACTATTTAAAAAACGTTGCTCCAATGTTCATCACTCTCTAGTCCTCGGTCCATATTGTTGCGGGCGAAGTTTAGTTGGGCAGTCACGTGGCGTTGTTGAAGACGAGGTATTGTTTTCATTTGCCCCCGTATGATATGCGGATAACGCTTAATTGTCTTTAAAACTGTTGATCTATGAACCTGAAGGTTTCACCCTTGCCTGATTGCTTCACAACTTATGGTCGAATTCGAGGCCAATTGACATATATGCATGGCAGTTCGCTGGCTGTTCTTTTGTGCACGTCCTTTAGACTTATTTGTACCATACGTCGACGGACTGTGTAAATAATTTTGCACTACGTGACTATTTCTGCCAATTCCTCTAGCAATTGCAGCCTGGGTCTTTCCTGGTCGGTATAAAGCAGTAATATCTGCTTTCTCCGTATCAGTAAGCTCGAAGCATGTCCCATGACTGCAGTACAGCTTGAATGCTGTACACAAACTGGATGAATTCAGCGGGAACACTCGATAACTGAGGGTGCGTTATCCTTTTGCACACCAATGTATATATCTATATATATATATATATACATACATCATACATACATACATACATACATATACATATATATATATATATATATATATATACCCGTGTTTACTCGTAAATAAAAAAAAGTAGGCTTTGCTAGAAGAATGACAAGCTGGCCTCTTTTATTAGGGAAATGAACATTTTCGTCGATTTGGCATAGTTCTAGTCATAGATCAGTAAGTATTGTTCTTGCTAAGAATTACAAATACCCTTCTTAGAGGCATACCACATAACAGTAGGCATGCACATGGCATAGCACATTCTTCGACAAATATGAAGTGACACCGACTTCTTTCAACAAGAGTCTCTGATAAACGTTCGCTTTCTGGAAGCGTTGTTATCACTTTTTCCGTAGAGTTCATCAAACTTTTTAAATTTCGGGGCACAATCCAGTTTTTGACATGTATGACACTTTTCATTTTTTTTATTGTTGTGAAATAGCCCATTACTGAATGTGACCTTGATTGATACTTTCGAAAGGAGTAGTGGTGGCTTTGGGTCTTGATCACAAAGCCAGTTCTCCTGATATGAGTCAGGTTAAACAAACGGTCAAATACAGATTCATCACCTATTATCCTTCTAACGGCTTTAAATGGGCAATTTTCATCCTTCTTTGCTCGTACTAATGGTTATTCGACTGCGTGGTCAGGCTACAGCTTGTCTCAACTGAACAGAGCAGTCTTCGTTACATCTACTCAAAAATCAGCATAAAGCAATAATATAAAAATAAAGTAGTTACAAAAGTATGATTTGGACTACATCGAAATTGTACAAGGTTTTTACATTCGTAGTGACTAGAAAGGAAACATAACAGGTAACCGATATTTAGCTCTTTGTAACTTTTGAAAACCTTTGCTTTAAGAACATTTTGTTAAGCGTATAGAACTACCACATTTTTTGTCTGGGAGAATATAAGGAATATTTACCTTACCTTGTTGAATCTTGTTTCTCTTACCATTGTTGTCTGGATGCAATTATCTCGTTTCAGTTCTCCGATTATATCAGGTACTCCATCGCATTGTTCTAGTCATACTGTTACCTTACTGCTGTTATCTCTGCTTTAATGATTCGACTACATCAGCGCAGTGGCTTGGACGGCTAAGTCTCTGGCTATCGGAAGCCAGAGGCCGCAGGTTCGAGCCCTGCCGTGTGACATAAAAGAGAGCTTGAGCATTGTAACAATTGCAGCTCCTTCAATAAACCAATAAACCTTTACCTTTACATTGTCCGTTATCGTACTCAGTTACCCAATTATTCCGCCATCGTTTTGCAATTAACCTATTACAATACTGGATTTACATCGTTACCCTATTTTAGTTCTTTCGTGATCTCGAGATAAAAGCACCTGTCTTTCCTTCTATCTCTGCTAGTTGCAATACTTTCTTTATTTAATCACACATACGTGTCGTTAAATAAAGAATGTATGAGCAGGTATGTGTATCTCATAATTTGGACCTATGGGCCTTTGATCTTTTCAGCCGAGGACTTAGCCGTCCAAGCCACATACAGCATCAACGCGCTTTTGAATACAGGACAGTGTAGGTAGACCACAGCACTAACGTTGTAACGTTACTATCCTCCCATAATATTCAGAAGTTTGCAAAAATTGCGACCCCAAGGTAGTTTCTGTCGACTTCGTGTACCCTCAAACCTGTTTGCAATTGTTATACAAACAGTATGCATAAATAACTAATAAAAAGAAATTTGTTATTACCAACCGTTTATTCTAGTCTGATTTGTGGGAAACGTATTGACTTGGATCACACTGTCTACCCGGCATAGGTGACAATACGATTTGTACTTCAGATATGCACTTAAAGCATCTATTATTTTTCTCCTGGCAGTTCCTTGGACATTATTATGATGCTAGTGTGTGAACATTCTGAGTACGTTGTATACACTCGAATAAAAAGATTCGGTGGGTAGTGAAGTCTAAATTGTTACTTCACAAACTACAGGTGGACCTGTGAACCTAGTTCTATCTAGTCTTGTATGACTGCTGTGGTATCTTATTCGATAAAGTGGATCGCCACATATGCAGGACGTTCAGTATACGTTTAGTGGGGAAGTCCATTGATGTAATCACGAGTATAGCGAAGCAGATTCTGTGAACACCATAGACAGCGAATATTCTATGGCAGACGTACACATTTCGTGGCTCATAAGCTAAAACGATAGAACCAACCCACTTGCAGCTCGAATATTGGGTTATCGTAACGCGAGCCACAGAGTCTACCAGGGAAGCGTTCGTTTATTGGTGGCGTATGCTAACGTTATTTTTGTTACTGCTATACAGCTTGTAGGTTACTGAAAGTCGGCACTTCGGAAATAGATTCGATCACGCTCTCAGCAATAGCAGGCCACTACAAAACCATTTTTTGAGTTAACTCTCAGCTGTTCCTCTCTGTTATGTAACTTTAGCGCTTAACCCTTAAGAATTACCATGAGGATCTGTCGGGGGTTGCCACCTTCCTTATTTTTCCACTGGTCGTACCTGGCATAATTCACAAAGAAAAATGATAAAGAAATCTAAATGCCTTCACGTCTGGCAGCAGGATTGGATCCCAAACCATATGTTCTTTCTATCTAGGAGTCTATGAGACTACTACTTCAGATACTTATCTATTATTATTACTTTTGAACTGATTAAAATCACTGGCAGAGCTCGCCCAGTTCTTTGTGGCTAAGGGTCGCCGTTCCTAAAACAGAAGCCAGCTAACTATTGATTTGTCTTGTTTTTTTTTTCTATATTTTATAGTGATTCCGAACGAGCTAAATCCAATCAATATTTATTAATAGACGTCTTGAACTAATTTGTATATATAAGACATCACCGATACTTCTGCAAGCAGTCAGCAAGGATTCCTCAGAGAGACGAGTGTATTCGTAAAACGAGTCCGATAATATTTGACGTATTTGAAAAGCAAAGTTACGAGCAGTGTCGCTCGCTCCCATCTGGATTGCATCATTTTCATCTTGGGAATTGCCTCAATAACAGCAATATTAGGTGACATCAAACTTCCGTGTAAGCTCGTAATCATATAGACACTCAAACCGGTAGGGATGATTCAAAAACGGTAAAGAGAATGACCTGAAACTTCAAATATGCATAGCTTTTTGTTGTGAATTACTTGTTGTCCTTTGTTGTATGATTCTAGTTAAATTGGCGTTGACACAACAAGCACATTTTATACAAATGAGAGGGGCTCAGCTTCCGTCTTTATATCGCAAACGTTTAGTATTATTTGTTTATTATTACAAATAATTTTCAATAAATCGATATAGGGCGGAGCTTAATTATTACGGTAGTTAATTATGATTTTAGGTATTCTATATAATGCTTAATATTATAAAACAAGTATTAGCATTCGGTATATAATTTGTTCGGTAACTGAGAACTAGCAAATTGCCTGATTACCATTAGACTAATATACCCGTTTACTTGGGCATAGTTGCAATCTCGCTGACCGACGACAAACTACCTTTCACACATCAGAGGAGTATTGCTGGAATTATTAGGTAAAAAGGCACAACACGTGTAATATTAGAAACATGAACGGTGTAAGGCGACACTAATTCCCTAAAGTTTCAGAGCCATCATGAATATCACAAGGTATTTAGCAGCATGAACCTCCTCTGGGGGGCTGTTCCTTGGTTCTATAAAATCATTCTTGCATCTGTAACACAATTCTCTGTTTTACCATTCACAAGAGGCGCGTGCTAATTCTTCATAAGATGTTAAATATGAGCTATTTTGTAATGAGCCAACTAGGTAACTAAACCGTTACTGTTATACATATTTGTATCAACTTCTCATTTATATAATATTTTAGTGTACACATTGTACGTAGTGGAGTATTCGAAATCCTTCGATAACAGTGAGGGATATAGGAATTACTTTGTATATTTTTGAGGCTTATGAGTTTCTCCATTTTCCACGCAATGAGACAGCCATATTGTTACTGATGAGAGCCGTAAGCGTACTGCATAAGTATTCTTGCGGATAGTTTTATTATTTTTTGGAACGCAACCATCAAATAGTACTCACTTTAGTCAATTTCTTCACTTCTTGGTGAATTAAGATATTTTGCATAGGAGTAATAAATGACTGCAACATTTCAGGGAGTCGTCATGTTGCAGCGTGGCTCGTGGTGCGTCGTGCTAACGATGGCGGCAGCGGGTTCGCTGATGGCCGGTACGGCTCGGGGTCAATTGACAGCTGATTCTCCTCCAGAGTCTGACACACTGATTGACTGGAGGGACTCGAGAGATTTACAAGAACATAGGGATCTCCGGGATAGTGGTCCCGGTGCCGGATTTCGTGAGGGCAGCCTGTTAGATATGAAGCGTGCATTTCATGCAATGCGAGGAAAGAAAGCAGCGCCTTTTCACGCAATGCGAGGCAAAAAGCTCAAGGGTGCCAACGGGGACATCAACACCATCATCGCCGAGCTCCGAAGACAGATCATGGCAGGAAAAAGAGGTTGGTCTTCTTCTAATTATGATAGTCACGCTTTTGAACAAGATCTACATGATCTGTAATTTATACTATTTAACATCTTTACTTAACGGCGTCTTAATGTAGATAATGTACCTAACAAGATTTGTTCTCAATAACTGCTTTGCTCACAGCAAAATGTGTGATAAAGGGTATTAAATTAAAGTTAGCTAAAACAATACACGGTCTACGATTCGAATTACGGATCTTCAGATTTCGAGGCAGATTCCAATAAAGTAAAGAGTGTTGAAGCAGCTTAAGTGACGTCTATTAGTGTGACATCCTTTAGAAAACGTAAATATGTACCATTAATTTGTACTTCATTGATACCTGCTCGATTCTCCCAACGAATTTCTAAGAGCTGTAATCTACAATTTTTATATAGGTGTAGTTATTGTGTGCCGTACCGCGGAGTTGCACAGTTACCTTGGATATGGGCAAATTATTCAATAAAACTTGAATTTCGCGGAAAGAAAGAAGATTGGATTGGATAACTCTGCCAGTGTATTTGCACATCTGAATCACCATGAGACAATAAATAATTTCTCTAATCAGTTCGTTTCATATATAATAATTGTGTGTACACAATTTTATTTTAGGATCGTTCTTCGGTATGCGCGGTAAGAGGTTCGGTGGCCCCGTCGACTTGGAGGCCGAGGTGGCTTCTCCCATTATGGAGGAGAGCCGGTAGACTTCCAATGACCTGCCGGAACGGATACCCACTGGCCCCTAGAGAAGGACCACTCCGGCCTAATAATATCCGTGAAATTGTCTTCTCCTTTTCCTAGGATGCCTCAGCCGGAAACAACGACCGGCCATTCATGTGATTTTTCACACACGATTTTTTTAATGTAACCATTGATCTCAATACGTTCCTTGTCGCACAGTAATGCAAAAATGCATCTCAAAAACGAATGAAATAAAAATAAACGTTATATTAAAATCTACATAAGACATATGACGAAGAAGAAAGGGCCAGCGTCGCCTATATCTCTAGTAAGAGATTAATTTAAATAAATCTTAACGGAGCCGTACCAGAAACACTTTGTTGAATCGTGACTGGGAAACGGTGCAAAGCCTTACTATAAACCACTTCAAGGGTTATAACTCAGTTGGTTAAAGGACATTTATTATAAAATAATGAATGGGAACACACATACAAGCCACGGAAGCGCTTACACAACTCAGTTATTCCATTAATAATACATAGTGAAATGTCCAGTGCATACAAGTGCATACAAATAGATATTTTTCACAGTAGAGGGAAATAGTATAGAAGAAACACTCGGCTGTGACATGCGCACTATTTACGTGCGACTCCGTGGTGTCATAGTTACGCGGTTTAGGCGTTTGCTTTGGAACAACATACAAATTGAAACTATAGCCAACCATCAGTCAAATCACAGACAATTTACGAATGGATTTGATGAGGACCCAAAAAAGAGCTTCAAAATATGTAAGGAAAGGAACGGCTTAGAAAACTTGGCATCGGTCGTAATCATTCTGAATATAAAAATGGCCTTACTATTCTAGAAAATAATCTGAATGGATATGTTGAGTGCCTGCGGCTTCCTGAAAGAACAACTGGTTGTCATCCAGATAAAAATACAATGGTGAGATTTCGAAAGCACTCGCTCGGAATCCGTCAATGTGCTTCATGTTTCCGCAGTCACCGGCATTGCTGTAGGTCTTATTATGGCGTTATTTTTAATAAAGTGCCGTATGGCGATAAGGGCGAGAGATTAAAATGGTTAATTGTTTTGGATGTAGGCTCGCGCAAGATGTAAGGGCCAAATTACAAAAATAACACGATAAAATAATAATAATATGGTAATGCTAAATATGTCATGAATACAAAAGAGGCATCAGTTCGCACTGGCGAAGACCGACGAGAAGATTCGATGAGGTCTCTTCTTCAGATGTCTCGTAGGGAAAATATTAGAGAATATTACACAGGCAAGCGAGGCAATTATAGAAACGACATCGACTTATAAAATGGCGATATAGAGGTTCGCAATATATATATATATATGTATGTCGATTTAGCGACCATTGTATCACTTGACAAAGGTCGGCAATCTGTGATGAGGACGGCGCTACTGCATAGGATTAGCAGTTTAGCGAATTTTTAACAACTCGAACTGTTTAGAGTCAACCCTAAGGTTACTAAAATTTCAAGTCCAATGCATTTTCGGAGTAGTTCCAGTTCTGTTCAGAGGTATTCAGTTGATAATATTCCAGTGCTGATCACTGTTTCCATAATGTTCTATATGGTATAGACTCGACTGTAGTGCATGTTGTCGGTCTATTAATTTATAAACCACATTCTTCCGTCGTAACATACAATAACAGAGGCTTTTTGATTATAACAAGAGGTCTGCGTTTAATAAACAGAACCCAAGCCTCATGGAGCAAGTTCCATTGCTGTGCTTGTCCGTCCATATGAGTCCGCCATAGGCCATCGGTTATCGTGAATAAAGGCTGCATAACCAACTCGGTGTTCTAAAAAGGTAAAAAGGTTACAACAACAATGTAACCAACCTAGTGACCCCCGTCGAAAAAGAGCCCAGATCTAAATGAGCTATGCGTCCTAGGTTTCTGACGCGACTCAATCGATCAAGAAGACGCTACACCAACAGACAGCACTCCCTGATACAAACTCAAGTGGCTCATCTCCACTGAGCCAACCATATCCAAAGAAAACTGTTGTAAAAGCGATTAACAGAAATTGCGGCTGATAGCATCGACCGCGTCCGTGTGTTGCATTTGTCCATATGCTTCCGCACGCTCCGGAATGGCGTCACAAGATGTGAAATATAGTGTGGCGTGATCGAATCCTGGGAGATGAACCTGCTGCTACTTTAACTAACCCAGCCACGACGTTCAGAGCAGCCTCCTTAAAAGTTTATTATCATACAGATAATAGAGGGCTCTAAGTATTAATAATAATAATTATAAAACAATAATAAATAAGTAAGAATGCAAATATTATAATAAACATAAGATTACCATAACACATATAAATGCAGACTCAATCCAGATCAACTTCGTAACAACAAGTGAACCTAAACAGAAGGTCTACGATCACGAATAATACACAATAGATTCATGAAACAAAGAATCAAAATAAATAATACAATTAAAATTTTTTTCAGTGTGTTTATTGCTTTAGTTAATTTGTCTAAATTATGTCACATATTGTCTACTAGTGGTAATTCTAACACAAGAGACCATTGATTCGGGATTCACCCTGCGGTAAACACGTCTTGCTGTACAATTTGGGTAAAAATTATGAATAAAGATTTTCTCTGCAGTTGACATTAATTCTCTCAAAGGATAAGAGAAAAGCAAAACAGTCCCCCATAATACATAGGCGTGTGCAACAAATATAGATGCACACACTAATGGCAAGAGTAAATCATACAGGTTATTATAGGCCACTATTTATTCAAACATACAATAATTAGGAATTATTTCTAGGGATTATTGGGGGGGGGATTAGCTGGGAACCAGGGCTGAGGCCGACATTGTCCCGAGAAAGGCGATGGCATTGCCTCTCTGCACAGAGAAGGACAGGCGTTGCCGAAGGAAAGATCTGGCGCGCTTGTCCCCGGTGGCGCGGATCAGCCTATGGTAGACCCCTTCGAGGAAGTTCGTAGTGAGGGGGCCGCCTAAGGTCTCAAAAGCAAGGGGGGAAAAAAGGTGGGTTGCCTGGAGTGCGGAGTACTTCCGTAGCTTGGCCCGCTCCGCACCCACTACCGCGTAACCGGGGGTGGTTTCACAGTGGTTGACATAAGAAGGTGCTAGAACGTCAACCGTGCCGTCTCAAATAAGGTGCTGGCCTCGGTGGAAGGGGATGAGAGTGAGGCTGTCAGGGAGGCGGCATCCTTCAGAAGTGTCGAGGCCCTGTGTGGCTCCCTTGTGCAAGGGATACCGACGAAGTGGAGGGCCCTCACGAGCGTGTCATTACGCATCGTGTGTCGCGGATGGCGAATGGCGCTGCGCTCGCACGAGAGTCCGTGGTGGCCATTCGTTGCGACAGGGTCCCCGCAACGCTCGCAGCTGTGGGTCGCAACCACGGAGGCCCACACAGGAGCGGAGGGAGAGATCGTCGAGAGCAGTGCCAAGGGACGAGGAGGGCAGCGCATTAAACCATGCCCCCGCACCAGGCCTGTCGACAGCCCGAAGGCGAGATTGGTCAGCAACGTGTGGCGCTGAGGCCAGGAGGGAGTCCCGCAGCTCCTTATGGAGAACATCAGACCATACCCGCTGCTTGCTTTGCTTGTCCTGAGGGACCCGGGCGCGGACGCTCGTCTGGTCAAGGGGAGAAGTGGGCGAGAGCCGGGGAGGGGGGGACTGTAACAACCATGTCGGCAACCGCCGTAAGCGAGGCTACGTAGCAAACGTCAGCCAACCGATGTACACTGAGGATGCCGAGATCACCGAAGCGAACCGGAAGGGTAGCCTGCGACGCCGCTGCCGGAGGAAGCTGGAGGTCGGGCTTGTCCTTAGCAAGTGCTGCATGCGCACCGCCGAGAAACACGACCGAAGGAGGAAGAGCCCCTGGGAGCAACCGCTGGAGGTCGGGGGACGGGTCCATAGAGAAGACCTCGCACTTCGTGGGGTTGACGGCAAGGACGCTGGGCCCCTCGTAGTCAATTACTCGCTGAACGTCGGAGGCGACGGTTGCCGGATCGCCTGCCAACGTTCCGTCATCCATGTACCACAGCCGCCGGCGAGACTGGAGGGACACAGCGAGGTGCTGGAGGGCCAGTCAGAAGAGAGCTGGGCCCAGTGGGTCTCCCTGCTAGACCCCGCATTCGGAGCTGATAACGGCGTTGTCCATAATCAGGTGGGAAGGGCAACGATAGGCCAGGTCAAGATTCCGCAGAACATTCCACATTCCACCTCTCGCAGAACAAGATTCCGGCGGACCGTGTTGAAGGCATTGTGGAAATCGAACTTGACCAGGGCCCCGGCCGGATGAGCGTGCATAAAGGCGCGAGTCGCGGCTCGTACGGGCTCGAAGTTACTTGGGAACATTTTTCGCTCGCACAACTTGAGTGAAGCCTGCATTTCTGAAACGCGTTATGGGGTTATACTGTTTGCCACTGAACAGATTAGTCTACCTTCTTGGGAACATTCCCTTATTTGTTGAAAATCTGTGGCGTCGTTTTAAGCTACCAGCGACGCCAGTTTACTCAGAATTCATTGGAATGTGGGAAAGAAATATAGCACTTATCAAAGCGGAATTTTAAATTACAGGCGAGATGACTAATTATAAAAGGAGGGGGGCTCTCAGAACGAACCGAAACATTGCAACTCTTTTTGCAACACGGGTTTCACCATGTTATGTGTGTCAGGAAAGAGAGCGAGCCCAATTCGAACTGTTTGTGTAGATATTGCAATAATGTGTGCACTAGATATCACGTTGGAGAATTAACTCGATCAATCGCATTGACCTAGTCCTATGAGGTGTCCGTGCTCCGTTTACACGAGCTGACCGTACACTTTTTACTGTTCTTACTATTGTACCATTTTACCAGGTACCTTGGTGTGTATTACATAATACCGTATAAATAAATGATGAATTTTATTTTGATATCTTTGTGATACGATTTAATAAAATAAATATTACAACAAAAGATCAGCCACAGCCTCCATACCAGGCAGCCATACTGAAATGGCGTCTTAAACTGAAGTTCGAAACATCCGGGAGCTTGATTGAAAACGTTCAACACAATTTCAATTTAATCAAAATTGTGGTTTACTTACGGATTTGCAGCTTTTATATTGCTTAAGTTATCGTTAAAAAACATTAAGTAATATTATTATGTCACAAAGCGGATACTAACTCTCGATAGTATTAGGTACCGTAAAGCTAAGATGTAGGATTCGATATGAAATATGCAATTCGTAGTATAAATCACAATATGCAGAAGATGTACAGAACACAAGTTTAATTATTAAACAGCTAAAGTCTTGAAAATGGTGCTATTAAACACAGTTATTGCCATTGTGTCGTGGGCATGCTAGGTTACATTAAGACTATCTGTGATCGTGACCATAACCATCAATTTTACAAAGGAGGTGGTGAAATTCCTGAACCGCATATCTAGTGTCTAAGTCGCAGGTTGTTCTAGGTACTCATTTCCACTCCAAACTATTTCATTCGTTTGGCATTAAAATATTCAGGATCGATATTGGATATTTGGTAAGGTAAAGATAAGGTTTATTGGTTTATTAAAGCAGCTGCAATTTTACAATGCTTAACTGTTGTAGAACTTAAAGGTGTTAGTAAATACTAATAAACTGCAGATAATCTGCAGTGTCTCTGGCCGTGGGCATTGTTTGCAAAGCTCTTCGACGAAATACAATACAATACAAGGTTTGGTTTATTAACGGAACTGCAGTCTTATCACAACGCCTAAGTTCTCGTAAAAATAATAGCGAAAAAGTGTCGTCTCATGGATTATTTCAAATGCTACCGATTTCTGGAAACGGCATTATTTACATCAATGTTTTGATTATCATAAAAGTAACAGTATACAAGGGGCAACGCCCACACAAATTATATTCAGTCTATGCATTAATCGCAATTATAAATAAACAGACTTTCTCTGTTTCGTTTCATTATAGTATACTCCAAAGGACACCTCTAAATTATTTACAAGCAATCTTCCTGACCTCCCGCGCAAACACCTTTGATGATGTAAGGGTTCTAATTTCGCGAGGTAGTGAGCCCCAGACTGCAGGCAAGCGGTGCGCAAGAGCATGGCGGCTCAGTTCTCTTATGACAAATGGTGTTTCGAAGGTTGTTGGCCGACGGTTAGACCTTTTGACGACAGCGGTGATTGGAAGTGCAATATCACAGGGAATTTTTCCTCTCATCATCTTAAAGGCAAGAAGTGCGACATGAACCACGTAAATCTTACCTATAGGCAGCAGGTCAAATTTCTCAAAAACATCCGCAACCGAGTCTCGCCGACGTCTACCAAAAATTGCTCTTAGAGCGTCATTCTGAACAATCTCGGTTCTGCGAATGATCGTCTTATAGCCACCACCCCAGATAGAGATCCCATAGCACATGATAGGCAACAGGAGCATTCTGTAAACTAAAAGTAACCCCTCCACTGGAATACCACGATCTCTGAGGCGACGGATCGAGGAAATAACGGCATAACACTTGGGAAGGAGAGCCTCAAGATGGGCTTGCCACTTCAGTGTCTCATTAATAGTCAGGCCCAGACATCTGACCGTAGACGACATCGGAACCGGCTCCCCGCAAAGCCACACCGGATCTATCACTGGAGTCCTTTGTGGTGGGCGCAACAGAATGAAACCCGTTTTGTTGGTATTCACAACAAGTCCGAACCGCTCAAAGGTCTTCACCACTCCCTCAACCTTCGCCACCGCAGCCTGAATATCTGAGTTCAGTTCTGACGGACGTATCCGGAATAGGAGTGAGGTGTCATCAGCGTAAGCAACAGTCTTACAATAATTGCCAGACGAGATTTTGAGCAGAATGAAATTGATCAAAATTACAAACATAAACGGTCCCAGCACAGACCCCTGGGGGGTTCCAATGTTAACCACCTGCCATGATGACCAAATGTCGCCAACCACAACCGCCTGTTTCCTATCTGAGAGATATGAGTGAAACCATCTGACAACTTCGGGTGAGCAGCCAAGGCACTCTAGCATTTGAAGGAAAAAGGAGTGGCGCAGGCAATTGAAGGCGGCCGCCACATCCAGCATCACCCCAAGACAGAGTTGACCGTTCTCAACAGTGTCGGCGACTTCCTGCCAGAGATGCGCGAGCGCGAGCTCAGTGGAGCGCGCCCTTCGGAAGCCAAACTGGCATGGTGAGAAGAAACTCGCCGAGTTAAGATGCCTTTCAAGCCTGGACATTACCACCTTCTCGAACACTTTAGAAAGATAGTCAACAAGCGAGATAGGCCGGTAGTTCGAGGGAAACTTTCGATCACCTTTATTTTTAAAAAGCGGGACAACTCTGGCCATCTTCAACCTGGAAGGAAATATCCCGTTTCTAAGGGACAAGTTTATAACATGTGTTAAAGGGCGAGCGAGAACCCACGAGGACAACTTAATAAGTGTGCTCGGGATGCCCAAGGCCCCCACAGTCCAGTTGGCCCTAGTTGAATCAAGGGCCCTCTGTGTTTCCGATAAGCTAACCTCTGAGAACGCAAATGTCGCACTCTGAGCCCCCCAAATAGATGTCAATTCTGGTCGGAGGTCTTCTTGGGCGTTTATCCCAGATACAGTGTCTGAACCGACAGCAGCAAAGTGCCGGTTTAATTCATCAGCAATAGCCTGTGGTGTCTCTAGACGCCCAGAATTAGAAAAGTGGCTTGTCTGCTGGTAGGTCCACCAGTCTATTCTTCGTGGACGAGAGCAGCCCATGACTCTTTTTCAAAAGCAGTTCTTACCCTACCTATTATAATGATGAGGTATGTGCAGGCTGGGTATATCCGTGTAGAACTGTATAACGTATGATGCTGGGGGACTTCACTCTGGGAAAGGCCCAACGCAGTGCGCATAGAGAGTCTCTGTGGGTCTTCGATCAGGACGTCTACACTAAGGCTTTGCGAGTTCTCTCCTCAATGCGTGGTTTAAATGATTTTGCACTCGAACTCACCGTGATGCTTAAATACGTGAGTTTCATAATCCAGGGACGTTGAACATGCCAATCCTCTCCTGTGCTAGAGATATGGGGTGAGCCGGTGTACGAGAATACTTGAAAAACGTTTCTATAGGTTGCTTTTGTTTGCTATCTCTCTGTTCATATGCCTTTTTTGCAGAATCAGCAGAATAAGGACTTCTTCATGCAGCAGGCAATGAATAGAGTCGCCCAGCAGGCTAGCGTGATGAGCCCCGAGAATTGTCTACGGAAAAAGGCCAAAAGAAACAGCCCCTGAATATATTCCTAAGCGGTCGTCCAGCCACCCCTGCCACGATAATGTGATAATGTTAATGTTAATTAGTGTTCGAACGGTCTTCCCCGCACCCGTATGACAGCTATGATGCGGCCGCGACGACCGGCTAAGAACACGAAGAGCTCGGCCAACCGCGGGAGAATTGGACACAATTTCTTGGATCTGGTTTGGCAGAGTGCACTATCATAAGGGCGAACCCGTCGAACACGACGTCAAGTTGTAGTCCCTTCTCATTTACCACCGCTCGCTTCACCATACGAATTGTTCAAACGCGTCGTCTTGTTTATATGGCAGCAGAGGAAACACTCCGGCGACGATCGTTTGCTATTTATGGCAACCAATATCGTTACCGCTTATGTATTATCGTTACCACATCCTGTCGTGGCCTCAAGACCAGGTGGATCTTCCTCCAAACTCTCTTGTCCTAATGTCTACGTATAAGTACCGAGGTATACCTAATAGTAGAATGGCTGGGGGCCAGCACACGCGAAAATCTATTATATTACCTTATCTGGCATTTTTTCATTCATTCATTCATTCAAAAACACCTTTATTAACAAAAGGGGGTTTTACATTTGGTGTACAAAAATTAGTTAGTGCATAGTATATGCATGAGTGTCTCTGAGCATTCGTGTCGCTCGAAATGAAAACATATTATTGACTCTTTCGGTCCTGGCGATTTGTACTGTTGATATGGTTTGTCCACTCCGCGGATTATTTTGTCTGACATTAAAATATTTATAATACGAGTTTGATGATAGTAACCTTTTGTAAAAACGCATATCTGTCTGTTTGTGTAGGTCAGTAATTGGAGGTAAGGTAAGAGTCGAGCGATCGATTCCACATCTAAGCGAGACGCGTGTTAAGAACTTTGATTGAACTCGTTCCATAGCATCTAAATTTTTCTTAAGATATGGTCGCCAAACTTCACAGCAGTATGTAAATTTCGGTATAACTAAACTCTTATGGAGCTGCATATAAAATTCCGGCCTTTTCACAATAAAACAACGAAATAGTGTGTTACAAACTAACGTTGCGGACTGAATGACTTGTGTAATATGAAGGTTAAAATCTAAGTTTGGTGAGACCATCACGCCCAGGTCCCTCATACAGTTCACAATCGGTATAGGCTGGGCGTTAAGAGTATATATGTGAGGGTCTGATAGACATAATGTGCCACATTTAGGAACGAGTATTATCATACCATTATTGGAACACCACCTTGAGATGGCATCAACGGCTTTCTGCAGATGGCGTCTTTCGGTTTCGGTCTTCGATGGGCCGTAAAGCTTGAGATCATCCGCGTAAAGTTTATGTGTTATGGACTGCGGAATAGTGTTTTTTAGGTCTAAGATGTAAATACAAAATAATGTGGGTCCCAAGCAGCTACCTTGAGGCACCCCAGAGGGGCAAGCACCGCAATTACTAATACTGTTTTTTACACGTACGCAAAAAGAGCGGTTACATAGGTAGTCAGATATCCAACAAAAGGACCGTGAGTCAATTCCTAGTTTCTTAATTTTTGCTAAAAGTGAGGAGTGATTTACTCTATCAAACGCCTTAGAAAAATCGAAATATATGCAGTCGAACATTTGTTTGTTGTTGATGTAAATGGTCCAATCTTGAACCATGTCAACCAGCTGGGTGGCGGTGGGTTTTCCCTTTGTAAAACCATGCTGTGCCTCATCAAGTAACCCCTGAGTTGTTAAAAAACTAGATACATGGTCTACAAGCAATTTCTCAAATATAATACAAGCTATAGAGGACTGGGCCACCGGTCGATAGTTATCAACATCGGATTTAGACCCCTTCTTGAGGACGGGGTTACCACAGATGTTTTAAAATACTCTGGCACAATGCCGTCCTCATAGGACCTGCAGTAAATAAGATATAAGGGTTGGGATATGGTTCTCCCAACCTTTTTGTAAAAAATAGGAGGAATTGAGTCAGGTGTAAAACTACATTTCATGGGTAAAGCCTGGATCTTACTAAATATATTTTCCTCTGTTATTAAAAGGGGCGTAGACTCATTTGTGTGATAGGTAAGATCCATAGGAGCCACGCTAGGCTGTTTGACGTAGACTGTTGAAAAGAAATCTTTGAAAATGTGTGCCTTGGCCTTGTCATCTGTTATAATTTTATCATCCTTTATAAGCGCACCTATCTCCTCTTTTCCCTTCAAGCGCTTATTTGCGTAAAGAGTCCTTAAAGTCAAGATTCGATTCCTCAAGGATGCGAAGCCTGGTGCTAGCTTTTCGTAAATTGGTTTCATTTTTAGGATTTGCATCTGTTTTCATCTGTTTTCATTGGCGCTGAATTGGCTGTTTCACCTTCTTAAATCTACAATTTGGCCAAGTCCTTCTCAATGGGACCACACATACTTACCTGTGTTTCGTTCTTTAGTAACGGAAGGTGTTTCCCAGATATCGGAGTAAGTTTATGACTGAGGCAATTTTAATCAAATTTTTTAACACGCAGTGTTTTTTGGTAATAATGCTATAACTCGTGTTTTAAGGAATACTAAATTCAGTAATAATGAATTGGCTTTGGATACCTTTAAATTAAAAAAAAATATGGCTTCAGAAAGTGCCTGAAAATATCTAGATCAGAAAGTCGGTACTAGAAACCATATTAGATAAGTTGAATTCTTTATTTCATTAATTTCACCAACAGATGGTATGAATTATGAGTTATAACAACAAGTGTCAAAACAGAAGATCTATATGACATTCCTACTGGTCAGGGTGAGGGGGGGATGACCCAGGACAATAAATGCCCTGCTTGGCAGGTGCCGAGATGGTACCTGTGGCACACATCCTGACAGAATCTATTCGATGTGTGTCCGGTATGCCTCTGTCTCGGGCAAGTGGAAGCACTCCTTGAACTCTTCCGTGAATCTACGCGTGACTGCCATTGGATGCGTTTTGGTGCTGCTGGCGTGTGCCGGCAAACAGAGAAAGCGGGATTTCGCTCGGTCGAGCGTCACGAGGCCGGACTCCTTGAGGCCGTTCCAAATGAGAGGCCATTGGTACAACCTTTATGTCGAAAAGGGAGAGCGCCGTTCGAAGTGATAGCTTGTGGGGGGACTTGATCTGTCGGCTCCCTGCGAGTGCTTTGCGGACTCTTTGCAGGACGTGGTCGCCGAAGGCGCGCCCGTTCGTTGGTAATGTGAATCCTAGATAGCAAAATCGGTTTGTGGGAGTTATCCGCGATTTGTATAGCAAGTAGTCCCCTTTGGCGAGACGGCGCCCGCGACAAAATTTCATGGCCACTGTCCTGTCCGTGTTGATCTGGAGTCCGAGACTTTTTACCTTGATTTTCACAGTCCCGAGTGCCTTTTGCGTGTGGCGCCTGTTGGTACAGGAGAGGACCAGATTGTCAGCATACATGAGCAGTTTTACCGCCGGGTGCCGATCCTGGATCGCTTTCGGCAGGTCAGAGACTAAGACCGAGAAGAGTAGTGAGCTGAGGTTGTCCCCTTGTGCATAACCGGTGGCTGAAGGCTTCATGCAGGGCGACGCCATCGTCGAGAACTATTTAGCTCTCTTGTAAGATCGGCGTTAAGAGATTTAGGAACCTCAGGGGAACCCCCATCGCTGCTAGCATTTCCAACGCCGTGACCCTGGTTGCCCAGAAGTCAACGAAGATGGCATATAGCGAGCCCCCGGGGTTTTCGAGAACCTCGTGTACATCTTGGAGCAGCACGGTGTAGGCCGTCTGCGTACTACCGCCAGCTCTGAAACCGTGCTGCTCGTCGGGGAGCAAGTCTGGGGTTTCCAGAAATTTCGTAAGACGGTATGTTAATAGGCTAGCCAGTACTTTCTATGGGTAGCACTTCTTGGCGATCCCTCTCCAGGCCGATGTATTGGTCGGATCCCCTTAGCCCTTTGGGATCACCATGAGCTCTGCTTTCTTCCAGGGGCACGGGAGTTCGCCGCGTGTCTCAGATCTATGGCTCAGGTGATGTGCTCGTTTCTCACTAGATCAGGGCCGACCTCCTTGTTACGGGGCAGGGCTTTGATTTGTCGGAACACCTCCGTTGTGTAGAATTTCCTATCGATTTCATCTTTTCGGTTCCCTCCGGCCAGGATGCTCTGTATAGAGGTGCCGAGTATGGAATGGAGACGGTCGATCCGAGGACGTCGACAAAGTGTTTAGTTAGTTCCGGGGGGTATGGTGCATGTCATTTGGGCGCGGCCGCCTACAAGAAGCCTTGTATGGCGTCCGGAGGGCCTCTCAGATCTTTTCTGAGAAAGTCGACATTTTTCGCATTGCTGAGTGTCTTTCTGTACGCCACTTTCGCTTATCGGTAAAGGGCTATCTCTTCTGGCTGGACCGCTGATCGTGCTCTCAGCGTGAGCATGAGACGACGTACGGTGAAACAAGCAGCGTTAAATCATCGCCTTTCCGGGGGGGGTGATACAGCAGTGCACTACTTAGTCTCACAGTGTAGCCGTCGACCTCGATATCCTCTAATATGGGGAGTGAAAAGAAAGTAGTCGCGGCGTCTAGTAGCTTCCGTTGACCTAGTCGGGCGTTCAGGGCCCCTGCTATCAGTGTCGGTTTGGCCGTGTCGACCAATGACAGGCAGCAGACTATTATAGCTTGTCGAAGACGTTGTGGTGTCTTCGCCTGAGACACCAGGTGGTTTGACGTACAGTGCGATGACATTGATCTGGTCGCCTTTCAGTACCGCACAGTTTTCTTCCTTCAGAACTATTATATTGCGTCGGTGGTTCAGTGGTAGTATTCTTTATTTCTCAACAACATGGATTTCCCTGTATTTTTAATTATAATTCTACACAAAATGGTCATGTTCTAGATAGAAAGAATACTACCACTGAACCACCGACGCAATAAAACTCGCTTTCATTGAATATAGATTGAACTAGTTTCGGGGCTGTAAAATAGGGAACTTTCAAATTGTTAAGCCAATTTATGGAAATGGTTATATTAAGGTAACTCCGCACCGAAATCAATTGTGGAGATGATACTTCATCGCCGTGGTCACTGACTGATTCTGACTGCTTTTGTAACGTGTGTCCGTAGCGAAATACTATGAACGTTAACAATGGTTCCGTACTTAAGCTATTGCGTTAATGCATTTGGACCTCCCACTTTAGTTTCTTCGTAGAGTCAATCACACTATGTTGTCAACGCATATTATAGCATCTTGTCCCTAGAGCATAGATACCAGTATATAAGCAAATAAGTCTAACCATATCAGCCTGGATTATTATGATATTTGTCTTAACGCGTATTCGTGCTATTGGTTGAATAGTAATGAAAATATTACAGATCATGTGGTTAGACTCATCATGACCCGAATGGTTCATGCTCCAATCTTCGAAGCTAACTCAGATAAATCTCCTCAGCTTTCCTCCACTGATTGAGTTAGCACTCGAGCTTTGCCTGGAGACACAACACGAAATCAACAAAGAGCCTCCAATTTTATATTTCATCCATATATATGGGACCAAAGATACTGGACATGTAGGCGAGATAAATACGTCAACTACATATTTATTATATATATTTTTGTCAATAGTGTAGGTGCAATCCATATGCTATTTATATATGTACATTTGCCAAGGTTGGTTTCTTTCCAGCGAGTGAGTTCCGGATGAAAAATGCGTTTTGTAGTGAGTATATAGTATTGCACTATATACACATTTTGTAGTCTAGAGACATACCGCACTACATGAAAAAATTTGAGTCATACATATACTCCATAGTTCACGATGAGATGGTATGCGCTACATGTTGCCTTTAGGCAGCTAAATTCATGTAGGCGCCATTTACGATAGTCGCTTTTTGTCTGTCTGCATGTAAACATATATATATATATATATATATATATATGTATATGTATGTATATATATATATGTATATGTATGTATATATATATATGTATATGTATGTATATGTTCTTATATATATATACATATATATTCTGTGTGTGTGTGTGTAATATATATGATATATCAAATGGTAGACACAAGATAAAGTTGTAAAAGGGCATCATTCATGAAGTATGCCCTCATTTAGAGCACAGTGAACCATGCCCCATATTAGACGAATGTATCCTCGTGCTCTGACAAATCGATGGTGTAAATCCGCGAAATGGTGCATTCGCCCGGGTCGGGACAAATGCCTACTAGGCAATCAGCGTGTCCATAAAATTCTTCTTTAAGAGAGATGACAATACACTGGAATGACGTCTGTGTCTTTTCACGAATGAACCGCGCCACCTGTCAACGAGATCATAATGAAATCATCAGACAACTAGGCATTTCAGATCACCCATCTATCAGTGACAATATCCATCACCGATCATAGGATTGTATAGAACTACCGGTATGAGCCCCGTTATACAACATACTGTATGCTAAGGGACGCATAGGCGTAATACGCACGAGCTGTTATTGAATTATTATAAAGTTTTCACCCACCTTTCCAATATTGGTATTATCAAGGGCAGCATCAATCTCGTCGAGAACGAAGAAAGGTGCTGGTTGATATGAATGAATAGCAAAGAGAAGCGCTAGGGCTGCCACAGTTTTCTCTCCACCTGAGAGATTTGACATCGGTTGAAATCGTTTTCCTGGAGCCACGCAGTTATAATTGATTCCTGAATAAATCACAAAACAAACAGTCATATTTACTATTACGGAGTAGAGCAGGCAGATTTAGGTTGACATGGATAGGGAGTTTCTTTTGAGAATCAATTTTACTTAATGGTTTTCCGGATGGTTTACTGATCAATAATATCAATTAAACTAGAGGATGGCTTCGATATGTGCTCGCTCCCTTCGCTGTACTACATACCTTCAAGATAAGGTTCTTCGGGGTTCTCCGGTCCAAGGAAAGCCTGAGCCGAAGGGTTGTTTGTGAGCGATTTATAGATTTCGTCGATGCAGTTTGACACGTGCTCGAAGCATGTGTTAAACTTTTGGAAGCGCTCTCTTTTTACCAACTCGAAGTTGGACTTGGCTTTGCGCACTTTCTTGCGGGCGTGCTCGAACTCCGTGTCTGTATCCTTCAGCCTTTCTTTTACGCTGTCAAGCCTGGCGAAGCCAAAGATATACGGGAAAAAACTATAAATGCGAATTCTTGCCTATGTGAGGTCGTGAAGAACACAACCTGAATATCTGAAGCTGGTTGACTGAAGTGCATGAGCACGCACGGATTGTTACTAATTATTACTCATGGTGTAATGTACTAAAAAAACAGAGCTTTGATTTTGACAGCTCGGTCCAGAATAATATGCATGCATACCAGAGCCAATTATCCCAATCAGAAATGTGTTAGGTTTCTAGTCTGATAATTTTTCGCTGATTAAATCAGTTGAAAAATAATAAAACAGTACGAGACCCAAAGTTCCCCTGAAAATTCGTATTTTTGATTGGTCGCACTCACTTTTCCATAGCCTTGAAGTTAGGGGCCTGAATGCGTTGCAACATATTCATCATGTCATTTATCTCTTTCTCCATTCGTGTAGTAATCTTCCGCACTTCTTCCGGCGTGTCAACCTCCTGTTGCTCCTCGGACAGTTGATTGTAATCGATTTGCATTGCAGCCTCTCTGGCATACATTTGTGACATTAGGTTAGTTCCTTGATTCGCATTTTGATTTCCCTGGCCTTCTTCGCCTTCCTCCTGGAGCACTATATCTTCCATTGATCCCCGAATCAACGGAATTCGTATTCCTTCGAGTTTACAGCTTTGTAGGAAAGTGTGTCGTTCACTACGCTTCTGTTCCAGTTTAGCCTCGGCTTGAGTAACAGTCTTCTGAACACCTGTTACTTCTTTTTGTTGCGAAGTCAGCCTCTTACGGATCTCTGCTACCTCTTCATCGATTTCATCCACTTTCATCTTTTTCGACTGCCGTTCGTTCTTTAATGCGGAGATGGCTTCCATTTGTTGCTCGATCAACTCCTTTTGTTTCTGTTCTATCTCCTTTAGCCGACCAAGTTCCTGTTGATCCTGCTCTACAGTTGCGGTCCACTTGTTCACAAGAGCCAATGTGTCCTTAGTTCGTTCGTACTCAAGGTGGGACGCAATTCTAAATGAAAAACAAGTGTATTCCAATCAATATTCCATACATGATTGCATTCATAATTAACAAAAATAAGATAAAGCAACTCATTTAGGTATTTTAAAGAAATCAAATCAAATTATTCAATATTTTTTAAAATACATTCGTTTGCCAGGTTGCAGCACGTACTATGGCGTGTTAAAAGAGTTATTCTTAAGGGCCGTTAACGGTTACTGGTTTATAAAAATATTTTGCATCTACAAAAAAAGGAATGTAAAGTTAGATGACGCTCCTTATTTTACAGGTATCTAATATCACATAAGAAGGAGAACGAGCAGATGAGTTTAAGGCTTTTCGTCAATCCCACGTTATGTCGTTTCCTTTGCATCTCTGTATTTAAAAGAATCAACAGACCTGTTCTTTTGGTTCTCAAGTTCTGCACGTTGTTTTTCTCGTTCTTGGCTTGCGTGTAGCTCCCTTTCTTCATACTCTCGAATATTCGCAACCCCTATTTGTTCGCAGAAGTCGCGGAATACATCATCTTCGACAGTGTTCTGGCGAGACTTTATTTCATTAATGCGGCCTTCACGTTCACGCATGCTTTGCTCGAGCTGTTTCACCCGAGGCTCGAATGTGGCATAATCTTTTTCGAGTTTCTCGATTTCACTCCGAAGAGAATTGGTCACTTTCTTTTCGGTGTTATCTTTATCCGTTTTTGAGTACTTGATTCGAGTCTCAAGACCTTTTATCTGGGATTCTATTGTTGTTAGGTCACTCTCCTTACGTGCAGTCTTCATCGCCTCACGAAGATCTTCTTGAAGCTTTTCTTTTTGATCTAAATTCACAAAAATGAGCCCAAAGGGTACATGGTATTGGTACATGGTATTTTTTTCATTCTTGTTGTATACATACTTTATTCAAAGGTTAACACAACGCATATTCACCAGGTGATAAAATGTAGCCTATGCTATATGTGCACATAGGTCCACCTATGACTCGCATAACTCGAGAGACTCATGAGAATATATCAATGAGACGATTCTCCTACACTATAAACTTCAATAGAATAATCGGGCGAGATCGAACAGAAGCCTCTATTGTATATTAAATATATCTTTCATTAGAGATATATCGATGCTCGCGAATGTACGCTTGTCAATAGTATCAAAGTTCGCTAGGATTGAATTCACTCACTTATATCACAGTGACATTATTAGAAGAAGACACTCGATTAGAGTATTTCTGAAACCTTTTTTTTATCATTTTTCAGACTGTTATGTCATACAGATACATATATCATAATATGAAAGCATTGTTGTTTGCGTTCATGATCGAGAAAAGGGGGTACTTACCCTTTAACTTGTGGAAATCCTTGTCATCCCAACGTTTAGCTCTCTTCGCTAGATCTGAGCTACCCCCTGAGATAAATCCATTCTTTTGATAGTAGGTTCCATCGAGTGCCACGGCATCATAACGTTTTCCGTCTGGAGACTGGAAAGCCACTTTGGCAGCGTCCTCAGCTGTCTCGCATACTAATGCGTTGTTCGTTGCATAAAGAACAGCCTTCTTGATGCTAAGTGGCTCATATTTGAGCACGTCGTACAGAAGCTTAACGTTTGGTACATCCTTAAACTCCCTTAGGCGCTCTTTAAGAGGCTTGAAATCGATGTAGTCCAGGGGTAGAAAGGTCTCAGCCTCAAGCATTTGTTCTTTGAGGTATTGAATACATGCACGACCAGTCTTCTCTGTATCAACAACAATGGCCTCCATATTTCGTCCAAGAACCTTAGTCAGTGCGACGTTATATTTCTTGTGAATCGGGTGGCAGAGATTGACAAGTCGGTCATGAACCCCAGGATATAATTTTTTAAAGTGTTCTACAATCTCTGACTTCCTTTTGCGTCGAGCGTCTTCATGTTTGTCCACTTTGGCGTCGCCCAGCGAGGCACACACGTCTTCAAATTTTTGTGTTAACTCCTGGTGTCTCTTCTTTGCTTCGACAACTTCGACGCGAAGCTTCTTTTCTTCCTCTCTGAAAAAACAGCATGACTATGAATTATTATTTCATGATTATATTGCAAATGCTACGTGTATTTACATGTGTACCAACTATTTGGAATACAAACGTATGATATAATTACTAAAATGAGTGTTGGGAAAGGTCACAAAACATGGATGGCTCGAGTTTTGCATTTCTCTGACATTCTTTATAGCTCAGTATTATGCGAGTTCACCCCCGCCCCGTGCACTCTAATGGTGATATCGATACACAGCGTCCCTGAAACTACTTTGACGACGATCATGACTCATGGCGGAAAGCATCCGTGTTGGTTCACATGTGGCACAGTCGTCGAACAACGGACTGAAGGCGTTGCTCACCTTCGGGGGGAATCCCACTGAAGTTCCATGCAGCAGTCCTCAACAATTGACCTGACCTAACCTCGACTTTCCTATTTTGTAATGATCCCTACTTCCACTTGAAGGGTAAAATTGAAACAACTCAGTTACATCTTGAACAATTCTTGTCTCCCCTTAAGACCCCTTGCAATGCTACATTGTATTTTAATGATAGCTTAAGTGATTATCTTTCGGCAAAAATAAGTAAAGTTCAATTTCGCAGACGGTAAGACAGAGAACACGCCGAAGCAAAAACAATCGTTCTCACCGTTTTTACGCATGAATATGATTCAGGCCAAATCAATGTATGAATATACTACTATTTCTACAACAAATCGTTCAGGTGCCATACTTGAGATCCTGTAGTGAGTTTTCGCTGGTCTTAATGTAGTCAACAAGCTTGTTGATGCGTCGCTGGTTCTCCTCAAGTTCAGCTTTCTTTTGCTTCAACTTGGCTTCGCATTCATTTCTCTTACGCAGTTCATTATCAAGGTGGTCTTGATCAGTTTTCTGCTCCCTGGCCACAGAATCGTACTCTTGTAGTGCAGCTGATGCCATTTTACCGGCTTTCTCCTTTAGTCGATTGTATTCCTTAACTTGACTTTCTTCCAATGATACATCGCGACCCTTTCGGGCAGCCGTTTCAATACTCTCCTGCTCGAACGCTTCAATTTTCTTTTCAACCTGAGATAGCTCATGCTCCAACTCCTCGATTTCACCTTGGTGGCTCCTTGAGAAAAGTCGGAACGAATGCACAAAATAGTTAAAATCAGTTAATCGTACATAATTCAACTGATCGAGAAACGATCGTACATCGACTGAGCGTCTTATCTAGCAGCTGCCAGTGAAAGTGGTCAATACGTTGGAGGCAGCCTATATGCGCTGCAATATATGTAATCAAAAATGGTCCGAAGGTTCATTTCACACCGTTTGTGAATAGGTCCACTAATTAGAGCTGTTGTGGCTTTTAAAGCTTTTACATTTTGGTACTGATGTTTAAACAGTGACCTTATCAGATTCTCTATGAGTGTCGCCGTGCGCGGCCTTCTGTCTTGGCCGATGTATTGACCGTTTTGTGGTCGTTAAAGTTTAAGCGCCGTCGGTCTTGCCCTATGTATTGACTTATGGACAAACGGACAGACAGGAAGACAACATAGTGTTTTTCAGCATCGATCGTTATCATCTCGGAAACGCTCAACTTTAGATAACTTTAGGAACATTTATTGCGATTTTGTTCACACTGTCAAAAGCTACCGACTGAGAATTGAGTATGCCGAATTAGCAGGAAACCCTACGGAATACAAATAAGTGTCGTCCACCAAAAGATACCGCCCCTTGCACAGTATAACTTCCGAGTTGAAATTGTTAAAGAAAATTTTGAAAGATAGCAACAACAATGCAAATATTTGTGGTAGGTATTTGTTTTAACCAAATAAACACATCGAAAGGTCAATGATAACCGTGACAGTGTTAGCACCCGCTGTAGCCGGAAGCCTTACAAAAAATGAACAATTAGCAAACAATAGCAATCTTAGCATGTAAAATGTGTTTTTGCAGCTTATATGATATTTACAAATCGAAGAGAACCATAGAGATGAAATGCAAAAATTCTCAGCCTTACATGGACTTAGTAAATTTTCCGGCCTGATTCACAGCCACCAGCAGTGCTTTCGGCATTGCTTCATAGGACGGACAACCCCTTTAAATGCAACGGTGGGTATCGAACCCGTACAGCCTTAAATAAATCTATTGGTATTCAACCGACCGCCATTTGGACCCCGAAGCCCATTAAAGCGTGACCCCGTCAAAACCTCCGAGATCGGCTTCGGAATGAAACGGACGTCACTGCCAGACAGTCGGACATCGCCGGCAGGAATAAATACTATAATCAAAATCAATCTTAACTGAATTATTATTATTATCAGGATGTACATACTTGTGAGTTTTTGTAGCGGCCTCTAAAGATTTCTTCGCAGCATCGAGTTTCTTTTGCATATGAGCAGTCTTTTCCTTTGCTTTAATATATGCTGGCTTCCGCTTGTTTAACTCGACATCAGCGTCTCGGTGAGTCTGTTCTACCTTTGCCAGTTCTCTCTGCGCTTTGCCGACATCTTTCTTTTTTTCCTTAAGCTCGGCTTCAATTTTATCCTTCCTTCGATTCACCTCGGCTAATTGAATGTTCTTTTTCTGAAGTTCTTCCTCGCATTCGCGACTCTCGCGCTCTTGGTGAAAGAGTCGAAACAGATGGAGATTCACTTGTTTCGTGCCAACATCCTCCTGTTAAATCACAGCGATTTAGATGGGTGTTCACAAACAGGATGATTTAGAATAGCACCTGTAATTAAGTGCTATTCTATACATTCAGCCACCGATGGGGTGGGCACATAATTGCGGATAGGTCGTGGAAATGCATTAAGGTTAATCGCTTTCGCCACAAGCAACCTAAACGTTTAGCACTATGCAGATAGCAAGCGATATTAGTTAATATTCTGAGTGACTGCAGTTGATATTTAGCTACTTTTAGATTTTTACTTGAAGTATTGTGTACTTGTATATGTGAGAGTACATGAGCGGTACATAATTATAACTACAGGCAAGCACCAACAAGACGGACCTTAAGTTTTTGGTATTTTTCAGCTTCCTGCTTCTCAATCTGGGCTTCCTTTCGCTCTGCAGCAATCCCTTTTTTCTTTTGATAGGTACACTGGGTCTCTTCTTCCGCGGAGATCATTTCCTTTTTGCAACGTTCGTATTCAGCTTTGTGGTCGCCTAATAAATCAAGAAGAATTTTAATGAATTAAATATTTATAGCTGACTAAAGTCTATACGCGCCATTTCGAACCTTTCGTAGTGACACAATTCATGCCTTAGGTAGTCAAACGACAGTTGAGGTGGCCTACTAAAGAGATCTGGAAGTCTCCTTTGATTAAGATATGAAGTTCCGCTTTACCGTTACCGCTCGCTACATTTATTATGTGAAATATATTTTTAACCTGATCTTTGGATCGTTTAGGCGAAGCCCAGAGATGTATTTCAAAGTGTGTGGCTTACTTGTTTGTTCTCAAGCTTACCTATGTACCTTCATTTACCAAACAAGCACCACTGTTCGGCAGCGTGTGCAGGACCGCTCCGTAAAATGTCGCGGAGTACCAACGACAAAATGATATTTGCGTTCTTAAGCACGTAATTCAAGAAACATGCCTTTTTTTATTAGACAGCCTTGTGACGACACGCTAATTTTAACCAATAAGATCATACAGAATGCTATAAAATATATAGTTGCTCAAACACAATATACTCCTACTGAGTATTACGTACTCCAAGTATGAGTATTTTTAACTCAACAACTTCAACAACTGTTACTCGGCTATATTCCCGTATCAGCATCACGTACCAGATCGGCTAATTTCTTCAAAAAGCACTGTGCGCTCCTTGGGGTTCTTCATTGCAATGCTCTCCACGGCACCCTGAAACACTAGGAAGTTCTTGGCCTTGACATTAATGCCGAGAATTTCGAGTTTTTGAAGGTAGTGTTCGGCCGAGCAGGCAACGCCATTGATAAGATATTCAGACGTGGAGCCTGTTACCATGCGTGTGAACTGTAGATCCGACCCGTCATCGTGTTCGTACACGGCTTTGACGTGTGCTCTCGATGCAACCGGTTGACCTTAAAACACAAATAAATCAAAACGATTATCAACGATCTGAGCTAGGTGAGTTAAATTATCAGGAAGGCCACCTTCGGCTTTTTAGCGTTAACCAAACGCACTCATAACCGTTTTATGAAAGCATCGACATTAATAACAAATTTGCACAGTGCCGCTTTAAGGTATGAAATGTATACACATATTTTGCATATTTATACAACTATAAATGGTTCGCCTAAGGTTAACTTATTTTTGCGGTACATGCACCTGTTGGTTAGTGTTAATGCTATTTATGGTAGTGATATTTATGTTTATTATTTATTTATTATTATTATTTATTTTTTTTTTTATTTATATTTATGCTAATGATATTTATACATGTATACATGCGAATGAGCAAACACTCCGACCCGAGGCTTCGTAGTTGATAGGCTGACACATTACCCACATTCACCGCGGCGGTTTCGTTTCCTACGATTTCCGTTCTATCCATCGATCTGTCGTCTGCTTGCTATTTATTTGAACTTAAATAACTTCATCGACTCCTTTTTCATGTTTCTTTTATTTTGATTTAATATCTATTTTTTTAAATAATAATCACTATTATTAAGTGATAAACGATACAATTGGGATGTCCGAACATGGACACTGTGATGAATAAGTCAAGCTCTCGCATAAGAGCTCTCGGTTAGAGAAGCGAGGGAGGGCAAAGGGGTATAGATTTCTGTGGTTTGGATTTCTGATTGGAATTGCATGAATGTCAAACGAATAAATAAATGAAATCTCACAAATAACAGGATTGAACATATTTGTGAATTATTATCTTACTCAAATCACATAATTATAATTTTGTTGTTTAGAAATATTTATTATCCAACGATTTTGTGAGCTAAAGATTGGCCGAAACGGGTGCGCACCTCATCTTCAGATTATCATAATGGTCATCTCTAAAATTAGTATTATTATTTCATATATGGTCCGCGCCATCGGGGACAAGCGCGCAGGACCTTTCCTTCTGCAACGCTGCCCTGTCCCTCGCTGTGAGGCAGAGAGGCAATGCCATTGCCTTCCTCGAGACAATGTCGGCCTCAGCCCCGGTCCCTGCTACCCCCCCCCCCAATAATTCCTAATTATTGTATGTTTGACTAAATGTTTACAATGTATGCTCACTATCATTATACATATTGTATGGCTAGTAAAAAACAAGATAATACGCCCAACCGCAGTAACGATATATAGCATTGACAACATCTACCCTCTGACACCCGAAATCATTTGGATAAAACTAGAAGACAAATCATAAAAAGACAATTGAAATCTTATAAAAGAAACGCACCGTAATCAAATTGAATAAATTCAGGTAGACGCCCTCTGTCATCCTGCATGCTCACCATAGCTGGCCCAAAATGGTTACTATTTATTCCAAGATATGGATAATTCTTTGAATTGAGAGACTATAAAAACAAAGAGGACGTGTTTATGAATTATCTATGTTATGATGTATATTAGAAGGTTGTTGCAATGCTTTAAATAACTTAGATCATTTGGTGCTGATAAATAGAGTGTGAATGCACCTATCGTGACGTTTCCCATTGTTTTGCCCTGTTATAAATGGCCAATGTGACATCCAAGTGATACAACGACCTTGAGAGAGACCAACAATATTCCAAGATTTGTTACAGTGCTCTCACTTTTTGGGTGGTTTGTTTAATTCTGCACCTCGCCGTTCTCCAAAGTCGTCCTTTGCAAATTTAATCGATAACCTCTGTACTGGAATGAGCAGTCTCTGACTGGGATAGCAACGCTGTCATCCTGTCTGGACCCGCAGCAGTATTAGTGATAATAATAATAATAATGATATTATTCCAACAGTCGCAACAGTAGTTGAGGCAGTAACGACAAGATGTAGGTATCTGTCCATCGAAAGACGTGATAATCACGATGGACCCTCCTCACACAGTTCACCGGCAATCCATGGATGAAAGGCTAGATAGCGGGGCTTGCTGGCAGAGACCTACCTGGAAAGTGGAATGGACATGCGCCAATAGACTTCTTCACCACTACTAGCACAGACATCCATCAAGCACAACGAGCTTCTCGACTACCACAGTATATATGTCACTCGTCCAAAAGAGTCAAGTTTGCAAATATAAACAGATAGAGTAGTATCTATGCTGGAATAGACGACGTATAATAGAGTGAGAGACGACGGCTTCTAAACAAACAGATATATATTCTCTTTCATTTCTTGACCTCGTGAGGAGGTCAACTCATAGGGCTGGAGTGTCACACAACCCAATCTATTCTCTTCATAGATTCTCCGTTAATGTTCCATTGTTCGAATTTTGAACTAGTTTTCTAATTTGAGTTTCTGTGTCAAGAAGAGAAGAAACATTACGATTCAAGATGGCAAACATTCAGCGTGCTCAACGTAAAGGTCTCAGTAACGTAAGTACAAGTTATCATCGAAAACGCACGAATATTTTCCAATGCAACCATTGGCTTCGGATATTTTGGACTAACCTAGCATTGTCAATCCACGTACAATGCACTATGGGTCCTTCAGCGCAACGGGATTATTCGCAGTCATAACATATACATTTTACTCATATATGTTATTATCACAGGTTCTAACAAACACTTGGTCAGTACATAATTATAGTAATGCGATATCATGATCATTTTTAAGTACCCGATTCGAAATGCGGCCGAGCTCCCTACATCAGTTTGTAGTAAAATGTTTGCATTCTCTTTCATTTCTTGGGTGTAGTTTAGTTAAGTTACCTTATGTGTCACTCCACGGGGCTGGAATATTGCTAGAACTAAACGGTTCTGCATGCACATCGGCCCTTTTAACGAAAATTAATACTGAACTCTTCCTAATGCGGAATATTTCGCCGGTTATAAGGAGACACCAGTAAGTCATTCTGTATGAACGCGAGCTCTCTCTCGTCTCCTTCTCTCTTTTCGGTTCGTACCCGGTTTAAGTTACACAAATGAAGTAATTCTTGGCATTCACTAAAGCAATTTAATTACTCGGATATAAGCAACCCATCCTCAAGGAATATTTTGGAATTTCGCAGTATATTACTTGGTCTGCGGTAAATGGTAAGTGGTATACGGCCATGTTACCGTTACGCCATCTCGAAGGACTAAAGCCGTCCAAGGTTTTCTTTTTTTTTAAATGCGTATTCAAGGTCGCCCACCTTTGAGCTTAATTTACATTTCTAAAAAAATGTGATGGAAAAATTTGATGCCTCAACCGGTTACCTATAAATAGTATTAATATGTCAATGCACTTCTATCGCAGTACTCAGTTTCCGCCGCACGTAGCTTTTATCCTCTTTGTAGAATATTAGGTTGATCGAAGCAAAGTCGTCGGATCATTAAAAGCCGCCTGTAATAATTATTTCCCTTCACAACAAAACTAAGTGTAGGTCATCACAGCTGTTGAAAGTTTGTGGTCTAGTCTAGATACGAATTTCGATCAATGAATTTTAAGAAAAAAAACATTTTTTAGTTTCAAAATAGTTTCTAGTGACCGAACATGAATTATTGGTCGAGAAGGTGATCAAGGTATGGGGTTAACCCGCATACGGACCGGTATAATCCCGCTAGACTTCTGTTCTTTTGGCCAATTGAAGAGGAGACTGAGGGATACCAAGCACCAAAACAGGAGCAAGTTCGAGAAAGTACTCAAGGGGTGTGACCGACCAGCTGATGTTAACGTGTAATACATTTTCCGGGAACATACTTAAAATACACAAAAAATCTTTCATAAAAATCGATAAGGTTTTAATGTAAAAAAGTGTGGCGGCATTCGCAACAATGAACCTAATAGTTCCTGGCACTAACGTTTCTATGAGATGGGCAAATACTCTTATGTTAGTTTGAAGTTGCTGTGGACTGCTGTGCATGTATTTGTAGGTTAATTTATTGTATTATATTCATAAAATGTTCTAGAGACCACGCCGCGCAAAACGAACCGAAGCAGTTTTTCTAGTTGTGGATTTCTTGAGCCGCGAGTTGTAGATACCTTCTGCATCAAAGGCTTGCCTCCATATATCAGCGGGAGCTAATATTTCAAAACGATGCGAAAAATTGTGTGAATGTTAATTCCGCATATCTGTGAATAAAAAAAATACGGAATGAAACTTCGTCTGACCAGAAAAAAATTTGAAGCATGGTTGTAATCACGTTCTATTTTTCACAATAGTAAGCTATAATGTGCACACTTAAAATAGTAGGCCATGCATTTCTGTCATTCCACACGATATACGTTCCGATTGGCCAATCAATCTCGATGCTTGACATAGCCACACTGTCATATGTCGCACGTTCAAATCATACTCGGGAGTGCTAACAGAATCTAAAACTTTCAGATGTTTGGCAATTCAAAGGATGGTGTAGTTCGTAAAATCTCAGAAGTATCCCAATTCAAGCAGCTGACAAAAAGGGACGCCCAGGTCCTGATGCTCAATGAGATCGAGAAACTAATCACAACATGTCAATCGCAAGAGAGAGAGGTAATTATTCCATATTTGTTGTATTTCTCATTTGAATTATTCTATATATTGTTGACGGCAGCCTACTCAGCGAGACGGTCACAGTAAATGGCATAAAATAAACATTCAACACAAAAGCTACACTGAGTGAGTTCTTTCGAATGAATTGAAAAAATATTTTACCAATTGAAGTTGAAAATCTTCGTTAACTATAGCCTGTGACCGCACAAAATTGGATCTCAATCAGATTACTCAATTAGACTGTGTATCATCATTCTTTTGTAGCTGGCACTCATTTAATTTACTCTTGGTATATACATTGAACATTGAAACAATACAAGTACTCCTTTATTTAAAGCCAAGGGAGACCATTATGACATTTGCAACAGTACTACTGCTTTAAGATCCGCGCCACCTTGCAGATAAAAATATTGTTTATTCGCTCTGTCCGCACTGTTTCCATTGCTCTCATCGTACGACCGTTTCGAAAGCCAGGGGGCTAACCCCGTTGAATCCTTGCGAGAACCTCAACGTGCTGCTCGAGATAGAAATGCCAAGCAACAAACCGCAGCATTACAAATACGAGCTGGTTCTCCGCTCTTTACAGAATGTGGAAGAGGAACTTCGTCGTTTTCAAAAGCTATTCACGCGTTTTCTATCGTCCTCGAAGTCAATCGACTGGGATGGAATCACGGCTCTTCCGTCAGAGGCCATTCGGAATTACGTTGACCTTCCACAGCCCCCAGCCGATGCAGTGCGGGAGATGCTTTCCAAGTTAGTCGTTGTCAAGCTGAACGGCGGACTGGGAACCTCCATGGGTTGCCAAGGGCCGAAGAGCGTCATACCAGTGCGCAACGATCTTACCTTTCTCGATCTAACGGTTCAACAAATTGAGGTATAAATGCAACAATGTATAATCATACAGAAATACCTTTGACAGTATAATTAATACAGTTTTAAGGAGATACCAATCTACTAACATGAATCTCTACGCCTCTCCGCAGAGCCTGAACACAACTTACGGATGCAATGTTCCGTTGGTGTTGATGAACTCATTCAACACAGAGGACGACACTGTCCAAATCCTGCGCAAGTACAAAGGGTTTAACGTGAACATTTTCACATTCATGCAATCGCGTTTCCCCCGCATCAGTAAAGACACCTTCATGCCCCTGGCCAAATCACTCGCAGACAAGCACAGTGATGAATTCTTCTATCCGCCAGGTACACAAAATAATAATTGAAATGAGAAAAGTTAAACACGATGTAAAATACATCGCTATCGTGAATCCATCTAGATCACATTAACTCAAAAGCTAATGTTTACATGTCTAATCCACTTCACTGCACATGCTAAATATGTTTACGTTTGCATTTCCGTGATTTTTAGGTCATGGGGACTTCTACGAGTCGTTTTGCCAGTCAGGTCTGCTTAAGCACTTTTTGAATGAGGGTCGCGAGTACGTGTTCATGTCAAACATCGACAATCTGGGTGCCACTGTGGATTTAAACATCCTGTCGTTTTTATTGTCTTCCGATGACAAACCGGGATTCGTTATGGAGGTTACGGAAAAAACACGCGCCGACATTAAAGGTTGTAATACGCAAGACATAATAATAATAATATTTCTAAAGCGTATTAGCATAATAATCTTTTGATCATTGCTGATGCAAGCTGCAGCATATTTTTCCACCACATTAGCAACTGCTCGGATCGTGGTGCAATACACATGGGAAGCGTTATGCGAACGATCAAAATCCACTTCTCCCCAAATTAAAGGAGAAAAATTACAAAAAGTTTTCTTAAAAAATCCTTCATGATTTTAACTAAAGTCGAAGGTCCTCTTGGATTATTTTCTGCGGACCGTTCTCTTCCTGTTTTTTCTCTGATTACTTATATGTTGCTGTGTATCTAAGTATGTATTTGCAGCAAATAGAAAGAAAAATTGGAGGAGGAAAACCTTCATCCTCGTCGACCTTTAGTTAAACTTTCATAGGATTGCGTAACTCCCAGAGCACCCTGTATAAGTGAGAGTATTTTAGTTAATAATAATTTTAATTACAAACGTTTAGTATAGTAATGTTTATTATATATAAAGACTATAGTAATGTTTTAATTATGCTCTTATTGTTTCGTTCTGGTGTAAGTGAATATAAGGTGGAATAGCAAAACATGATTGTTTGGATTTTTTAGTAACAATCATTTGTTTCAGGTGGCACGCTCATTAACTACGGGGATCATATTCGACTACTGGAAATCGCTCAAGTGCCGCCCGATCATGTGGATGAATTCAAATCTGTGAAGAAGTTCAAAATTTTCAACACGAACAATCTTTGGATTCGCCTAAAAGATATCGAGAAGATCGTCGAAAGTGACTCACTAGAGCTTGAGGTGTGTTTAACAGGCAATACAAGTTAGTGCGGTTTAATATATCCTTGCTGCAGTCACTTCCGTATAGGATGCACTCTAGAATAAATGAAACTCTCACTCGCTTGATTCGGTCTAATTGGAACATACAAAATCAAATCTAGTGGATACTCTCAGGAATCAATTCTGTTAGTAAAAAGGCTAACTGCTGAGATTTACGCATGATTTCCCAGGTGATCGTGAACCCCAAAACCCTATCAAATGGAACAAATATTTTACAGCTGGAGACGGCTGCCGGAGCAGCAATAAATCATTTCAATCTGGCATTTGGAATAAACGTTCCCAGGTCTCGGTTTCTACCAGTCAAGAAGACATCTGACCTTATGCTAGCGATGAGTAATCTGTATACAATGCGCAACGGCGCCCTTACCATGTCACCTCTTCGGGCATTCCCGACTGTGCCTCTAGTCAAGTTAGGAGACAAACAATTTGCAAAGGTAAGATCTACACATGGGGGTGGGGACGACAAACATGATTCTCAACTGTTGCCAAATTTTACTCATGCCTCGTTTGTCTCTAATCTGTGTCTATACAGAGCAAATTGTTTACGTCGGCCATTTTTAAAAACACACGTAAATTATAAGAGCTTTGATCCTGCTGAGTGCTACCGCGTAGACACTCCTATTCTTAGAAATCAACAACGGTGGCGTTTTTCGCTACTATCTCAAAGACTAAGGCGTAAATATACTTTAGACATTCGAGATTCCTTGTATGGCGTACCCTAAAGGAACAACAACCTTTCCCCAATAAATACAAGTGAATTTCAAAAGCTGTTTCGCGTCTCCGTGCAAAATTTAAACCGCGGCCTAGAAAAGAAAAAAATGGATCGCCTTTCCTTTGCACTCTCCTTAACATCAGTTAAAACTGATACGTGTGATGCTTTATACTGGTCATTGGATGACAGTTAAACGAAGCATGCTCCTATCGACCTTGTCAGTCACCTTACAACGCTGCTTCCCTTATTAACATCATATTGAATAATTTTGTCTATTTCTTAATTTTAAACAGGTCCAGGACTTTCTGGCTCGCTTCAGCTCAATTCCGGACATATTGGAGCTTGACCATTTGACAGTATCCGGTGATGTGACTTTCGGAAAGGGCGTTGTCCTCAGAGGGACAGTGATTATTATTGCCAACCACGGGGATCGAATTGATGTGCCGGCCGGAGCAATTCTTGAGAACAAGATCATGTCTGGAAACTTGCGCATCCTTACTCATTAATACCCATCTGGTTTCATAATTATGCACAAATTGAATCAAACTCATTGTTTTTTTCTCTATTACGACTAAAATCGAAGATTTGTTACGGACATTTCTTAATCATACTTTAATAAAAACTACATGATTGCAATATTTTATAGATGGCAATAGGTAATTCATTGATCCCATACTAACCCACTGAAGCCCGTGTGAAGAAGCCAAACTACCCATAGTCGACAAATGTCTTTCTCACATAATAAATGAAATAAACGGTTAGGATTGTCAGGGTAAATTGTTAGTCACTTATAGCTAATAGCCTTGCCGATAAAAGGCTTTTGTTTTAGTGATACCCACGATGACAACAAATATTCACAATCACGGAAGTCACTCTCTCTCTCTCTCTCTTGAGGGAGAGAAAGAAGCGTTGCTTATTAGCCAGTGCCAAAACATACAAGCACATGATATACTGGTGGCTTAGGCAGCTCAAGCAGCTTCTTCTTGAAAAAAACTAGGTGTCTCTGGTTCGGGACCACCCAATACACACAATTTGTAGTATGTGGAGAGTTACGTGAATTGTTCGATAGTTCCCGAATTGCAATAATAACAATGCAAAAGATCAAAGATAACGTGATACTCTTTTGAAAAATGTTTAGTACGTGAACTTAAGCGTTATCAAGGCTGCAGTTACGTTAATAATCGAAATTTGTATTGAATTCACAAAACTACATGCTTAAGGTAGGACATTGGGTTCCTTTATGATAGGAAATTGTGCATTGTAACTATCAAAATTATTTGGACAAGAAATATTTAAAAAACAATTGACTTTTTTTGCAATTTTATCCTTCATTTTGTATGTCCTCCGGCGATATAATAACATGTTAAGACAAGGCTTTAGATTGGCAATCATAATAATGGGTAGGCTGCACAAAAATGTAGAACACCTCGCTATTTTTGTTATCAACACCCATGTGACATAATCACTCGAATGAGCTATGCAGTGAAGTACGTGGTTAGGTAGTGTTTCATAATTTCATTACACTATGATTGAGGTTGTGGAGCTTCTTACAAAACCCGTCCATCCCATGGGAAATATTCAATTTCCAGAGCAAAAACAAACCCTGATATTTCGTTTGGTGTGGCTAAAACACACATATTGTGGCTAAAACACATATATATCTGTACCAGCCCTTTTGGTTAATAAAGGTGTATTTGTATTGTATTGTATTACCGGGAAGAAGGATATTGATATTTATAGGGGCTAAATCTTAAATACTACGTAATATTTCCGAGTTATTGAGAAAATACACATAGTTTTATTCCATGTCGGATATTGATTACGATCGTTCTTCGTGAAATCTTAGAATATACAATAAGTAGAACAGGCGCTGCAGAAGGGAGGACCCTGCGCATTTGGCCCCCGGTGGCCCCCGAACCAGCCTTTGGTGGACCCCGTGATAAAGTTAGGAAAAAAATTAGTAAATAAACTCTTCGGAGAAATGAATATTTTTAGGTGCCTGTTATATGTAGTAGTGGCAGATGTAATTCGATAGTGACAGACAACAATAAAGACTAATCACTTCTCAATCTTTGTGTTTTTAATACATAGCATAACATGGCGCAGGGCGTTAATATTGGGCATGTCAGGGCAGAACACAGGACGTGCGCAAAAGACAAGGAGCGAACCGCCAACCCCGTGACAGGTAGTAAAGGCAAAGGCTATATTGGTTTATTAAAGAAACTGCAGTTTTACAATGCTTAAGTTCCCTTATATGTCACGTCGCGGGACTCGAACTAGCGGTCATTCGGATACACAAATTTGGCCAAATAAACACTACACAAACTCCGATCGATCACTGCCGAGCGCACACACAAACACACTATTGACCACCAACTCGACACTGCAAAGAACAAGGACAGCGCACGTATACCAAACGTGGCGACCGCGCACACCAAATACGCTGCCATAGCAGCATCAGCAAAAGACAGGTAAACCTTGATGTAGTCAATACATAGCATAACGTAAACAACTAACGGAACCAGATATTGTATCAAATATTTGTAGTTTGTCGCCGATTTTTCTTTCATATTTTATGAAAATTTGTGACTAATTATCTACTGTCCAATATATGTTTTCAGGTTCAGTTAGTTGTTTTCTCTAAGTCTCTAGTAGAAGCACCTTCACGTCATGAGTGTAGGTCCTTCATGTACTTATAACAGCTGATCATGCACCTCAAAGCCGAAAATTTTATATTGTGGCAATCGAAGTTCCCTGGGGTAAAACACAAATATTCTAGCTCGTTGGCAGCGCTACAAAGGAGACCGGCGAGGCCGCAGTCATCGTGGGGCCACTTCCTGGTGGTCATGGTGGACGTTAAGAACGCCTTTAGCACTATCTCGTGGGATGCTGTTAACAACGCCCTCGAGAGGGCGTCTCTTTCCCCATACCTCAGGCGTGTGCTACCATCTTACCTCTCAGACCGCAGCGAGGTGTACGCGGGCAGGAGGTATAAGGTCTGTGCGGGAGTCCCTCAGGACTCGGTTCTCGGACCGAGGCTCTGGGACATCGCATACGACTGCGTCCTCCGGCTCAACTACCCCGCGTCTGTGACCTCCTGTGCATATGCCGACGACCTGGCCCTCTTAATCAGAGAACGTGACGATCGGCTCCTTCAGTATGCGGCGAATTCAGAAATGCCCAACCTCGTGAGGTGCCTCCGCCCCCTGGAACTGGAACTTGCGTCGGTCAAGACTGAGGCGGTGGTGCTCAACGGACGGAAACGTCAGCCGAGCATCGAGTTCACCATAGCCGGCCATAGTTTCAAGCCAACGAAGGCGGCCAAGTACTTAAGGGTTATTCTCGACAACGGCCTCACGGGGACCCCGCATGCAAGTTACGCATCCGAGAAGGCGGAGCGAGGCGCCACGGACCTCGCAAGGATCCTCCCACGCACACACGGAGCTACGGATGAGGTCAGAAGCCTGCTGGCCAAGGTGGCATTACCGTCACCTCTATGCCTTCGGGGGCACGCAGCCAAGAAGAAGACGACCCGCATGCTCGACAGTCGTGAGAGGACCATGGCGATCAGCTTCGAGAGACCGTCACAAGATCGGCAAGGCGGCGTCCCCAAGGTGTATGCTCTGCACGTTGGGAGTTGATGATACGGCGCGGCACACCTTCAAGGCATGCCCTCGTTTCGAGAACCACCGGCGAGACCTCGCGGCCAGAGCCGCACGGCCCCTCCCGATTCCGTGCAAAGAAATGGCCGCCATGATGATGATAGATAGAGAAGAATGGGCCAACATCCGAAGATACACCGAGGCGGTGCTGAAAGACAAGTAAGAACTAGAGCTGCGGAGTAGAAGGAAGTGACGATCTCTGAGGGTGTCAAACGATGGAGGTTGGGACAGGAATCTTCAGGGCCTCCGTGAGGGTATGCCAGATTGCGGCGGTTTTCCATAGGGCTGCCTCCCACTTGCGAGGCGTAGGGAAAGCGAGGTAGATATTCGTCTTTCCCCGTAAAAAAAACGATGTTAACTAGTGTTATTCATCAAACTGAAAAATACTTATGATTATATTAATATACAATAGAATATAGATTTTTTCAGTGGATCGCCAGGTTTGATAACGCTTAAATTCTTGTAAAAAACAATGGCAAAGGTACGGTGTGCGTCGGTTATTATTATGGGTATATATCCGTGATAGTTATTGTCTTCTCACAACATAATAATATCACCAATAACCATATTACCAATGTAAACTTTCGGAAATGACACAGTGGCAACGCCACTTACCCGCTGCTCTGGCATACCGGGCTCGAAGTCCGTATTGCCGAAAAGTAAAAATTAGTGAAGGTGGGCTGCTGGATACCCAGTTCATCATTACTTGAAATTACTTAAAATGAGCCACTCAGATGCCAAATAATACTTCCCTTGTGCAGCCCAAATATAATGAAATAACGAACACGTAGTTTTTTGGATCCAGCATAATATAATTTTTACTAAAGACAACAAAGATGTACGATCGGCCACACTTGTGTGGCAGCGTGTCCTGGATAGTTAATACACATCTCTTTGGGTGAGGTTGCCATGGAAACCACAAACAGAACTATGATTTGTGATCGCCTCTCGGAAATCGCGGTTTAGTTGCTATATGGTTAACATCGCCTTGCCTATAGTCACATAGGTCTGTTGGAAAGAACCTAGATAAGTCCAGTACGATAGGCATAATAGGTCCTTGAAACAATGCTACACTGCGGCACCGAGGCCTGAAAAAATAAGGGAAAAACACTGGTATACTGACATAAATTGACATACCTAATGTGATTTGTTACGCCAACTGCGACGAAACTTTCTAGTCTGCCTGTTTATAATCTTTTGTGTATCCTTGGATAATAGCTAAGTCTGAAGGCACAGCGATCGTTCAATTACTGGCTGAAGTCCCGCCATGCGTCACTTACTACGTGATTTGTATGATATAGAGAACGTTTCTTTTTCTAGTTGTTTAGTTATCTTGTGCCTAAGTGTAAACCCACTTTTGCCAAACTGCAAACTTCTCCTTGTCCTAGCTGTGAATGTGTAGTTACCCCTCCCTGTATACTCTGCGTGTCCTCCTTTACGCTTTTAGTAATAAACAGCCTATAAAACCTTCGTGGCATAGGTACTTAATCCATATCTATCACGAGGTCGAGTATGGATTATACTCTCATTGGTTAAACCAGAGCTTCGCGTGTGGAAGCGCACTTATGCAACCTGCATACTGAAACACTAGCATTTTGTTATCAAAAACAATCAAATTGGTTCAAATTTGTTGTGCAGACTACAATGAAAATATGGACCAAATGTAAAAATATACGGAAAATATAAAAATGTGGTACAGGGTGTCGGTTTACGAAATATTATAGCAGATAAACCAAAGTTTTGCGGTTTCGAAAGTGACCTTCAGTGATTATTTTTATTTGTTCTGTAAACACATAAATATTGTTTGATATTAACGCGCATTTAAAATACCACCAGCGCCTAAGATTTTAACGGAGTTTAAAGTTCGCTCTCTGACCATTAAACGTCATAGTAACAGCCAAGCTGCACATTACTAATTATCTACCTGTAACAATGCTGAGATTTAAATCCGTAAGTATTTATTCGTCCTTAGCTCTTTAATTCTCTCCGTCAAATTGCAGGACATATATCATGAATACTCCAATATAAAATACACTGTCGGAGGTAGCCCCCTTGTAGAAGAACTCTGCTTATTATGTGTTCCCGCTAGAAGCACCTTGATGACGATGCGGTTGCCCACGGCGAAAGAACTGCACGCAATGATACGAGGCCTATGCTGCCGCATAAACTACTACTGACTTTTTAAGTAACATGAGGTTCAACTCTGCAGATTAGGTCTGGTTTAAAATATAGAGGCAAAACAAGAGCGTGTTTTTCCTATAGGAAATTTTTCTGTGAGTGGTAGCTCGACATATTTCCATTATGTTTTTAGGTAAATCGATTATATTATACACCAATGATTCTACAGACCCAATGAACGGATAAAGACAGTCACTCCAACTGTACCGGTTGACTTCCAAGAAACGCCAATATGAAAGGAGAACTCATAAAACAACCTTCCTCAACTCAAGTTGGAATGTCTTTACTTCAATATCGTATCTGAAACATCGATTGCTGCATACTACACGTTACTAAAACAAATAACGGAAACGTTTGCGCCATCACCGAAATTTTCAAACGGGAAATACACGGTTGTTTGCCCTCTAATTCTTAAACTAGACTATTGGCAGAATCCATGCGAATGAATAGGTCCTGTGTAAAGTAGGAATCATAAATTGTGGTAGTACCGTTTCACCAGTGCATGTACGCACCCCTCCACTCATCTCTACAAAGCTGACCTTTTTAGTACATCAAAAAAGCATTTTAAATAGCGACTAAATTAATTATAGGGTAGTTGATCATGAGGATTTCGCACTGTATGAACAGCCATAAGATTCTAATTGGAAGTCTAATTGGTTCCAACTGGTGGCCCTCCACAAAATTCAACTTTCATATTTGACACCTTCTTTGAACATATCGCACCCCTGTGATGACAGAAAACGACACTGCAATATATCAGTAGGCGCTTACATTCATTTTGTTGTTTTTATGCATTTAAGTTGTTAAGAAGATCTACTGTTGAGACAAGCGAGTCAATATGAACGAATAATAAGAAGTAAAAAAAAAATTTAGTGAGATTAAAATACCACAATCTTCGTTGAGATCCCCTCTTTGTATCAGCTGATATGAAGAGAGTACGCGGCCTTAGACATTAGGTCAATCTCTCAAAATGACACCAAAGCAACAATTAGACTCACCAATAGGTGCTCCATGGATGAGATCCGAGAATCTTTTCACACGAAGTTGTTTTTGTTTTTCACCAAGCACAAAGCTTATAGCGTCCATGAAATTACTTTTACCCGAACCATTTGGACCAATGATGGCGGTGAAAGGCTTCAGGGGGCCGATGATTTGCCGACCTCGATATGACTTGAAGTTTTCTACTTCAATATACTTAAGGTAGCCCATAGTGAAGCTGCGACCTGGACGTGGGGTGTATACCCCGTTATATTAAAACTCAAGGAATATAATATTTGCGTCGGGCAACACACATACACCACTTGTAATACGCTTCAATAACGAGCGGCCGCCAATTTTGTGGGCAGACACACAATCATCTTCCCTTTCCATCAAGCAAAACAACCAGTGGTGGATGAACGCATTGCTTCATTTAGAGGCGCACGAATTTCGCAGTGGAGAGGGACCATTACCCTCCCACACGGAGGAGAGAGAGAGAGTACCGAGAATGACGATTGGTTGTTCCACCAATATAACGCATCCAGGCATTTCAAAACAGTGGTGTAGTTAACTCCTAGCTCTCGTTTAGACCTTAGGTAGGGACACAGCTTGGATAAATAGACAGGATATCGCATGTGCAAATCCTGCAGTCGCCCAGAATTATTAGTGTGGTTTTTCACAATCGACGCTTCCCGTAGAAATGGAGCCATATGGATGAGTGCTGAAAAGTGTCTTACCCTCGAAGTGCCAACGAAAAAAAACTAGGTTCAAGCTCTAAAGCAGATCGTTCCAAATTTCGTAATCATCCGCTTCTTGTAGTCGTTCAGAACGTAGTTTGTGCTTCCAATTAAAATCCCCAGTTTTGGAATGCTGAAACCTGTTTTTTCAACTCTATCAGGTTGACTTTCTGCACATTCCTCTGGTTTGACCTCATAGAAATGGTGTCAGCTGTATGTTTCCCAGCCTGAAAGTAGTGAGGAAGGCAGTTCCGAACATGCAGGTTTTTGGTCTAATCGCAAGACATACAAGACTAGTATCGAACTGTTTTTCGAGCTGACCCTCAGCTGTTCCCTTGCCGGGTACACGTATCCATCGCTGCCTAGTTGTACCGTGTTCCGGATGCAGAACAGTCCAGGGAAGAAACGCGCCAAGTTTCAAATCGATCGTATAAACAAACCTTCCAAAAGTTGCCGATCTTAGTTTCTTGCGAAAATATTTCCAACTTAACATTTCGATAAATATCAAGCCACCAAACAAATTTATAAGCATAAAATGTCCCAATCATAGCTGGAAAATTTACTCGTTCACTGAGGTTTTCCCTACCAAAATATTACTCCTTATTTGAGTTAACGATTCGATGATCTAAGCATTTCGGGCTGACTCTGAACCAACATTTAACTTCAACAATATTTTTTTCTACATCGCATCATAAGAGGGATCCCAAGTACTCTGTAGAAGTACAATGTTCTTTTGCGAAAAGGTAGCCTATACGTATGCGCAGTACGTCAGCTTAACATCAACAAGAGGTTCATACAGTTCAAGATATGTGAACCGTTGACTAATAAAGCTGTATCAGAGATCATCAGTACATTTTCTACAATATGTTAGTGTACTGGTATTTCCTCATTAATACGAACTGATTTCGAATTGGATCGAGGAATTCACTAGTGGTCATATCAGTACCGTGAAGAAGTGGATTCCCATCCGTTTGTTCCATTCGTTTGGAGATGCTAAAAGACGTCTAGAAGATCTTTCACGTGGCGCGGTAATGCATTAAATTAAGATAGAACGATATTTACACTGATTCAACAGTTAGCAAAAATCGCTGAGTCTCGGATGGGAAACAAACCCCGGACCTTTATGAAGTCACCCACTCCTCCACTACGGCAACTACCACCACCTTGTCTTGATTTGCGCATTCAGCTTGACACCGATCAAAATTTAAAGCGGCTCATTAAAAACTAATAAATGGCACACATTCATCAAATATTCCTGTTTTCGCTTAGCAATAAGCAGATCTGAATAGTGTCCGCGAGAATGAACATCAGTCGACCCATCCACCCACAAATTTGTTCTAGGCAAAGGTATTTAGGAGATTGCAGCACAGGCTGCATATAAAGAGCATTACTATCAGGGGCACCAGAAAGTTCTTCCGGTTTTCTCATTAAGTATACTTGACGTATTAACTTGAAGTTAAACAAACTTTATTCAACAAAAATAGTCTCCCTCGACAGACAGCTATACATACCCACCATCGATCGGGCAGCTAATACATTCCCTTTTTAAAAAAATTTGTTCCTGGCGCGTTTTGAACGTTCATAAATAAGTGGTGGTCGCATGACGTGTTGTGTGACTGTGGCAAAACTTTCCAATTCAGGGTCTCTCGTCTCACCCTCGATGTGTACTAGCGTAAACCAAACGCCATATCAATGCAAGGCTAGGTTTTGCTAAACACTGAAAAGCAAGCGGAAACTCATACAGTTGCTCGCACATCCGTTAGTTCATGAGGAATCCATTTTCCGAGTTTAGGAACTTTCCCTAATGCGAATAGTTGAACCCTAACGGATTGTTCTGCTACTTTTAGCTTCCTATGCTCAGCAAGCATAGGAGCACTAAGATAGTTAGGTTTCAAGTATTGTGGTCAGTGCCTCCTTCGCGAGGGGCATCTTCTAGTGTGAAATCTCTAGAACGAAACTTCCTGAACCAAATTTCCACTGTGCGAGTCGTTACAGTAGAGGGTCCGAAAGCAGCACAAATTTGGGTAGCCTTGTTCGGTGCAGTATCCCCGATTTGAAGCTTGAATAGCATGATTGCACTAAATTAGCCTCGAGATAGGTCCACTTTGAATTCAAATTGAATTTTTAAAATCGTTCGATCGATTGGGTATTTTTTCATTTTGCTCCGAAACAACACAGTAGGAACTAGCATTATCTTTTTCACTCCTACGCAACGCCGCTGACAATCTCATGGAGTCAAAGATGGAAATGATAAAACAAGCAACAAACTTTCTAGAGCAACTAATATATTGTTATCTATCTAGGTTTTATCTCGTTCGTTTTTGACCTAGCTAGATATAGATTCCTCGTATGGGTTGTTCTGTCTATGTAATCGGACTTAGTTAAATTAAATTAATGTTATTACTGTAACCTTTGGTAGTGATGTGCTTTTGTGAAGTAATTTGTTGTAGTGACATAAAACAACAAACCTAATGAAATAGTGAAAACGAATCATCGGTTGAATGTGTCGCCGCATGTTAAGTTCGTACCATTTGAATGATAGTCGTTCAAATAGAGTGATTGAGAGCATGGAAATGGTCAACTTTTTGAAATGGACTTCAACTCCACCTCAAGGCCAACTTCAAGAGATGCTTGATATAGGCTTGCAGGTGGGGTTCCCATTCCATCACCATGTTAGTTCTTTTCCAGCTAAATACGGTATACACCAGTCATAAATATCGCTTTTTTGCAGCTGCTTAAGTTAAACTGTAGTCATATACTAAACTTTTTCGGGCTAACTCTCAGCCAACATTTAACGTCCACGATACCGCTTTCGCATTGCTTCATAAGACGGACCCCTTCTAAATGTAGGCATATACTGTATCAAGACGTACACACGTCCAGGGTGTGACAATTCTGACTGTTGTGTCGTCTGCGAACATAATGATGACGCTCCGCTCGCCTATACCCGCTCTTAAAAGACACCATTCTGTTTACAACACATCCTGCTGACGCCCGTTGATGAAACAAAGCAGGCTAAAAGTGGGTCAAGCACGATAATCCGCGGCGAGAAAAGCACGTCCCACAGCCAACCCTCCAGACGTACACAAAAACAAGGTTATGTTGTGTTTTTGGTCGGATATTCGGGGCATCATCCACCGTGAGCCTCTGCCGACGGGCCAAACACTCAATTCAGTCCTATACTATCAGCAGCTGGAGCTGATGGAACAAAAAAATGAGGAAAACCTGTCACGTGCTCGTCAATAGTCTGGGGTCCTGTTCCATGCGCGACCCCATGCGAGTTCGGTGACCCAGAATAAAATCCAGGAGCTTGGCTGGGAAACCGTTCCACATCCTCCGTATTCCTCCGACCTGCTGGACCACATTTCACTAACTAGTAACAGTACCCCTCGGAAATTTAACAATTCTTCCGAGTGGTTGTCTGACATGTTACATCGACACGCCGGTAGTATAAGCTGTTGCCCGGCGGCGGCGGTGTCGGCATCCGCGCCGGTGGAAGCGGCCTTACGACCAATCACATTGTCACATGCTGGTGGAGATTTGCCCACTCCAGCTGATACCCAGCTATATATATAAGAGGCAACAGACTCCCGTCGGCAGAAATTGCAATTGAATTGTACTATGGGATGCTACGGGTATGGTGATTGTTGTTTGCGTTATGTTTATCTTACCGACCTCGTTACGATATTTAATAATATTTGTTTTCGAGCTGACCCTGAGCTTTTCCCCTATCTGACAGGCCTCAGCTCTTAACCTTTAGGTATTACTATGAGTTGTTTTCTCTACCTTACTCGTACCTAGCAAGGTTTGTTTCATATTTGATTGTATGTATATACCAATAAGTAAATATTACCAGCACATCAACGGCGCATGTAGTGCTCTGCCATCCTGGGAGATGCTATGATCACATCCTGCCGAAGAATCTTAATAGTATCCGTCGTCACCATGAAGGCTTGGCTGTCGCGTATTCAGGCAATCTGAGATGGAAAGGAACAATATCGAAGCATGAAAAGCTGAAGTAAAAACAATTGTGGTCTATATGACCGTACTTTTTGTCTTGAACTTTATCTCCCTCGCGAGTCAGAAATCACTTATCTACTTATTAAATAAATCGATTGTTTAATAAAATCTTGTTGGCGATTTTTTTAGCCGGTAGGCTTCAGCTAAACAGCTGTACAGTTGGTCAAGAGAATTAATTTTTTTTGTGCATCGTGGCCAATGGGTTGCACGGAATAGGTACCCCAGCGATGACTGTAGCAGTTATACCTACAGAGCCCCGTTCTTTGAGCGCCCGGATATGTCAACAAAATTAAAATTATACAGTTATATGTAAAATATTAACATTCACTTTATTGATAAGCCGATCGTAAGACTGTCCTGTATTCGAATTTACGCATTAGTGGTTGGCGTTGACTCAGTAAAGTTGGAGAGTCACATTAAAGCAAATATAGGAATTCCTTGACGAGGAGTTATGCTGATTGAAGATACCAAATGGACGCAGTTGGAGATACCTCGCTGAACGAACACTTCCTAGAGTGGACAACGCTGAGGTTAGTGAGGGGCATCTTGTCATGAACTATAGGCGTTCGTTTCATTCGCTCCTTCAGATTCATGGAGTGACATGAGAACTGTCATTATGTGCCATACTCTTTAACAACATAGATACAGCGTTATACATACAACAACATACATGTAAATATTATGCTGCATGACGCAAAAGCTGCATGATCGTAAAAGCAAGAGCAGAACAAGATTCGGTTTTTGATAGCTGCAGGACAAAGGTAACGTTCGAGGGATTTTGCCTCTCTATTTCAGCTCAACAAAAGCAATCATTTTACAAGTGGTCACTAGAAGAGGTTCATCAATTGTTGAGTTCGTTGCGCAAATAACTTCAAAAGTAGCAATTAAAGTGGAATTCCACAGACTTCTACATATATACGGCAATTCCCTATTTCTACATTTCTTGTTTCCTCTAGTGGTATCTCGGCGAAATAAATATATCAAGGCCCATCAGTGTGAACGGGTATATTAGCAAACAGGAAGGTAATATTAAAAATAGTTAAACGAATAACAGATAACTATGGACTAAACTGAGGGTATCAGGACGTTTGATCAGAGCGTCAGCGACTTGAGCTGGCTCAGGGTGCTGGACGCTGAAAATCCTAACGCGGCGTTCGAAGCCTTCTGTAACATGGTATCGACTGAGTATGACCGCTGTTTCACTTCGAGCAGGGTAAACCTCTCCACATCACCGAAGAGCTTCCAGTTCACGGTTAGACTTCGAAGATTGCGTCGCAGCGTGAACAAGCTCTATAAATGGCACCTTAGTGCGGGGACGTCGGAATCCAGGGCGGCGTACCTCGAGCGTCGTCTGAAATACAAACGAGAACTTGGGGAGGCGCGATCCTCGTTTTATGAAAACCGCTTTCGAGCTTTTCGCGGGAATACGAGGAAGCTATGGCAATTCATTAATTCGTCATGCGGTCGTGGAAACAATAGGGCCGAGTTGCCATGCTCCCTTATTGGTAGAGAGGGGCAGTTTTCTTCTCCTCAGGAGATTGTCGAGGAGCTAAATTGGCATTTTGCCACGGTCGGCTCGCGGACGGTATCCTCCCTCCATCTCCAAGAAGATATTGGCCCTGACTTAGATGCAATGTGGGGGGATCGGAGTTCGTGTTTCACATTTACAGCGGTCAGTGTTGCTGAAGTTAGAAAGGCGCTCGAGTCGACTAAGGCCGATTGGAGTGTGGGGCTGCTGGGGTTCCCGGTAAGCTGATCCGGCTGTGTGCGCATACCCTTGCTCGTCCGTTGGCTTTCGTGTTTAATATATCTCTTAGGCGCGGTGAGTTCCCGACGAAACTAAAGGATGCTAAGATCATCCCTCTGTTCAAAAACAAGGGCGATCGCAGGCTCCCAGCGAACTACCGCCCGATTTCTTTAGTCGATTATCTCTCTAAAGTCTTTGAAAAACTGGTTCTGACCAGGTTTGAGGCGCACCTCGACGCGGCAGGGTTTTTCTCGCCCTGTCAATTCGGTTTTCGTAAGTCACGGTCCACGGAGCTTGCCTTAGCGCGTCTGTATCAGGAGATCGTGAACTCTATCGAGAAGGGCCAACTATGCCTTGGCGTCTTTTTAGATGTGTCGGCCGCTTTCAACTGCCTCCGGCACTCGTACTTCCTTCAAATGCTGGAGAAGTTAGGCTGTGCTTCCACGGTCGTCGCACGGTTTCGCTCGTACCTGCTCAATCGGCAGCAGGCGGTGAGGGTTGGAGATGTTGAATCTTCTCCGCAGGTGATTAACATTGGTACGCCACAGGGCTCTATTCTGGGTCCCTTTATGTTCAACATCCTAATTAACTTCATCCTAATTATCCTCATTCATCCTAATTAACTTCATCCCAAGGAGATAAAGAAAATATTGCAGTTATAATGTTATATAATTGTGTGAATTAGATACCCTGAATATTGTGAATTGTAAATAATTTGAGTGAATGTAAATATCTGTTGACAGAATAATCTATTATAATTGTGAAATCGTAATTGCATGAACAATGTGGTGATAATACACTCTTACTTTTACCCTTTTTTTAATCGAGAACTTAAGCATTGTAAAATTGCAGGTCCGGAAATAAACCGCAATGTTATGTTATCCTTCTGAAGACGGTATCGCTCAAGGCGTGCAGGGCAATGGCGTACGCCGATGATACTTCCCTATTATTTCGTATTCGGCACTCCGAGATTCAGGGAGACGTGCAGGAAGCTCTCACTGTCGTCGAGGTAGTGGTGGGCCTATTTGAAAAGTTCGGTCTGGTCATCAACGCAGGGAAAACAGGCATTACCCTGTTCCGCTCACCCCATAGACCCGGCATGACCGGCCCTGTTCAGTTTCGCGGCCTGAGCCTGGCTCTGTCCCCGTCCGTGAAATGCTTAGGTCTGACTGTGCATGAGACTCTCAAATGGTGGAGTCATCTGGGGACACTGCTGCCCAAGTGCTACGCGGTGATCACATCGATCCGTCGCCTTAGAGAACTGGGCGTGCCGTCGAAGTGTCTAATTCTCTTGTATGAAACGCTATGTGCGACTTTGATATGCTATGGGCTGTCCATATGGGGTGGTGGCTTCAGCGGGATTCTTCATCGCGTCCAGGTCACTCAGAACGATGCCCTCAGGGCAGTGTTTGGTAGACAACGTAGAGGTTCGGTTGCCGACCTCTTCAGAGATCTCAACCTCCTACCAATCCAGGCGTGGTACACCGTCCATGTAGAGATCCTAGCTTTTAAGATGGTCAGAGGTATCATTTCAGAAGAGATATCATTTCCAATCACCGCAGCCGCCAGTCGCTCTACCCGTCGTGCCACTCGATTTGAGATGCCATTTACTGTTAGAGAGTCTAGTCGCCATGCTCTGGCTTACCGACTACCAGCGGTCTGGACCTCACTCCCTCCGGAGATTCGGGGCCTCCCCTCAGTAAAATTATTTGCGTACACGCAGTAATTATATCACCGATGAATTGTTTCTGGGACCCGATGGCTTTATTGTAATTATTCTGTTACTGTGTATTTATTTTACTTGTCAATAATTGTGTTAAAGATTGACGATTATACCTGTATATAATGTTAAACTTTGAATAGTCGACAATTATAGCAATAGTTGTCAGTCGACTGCCACAGGTCTCTGTTACCGGGACTAAATTCGAGCACCGGACTGTGGGGTGCCTGGTTTTTACAATTATTTTATTTTTTTCAGATTGTCCTGATTTGTGTTCTAAGTCAGATTATCCTGACCGTGTTCTAAGTCAGATTATCCTGACCTTGTTTTAAACACACCTTTATCATATTTTTTTCGCGAGAACTTAAGCATTGTAAAACTGCAGTTCCGAAAATAAACCTCGAATGAAATGAAATGAAAACAGAAGCAGCATTTTATTAGCTCACTATGCTCTCACATTGAGTAAATAAAAGACGCTCGAATATAATATAGGCGCAAGCAAATAAATCAAGCTGTTTAATTAATTAAGCACACATTGTTGACTTTCATTATTCTTAATTATACTTAATTTTAAAATTGTCATAAAATGTCTTATTAAATGAATATCATTATATATGTCATTACGCACAAGTCTTTAAGAAATCTAGTCTGAGCTTTCCGCAACTAACGGCTTTAATATTTCATATTATTGTGTGTCTTAATATATACAATAATTGGTGAAGCAGTTGGGGACTCAGGGTGTTAGGCCGAGACCGTAATGACCACCACTGTGGGAGGCGATGCTATGCCTCTGTTACGGTTCCCAACACGGAAGCCGCAAAGGGATAACCCTTGTATCACGCATAACCGTTGTTTGGTATATAAATATTATAGCGCCGCCCACGAGCTACCCCTCTTTTTCCCCCATTTATTATACGAACCGACTGAATAAAATGTGTACAACAGAGTGGAAATCTGAAACATTCAAGTGGCTTCTGTACTGTGTACGTCCGCGACAAAAATCTGTTTTTGGCATAAAATTAGATAGTGTGCTGACCGTAAGCGTAGAGTTATAGGAACACCTAAAGTTTTGAGCGACGAAGTGCTTATTAATTGGCTCATAGGTGCAGGTGTCAATGTCAGGTAGTCAAGCTTTTTAGCTACCCGTAGATAACGCATTTTCAATGTGAACTGTTGTGAATAGTCCGTTTTTCAGATGATTTCTGGAACATGAATTCGATATTTAGAGAGGCGAGCATTCGATCAGGTTTGATCGAACATTTGAATATGCTTCAGTAAGTTCTATATCGAACATACATAACGCGTTTGAAATGCGGTCGATTATTATTTTTGGGGCACCAACACCGCAATCTCGCAACTTATAGTTTTCCCTGTAACAAGTGCTTCGGATCAACAGACGAGGGGTGACGATAGTCGCTGTAGTTTGCTCGAAAGCTCGGGAGGTCTAATATCAAGAGCAGAGGTGAGACAGACAGACACCTCGTTGGGACGTTTGAAAGAGCCAAGACTGAGAGTTGACGTGAAGCTACGTCAAGCTTAAAGGTTGGAGATTTCAGAATTCTGCAATCATCAGTATTTACAGTCCACATTAGGCAAATCATTGTACAACACTCATCACAAACCCAAACACGAAGCGTATAAATGACAAAAATGGACGAAAAACCCAGTGAATCTAGCGATGTTAATAATGAAGATATGCACGAAAGCAAAAAACAAATTCAAGTCAGAAATCTGCGTAAAGCATACAAATACAAACAAGCCAATTTGATTGTACCATTCATAAAAAAGGCGTTTGTTGTATCGTCAGAGCGACTCAGTTAAAAACAACCAAACAAATTGGACCGTATTCGGGATAGGCTGAATACAAATGAGAACGAATGACTAAGCGTTGAAACAAAGTCACGTTACCAAAATACAAAGCGGAAATGAATTCAACCGGAGCTTTTCGTAACAGTCTGAACTATTTCTCAACTCTCATTGAAGACAATCTGGAAACAATGCGCGTGGGCGAAAATTTCCTAATGACATCGAACAGATGACGAAGTCATCCATTCATGAATACGCAAGACGCGGAAAAGACTACAAATCAATCCGGCATGACGATTGATAGCAGTACAAGAACGTCAAACCCAGAACCGGTTCAAGTTGCAGGGACCCGGATGTGCCAGAATTAATGTCACTTTGGCTAATTTTTTTAAATTAGGTAGACTAACAAAAACACTTCACTGGCGTATACCATTTAAATATACTCCTTAGGTGGTCCTCTTTGTCTTTCACTAAACATGCGGTTCGCGTAGTCACTGATTGTCTATTGCCATCACTACTCTACGGCCACAAGACATTACGAAAGTATGGATCACATTGTTAATGGTGCATGTAAATGTACTGTTGTTACAAAGAACAGTCCAACTGCAAGTTGAAAAAAATCTCACTGAAGGGGGGGGGGTGAATGTGTTGATGCGATTAAACGTTTTCTTTTCTGGAGGCACTCCTGCTGCAATCACTTTAGATAATGGATAGAATTTTGTCCATAGCTTGGAAAGCTCTGATGGCGACTTCAACTTCCCTAATATAACCTGAAAGGTGAGGTGGCACGTTTGAAAGATGAGTACGACTGGTTAAAGACTGCAGTAGAGCTTCTCGTAAGTTTCATGCGCAGTTTCCCTTCAAGTTTGACATCCATAGATGGAAACCAAAGCGATCATTCATTCCAGAAGTTCGATGACTATACCCAGTTAGCCCGAGGAAGAGGTTCCACTTAGCCAGCTCGCTTTGTTGTATCTCGTATACTAATCTCGTTACCTTCTGGTAAAGTAATCTGATTCAACATGGAAAGATCACGATTACGTACCAAACCAATTGTAAAGGAAACGGCGTTGATGGCGAAATGAATACATTTTGTATCTCAGAGCTGTTCCTACTCGGAAGAAAGCTGATGGGACCGGTCTACGCATCACTTATCATAACGCTGCAGAACACGGACGCCACACTATGTACGAAACACGGAACAAGGTCAAACATATAACAGATAACGATCAAATGTATCCGAAGTAAACTTTTTTGGACGTTATAACTAGCACTGCGATGAATACGCTACACTGGCAAGCTTATACACATCACCTTCACACACCAGAAAAGGACGCTGACTGGATGGTGTTAGGAATAATCGAGCCTAGAAATAATGAGGAGACTGTTGGGAGACCATGGTAATTGAAGTGCCTGCCCATACAGCGCCCTCTGTCGGCGAAATGACTATGTCCATCACAACGCACGACCAATAAATCAGTCTGCCCGTAACTGTGCCTCAGATCACATCAATGCAGAACATGGCGCAGTCGGACTAGTTGAAAGTCATTGAAGATCAGTAGAGCAAGCTAAGGTGTGCGTGAGACCAGTCCCATAAAAGAGTGCAAAAATGTCACAAAAATCCAACGCCCCGAGACCCATGAGTCATGAAGGGGATCGCAGTGAAAATTGGTCAATATTCCTAGACGCCTGGACGGATTATGCACTGATCAACGACATATACAAGCTAAGCCCCAGAAGACAATTAGCTCACTTCAGGTCAGTATTCGGTGATACCAATTGGATGTTCCTATCCAGTCTTGAAGTGGAAGCAGTGACAGGGGACAGGACTGACCCGTCAGGCGAAGAGCCATGCGCAACACTTAAAGCCCTACTTGCAGCTCTAACCAAAAGATACCAGTGCCATAGAAATGTCATATTTCAGAGGTATCTATTCCAGAAAGCAGGTCAAGGCGACGCAGAAACCGTGAAGGAATTCCGAGAAAGAATGGGCAAACAAGCAAAGAAATGCGCGTACGAGGAGCACGAGAAGATGATGCTAAGAGATAAGCTCATCCTAGGAACGCGTCTTGCAATGGCCAGAGAAGCGCTTTTTCGCGAAGAAAACCACAAGCAATTGAGCATCGATCAGGTCATGCGCGTACTAGAAACCTACGAAGACAATGAGAAGGCACTGCTGATAATTGAACGCGACAGACAAGGAAGCAGCGGCGATAAACAACAGGTCGATGACGTAGCACTAGTACGCCACCACTACGGACAAGAGCGTAGAAGATACCGAGAAGTGGGAATCAAGCAGCACGGTGGGAATCACTGTCGGAACTGCGGACGCTCACACCCACCACAAAAGTGTCCAGCAACAGGACAAACATGCAGCATATGCAACAAGAAGAACCATTATGCACGGATGTGTAGGTCGAAACAGAGGCACAGCGACAGGGTAGTACAGGACGAGACCCCTGAATACGAAGACCTCGAATCAGATGAAACATTCCACACTGAAACAATCGGGAAGAAGCCGAAGCGAAAGCTGTACGTCACACTGTTGACCGGAGCCAAGCAGGAGACAGAGCTAAGAGCACTCCTCGACACAGGAGCAACATGCAACGTCATGGGCAAAGCAACCTATCAGAGATTACGGGCCGTCAACAAAGCTATACAAATAGATCGCAAAGATCAATCAGTGTTGAAAATGTATGACCACTCCCGAGTAATCACCATGGGGTCGACAACAATAATAGTCAAAATTCACAAAATAGAAAAGCAGATCAAGTTCCAGGTAGTCGATGAGGAAGTCGAGACACTGTTATCAGCAAACACGTGTCTAGAGCTGGAATTAATACAAGTATCACGCGAAGTCGAATGTGTAAACATGGTGATCCAGCAAGACAAAGGCCGCTTGGAAAACCTAACGGAGGAGTACAAGGACATCTTCCAAGGTCTAGGACAACTGCCCCAGCCAGTCAAGATCCACGTCAGCAAGGACGTCACACCTGTGCAACAGCCACCACGGACCCCACCTGTCGCATTCGTGGAAGACATCATAGCCCGAGTAAAGGAGTTAGAACGATTGGGAGTCATACAGAAGGTCAATCACCCCACAGAATGGGTGTCGAATCTCGTCGCAGTGCATCGGCAAGGACGTTAGTTGAGAATTGTGCTAGATCCACATGCACTAAACAAGGCCATTCACAGACCACGATACCCCATGCCCACACTCAACGACACACTACACCGACTCAGAAAGGCAAAAATATTTTCTGTATTAGACGCTAGAGACGGTTTTTACCAGATGACACTTAGCCCAGACAGTCGCGATTACACAACATTCTGGACCCCTATAGGCAGGTACCAATATTGCAGAGTACCTCAGGGAATAGCATCGGCACCCGAAGAATACCAAAGACGACAGGTACAGGCATACGATGGTCTCAGAAACGTAGCTGTAGTAGCAGACGATACCATAGTCTGGGGTGAAGGAGACACAGTAGCCGAGGCAATTGAGGATCACCATCGGAACGTGCAAGCTCTATTCAAACGAGCACGCAAAGTAGGGCTACGTTTCAATAAAAACAAACTTAGATTGGGCATGACAGAGGTCAAATTCATGGGGCATGTGATTAGTAAAGAAGGCCTTAAAGCAGACCCAGAGAAAATTAAAGCCATTCGCGAGATGCCAATACCTAAAAATGTGAAAGGTATTATGAGTTTTTTGGGGTGCGTTAACTATCTACTGCCATTCATACCCAACATTTCTCAACTTACGGAGCCAATACGCAGACTCACACAAAAACAATACGAATTCAGTTGGCAAAGCCAACAACAAGAGGCCTTCGAAGCCATTAAGCAGAAACTGACAGAAACACCGACCCTAGCATACTTTGACAAGGACAAACCTATCATACTCCAAACAGATGCCAGTGATTATGGCCTAGGAGGTGTATTGATACAGGATGGAAAACCAGTAGCATACACGTCACACTCGTTGAACGCAGCCGAAAAGAACTACGCCGTCATCGAGAAAGAGTGTTTAGCAATACTAGTGGCATGTAAAAAGTTCGATCACTACATCTACGCAATGACTGACGTTACAGTCCATACAGATCACAAACCTCTAGAAAGCATTTTCTCGAAAGCATTGGACTCTTGTCCAAAGAGACTACAACGAATGCGTCTCGAACTCATGAAATATAACATACGAGTGAAATACATACCGGGAAAGACAAACCTGATAGCTGACCTTCTGAGCCGTCACCCCCTAGAAGAGAACCAACCAGGTGAAAACATATGCAGACTAGAAATAGGCGAGATAAGACAGCGTGAACACAATAGAATTTCAGACATGTTGATCGAACAAGTGAAACAAGAAAGTGCACAAAGTGCACAAATGAAAAAACTAATGAACGCCATACAGAACGGCTGGCCAAACAAGGAAAAGGAAGTTCCAACGGAAATCCTGATGTACTGGCCAGTACGCGACGAACTGATCGTGGACCAAGGAGTGGTTTATCGAGGCTCAGCTGTATTGGTTCCTCCGAACCTCAGAGCAGAATTTTTGAGACGTGCACATAAGTCTCACTTAGCATACGATGCCATGTGCAGACGAATTAGAGATACCATATATTGGCCGAAAATCAGAGACGACATGAAGGATTGGGTGAGTCGCTGTGAAGCCTGCCAGACATACAATACAAAACAACGTGCCGAACCACTAATAAACAAAAATATACCCCAGCGACCTTGGCAAATAGTACACCAAGACATATTCATGTGAGAAGGAACAAATTATCTCGTAACGGTCGACGGGTACAGCGATTATTTCGAGTTGGATAGCCTGGGTCAGAACACAACAACACGTCATATAATAAACAAAACAAGCGCGCATTTCGGAAGGCACGGTAGACCGACTGAAATACATACCGACTCAGATCCCAGATATATGGGCAGAGAATTTAAAGATTTCTGCTCGATGTGGTTAGTAAAACACGTCGTTAGCGCGCCACATCATCACCAATCAAACGGCAATGCAGAAAGTGCCGTCAAAATTGCTAAACGCATTGTAAAAAAGGCAAACTTCAACAAGGAGGATTTGAACATGGCACTACTGGAGTGGCGAGTGACAGAGCAGACAGAAGGGCTATCGCCAGCTGCAAAATTTTTCGGACGCACACCAGCAACTTTACTACCACTCAAAGAATATAAATTACGCACGCGGAATCACAGACAAGTTACCGACATCATTAGAAAACGACAACATGAAGCAAAAAAAGGCCACGATCACAGCACGAAGGAATACACCCCTATATTACCAGGCCAATGGGTCAGAATTCAACCGGTGGATCTAACATACGAATGGACAAAGGGGCGCTGTGTAGAACAGATTAGGGCCAGAACATATAAAATTAGAACAGAAAGAGGGGGCGAAATAGACGACATAGTCCGGAATAGACGACACCTCATTGTGATCCCGACCCCAGAAAGCACAAAAGGCGCAATAAATAATAATAATAATAAGGAATTTTTGACACCACAACACATACCGAACAGAGAGCGGCAGATCATCCTCGGGCCAACAGAGCCGGTCGAACCAGGGGAGCATCAGGCGAGCGGATCGCAACCAAGAACAACGATGCACACTCCGGATACGGCCTCGGTGCGACGAGCGGCGACAGCGCAACAAATCAGCTCAAGAACGCACAGAAATTGCGAGGCCAAACGCTCACCAACACACCGTAATTCCGAGACAACGCGCACGACGCTCACTGCACCGCACGCACCAACAGGGGTGCCAAGCAGAGCCAATCGGGCCACCACACAGCACAGATACCCGACCAGAACTAAATTCCGAACGAATAACGGGACAGACAACGTCATTCCTCCACGCCAAGCAGCAAAGCGCAGAGCGGAGTGCGAATTGACACGCACAACTCGAAGAGTCTGCTGCAGACCAACGACATCAGCAGGACAACCTACCTCAAATACAGCAGACCGCGGAATGTCATCTGCAGAGAGATGTGCAAGCGTAGTGAAACCAACCAGCGCCAGTAGGACACGGCGTGTTCAAGGGACTTGATGGAAAGTCAGTAGATATATAATTATTACCATATCGTACATTATAGTTTAATAATGTATTCATATTCGAATTATAGTAGCTTAGTACAATACGCTACGGTGTCAGTGAAAAAAAAAAAAAAAAAAAACAATAATCGGAATTTGTATAATACAGATACACCAAGTGACCCAATAACGAATTTTATAAGACATTACACAAAGTGACAAATGTGGGCAAGAAGAAATCTAGCCAGTCGATTGTAAATGCAACTACACAGACTCTAGTGGCATTAGTACGAAAGCCACAATGTAGTCAGCCAGTTGTTGGAGTTAGTGATGAAGCAGTTGGAAATTGTTGTTTATTGTGGAAGTTAAGGTTGGCTCAACTTCATTGTAACACTGTAAGGAAGGGAGATGTTGGGAGACCATGGTAATTGAAGTGCCTGCCCATACAGCGCCCTCTGTCGGCGAAATGACTATGTCCATCACAACGCACGACCAATAAATCAGTCTGCCCGTAACTGTGCCTCAGATCACATCAATGCAGAACAGAGACGATGGTTGTTGTGGAAGGTGAACAAAACGACCTAAGTCGTGTGAGCAAAATATTATATAACGAAGTTGTCACCTCTCATTAAGCTGCAGTAAGGTCCGAAGTATTCCTTAGGCTTATACGACCTAGAAGAATCTTCAACAGAAATGACAAGCAATTAAAACACCATTCCAATCAACAACATAACGGAGCCATGCGGTGCCCCTCTTGAACGTGAAAATGGCGTTTTAGGAGAGAGTAAATATATGAATCTTGGCTATTACTGAACGGAATATTATAACATTTTTAGGGACTGTTATAGGTGGCTTATCTTCAATAAATTCGTCTCTAACTTACAGATGGGCCACTTGATTTAGCAAATTTAAGGCAATTTGCAATATATGTGGAGGTCTTTTTGGAAAGTTTTCGAGTTGATTTACCTCGCTGACTGGTAAAAAACGTAATTTTGGAAAACCAAAGATCAAGAAAAGCCCTGGGTACAGTGCAAAACCCGACCGGAAGCCACTAAGGAATTTGGAACTGTGCAACGAACAGTAAGCAGAAAGAAAATTAAACTAGACTCGCTTGCAAATTGCCAAAGTAAGATATAAGGCGATTTTAAGTTTCTCTGTGTGGCTCAGTAATGGGCAGAGGTTGAAAACTTCTATCGATAATTACATAAAAAGTATCGAGAAGGGCTGCCTAATGTTGGATTCCATTTCGCATTTGCAATTAAAGCTTTCAAATTGAAGTTCGTAGCCAGAACGAGTACGTAACTTTGTCATCAAAACTGGAAAAAAATAATTGGCATATGTCATATTGTTGAACCGATGAACTAGAACTAGCTTGGATATTTGCCAGGGTAGTATGGGCCTTGCATACACTTAAACAGTCATCCCGTTTCCCTTTTCATTGATCGATCTCGGTAACATATCAACTGCTGCCAACGTTGGCACAAATCGTATAACCATGGCTATAACCAGTGCTGTATTGAAAGTTACTGCTCGTCATTGCATCCATTCGTAGTCCGAGGTATTTACAAGCGATCGCTCTGAGATCGTATGTTTGGTTCGGCATTAGCAACTAGATGTCGCAGCCTTAAGGTTTTTGTCCTCATTATATTTCATATGTGTCCACGTTAATCTTTGTTTGTAAATATTCACTACGTATACAATAGTCTAAAGCGCATATAACTCTGTGCCCGGCGCAGTTCGCATGGCATCCATTTGACCAGAATCTTCCTCATGCAAAGATTATCGTCCCTGACGATACGCTGAATAATATTTATCCTAGTATCCGTTGGTCGACATCTGTATTTAGGTCAATCCATAAACTTTAAACAGATGTGTGAATACACCGAATACAGTTTTGTTTTTAAAACAATGCAACCATTGTTGCTCATCTACGAGGAGAACTTAAACGATGTAATAGTTGCAGTTCCGTCAATAAACCACACTTTATATTGTATTCTATTGTCCTGTTGTAGACGGCCATTTGAAAGCCAAGTGGCTTTGCTTGAATCGCCTAATAATAGCCTTGCCGTAAATCGCAGGTTCGGGTTTCGTGAAGTAGCATATACGAGTGATCAAATAGAGAAAGTTAATAATAACGTTCAATTTTTAATTGCCAATAGGCGATTCAAAATAACATCGATAGTGTATCGGGGTGCTGGGAAAACCTTAATTACGATGACGGTGATGTGGTTGGAAGTGTCTCCAAAATTATATTTAGAAAGTAGCAGTGCGTAAATAACAATCATGTGAAATCTCCCTTCCGAGAAGCCTGCCTTTAGGAAAAGGGTCCTTAAACATGTCAAAATTGGTACATAAACCAAGCACTACTAGAGTTGGCCGGTCAACTCAAGTATTAGGGTAGTTACTTAGTTACTTAGGAGCGGAGGAGGCAATGGATAATTCGCTAATTTTAACTATGGGTACATGCTTTTCTATCATCCATGGAAATGCAATCCTGGGATATTACTTATATGGTTCAAAATGAATATGTCTCACCGAACGCTTTGGCATAAAGTTACGGGGCATGTGTGTTGGAGGACCCTTCCTGAAGTATTCGGTCCGATTCAAGAGCGACTGTTCAATTTATTGAAATATTGTAAATGCTATTCTAAATGCACATCCGGAATCTAGGGCGCATTCAGAGTTATCTTGCATTACAGACTAGTAAACGAGGAGCGTCATAGGAGACAGCCCAGGGTAAATATCAGAGTAAAAGCTGACTAAATGTAAATCGGCCAAGAAGTTCGTCGTTAGATACTACGTTTTGTCTACGAACTTTTGCCACAGTGACCGGTGATGACTGATGTAGGTCGAGTACTGTTTATTTTGTTACTAGTGGTGGCCAATTAAGTCGTAGTGGAACGATTAATATAGGAATGGAATATGAATGTATTTGTGTAATGACACTCTTTACGTGATCTAACAATGATAGACAAAAAATGAAAAGTTGACGTAACCTGAATCCGCGTATTAGGATCGCAGCATGATTATCTGTGAATTGTGAACTGATGGTACTGAGTATAACCATCGATTTCGATCAGGCTTATGACTGATTACGGATACACCTCTAGGGATATGCAGTTAAGAGGCAACGGCTGATAGTGGGCAAGAGGGCTTACTGCTATCATCGATAAGCAGCCGCATGCATTCATTCTCCTATTTGGATACTCCAATAGACAGACACACTTACAGCCAGCGCATTGGTTGCAATGGACACGGAAAGCTCTGTGATTCTAATTTCATCCCTTCTCAAACAAGATCTATTAAACTCTTGTGTGTCACTCTATAGTGAACTTTCAACATTGTGCTTCAAATGTCGGCATTTCAAGCTATTCATAGTCACCAAAAGTAGAAAGTGTGTATAATATGAGTGTTAATAAAATACGTTGTGGTGTTTTGAAGTTACGTTGAAACTTGTAGCAATAATTTGTAGAGCCAGTAGTGCTTTGACAAATTTTGAAGGGAATTGATCATCTTCGATTGTTGACGTCCAAGCAGCCGACAACGTGCCAGGTATGCAGGTATACACAGTGGCCGATTTCTCGTCAAAAATGTATTGGTACCGAGTCAAGATCAAGGACTTCCCTGTAAATTTTATCTGCCAATCATGCAGGTGAGAGAATTTCAGGAACGGCGATTTAGCTGTTAATGGATATTTGACTGATATTATTGTTAGCTATAACTACGAATAAAACTAAGCCTTTGTGCGACACATGTTGTGTCGGTAAGTACAGATGTAACCAGATAATAATAATAATATGAAGATTAACTTGTGAACGATCCAGTGCTGAAAAAACCACACGTCGTCAATGTAACACATTTCAACCTATGTTTATCATTTGTGAGCTTTTTTATTTGAATTGCTGGCCAATGTGGACATACAAACCTGGAAAGAAATATACCATTATGTCTGTTCAATCTTGCGCTAGGGATATCCAAGACTTGAAAATCACTGACGATTCTCTAAAGTTCAACAACCGACTTGGCGGGGTAGTCGAAGTAACTGTGAGTAATGTTAATCTCACTCACCAGGAAACTTCGTCAACCTAAACACTCGGACTTGACTAATTTTACTTTAGATAGATAGGTTAATAGCAAATAGTGCCAAAGTGATGTATTATAGTAAAATTACAATTTTTTCATTTTTGATAACAACCGCAATATTTCGTGATTATTTCCTAATAGTCAAATCAAACGTATATTTATGATGGCTATCTAGTAGCACTGATAACAAAAACTCAAATTTTGGTTAGCATTTATATTAGCGTTTGCGATAGAAAACGATTTATTTGGTAGTCTACTATAATATTATTTTCATTGCTATTATAGGACAGCTTGTAAAAGCTATTTTATATACCTACACCGACTTCTTCTATGTATCCATATACAATGTTGTGTTACATATTGTTCGGTCACAAGAAGCGGTTCCGTAAGTTTAAGTGAGAAAAATTGTCACTGGGTGTACACAGACGGCACACTATTGAAATTATGAGTACTCTACCGTCAAGATCCCGTTGTTTATGATACGCTTTTGATGGACGTTCTTAATCCGCAAAATTAGACATTTTAGTACTGGCATATGTGACAAAGGAGCTAAAATCAAAGTAGTAGACGAGACGTTCCCCGAAGAGTATTGATGAACGGTCTGGATGGTTGGGCTCAGCTACCATTTGGGACGACTGCTTTGTTGCTTTACTTTGTGCCTTTCGATAGACTATACATTGACAGGTAGTGCGGCGTACACCCGAGGATCTGGATAGACTGAGAGTAGAGTGAAAACCCCCCCTTTCGCAGTCTCCTAGTATGTCTCCCAAATAAGGCAGGTGACGTCGATGTCTCAATTAGGTAGGTAATTGAATTTCATTCTTGGAAACCAACACAAGCTGTCTTGCACATATCAGCAATAAACCGATTTGGCCATCTCTTACTGGCTGAATCGCTCAATATTCACGGTTGTTTGCGGTATTTTGTAAGTTGTATGTGCTTCGATAGCGCCTACGGTAAATCGTGTTGGAGCTTTAGGCTCTCCGTTCCTTCGAAAGAGGTGATTGCCTTTGCGGTGAGCATGACCAGCTTTCGGCTGGATCATTGAGCCAGGCAGAACCCTTCCATCAATGATCGTTTTTGACAAGTTTCGTTGCTGCTGTTCCTTGAGAGAGGAGGTTTGCATGGACGTTTCTTCAAGGGTAGTGTCTCCATTTTGTTTCCGTTAACGATTCTGTCACATTCCCGAGCCTCCTCAATTGCTTCATCGTCTTTTGGAAATCGGCTAATAATTCGCGACGGCTTCCAACTTGGACAACATATTCGTGTTTACTTTTCTATATTAAATGCCGCTTCTTTTGCTAAAAAAATGGCGTGTTATTTACAATCTTTACTTCGGCCGATATTAGTCTGCCCCTGATTCTTAAAATTGAATGCGCATGTCAGAATCAAACCGGTACGGGTATCGCAGCCTATTGAGCCACGTCGTCTGGGATCTGGTATTTTTGTATGGCCGGCAGCCTCTCGCAGCTAAGTGATACTACTACTCGTCCTAGGACTGATATTGATGGAGGTTTAGTTAAGTGGTATTGATCTTGCACTCAAGGACGATGAGGACCTGCTTATCAATGTTAAAGCTTTGCCTTTATTTGATATTTCTAGCTTGTTAGTGAACGAGTTCACACTCTGTTTGTTCTCCAACAATCTTCTAGGATAGGTCCGTGGGCTTATGCCACTGCTCGGCTCAAGGCTAGTGACCTGTCGGAACCTCACAATTGACTTCCACGTGAATTAGCTTTGGTTTTTTTAGACAGAGAAGTCCTGAGGTAAACAGAGTTGTTGTCAGCGTCGTACCAAGTTGCTCCCCATATGCAAGCTAACGTGGGATAATCTGTCCTGACACACATAACATGATGAAAAGCTTGTATTGCAAAACGAGTTACAATGCAAAACGTGTCGCCTCATTCTTAATGCCACAATAAGTTGCAGCATATTCGATAGAACTTCACACATTGCTTTGGTTGTTGACGATTTTGTTCTTCTTGGACTTGGATGGTAGAGTGTCCTAGGCGAAATCCTTGTCGCTCGATCAGTATACATGAGCAGGCTTCCCGAAACCTACTGAGTCCACGGGTGATGGAAAGTGCCAAACGTTTGTAACATCAGCTCTTCTTTGCAATCGCGCTCCATGCACCTAACCCCAAATGTTCGTTGCAAACACTTGCGAGGTTTGGACCGGCTGCCTTATTAGATTGAAAGTGTTCAAGTGAGTACAACAGCTCCATCGCGGAGAATTCTGCCTCAATAAACTCACGTTTGTTGGTTCCATGCGGCAGCGAAGACAGGTATGGCAAGTGGGATGGTATGCTGCGCCTCGTACATAATTCGAAAGTGCCCTATCGGTGATGTCGAGTGTATCAGGTATATGGACGTCCTCTACGAAGCCACCTATTTGTGTGGATATTGCTCTGGAGACTGCACTCAATCAATCTCACTTACCGAGTCCCAGGCCCGCCAACAATCCTAAAAATGTTTATTCTTACCTTTTATTTACCATTCGGTGTCCGTTCGTCATTCGAGTTGTGCGTTAATTTGTTTCCCTATTCCAGGACTCAGCGGTTAAAGCAAAAGGGGTCGGATTCCGCCAGGAGTCGCTTTTGTCTTTTGCGTGCTCATCTCTAGGCTAATATCCGTGACGTAGGATGCTGGGGTCATTGGGGCCTCAAGTCGTATGCTGCTACATATCTCAAGGTCGTGTCTTATGAGAAGACCTTCCAGGAGCTTTTAAATATTACTATTCTTGGCTCTTCTTGACGTTTTCTTCGGTCGTTAATCCTTTAACTGGAATGATCTCTATCCACTTACTTACGGCATCAATTATTAAATTAGTTATTGATGCCGTAAGTAAGCCTCGAATGGGACCAGCGAAATCAATATGTACGCGTTCTCAAGGGACAATCACCCTCGGCGGGTTGCTCATGTGTTTTATACATGAGGTACAATTCCGAGTTACTTTCTCACATCGTCACCCACTGTTTGTCACCCAGGTGTTGGCATACTAAAGCTCTTATCCTTTCAATAGGCAGTAGGGTAGACTTCGAAGTAGGGTCGATGTTTTCTGGCGGTTAGACAATAGATTCTCTTGTTGGCTGTGACAAACAGTCGGTAAGCAGCAGTTGTGCGTTTTCACAATTTTCGTAGCTACTTTAACTTATTTTTTCTTCTTCTAAGCAGAGGGTATGGACATTTTTTTCAATCTGCAGACGGTGGTTTTATGAGCGTGTTAGTCCTTGAATGGACGAGTTTCGTGTCGCGGTCTGATTTTGTTGAAGTTGTTCTCCGCTACTTCTTCGTACTGAAATCTGTCGTAGTCTTCTAATTTTAACACAGTTTCCGTAAGAGTTCTTGTTTAACTTGGCTGACTGTACGCTGTTGCAAATTGATTTCAAATTCCTGTGCAATAAGTTCTTAATGAGAAACTTTATCTACATTCGATCCGCCCCCCATACAAACGGATGGCTGATGCATTCAGTTTTGGCAATCTCGTTACAATCTTGGCTGTAGTATGTGCCTTATACGCTGTATGTTATCTCTCTCTCTCTCTCTCTCTCGGATATACATATAGAACACGAAGCAAATAGCAATGCATACGTTTGCGTCTAATACAGTGTTGTCCGAGTATCTTGTATTGACAAGGTTCGCTCGTCTCGCATTTAGGGATGCACATACCCGATTCTGCTAGACGGCTGTTGTTCATCTATCCTTTTTATCCTGCACGATATTATTTATTCGCAAGCACCATAGCAACGCGAGCACTCACCAATGGGTGTTCGTTTTTGACTCTCTACAGTATATTTTGAGGCATAGAAGCAACCGGAGTGGAAATTCGATGCAGAAAAATGAAAAAAAAACTAAATGAGACAGAACTTGCTATTACCGTACATGGGCTAGTGTTCTTAGTGCTTAGATAATATGCTGAAACAAAAAAGAATAGAAAGAGAAAAGGGCCACAAAAGTTACTTCTTCGAGGATTTCCTTTAAATATTACAGCACCTCTGATATTATACGCAACGTTTGCCATATGATCTAAGAAAACTTCCTCTGGACCTTTTCTGTTTTTGTTGTGTGCCGTGCCGCGACTTCACACCGATGTCAAAGTGCGGCATAAGCCATTGCACCCAGGCGTTATACCTTCGGTTTATTAAAGATAATCAGATTGGCTACCGGTAATCATTCTAAATGTTAATAAGCCTATTGCGTGTATTCTGTCCAATAATATTTTCTGAGAAAGCTGTTTGCCTTAAGCTAAGAGTTTCAAATTTAATTTGACAGATGCATCGTCCCTCAGTTGAATACACTCTGGTGTGGCCACTGGTGTTGCGACGTCTGCCTTAAGGGAATGCGATTCAGGTGAGGTTCAGCGGTTTTTCTCTATGTTCATGACGACAATCCGAAAATGGATTTTCGTATATCAGTGTGTAGGTATGGCGAAAGAACACGATAACAACAGTGATAACTACTTGCAAAATCTATCAAAATACGATCCTGTATTGATGATGTGGTTTGCCTGTGCGGTGCTTACCATATCGACAAAATGATAAAGGAATACCTGCTAAAGCATAGCCGTCAAGAGTAGGTTTTGGTTGTGTGAGCACACGCGCGGTGCATCGACACAATCCTATCACGACTAGAGGACAGGAGAAGGAACAGTAGAAATATTCTTTTGTAGGGGGAAAGTAACATCAAGTCTAACTAAACTCGAGGACACGATGAGCCCATGAATCTTATGCGAGAGATTCACTAACTTATCAGACCTGTATAAATCTGGACCCTTCAAATTGAATAGTTTGAGATACCTAATAATAATAATAACAACAACAAAATGATTTGCATATCTAATTTCGCCATATATACTTCTTGGAGCAGATTGACATTGGTATAGTCTATGGTCTCAATTACCCTTTTTAATACATGAAAACAGTTATCAGCATAGAAAGGACCCGCTATACAAAAATGGTCGCACAGTTGTACACTCGGAACCGTTTGGAAAAAGGGAAGCGCACGATACGAAACGCAATGCAGGTAAAGCTTTATTGATTATTTGAGGGAACTGCAATTTCTACAATGCTCAAGTTCTCTTATATGTCCTCATCATCACGCAGCGGGACTCGAACCTGCGGCCTCTGACTTTTTACCAAACCTGTGGGCATGGCGTGGTGGGCAAGGTAAGCAGTACCAAAAAGGGAGTTTTGTGGAGTCTGAGGTTCAAATCTGAGTGGAGCGTATTTCCGCAATAAGATTTGTTAAGTAACAGTGACAATTAATGTGGTCTGGGGCCCAGCTACCACTGTGCAGAAAGGAAAGGCACCGCACACCCCCTGTATGCGTCATAAATACTGTATGTTTACATACACGAGCCTTTCTATAGACACCCTATTGACCACAATAGTTGTTCACAGGCGGGGCGGACATAGGTATTCAGAGGAAGTCTGGTCTTGAGAGAGTGAAAGAGAAAGGGACCAAGCTAAGAGTCTGCTAACCACGTTATGTCCGTACAGTGAGGAGAATGTGTGGTGCTCGTGGCTGGGCCAAGCGATACCGGGAAGGGTGGTGCTGCTGAACATCGTCAACAGTTCCGCAAGAGGGTGGTCACAGTGTTGGCATGCATTAGCATTCCAGCACCCCCCTTTGAAAAAAAAAGAAAGTTATTACGACCAGCGTAGGGTAAATTATAGTTCAATTGCACTTATCGCGTTGTTGGTATCCTGCTATGCTGATACACAAACCGAATTGTCCCACTGCAATTTGACAGCAAACCCATTTCAGCCAGCAAGCCTTTGTTCTCCTTTATTGTTCTCCCAATGCATGTATTCGTTTACACAAGTTGCACCGCACGCGCATATTATGATATCAATCCGTAAGTATTTGTAACTCGACACAACATACAACACAGGGTTTTACACACTACCGATTAATCGCAGTTGAACTGGATGACACGGTTTGCAACAATTGTGACCAAGTTAAATATGATAATATTGGGACAGTGTAATTTGATTAAGCCACTTGACTAAACTAGCCAATTTAATTCACGTACAGTGAATTTAATTCATGCAACACACAACTCAGAGTCTTCGTCCAATACCCGGATTCCGCTCCTTGATCATTTCTCAATCTTGGGTTCAACTCATGAAGAGTGTCTTCCTGTGTTACGATCGGCCTTGAGGTTATATCTTGCCATTTTTTTTAATTCAAAGGTGCCGATGTATTTGGGCCTATATTGCGTGCGCAGTTACCGTGAAGCTGTTGCGGTTTCCGGCGCAATATCTAGAACCCATAGATAGTTGAGTGTAGTTGAGGATTTATCGGATGGTGATCCTTGAACCAGCTGATACCCACACGGGGGCTGCGTATAGCATTGCACTCTCAATGACTCTATCCAGAAGGCCTCTCTTCGGGTCTGAGTCTACTTTAATACGTGGAAGTAGGCGATGCAGTTCGTCCGATGCTTTATGTTTTTCTCTGTTGCTTTTTTATGCCCGGATTACTCATGGGGCCTCTGTGAAGCCACATACCCAGGTGCCTCGCTATCGGTGATGACTGGACTTGATTTCATCTTGCAGCAGTTGTAGGCTGATGTTTGATAGCACCTTCCTTCCATTTAAAATAATACTTTCTGTTTTTGGCGGGGCTAGTTCAGGGCTGAGAGATCTCAGCCACATCGCGTCACCGCCGAGGTCGCTGTTCGTTCGAGGTCGGATTGGTCTCTTTCTATGATAACCAGTACTAAGTCATCTTCATAGGCTACTGATGACGCTTTTAGAGGGCGTAAAAGGCGAAGGACTTCGTCATGTGCAAGGTTCCGCTGGGTTGGTCCGAGGACCGATTCCTGTGGCCCTTCGGTGGTAACGGGATACATAAGGCCTTCGTAGGTGACTTTCCTCTCTGAGTGGCAGGAAGCAAGCCAAGATTTTCTGCAAGTATGGAGAGATGTTGCTCTTTACCAGAGTGTCGCATATTGATACATCCCATGAGAGACTGTTGAATGCATTGCTTACGTTTGTTAAGATAGGTAGGCTGTGCCTGCTTGGGCGATGGGACTTGTGCCTTTCGGGTAGCTGATACTGTGGAATGGCCAAATCTAAAGTCGTGTTTCGTTTTCTGATGGTATCTGTTTTTCCTCTATTTCCTATATAAGCCTGCTATTTGTGAACGATTGAGCGCGGGTCGCCTTCCTCGTCATTCGATGTTTACACGTTTGCTAGGGCACTCTGCAGTGCTAATATTCCTTGCATCCCTGAACGCATCGGTTCGTATCGCGATAATGTTCGCCGTTTGGACGGGTTGACCTAAGGCCTTGCCATCGTTCAGAATAGTACCGCGATTGATATGCGCGAAAATGGGCTGCGGTGTTAACCTGTCTAACCAAAAATTGGAAAATAGATGATACCGTTGTTGACACTATAGCGAAGTCTTATATGAATGATGCTGTTCAAGAGACCTTATTTTTTTCCATTGAGTAGACTGGGATGGCTCACGCTTGTTTCCTTTCCCTCTGGTGTTGGAAATATTCTACGTGAAGCACATTAGCTATTTACTATGATAAATTCCGCATTGTATTATCTCTAATAGCATGGGATACACGTCGAATATGTACAATACTATTTTATTTGCTACCACTGAATCGACACATTGTTGTTGTTTCTGTTATTCTTTATATTTTGAGCAGAGAAAAAGGTGCAAAGAAGCCTATATTCAAGTGTTCTCTCTGCCGACTGGACAGCGTAGAAGTGAGCATGACGACTACGGTAAATAAAACTGACTTTGAAAGAAAGTCGGCTGCATGCGCTAACAACGGTGAGATATTTCGAACTATTCTCAGTATGGTACATGCTTACAGTTTATGTTGTCGTTCATGAGTGAAATAGAAACATTTCTCAGGATGAGGTACCACGGTATAGCTAGGCCATTAGACAAATACGAGTAAATGTCTCTGATTCAAACGGACTCGTGCAGACTATTGAGAAACGATAATCTATTTATGAATTTTCAAGAATCTTTGCTAATATAAGAGACTAAAGTTAGCTCAAGCTTATTTCGTCTATTCCAAAGGTGCTCGATAGAAAGCATGTCTCAGATATAATGGCAGGGTTAATGAGGTAAATGATAATATAACATAACATTGCGGTTTATTTCCGGAACTGCAATTTTACAATGCTTAAGTTCTCGATTAAAAAAAAGGGATAGAACATACATAGACAGGGACTTACTTAGATTTATTGAGAGAAGTCACAGACCCTCAGAAATTGCTGTTGCTGGACCTTATCTATATAATAATAGCGTAAGACTATCAAATAAAGCCTTACATTTAGCTAGAAAATATTATAGACATATATTATACTGTGTGGACGTGTATATGTCGCAGCACAGAGCGATCCAAAAACTTCAGGCAGAAGCACAAGTTTGTTTTGTTATCTTGAGTAATCTTTTGAAAATATATGAAGTTTATTTATAACAGAATGTTCTTCTTTTGCGTAATTACGTACTCTCGTATTCGAAGCTAAACGAACTCCAACGAAATCTCAGAGCAATACTTCGCAAAAAGTCGCTCTCATAATAGGTCATGAAGGTCCCTTTCGAGCACTATTGCTGATTTTCTGTTGTCTTTGATGGACAGAGTTTTCACATTTGTTCTTGTCACACGTCTACCACACGTGTTTATAGATTAGCGATAACATATTAAGTAGCTCATTTGCGTGTTAATTGTAAGATGTAAACATTATCTACTTCAAACGAGCTGTGTGAGTGCTTCATGTTGAACAAGCGATCCCTGGTCCGATTATGTAGTTAACATATACAAACGAATAATGTATTTTGTTTCGCTGCGTTGCCTCAAAGCGATAACGATGTTGTCCTAGTTGTCAAACACTATTTAGATGCTTTTCTGCATTTTTACTTACTCCTAATACCTAAAGGTTAAGAGCTGAGGCCCGTCAGATAGGGGAACAGCTGAAGGTCAGCTCGAAAAAAAAAACAGTACTTACTAACTTTTAGAAAGTTAGTCTCTATCAAGTTACTTATTCTCAATAAATTATCAATAAGTCATTTATACTCCCCTTAATTACTATTCTCGTAAACATCAAACCGGGCTTTCTCATTGTATTCTGGTCACAACAAAACTGCGTTTTTTCACTGCCTTATGATTCAGCTCATTGAACGAAAATGCCGATATTATTTCTTATAGAATATTGTATCGACTGCTGCTTGTTATTAGGTTGCTCGTTCGTCGGACAGGTTCGAGATATAAAGAGGCACGCCCCGTTCTGTCCCGAAACAACATTTATTACATGCCCAAATTGTGCTAAAGGGATCCAAAGAGCTCAGATGGCGCACCATCTACGCGTCAAATGCTTGAGCCCTGTACCTCTTCCGACACCGACTCCGATAAAGGCGGACCAATCGCATTGTACGAGTCTCCAAACGCGAAAGCTCTCTGATCCAGCTATTCACGAATCCTGTGTTACTTTACCAAGAAGAAACCCATCTCAAGCAGACCATCGCCGAGCAGCGACCTTGGACATGTGGTAAAGTTACATGCAGCTACCGTGTACATTTCTGATTTGGCGGAAGATTCAGCGAAGATTTTTGGCTATTAATAGATAGACATGTATACTAGATAATAGAATATTGCAACGGTTTTATTGAAAATTATTCATATAATGTGGGCAACAATTGTACTCCTTGCACGTGCATTAATAGTTAAGAGGAGTATCACATTCACCAAAATTTGAGACCCCTCTTAAAGGACGCTCTATCGCCCTCGCTCTAAGCATACACAAAATTGAGATTGCGTTGCAGATTTGCATCTATTATAACTAGATAATTATTAGCAAAAGAAACAGATCCGTTCCTAATCTTGTATAATAAATCTATCCTGATAAAAAAAATGATTGTACGATAGATCTATCCTGATAAAAAAAATGATTGTACGATAGATCTATCCTGATAAAAAAGAATGTGCATGCGGCCAAAGGCGTAGCATGAATGCTTCCCAATCTAATCCCTGGAATCAGGAATTACATGGAATAGCAAAGCTACATAACCCCGAGGGGGCCCTTCCACTCTACTAAAACATTTCGCACTTTTCAGTCTAGTTAAGCTTCTGGTACTTTCCTAGCAAATGATACAAATAGTTGTGAACTATCAACCAAATTAGTTTATAAAATTGTACTGAACCTAAGAAAATGATTTAATCTTCTAAAAAACCTACATTTATTTGCTAAGCCTCAAATCATGGTTATTGGGGTCATGGTTGAACATTTCTTTCAACTCTTCTTGCTTCTTGGAGCCTTCAATGATGTCATCTTGATATATGAGCATGAACAAATTCCAGAACAAATTCTATCCCTTGATGCCAGCAAGAACAGAACCCATGCCACTGCAATGATTTGATTTGATGTAAATTATCGGGTTATAAACAAGGTTATCGAGAGACATTATTTATGTTTCGATTTGGAGTTGCAATTGTTGACAACTACCCGGTCGGACACATCTGTTGGTCAAAGTTCAACAATTGTTCGTACTACATATACTGCTTCATTTATGATTATATTTAGAGTTTCTTTGCTAAACTCAAGGTTGGAACCAAAGTATGGAAAATTGAATAGTTAGAGAGCAAAAGCTGATTTCCTTCACTTGCATTTCGGCCTTGTGAAGACCATTCAAGCTATTCTTAACAGGTGCTCGTATGTAGTTCGATACCTTGAAAGAGGAGCCTCATCTTATTTATGACAGGGGTTCAATCTATCCAGAAGACAAAATAAAGTGGGATACATCTGAAATCTGATACGACTGAAAAAGCCTAGAAAGGAATAGGCACAGGTGGACAATTGAGGGAAAGGTGGACTGCCAATAACATATTTATGTCAATGACTTTTTTTCCAACCCAAACAAAACGTTCATAATTAACATTTGGGCTGATTTCTCGGCAACATAAATGATAGGTGTTATGAAAATCGATATACGTAAATCCATGTTTCATTTAGAATTATATATTCCCTCCACAATACTTTGGTGATAATCACGATACCGAATATGGCTCTCCCGTTGTAGTCGTCCTTCGAAGTTCATTGTATTATATCAGCTTGGTAAAAATTAAAAGACTGTGCCTTGCCTTCTCCTATGGCTGGCAATAAGGGAGTGTTCTAGTTGAATGACTTACATTGAAGTGCCCGCGGCTCCTAAATCGAAAGCACGTTTACAGCAGCGCGTTCGGGCTAGTATTGAGTTCTGTATCATTTCTCGCGGATATCATCTGTTCTGGAAACGTGCTAAGACAAATTATCTGTAAAAGATGCCATAGAAGGTCAAGAGTATATTGGTGTTAATGATAGAAAACAACGGGCTTCAAGCAACAACGAGTTCGACTTTGTCCTCTTATTCACTCCGACGAAATCGACTCCACTGCTGGACAACATTTTGCGATGGCGACGGCTGCAATAGTTACTAAAATTTCATAGGTCAAGCGATAATTTTCGATTTGGTGACACTTATTTAGGTCTTATGATACTAAGTAAGTTTCGCATTTTTTGTTTGCTTATCCTACCATTGCGCATATAACCACTAAAAATAATTTAAGGCGTGTCCACAGTGCTTATGAGATATTAACTGAACTTCCGCTTTTGTACAAATACTTTACGATATCTAAGGGCTATCAGAAAAGTATACATTTGACGTTATTATAGTAATTATATTCTAAAAGTTTGTGCAGTATTATTTGAAAAAACAGTTGAACATTTAACCATGGTTTTTGGAGCATATCGGAGCTAAACACAAAATCAAGCTGTAAATCGTCAGACACGAGCTTTGCAAGGCACTATAGTTAACCAAATACGTTGAAGACATCCATAGTTATGACTATATATATATATATATATATATATATATATATATATATATCGTGTATGTGTGTTTTAATATACGCAATAATTACTAACGCATTTTGGGAAAGGGGGGTGGGGACAGCTTGGAAGGCCGAGGCTTCTGAAGCTGTCCTCACCTCGGGGGTGTCATGGTCACTCCGGGGAAGGCGATGGCATTGTCGTTTTATATAGAGTGGGAAAGGCGCTGCAGAAGTAAGTACAAGGGGACTACTTTGTGGCAGACCCCCTCAGAGAGATTGGCATTAGGAAGACCTCGGCTGCCTAAGGTTTCGAAGACAAGAGGTGAGTTGGACTGGACGGCGACGTACTTCCGTAGCTTGGCCCGCTGCTCACGGGATACTACATAACCGGGTGTTTCCGCAGTGGTCGATATAAGATGTGAGAATGTCAACCACCGTATATATATATATATATATACATATATGTACAAACAAACTTATCCTGCCTTGCACAATATGATAAGTAATAGTATTGATTGAATCGCACTTGTGCATCTCCACTAGGCATCCTTTGTTAAATAAGGGGTGTGCAAATGTAAATGCCTGCTTTCAGTTCGGTTGACAAAGGACTCGTACTCTGCGCAGTGGCAGAACGGATAACAAGAGAGAATGAGGCTACTAAATATAGCTACGATGGTTAGGCCGATGTCCTTACCTGTTTAATTGCCGTTTTCTGTAAGCCATTCTGATGTAGCTCCGATGTAAGTTACTGGGTCATTGTTGTTCAGCTGGAGGAGTCCCTAAGTAGCGGCCCATTTTTCTCAGGATAATAACACCAATCCATGGTAGCGAAGCGGTGAATAAAAGTGTCGCATTGGTTATGTACATCCACCGGTAATCACCCAAAATGTCGCGGAAAAAGCCTACGCGGGTTAGAAAAGAAACTGAAATTGTTAATCCCCTATTTTAGTTGAAAGTCCCTATTAACTTTATCCATTTTGTAATATTCACATAATGTATACATGACTGCAGCTACATACAAACTGCGCTTATTTAATTGTCATTTATTAAGTTTCAGTTTTAAAATCAAGTTTATTTTCGGAACTGCAATACAATACGCTTTAGTTCTCGATAAAATAAAAAAATAAAATAATAGAGATAGAAATAGTAATTAGTCAACATTAACGTATGAAAGGGCCTGGCAGATAAACTATAATACATAGCAGTATCACTTTTCATTGCCTGAAGTGGAAATCGTAGCTTCACATTATACCACATGAACTGAGCACGCAAATGGGAGATCAGGTAAATCGGGAGATGAACTTGCGATATGCCGAATTAAGCTTCATACTCTCTGGCGACATCATTGTAGCTGGGTCAGCCTTATTTTCGAACGCTGTAGGGCAATTTACACCTCATACTAGTGCTGGTAGTGACAAAAATAAACTAGAGTATGAGAGAGACAGAGAGAGAGACTCTGAACAGATCCTCTGTTAACCTCAAACCACAATCATTCAGACGCGTCTTGTCTGAGCTGCAGTCCATTGTAAAGTGTAGCCCCTTTGGTGGGTGTAAAAGCCTTCTTAGGCGTATACGCATAAACAGGTTTCAGTACCACGGAACAGTTAGCAGCAACGGATGACGTCGCCGCGGCAGCAAAGGAGAGGAGCACATATTTTGTGTTTGATTTAATTTGTTAGCCCCTTACCGAGATGTGCACACCGAATTCGATCTTCATTAGATGGGCAAGTCCTAGGGCAAGTCCACCATAGCTCAGATCGGCCAAAATAGAAAAAAAATGTCATCGGTACAATTGCCAGCATGAGCCCCCACTTCTATTGTTTTCGAATCCTTGAAGAAAAGCAGCCAAGGGGTATCGAAGTCTGCCATAGAAGAAAATCAGCTGCGCGTCAGCTATGAAAAATTTACCGTCAGCTGGACATGCCCCAAGGTTGGCTTAGCACAAAGCACGCCAAGCATCTGCAGTTCACTAATGCCAAAGTTTAACCATATGCAGTTGGCGTGTGCAACACTGCGTATTGCATTGCGGTAAAGCAAATACTGATTGCAAAATTTGAAGATCTAATGGGGTTATACAACGACCGGCGCTGATCACCGACCAAAGCCATGTGGTATCGGTTAGCGGCTACGATAATTTGCAGTAAGTTCCTTGAATAAATCAGGCCCTAAATCACGGGCCTGTAATTGTCAACGTTATTATTGTTTTTCCGTTTGTGTACAGGTATCACAAATGAACGTCTACCGAGGTCAGCAATTTACCATCTTCGCAAATCACATTTATAACTACCCCTACTCTAAAGAATATTTAAACGAGTACTGGTATCGGTTACGAAAAGTCCCTCAATTATATGGGTGTATTCCTGAAAACTTCTATGCTTTTAAGATATTCCCTTTTATGGGAGGAATTACGCTATGCAGCATCAGAGAAATTTCACAAACAGCTCATACATCTTATAAACAGTGTTAGAACCGCTAAAGAAATCATACAAGACACATTTAATAACACAGCTTCAATGGCATCATAGTTGCCTCCCAGATGTTATGGCTGGTGGAGTTAGGTATGTGCTCTTTCAGTGCTGCTGTGGACGGCAAATGCTGGCTGATGGTCATCCCGAAAACATAGGTAACCTGTGTGCTATTTAGAGTGGTGGGTGAAACGTCTAATTGAAAGGCCATTCTGGAAATAGAAATTGGCAAAGATGGTTTCCTTGGTTAAACGGCTAGAAATAGCGATATTTGCCGAGTCTATATTTGAAGAACAACTTTTAACGGGAGGCCCCTTGATGGTCTCGTGGCGAGTGTTTTGGTCTTCTAGATAAAAGAGAGTCGTGAGGGAAAATATTAAATTTGTATTGAGAGATAATGCATCCCTAATAGTTGGGGCTTCGGCAATAAAAACAACTTGATCCCGTTCTGTAAATAACACGTATATATCAAGTGAATCTAATTTTCCAGGACTGCACTAAGAGTCATCATTAAGAAATATGTATTTGATATGCGAACTTGGGCGTAACTTTGAACCAGATCTTCGACTGCGTTTTTTAAGTACTGACGGCTATAATATTTAGAATTGAGGTGGGATAATCAGTATCATTGTCCAGCGATTTCGAGTCACCGACAGCCGATTGAGCAGACAGGAGCATGACTTTCATTGACTATCGAGTGTCACTTCATTGCTGCGTTTCATAGGCGTCTTGTATCATTCCATCATTTCTGGAAACACCCCTGAACTCACTAAATGCAATAGCCTTTCCACTTGTTGTCGATAAGGTCATCATTATTGGAGAATTAATTGGCGGCTATTACGTACCCTTCTTGTAAATTGGTTTCATTTATTTCGCTTTAGCCATCCTCCTACTTTCTTACACTTTATCCCGTTGTCGCCCCGTTGCAGTTATCTCATTATAGTTCTCCCGTTAACTCATTTCAATTAATCAACTACAAAGTTGCTCCGTTGTTAAAATCACGAAGAGGTACTATAGGCCGATTAGATCTCCAGAAATAACATTGGAATAAGACTTTCAACCTCGGATGTTTTGCAAACTATGAACAGCTGTCAAATTAACGACCCAAAAAAATCACAATCAATTCCAACTTGAATATTACACTCCCCACCCGTAGTGTGTTCGGAATGGATGTAGCGAATCACGGGCAGGGTCCTCATCAAGAGCATTGGGGCTGAAAGCCCGTTTTCATTTTCATTTCGTTTGTTTCAATACATATCTATGCCAATCACAGACGGAACTTGTGTAAACATGTACATTTTTCTGCACAGAGACATATACATATTACTACAAAGGCGATCTTACTACAAAGGAGTTTTCATGCAGGCGTATTCATCGACCCGAGTTCAGAAATATAGTACTAACTGTACTCAAAATCTTACCGAGACCGAATGGCATTAAGAAGAACGGAATTGCTGAAAAGAGTCCGATCACTCCATAGGCGAAACCTAACCTTTCCATTCCTAGGTATCGTGCCACCACACTGTTGTAATATGTACCCGAAAGACCCAAAAAGGGGCCGAGGCAGATAATAACTCCTGCAAGAGAAATAAGATTTCTGCTGATACACAGAAGAAACATCAGGGTGCACGATAGTAGATACGAAGACGCCAGAAGAGTGTCGCGGCCCAGTAAACCACAGTCCGCTAACGAAGGAAGAAAAAGACGACCTGTGGAACACGAATAAAAGCGACATGAACGCACAGACCACAGGTTCATTATATCACAAAATGAAATGAAATACGCTGCAAGTTTTTCACTTTGAAAAAATTTAAAAAACCACACTTTTGTACACAAGCTGGCGTCTTGTTGTCATAAGATAACTGAAAGGAGAAATTGTTTATATGGAACTGGTTAAGCTCTAAATGCCTTACCGCAGACTGAGCCTCACATCTGCGGTGTTTGGTTAAGGGCCCGCACGCACTAAAACCCCAGACCTCAGTAACTTAGAAGAATTAAAAGTACTTGGCAGCACTACAGGTTTCGCCCAGGAGATGACTGACGGTACGTATGAGCTCGCCTCCGTACGTGCCACAGATTTCAACTTACCGTATTCGGGCGGCGATTTAGGCGGTATTTCTTTAAACTCTTTTATTTCAGTGGGAGGACGGAATGGCTGCAACCGATTAACTGTATAACATCAATTGTAGATTGCATATTGTAGATCTCCACGTGAACTGCAGCCTAAGTAACCGGTTGGATGTAACGTGAACTAAGCAGGATCGGATCCATTTTTTTTTTGATACAATACAATACAAATAATTATTAAACCTAGCGAAGTTATCATGGGGATACGCCACTATGCACAACTGGCAGAGTGGAAGCTAAGCTGCGCGAAGAGCAACCTAGCCTCCTCAGAAGGGGACACGTCCATACATTAACATGGTTGATCTGGGACAGCTTGACGCGGACGCAACGCTAACGTTTGGTGCACCCACCATACTCACCTGACCTCGCATCGTCCAACTATCATTTATTTTTGAATCTCTTTACGGAAGAAAAAGACTCCTTACGGGAAAAGCTTCACCACGGAGAACCAAATTAAATGTGCCATATTTAATTTTTCAAACGCCAGGATAAAACATGACAAAAGTGAGATTTTGCAGACAGATGAAGGATACTATGTAAATCTGTCGAGGAAGACTATTTTTGTTGAATAAAAACCGGTTGTGTTACACTTATTGAGCATTTACTGGAAAGCCAAGGGAACTTCCCTATTATTTACTAACGCGGAAGAAGGTTAGCCGATTTTTTAGTCTCATATTAACTTCAAAGTTTGATTTTATGACTCACCGATAAGATCAGCCACAGAATAACACGCCAGGATAATTACGCCGTCTTGAAGAGAGAGACCCATCTGCTTACCATAGTCTACAATTGTAGCTAAAAATGTGTCAAACGTCCACTGAAACACAACGTTGGCACAAAGGATCACATAAAACATAGGCATGTGGAAAATGTCCCACTGGAAAAGCTTGGCAGCTGAGTCACCTGAAATTCCGACTTTCATATTAGCCATTGCATAAGGCTTCTATTCCAGAAGTACTCTTAATTCGTAAATGGTAGCCTGGGAGACTACTGTTTTGTTTCACGTGGACTTCGCTTTCCGGTGGATTTTTAGCACCGATCTTGTGAAAAGATGTGTTCCAAACACGAATGCAAACATCTGTGAGTTGCCTCGCACGAGCATTTGAAATACTAAAGACAATCAAACACTGCAATTATATATATTGTTTAGTCTAAAGAACTGTCTAGTTTAGTCTATGTTTAGTCCATTTGACGTGGACTTCGGGCATGATTGTGTGAAATTTAGATTCTTCTAGGAGTGTCGACACTATACCATGACACTGATATAGGATATCCGATGATAATATACCATAGCCTTTGATAGAAGCTCTATATTACAGCACACAATAAATGCTATTAACAACTCACTTACCCATATTCTGGTTGTCCGTCTGGGCTTTGCTAAGTGTCCATGGCGCATCTTTAAGGGCGAAGCTAACTGGTGTCAAGCTAATAAGAATAACTCCCAAAGTAAGCATTGCACCTTTAAAGCCGAAGTACTCAAGGAGAACCTTCAGGAGCGCAGGGAAAATGATTGACGCGATAGGCGAGGCTGCATTGGCTATACCGAAAGCCGTTCCTCTACGCCGATCGAAATACTGACTCAGGAGGATACTAGTAGTCACTAGTATGCATCCACAACCAAAACCGTGTAATGCGCCGTAGGTTACAGTGAGAAGTGGGACGTTCGGCGCTGCAGCTCCCAGAATAAAACCCAGTCCATTGCAGAAAACGCTGAAGATCAGAACAGGCCGAAGGGGGTACTTCTGGACGATCGGACCTACAATAATGCCTGAATGATGGGGTTTGATAAACGTTATAACTTGCACACAAACTTGAAAATATGATAGTAGCGCACTAGGATATTAGCAGTGAAAGGTGTTAGCACTATGAGGAAATACGTGTGTCTCTCTTTTCAATGTGGCGCGGAATAGCATCGCTTTTGTGAGTATGCTGGTGGATTGGTTTATCAGTTATCATTATAATCTCATTGTAGACAAGATACTTTCTCCTGTTAGAACTGAAACGTCTCTACTCCAATAGCTTGGCTAAAGTATTATTGTCCATGGTGCATATTACGGCTATGGAGCAATTGAGAGCTAACCTAAGGAACTCCAAGAAACTTCGAAAACTGACGATTGCCAGCTGGCATTGAATCTTTTGACTCTAAATCCTTCCACCAAACATTTCATTTCAAGTACTGAATTGTGGTGTCATGGGAACGCTTGTGGGAACATTTTCGAGGGCTGGAACATCCCTTATTAGGTAAGAGGACCACAAAGGGCAGCGATACGGAAACGTAGGAAAAACGGAACTTATGCAGAGTTTGACATAGAAATAGGGATGTTTAACTACGAATCATTGGAAAATTGGCTTGCGGATTCGATTTTAACATTTGACCAACTTAGTGATATGGGTGTTGAGGTCCAGGTTTGGGGAACCAAGACGCCAATATCACGGAAACAGTTAACTGTAGAAATTGTTTGCTTATTTAGTTTATAGTTGGTGACGGATGGACATATATAAGGAGACAGCCGCAGAGTTCCGCATAGGGATTAACGAAGCGTTTGCGCGTTGAAACTGTTCACTGCCGCGTAGGTCTTGAGGTGGCCGACGAAAAATTTGTACGTGACCGTTTCAGGTATTGACGCTGCATGATGCAAGGCACATATATGCCGAAAGCAGGAGCCCTACGGAACCCCAGAGAAGCAGTGGGTGACCAAGTGAGTTAGAATACTTGCAGGGTGATAAGTAGTCGTTGCTCAGAAACGACGACGGCAGGATAGCATCGGCAGACGAGGTAAAGGGTGGCGGCAAACAGTGAACAGCTAGAGGTACGGGGAGAACGAGCTACCATACCCGCTCCAGCCTGACTGGCTCGCAGGTCTCCCAGGGTCACCTGGGAGCAATGGCGAAAGCGAAGCTGGAAGCCCGGAAGAGCTTTTCACCTACGAGCACTCGGGTTCGAGGGACTCGTGCGGAGGCACAGCCCCAAGGGGTCATCACGGAAGAAGCCAATGGAAGGCAAGAGATACAAGAAGTTAATGGCGTCGAAAGAATTGACGAATCGATCCCGCTCTCAGCAAGGCGAGCACCATTGGAAACGGCGGGAAGAAAGAAGAACAAAGCAGAAGCATCGCCACGAAGTAACGTCTTAGTTTCAGACGATGAGAGCGGCCAGCCGAACGAGGAGCAAACTGAGGAGTCCGCCAGAACTGTACCTCGGACTTGGAAAGACTCAACGAAGAGATGGCCAGCCTCAAAAAGAAAGAGGGATCAAGAACTGCACCGCCGGAAGGAGCAGCCTGCTCGCGATGCTGCAAGGATCTCGATGCAGCGACAAAGGCAGGAACAGAAATACGCGACCAGATAAGGGAACGTTGACGAAGAGCTGCAGGCAGCGCTCGCTGCCATTATTGAGAACCATGGCCGGAAGCGAGCCCAGCAGACAAATTGACAAGTTGATTCTCGCCCATAGGCAGACAAGGGCAATCATTGTCAAGAAAGGCTTCAGCAAGGACGAGGATCTAGTAGAGGAGTCATCCGGCATGTTCATCGCCGCCTTGGCTACAGCTTGGCTGGCTGCGGGGAAAATAGCCATCCTAAAAAGCAACGATATGCTAGAAATGCCAGACGAAGGGGAGGAGGAAGAAGACCCAGAAGATTGCTCGGTCACCTCCACCAAAACGCTTGTCGTTTGTTCCTCGAATTACTCGTCAAGGTAGTTGGCAGGACAAGTGCACTTAAGGAGGAGTAAACACCAGCGGATTCCTTAACGCCCCACCAGCTACAACCTTAAGAAGCTCAAGGAAGAACAACGGAAGAGACACTGAAGCACATGAAGCAATACATGCAGCCGACGGAGGCCGGCGTGACGGTTTGGAGAATAAGCAGGTCAGCCAAAGGTAACCCTTCTCATTAAGCTCAACGAAACAAACCAAGGAGACACAAAGTCATTTGCGGACATATTGAGAATAGGCACAGGCTCTGTCGTTGAGGTCAGCGACACCATGCCACGACCGACAGCCCCTTCCTGGATGCTACAGGCACCGAAGCGGAACTATGATCTGTCCTGAATATGCCTGCAGATGCGGCAATCAAAACCGAGGGTCCAAAGGCCAGAAAGCATGGATGGATCTGCATCGCTTGCTAACGACGAAGCTCCTGCCAGCCTCTCCGCCGTTGCGTTTTGCTCTTTGGAAGTGTTTTCGTGCACCATGTGCTTCTGTGCTGGGTGGGAGGGTGATGCCTCCAGACGACGTGCCGAGGGTGCCGCCCTTGAAGAGGGCGAGGCCTGGAGCGGCCGATGAGGTCGCTGTCGTTGGGAATGTCGACGCGAGGGAGGACGCTGCACCGTTCACGGAGCAGCGGACGAAGGACGCCAAGCGGGCCGTGAGGCGCGCGCACTGGAAGCCCTCCGGGCAGGCCTCAACGCGAGGTCCCACGGACTGTTTAAAGTGACTGTCTGTGCAGGGCGGTCGGCTCGCCCTTTTTAAGAGCGCGCATGAGGCTCTCCCGGGTTGCACCCCGGCTGGTGGGGCCGACGGGCCCATCATTTGGGCGCCTTGCGGGCGAGCTCATTATTATTATTGTGGTCCCCTCCGACGGTGCTCAGGTCCCCGTCGACCTGCTCCCCGTCGACCTGCTCCCCGTCGACCTGCTCCCCGTCGACCTGCTCCCCGTCGACCTGCTCCCCGTCGGCCTGCTCCCCGTCGGCCTGCTCCCCGTCGGCCTGCTCCCCGTCGGCCTGCCCGCGCGGAGTCTCGGCACCCCAAGGCCGCGCCAGCGGTGCCAGCTATCGTCGCAGCCTTGAGGTCCCCCGCTGAAGTCTTGGCCCCTCTCCTCCAGTTTCAGCGCCAGCTCGCCCCCCTCCTAGCCGCCCTCAAGCCCCGCCGTTCATGAGCCCAGATCCCATCACCCCAGCCCGTCGTGCCGACCTCCAGCGGTCGCTCCCAGGATGCCGTCTCACTCAGAGGTTGTCCCTCGAGCTCGTCGGCTCCCCTCTTACAGACGAGGCCATCCGGCCACTATTGGACCGTTGCCTCGAGAAGACGGCCGTGATGCTCGACCGACTACCCCTGTTCCTCCTTCGGTCCTGTTTCTCGGCGGCACGCATGCAGCACTTGCTTAGGACATGCCCGGCCGGCACTGAGGCTTCAGCCCTTCACGAGTATGACGACTTGGTGTTGGACGCCCTGACCACGATCCTGAACCTCCAGCTTCCTCCGGAAGCGGCGTCGCAGGCTACCCTTCCGGTCCGCTTCGGTGGCCTCGGCGTCCTCAGTGTACGCCGCTTGGCTGACGTTTGCTACTCCGTGTCGCTTACGGCGGTTGCCGACATGGTTGCTACAGTCCTCCCCCCCGAAGCGCTCGCCCACTTCTCCGCTTCCCGGGAAGCTGCCCTTGACCAGACGGGCGTCCGCTCTCGGGTCCCTCCGGACAAACAGAGCAAGCAGCGGGTATGGTCCGATGCCCTGCACAAGAAGCTGCGGGACTCCCTGGCCTCAGCGCCACACGTTGCTTACCAAGCTCGCCTCCGGGCTGTCGACAGGCCTGGTGCGGGGGCGTGGCTCCACGCGCTGCCCTCCTCGTCCCTTGGTACTGCTCTCGACGATCGCTTACGGTGGGCTTCTGTGTGGGCTCCGCTTCTGTGTGGGCCTCCGCCTCGGGGCCCCTGTAGTTGCGGCCCACAGCTGCGAGCGTTGCGGGGACCCCGTCGCAACGAATGGCCATCACGGTCTCTCGTGCGAACGCAGCGCCGGTCGCCATCCGCGACACACGATGCTTAATGACACGCTCGTGAGGGCCCTCCACTCCGCCGGTATCCCTTGCATAAGGGAGCCACAGGGCCTCGACACCTGACGGCCGCCGCCCTGACGGCCGCCGCCCTGACGGCCGCCGCCCTTATCCCCTTCCATCGAGGCCAGCACCTGGTTTGGGACGGCACTGTGGTTGACACTCTAGCACCTTCTTATGTCAACCACTGTGCAACCACCCCGGTTACGCGGTAGCGCGTGCGGAGCGGGCCCAGCTAAGGAAGTACGCCGCACTCCAAGCAACCCACCTGTTTTCCCCCCTTGCTTTCGAGACATTGAGCGGGCACGGCCCTCTCACTGCGAACTTCCTCGAGGGGGTCTACCATAGGTTGATCCGCGCCACCGGGGACAAGCGTGCTGGCTCTTTCCTCCTGCAGCGCCTGTCCCTCGCTGTGCAGAGAGGCAATGGTTCTTATTTTATATTAAAAGCAGAAGAATTAAAGTCTTCTATAAAGAATTAAATTACTTTGTTATCCTTATAATTAATTGTATATTAAAAATAAAAACAAATGCCATCGCCTTCCTCGGGACATTGTCGTCCTCACCCCCCCCCATAATCCCTAGAAATTCATAACTACTGTATGTTTGAATAAGTTATAGATATATATACATATATATATATACCTGCATCGTTGCTCCTCGTTGCCAGGAGGCTTGTGAAGCTGAAGAGAATTAAACTTGGCAATACATACTGCACATCAGAAGAATTCATACAGGTGCCGACCTGCTATAATTGTCAGAAGCCCAGTTGCATAGTGAGTGCATGCAAGGGAAGGAAGGCAGAGGGCAAGAAAGATGCTACAACTGCTTATCCGAAGCCCACACAATGAAAGCACGCCCAGATAAGGAACCATGCTGCTACACTTATGATGTGAAGGGCCACAAAGCCAGCTCGATCGCGTGCCCTGTATACAGAAAGCTAGTTGAGGAACCTTGGAACAAGAGGAAACAAGAGCGTAACAAACGTCAGCGCAAATTCCTTCTTCGGACAAGATTAAAGGCCAATGAAAGACTGACAGGAGAGAGAAAGACAAATATGACGATGGGTGGACCATCCCTGGGGCAGGGATACGTAAGTCCTCTCTCAAAATCATGAAAGTCTTCTCTCAAGAAACATGATTAGGGTACTGCAAGTAAATCTAAGTCAGAGCAAAGACGCGCGCGACATGCTGCTTGGGACAGTCACACGGATAGGTATCGACCTAGTCTGCTAGGAGCTTATTAAGTCCAAAGCAAACAGGCCGCCTCAATGAACCGCTGGAAACCGCACGGACATTGCCATTTGGTGAACTGGCCGAACCATGGACATTACGATAAGGGACATTGGCTCAGGGGAAGGCTGCTGCTGAGTGGACATAGATGAGCATTGCGTAGTATACTCATGTTACTTTTTACCTAACAGACCTGAACAGGACTTCGCAGCATACCTTTTTTTTTACATATTTAGAGGAGCTTACACAGAACATCGCATGTTATGGTCCACGGACAGGCGTCGTCATAACAGGGGACTTCAACGCCTCATCCACCCAGTGGGAGAGTCGTCACACACTTGCAAGAGGAACCAGAATGCAAGAAGTCATAGCAGAACAAGACTGGTACGGCATAAACGAGGGGGATGTCCCGACTTTTCAGCAAGCGAATCGACTCTTTCCTCGATTTGACAATAGCTAACGCCGTAGCGATGTCAAGAATCACGGGGTGGAGAGTAGTCTAAGAACTCGGCAGAAGCGATCAGAGGTACATCACATACCTAATAGAATGCGAAAGCAATAGGACAAGGCAAACACCACTCAGAAGATACAACTGGCAAATGAGGAAAATTGATCTCAGGGCACTACGTAGAGAAATCGTAAACGGAGTTAATCAACAACCAGGGGAATTGGATGAAGAAAGTATACACAACGAATCTTAGCGAACTCATGCATAAAGGCCTCCCCAAAGAGGAATTCGCACCATATTAAAAAGGTACCAGTGTACTGGTGGAGCGAAGACATTGCGCAAGCTCAGCTCAAGGGCTTTAAAAAAGACACTACCATGGTGAAGTAGAGGAAACTCGATATATCAAGCTGCAGCTGCCGCAAGAGTGGAAGCACAAAGAGAGCGAAGAACGGCCGGATACAAAAACATTCGCAAGCTAATCCACATCAGCAAGGGAACAAGTGGGACTCATTATAGACAATGTCAATGTCTATAATGAATTCGTCCCACAACGACAGATTTCGGATTGCCGTGCCAAATCGTTATGAACAAAATCAAGTGGAGGTCACCAATACTCCCAAAAGACGTCTCAGAACAGGTGAAAACTCACCAGGTACTAGATAGCAGCACCTCTCACAGGACTTGTCAGGCAGCTTGTCTCACCCACACGACTCACCAGTCGATATAATCACGTCCGGCCTTCCCTATAGGACTAGGTACCCCCATGTTTTCCAAGTAACGATAGAACAACTCACAGCCGCCAAGAAACGAGTAAAATTCCAGGTCCAGACGGGATACCTCCGGGGGTGGTTAAAGTTTTTATAGTGCAATGGCCGAAAAAATTCAGAGCCTTCGCTAATCGGCCACTCAAGGAAGATTCCCTGGATCGTGGAAGGTAGCCAATATGGTCCTGATCCCTAAACCAGGTAAAACGGGCCGGCAGAGCTTCCGACCCATTTGCCTAATAAACAGGCTATTGTGTTCAGTAGCCAAAGGTGATGGAATACATAATCATAGAGCCAAAAAATCGAGGACAAACAGGCTTTCTCGTGCGCGCAATTCGGCTTCCGTCAGGGCAGGTCTACTCGGCCAGCGATATAAAAAGTCATGGACATTGCACACGTTGAAGGGACGAAGACCTTAAAAACCAGGGATTCCGTTCTTCTGATCCTACTGGATGTTCGCAACGCCTTCAACAGCGCGAATTGGGAAATGATCATGACCGCTCTAAAAGGAAATTTCCCGTTACCTAAGGAGAGTTTAATAATTTCGTCATATCTGCAAAATAACTCCCTGCAAGCCGGCGAACTCGGCAAAGAGGTCACGGCGGGAGTACCCCAGGGCTCGGTCCTTGCACCGACTTTGTGGAACATTTTGTACGACGGGGCCCTCTCCCTTCCAAAGCTTCCCGCGACCGTTTAAAGCACCGCGTATGCTGATGATCTGGCCCTTGTTATCACGGCCCGGACTGAGGCCGAATTAGCAGCCAGAGCCAACGAGGCCCTTACTGCCACAATAGATCGAATGAAAGACCACTCGCTACAGGTGGCACCGAAAAAAAGTGAAGCATTCTGCTTACCGGCCGGACGAGAGTTGGCGAAATCGTAGTGGCTACAGGAGATGATCGGATACAACTCAAAGAGTCAAGTCAAATACCTCGGTGACATTCTGGGCACAGGGCTCACAGGCACAGCCCACGCAGAATATGCTGGGGGGAAAGCACTCAAGAGTGCGTGAAATCTTGCCAGACTTATGCCGAGGATCAGAGGACATCCGGAGTCTCCGAGGCGCCTGCTGGCCTCCGTGGCCGAATCGGTGGCCTTGTACGGCGCCCCTATATCGGCTGAGGTAGCCCTGACCAGAAAGAACAGAAACACACTTCTCAAAGCACAGAGGGCATTGGCGATCAGTGGCAAAAGCTTACAGGACTGTGTATACAGACGCGGTCCTGGTTTTGGCCAAAATGATCCCCTGGAACCTCCTAGCGACGAACGGGTAAAAAATACCGGCACGAGGATCTAGAAAATCACACGGCGAGAAGCGCAACGTTCGGGAAATGGCAGGACGAATAGAATAAAATGGACGCAGCCTACACCACCGGGAATTGGACGAGGCCTACACCACCGGGAATTGAACGAGGAGTCTTATACCGGACCTCAGGACATGGTACGGCACACAGCCGAGAGCTCATCTACCATATCACACAGGCACTGACAGGCCACGGCTAGTTCCAAATATATATGGTCAAAATCGGCAAGACGGAAGTGGATACGTGCGTCCTGTGTCCCTCAGAACAGACGGACGACGTGACACATACACTATTCACGTGCGGCAGGCTGCAGGAAACAAGAGAAGAACTGCAGGGCGATCGCCGATGGAACACTGTCAAGCAGGTGGTCGACGCCATGCTCGCGACAACGGACGGCTGGTCCAACGGTGCGAGTTTCTTGGACGGAATGATGCGCAAAAAGGAGAAAGGAAAGATAAGACGGCGGCGGCGACCGGGAGAGGCTTCTTCGAGCATCAGACCGGTTGTTGAGGATCTAGCTTAACTAAAGGCATCTCCCCCTAGAGGACTTTGAAGACATACTAAGTGGTTTCACGCCCCTGGGGGGAAATTAAATAAATAATTAGGTTGATAAGTAGGCGATGATCCAGAGGATCGTGGTTTTATCCACATGTAACCTATCGAGCTTCTCGAAAGACGAAGAGGAAAAGAGGAGTGCGAATTGAGCGACCCCGGTCGAAAGCCGTGTTGGTTTTCGTAGTTTAACCCATGCATTTTGACTAAGTACTCGGGGTGATCGAGGCCATGCTGGCTGGCCAATAGATCTCTACGAGACATATGTCACTTTTTTTTAAATACAGAGGCAGGGGACTTCATGCAGGTTGCACGAGCGCTGAAAAAGGGTATGTTTTTGAAGAAAACAGGGGAAATAGTCAGGAGTGAACTACATTTTTGTTTGCCGATCTGATTTTTGCTGCTATATGTCGATGGAAAATTATAATTTGAAGACTTTCCAATTAATGAGCTTATGATTAACTCAGATGGCATCATAATATGCATTTTGGATATCTCGTCGCGGAAGTTACTGATGAGGTCGGGGTCGGTCGATAGCGAAAGATCTGACAATGCATGCAGGTTGCACGAGCGCTGAAAAAGGCTGTTTTTGAAGAAAACTGGGGAAATAGTCAGGAGTGAACTACGTTTTTGTTTGCCGATCTGATTTTTGCTGCTATATGTCGATGGAAAATTATAATTTGAAGACTTTCCAATTAATGAGCTTAAGATTAACTCAGGTGGCATCATAATACGCATTTCGGATATCTCGTCGCGGACGTTACTGATGAGGTCGGGGTCGGTCGTTAGCGAAAGATCTGACAACTTATTACTTGCAGGCCTAGTCCTTCCTTCACCTAGCTGAACCATGGTGGTGCAGGTGAGTCGGTGGGACCATGCGGGGTTCTGAGACTGCCGTTCGCGGCGGCGGCGGCCGCGAGGGTGGCTGCGGCGTGACTCGGCAGGTTTTGAAGGACGAAGTCGGAGGAGAGATACGTTTCGAGCCGAGCAAGGTTTCCTTAGCGGGGGGGGGGGGGTTGTAGGAAGGCAACGAGGAGAGGACGGGGGCGAAAAGCCTGATGATTTCTCTTTTTCGATTTAGAGTTTCGAGTGAAGCGACGGTCAGGTGTGGGTTCAGCAAATTTAACAGCAAGTATGTTTCTGTAGTTCTGATGCGTGGCGATTTAGGTGGCACCGATTTTCAATCTTATGGAGGAACTGCTGTGTAAGTTTTCAAGTAATTCCTTGACACCAACTCTTTCCAGACTACCGACGCATGCAGTAGAAGGAGATAGGCTTAAAATGGCAAGTTCAAACGAGTCTCCTTCCACTTACATTTCAGAACACGTTAAGTCTATTGAGGCTGGGGTCAGAATGGGCAACGTCACCAAGACACAGGGGGTAAGGTAAAGGTTTATTAGTTTATTAAAGGAGCTGCAATTTTCCAATGGAGGGGGGAAACCAGGAGCAGAGGACGACAAATCTTCGCGGATATACAACGTGCTGGTTCCGGGGTTGGGTTGACCCACGAGCGCAGGACCCAATAAAGCCTTTAGAGATGTGCACGCTTTTCTGCATAGTGAGAACATAAACAAGGAAATATTAAAACGCTCAGAGGGAGCCAACAAAAGAGCGAAGGATCCGGAGACCTGGGGAGAAACGGAGGCAAGCAGTGTTTAGTAACGCTACCACAATCTGTGGCTATCAGGTGATCGGGATTCAACAGGCTACACATGGGTAGCACCAATTAACTACAACCACCCATCTCGTATAACTGCCAAAAACTCGGTCATCTGGCTAGGGAGTGCAAGGAGATGAGGGTGGAAGATATAATAAGTGACGGCGGAAGATATAATAAGTGTAGTACACACGGATACACTGCGAGTTACTGTAAGTTAATCACTGCTGAGTGAGATGTGGATTGGAGATACTGCCAGCTCAATGAAATGCCCTTTGTTTCGTAGGACTATTCAGGAACGCAGGCGTCCCCCCTTAGACAACGCAAGACACATAGAATCTGTGTGCAGTTGATTTCAGAAAACAGCAGAAGAAGAACGCTAAGCTGCTGACAACGGATGCTGTCAAGGTTGAACGATACCACTATTGTGAAACACCGATACCAGATTATGTTCTATACCCAGGCCAATCATTCAGCGCCCTCGCTATATCGCCCCTGGCTGTCCAGGTGAGGAGTATTTAATTGCGTCTGCAGCCCGCCCACCCGCCTTTTCTCGCCCTGTATGGCACTTGACGAGGTCTGATCGTGCAATACCGCGCACTAATGCCAAGCCGTACTTTGACGACAAATGGCCTTTTAACACCACGCTGTCCCGGGGTATCGATGAAGCAGCCACAATGGCTCGTATTCGCCGTACCCCTGCGCATCGTGACTCTGGTATTCTTTGATGTCTTCAAGTTGCGATTGTCCACAGTGCAGTCCCGTCGGTATCAGCAGTTGATGACGGTGAAGGGCTTGACTCAACGTTGCTGCCGCGTGTCAATGTGCCGTCTTTACTATCCTCTATCATTACAGATGCGAGTGGAACGGTATCCATCAGTTGTTTGCAGCATGCAGACGTTTGTGAGCAAGGTACAGCCTCAGAAACAAGTTTGTGTTCGGGAACATCGCGACACCTCCTTACACCACGATTTGCTGCTGTTCCATTATTGTGGCCTGTAAATTCATGTTTGAGTGTGTGCGCTTACGTACGCTCCCCTTACGTGCGCTCGGGACATCTCCTCTTCTTATCTGGACTAAATCTTAGCTGCAGAATTTATGTTATGTTGATGTTACACACCGGCACTCCCACTCAACATTGCTGATCAGCCGAATACGGTTTTAGTTTTACTATCAGATTCTCTTGACGAGTTTCAGATGAGCTGCAGGTCATTCAGAGCCTCCGTAATTGCTTGGAACTTCTCTTCAAACGAAGTTCCAATTCGCCAGTCGGATCGTGTGATTTTTAAGTCCAGTAATATCGCAAGAGGAGTACTCTTGACCAAAGTACGATCACTAGAGGTACCGGACACACCACAGCCGACATATACTGTTTAATGTATCTACTACGGTCACTAAACCAATTCTACATTATTATATATCTTAGATATTGAGGATGTACCACCGAAACTCGTTAATCACAAACTCTGCGCGGATGATCTTAAACTATATGCATTCAGTAGCAATGCTGGGGAGCGCATCAAGAGCAGCATGCCATTGACCTTGTTTCAAATTGGTGCACTAACTACAATAACATGATAAATCTGTTCTGATATGCGGGTGTATGCCCTCAATGGTCAAATTGTTAACTCCTTCAGAGATCTCGGGGTTACAAAAGCACCAGAATTTGATTTCAGTCAACACATTACCGAAGTGATTCAATCAGCGTGCCTATTTTGTAAAGAAGCCAGGGATTTACAAAAAAACTGTATAATAGCCTAGTTCAGCCCAAACTCACTTATTGTTGCGAATTTTGACGACGTACCTCAAATAGCACACAGGAGAAATTGGGTGTGTAAAATTTACTTCTTAAGACCCCAAACTCTTAGGTGTGAGGTATTTCGTAACTCTCTTTCTCTACCTTCAATCGAAAGTATACACAATGATGCCGATATACGCCTGGATATAACAGGATTCTGATACTAACAGGGCCCTTAAATATGTTAACATCAAGTCAAACAACCAAACTCTATATGCTGCTTTACATTTTACTTTGTCCTCTAAAGCGACCTATACTCCTGCCTACTCGACAAATGAAGTGAATTACGTAGCCAGAACACTATCCAAATGTTTGTGATTACTTGACTATAATACACTCCCTTACACTCAATAAAGGTACATTTGAATTGAATTTAGTATGAAAAGGACTACAATTTAAAATCTCGGCAACAAAATATTTGTTAATCACGAGCGTCCAGAGGGTGTTTTGTTGTTATTGTTTATCTGCGCACCACTAGTAGAGAGGAATAGAACATTTTGGTGTGATCGTGCCAACAGTTTGTAAATATCTAATAACAGTGTAAACAAATGATAAATTTATAGCTGTTAGTAGCACCACTTGAAACATACCAGCCAGGAAGGTCATTACGTTCAGGATGCTGCTAGGCCAGGCAGCAATCCCTCGAGGTACATTGAATTCATCCGAAATGGCAACAAGCAGTATGCCAGAGCATCGAAAACCGACAGAAGCACCGCAAATTAGAATTGCACAACCAGCGCACACAAACCATGAACGAGCGCTATCCATATCACTTTAGGTAGACGAGTCACCCGATCAACCTGATGTAATTTTTCACCGTCGCGATGGTTTGTGATAATTCGTCAACACTTCACTGATATTTCTGTATGACGCCCTACATAATATATCCAAAAACGTATTGTTCTTCGTCAGGCCGACTAGAATTTATGATCCTGAGACAAATCTCACTTGTGATCGAGTGCTATGGGAGATTATCATCCATTTGCTTCGAGAGAGATTCGAGATCACTAAGAGTTGTTCCACCCGGAGACCGGCAGCTATCAGATAACGAAAGGGAACAGCAAGAGCTGAATGAGGAGAGGACAATGACTACAGTTGACCCGACAGGGTAAGATATGAGTTTCGTATGCGATAGCAGATGTTAGCTAAAAAGGTTCACGGTACTTTAAGTCGAAGCGGCGATCATTTGCACCATATGAGAAACTGCGGTGTTAGGAAGAATTTCAGACTATATTATATTCTTAATATTCAGCTTGTAATTTATCAGTTTTCTATTGTGTAAACTTAATATTATAGGTTTTCCGCCTACACAGAATTATAATATAATAGCTTAGTAACACCTCTCAACTAGCTCTTTGCCCGACTCGTAATGATGCTATATTTTATTAAACTATGTTTTCGGTAAATCGGACTTTTAATTTAGAGTGCTTTTAACCGCTAGATATGAACGTGCATAGATGAAGAAATGACCGGACCACGCGGTTGCTTTTTGGTTTTTAATTACAATGTCCAGATTTAAATGTTTCAAAGCATTTTTGATATTTCACTGCACCATTTGGAATCATCAGTAGTCGAGCTTATTTTCCTGATTGAAATTGTGGCACTTTTATAAAATTAACTCAATATATATGTACAAAGTAGTTCAAATAAAATAATCCCAGCATAAAATATACCTTTGAATACAGTTAAAAATTTATGAAGATGTAAAACAAGGTGTGTTAGCATTCGCAGTGATCTCCTAATACAAATGAAATCATTGCTCACTAACATCAATAAAACTTTCTGGGTTAATTACAATCTCCTATGCATGCTCTAATGCTATCCCCATCAAACTAGCCCTCAAAGTGCTTTAGCAAACGGTAGATTTTCATCGCTATGCTACCAAAGGTATGGCGAGCTTATGGCTGTAATATACTGTGATATTTAACAAGGCCAAGGGGACTCGCGCTGGCGAGTAATGTTTACGCTTCGACTTATTGAGACAACTGATGAGATAGCATACATTTCTCTCAGCTTAATAGGGTCTAATTGGCTAGTTACCTGCTAGTGCTCCATCGGTATGTTCGAACAGAATAGACGTTAACTCTAGGCGTAACAAAATGTGTGTTGCCATGTGAGCGATTGTCTTTAGGGAAATACAGCAGCCAGAGTACAGTATCGTGCAATGGGACCCGAGCCAGCTGCCCTCAGAAGGAATGCATATCTCCACATAATTTCAGGTATTCGGCCATAAACTGGAAGAATACCATCAGCAAATAAATATATAGCTCTATTTATTATCATAAGTCTTTATTTAAAATGTAATCAAATGTTACGATTACAACAAAATTATTTATTTTCGCTAACACAGTGGCTTGGAAAGCCAAGTGGTCTCTGGCTATAAAAAGCCAGAGGGCGCAGATTCGAGTCCCGATGCGTGATGATGAGGACATACAAGAGAACTTAAGCATTGTAAAAATTGCAGTTCCTTCGAATAATCAATAAAGCTTTACCTTCGATTGATATTATTTTGTTAAGTAGGTCTTAAGATATTGGTTTAATACAAATAGAACGAATTTTACAATCATTAAAGTAAGGTCGTATAAACTTAGAGCTTACATGTTAGTGAGCAAACTAGAGACGCTATTTATTTCAGCATCGCTTCTAAGAAGTAGGATCGGTTTACATTAGCTTCAAATTTTCATCCTGCATACATTATTCTTTACGTTCCAAAATGTGGGTGTATGCAGAATGGTTTTGTCATCGTTTGGGCACTCAGTTATTATATGTACATATTACACTCATATGAGGGTAAATGAGTGCAGCTCGAGGTTCGCGAGCACACACCAAGATTTAAAAGAAGAAACCAAGGATTTAGATCAGATAATCATGAAAACATTAACAATAGTTCTGGTGCCGCCGTTTCATAGTTTCGTGGAGAGATTACGCAAGTTTCCCGGGTGGCATGCCATTTCAATGTTTTAATGTTTAGGTCTCGCATAAAAATTGGTTTTATTACGTACACCCGTAATAACAGCAATGGTCAGAGGATGTTTTAACGCTTTTTAAGCTGGCGCTGTTTCTGTGGTTCCGATTCGAACAGCAGTTTTTCAGCATGAACGGTGACGTACTGGTCGGACGTTAACAGCGATGGCGTGGCATACCGTACTTAAATAGCCTACAGGCTGGATCTTCGAATGTCTTATTTTGAAGAGGAGGGGAACGCATTATGCGGAGCAGGCTTCGCAGCTAAGGTATTTTAGTCGGTACTGTGGGACTCTCACCTATGAAAACTAATAATCCTCTGTGCACCCTCTTTCGGGAAAAGAGACAGTGGTTGGAACCGTTTATGTAATATTAGTTCGAGCTGCCTTTTAATACGCTGACCTAGATGGTCGTGTTGGCGGTTTCAATTGGGCGCTGGCCTGCCCCTTTAGACTTGTTACGATAGTTTACCTTCAAATGTCGGTAACGCTTCTTCAATGTATGCCTTAAACTTCATCGCACTCAATAATTCGTCATATCTAATTTACTGATATTTCTATATATTCTGATATTTCGACATCCCCGATATGATGTGAACGTTCAGGAAGGAAAGTTAGGTTAAATCCTCCACCTGTGATTGTTTTCAGTGCGGCGGAACATAAGAAAACAAACAAATATCTCCATCTTGTTCACAATGCACCATTCATTCATTTATAAGGTTAAGAACAGTCATCGTTAAAATATAACCACTAATTCATCGAATACAAGGAAGGTAATTGCATAATAACTCTTTAAAACCGTCATTATACAAGGCAAGAAAAATGAATCTAAGACCGTCTGTAACCACAAAGCTATGTCTGTCTAAAGAAATGGAAGTTTGAAGAGCAAAGGCAGCTAAATGGATACGCTATTTAACAAATTCACTCAGGAAAGATCTACTTATGGCCCGCTATCATTTCCACCGTCCAGCTATTCGCTCATATATATCTCATATTGTTGCATATTCCTCAATTGTACTTTGAGTTTTGGCGCGTTGAGAGAAAGTTTATTCAGTCTGTGATAAGATTTAAGTCAAGTAAGTCGCACGCTCGGCCTTACTTGCGTTTGTCCTCAGTTTAGTTACAAAGGTTAAACTAGAGGACGTTCAGGGAGCTGGCACCACGGCTTCCTTAGTGACTCTGCCTCCCAGTAAGTTACACCTCACTCTTGGCTTTCCCATATTCTTTCACATCTAATAATCAACGTTTGATTGAATAAATACCTATCTCTTCGTTCGATTGCTTGCTCACAGAAAACACTGTTTTCATTATTTAGATAACTTGCCTGGTTTTTGAGAAACGTAGTAGTATCTTACAGCTAGATTTACTATTTTGTCCATACCCCGTTATTATTTATAACACATATAATCCAAAACTCGATATAGTACTGTCTGGTTTAGCTATTTCCATATGCTTCAACCTTTACGTGTACTCATTGCGGGTTGTCTGTGTTCTCGCAGCTACTCGCCTACCCAACTTATACTCCGTTATAGGTTTTCCCTCGTGGATATGCACTGGATAGTGACGTGTCCGTTGTAGTAGTTATTTGGGAAAATTGAGCCGCCTTCTCATTTCTATAATTGCTGGCTTTTTGGTGGGTCATTGCAGTTATACTACTCGCTCCAGAGTTTTACAATAAATTCTGACAACAACTAAAAATAATACATTATACTTGCGGGCTTAGGCTCGAGGTCACGTGGTCAATATGGTTGAAGTAAATAGTGAGAAATTTCTACTTGGCTTGTCGACTGGGATGCCCGGATAGGAGGGCCGCGATTCCTTTGCAAAGCAAAATGAGCGGAGCTGTACTCATGCTGCTGTGGCGGTTGGAATTCAACCTTTTCTTTTATTTACATCTTTTACAACTACCCCATACTGATTCGGTCGCTGATTACAGCAATTGGATAATCGGAGACGCCGGCTGTGTGGATCGCCGATTTGAGTGCGGGTTGCTCGACAAACATCAGCATTTTTTTGGAAGAGAGCGGCGGGTTTTATGTCGTTGCCGAAGTTGATATTCCGGGCCGATTATTCGGCGCTTTCGGCCTATGGTTGTCCTCAGAAACTAACCAGAGAAAATTTGGGAATCATGTTTGGAGACATAAATGTCTGGAAATGCCCACTAGAGCAGCAACGACGCCTAGCGGCAGATATCACTCGATAGAGACTGCTCATAAGAAAGATCAGTCAGTGTGCTTAACCTTGGTATTGTCAATGCAAAAAGTGTAGTTGAGGACATAGAAGCATACGAAGGTCTCAACTCGGATGAGTCATTCCATACGGAAGCCATCTGTTGTAGAGTGAAGAAAAAGAAGATATGCATCACGCTGTTCACCGACACTAAACACGAAATCGGAATTAGAGCGTTCGATACTGGTGCAATATGCAACGTTATCGGACTATGGACGTATTTGATTATAGATAGCTCCAACAAAGTGATTCGGATGAACTGAATGGACAAAGGGCTATTGAAAATATACGACAATTCAACAGCAGCGAGACAATTCATCGACGCAAATTCTGTCATCGGTAGAAATGCTACTGTCAGCGAATACACGCTTCGAACTGGGCTTATTCCAGGTGTAACGAGAGATCGAAAGCGTGAACGTGATGATACAACAAGATAAGGACCGTATCGACTCCTTCATTGAAGAATAGAAAGACGTTTTTCAAGGAATTGCTAAACTACTTCAGTCGAGGATCCACGTCAAATAGGAAACGAGGCCTCTGCAACAGGCACTCACTCCGCTTGTCGCTTTTATCGAGGAAGTCGTAGAACGGATCCAACAAGTGGAATATCAAAATTTTAGCCAAGAAAATACGGCAAAGTTGGTCGGACAAGGAAAATAACCTCCCGGACGAACTTTACTCCTTATGGGGCATACGTGACGAACTTACCATAGACCCGGGATGTGCTATATCATGGCTCGGTTGTGGTGGTCCCACCAAAACTAAGAGCAGAATTTTTACGCCGTGCGCATAAGTCACATCTCGCATACGATGCCATGTATCGTCGTAGCAAAAATATAATATAGTGGCCAGGAATAAAGGATGACAAAGAACATTTTTCAAAATTGTACACAGCCTGTCAAACCTACAAAATATAACAAAGCGCAGAATCGTTACTCAGCCTGCCAAATAGTCCATCAAGACTTTTTCGTTTGGGAAGATACGAACGATCTGGTTACTGTGGATGGATACGATGTCTATTTTGAATTAGATGAGCTTGGCCGGAACGCAACAATTTATATGAGTTAGATAATCAAAAAGACTACAATAGTATACATTTCGGGCACGATGGGGAACCGAGCGAACTACATACAGACTCAGATACGAGTACACGACAAGAAAGTTCAAAGAATTGTGTGGCACTTGGTTGGTGAAATACACAGTTAGCACCCCATATCATCACTAAACAAACAGGAAAGGGGAGAGCTCAATTAAAATAGCCAAACGAATTATAAATATAAACTGGTCACAAGAGAAGAGGCGTTACTAGAACAACAAGGCGTTACTAGAATGGCAAGCAACTGAACCGATATCGAGGACCACACTGGCACCACATTTAATAGACGCACTATAGCAATGTTTCGGCCAATAAAGGAAGACAGAAGACTGTAAACAGCTAATCAGAAACATGTAACCGAAACAATCAGGTCAACAAGCCACACACAACGCATATAATTATGGTGCAAGAGAACTCGCACCTATAATGACAGGCCAATGCGCTCGAGTGCAGCCGGCGGATTTATCATATGAATAGGTAAAGGGTCGTTGCATAGAACTAATCAAGCCAAGAGCCAGTCCCAACGATATAAACGCAATTGATAAAAAAATAAAGGCGCAGTCCCTTTGTTCACAGAATGTACCTCTCGGCTGACAAAGTATCCCAAAAACACTTGTAAAGCCAGGCGCACCAAGAGAAGATCTAGAAAGTCAATCAATCATGGATATCACGATGAACTCGCCAGAGGGCATCGTTGTGTCCTTAATCGTTGTCGCCGATCGAAGCAACAAACAGCATTGGATACACAAATTTGGTCAAATAGGCCCACACAAAGTGGAACACCGATCGATCACTGCCGAGCGCACACACAAACACACTATTGACCACCAACTCAAGACTGTAAGGAACAAGGACAGCGCGGGTACACCAAATGTGGCTACCGCGTACACCAGACACGCTGCCAGAGCGGCATTAATAAAAGATAGGGCGGTTCGACTAAATTCACAGGTCACTCTCCCACCTCAATTACGTAAGCCGAGAGCATGGTCTGAATTAGCGCGCGCAGTACATGCGATACTTCTCATAGCAGCTCCACCAGTAAAGGTGTAGCAGCAGGATAATCAGACAATAGTGCAAAGGCAGGAAGAGAGATGGATCTACGGGCCCACAGAGCGATATACTACAGTGACATAAAGAATAATAACTAAAACTCAACAATATAAAAATATTTAACTACGGTAATACTTAATAGATATTGCAATACTCTAATTAAAATAAGCAATTGGAAGCAAATCGGTTGGGATAAGGTTTACAGTGATACAGTTACAATAAATAATAGAATATTTGATACGCTGCCGAGGCGAAGAGACATTGCTGAAGTATCTCCAGCATATCTCCTATTAGACATTTCTCGGTAATTATCCATAGGGAGAAAGAATCCTCACTTTCCTGAGGCCGCGGCAGACTTTTAACCTGAAATATCCGGTCTGTTTATCCAAATTGAGCTTGAAGGTTTTTATTGGTCGTTGGATTACGTCAGAACAACTTGAGACTGTGCCGAGTCACACTACCTGCTGCTGCTACCTTTGCTGCCTGCGGCATTGAGCAAAATATAGAAAGACGCTATCGCAACATTGGAAGCCAATGTTTGTCTCGTATCGGAAGCAATGCATTAGGTAGCTTTGCTCAAATTTATTTATTTTTTAAAGGGGGGGGTGTTAGCATGCTAATGCATGCCAACACCATGGCCGCCCCCCCTTATGGAACTGTTGACGATGTTCAACAGCACCACCCTTCCCGGTATCGCTTATCGCATTCTTCAGTAGCTTTGCTCAAATGTAACTCCATATCATTCAGTTTCTTGTTCCTATCAGAAGCTGGTATGTCAGGGTGGGCGAGTGTATCATCGCATCTGTAGCGCTAGGCATTATCACACGATCGCAATGTCTCGTCGGTTTGTTGGTTCGCCTTCAAATTGGGGTCATCGTTTTACGAGCTTTGTACGAGCTCCGCAAGTGTATTGCGTTTCCTCTCTTGTAGTCCTCCGAGCCTGAAATGCTTGACGCTACTTTTTGACGAGGAGTCACCGTCGATTGGTTTTCTGACTAAACAATTTGTGAATGTGAATCTGAAAACCAACTTCACATATAGTACGATTAAAATATTTTCACAATTATATTGAGATTCTTTAACAAACACCCTTGCGTTATAATATTTAACAATACGTATGCATTTGTATAATCCCAATATTCACAGTTTGTTATTATACTGGGGTACAATAAAAATTAGTTTGGGTTGATTACTCTTTGAATACGCTATATGTAGTGGTACCACTATGACTGTAACAACATAGAACAGACGACGAACGAATATCTCTTAGTTTTACTCAAAATTATCTGTGAACTTCCAGGAGGAAGCCCGCGTTTAAGTTAATCAACAACTGAGACAGACTCAATAGGACGCAAACTTGCGCATTACTGAAACTATTATCTCTCATCGAGGCAGCCTCAAAGCAGCCACTTTCCATCTCCTCTTCCATCGCCCTTTGTCAGCATTTCAGTCAGAACTCCAAGAAACTCGATAGTGTATTTCCTTCTCTGTGCCCGTATTCCAGATCTATTGGGACGGAGTGTCATTTCCCAGTTGTCTGTTGCTATTTCGCTATCAACGTATACTTTATGATAATCAGCAAGCTCTATAGAAATACATTGATTACGCCCTCTTGGGTGAGCAACAGTTAAAATCAATTTAATCGAAATTGTTATAACTGCAGTCTCAATATGAGTGCAATCACAACTGAGTGTCTCATAGAACGGAAGCACTTCATCGTCAGCATACGCTCGAGGGAGAGAAAGAGGGTTCGCAAATTCGATCGGAAGGGTATATGACGGGGGGGGGAGAGATGTTGACATGCGGGCTGGGAAACGGACGAGTTAGCAATCGAGCTTTTGAGATACCGTTGTGCTCATGTAAGTCGCTTACTGTGCATCAGCTTGAAGCTATGGCCATAAACGCTGGTGCACTCCTGAATTGGATGCCGGTCGGCGTGGATCGGCATCGCGGCGAAATGCGAGCCCTGTTAGCTGCCGCAGGGACGCAGGAACGTCGACAGTTGTCTTCTGTACAAGTCACAAACGCGCCATAGAGCCATCGTTATGGAGATCACAGGCAGACAATCACTCAACTCAGTTAAGTAAGTACCTTTGGTTAGTGTATAGAGACAGATCAGTTCCGCATGGCATAACTTAGGCTGGTTCGACGAAAGACTCGCAGACGACACATCGGCCCTGCCCGTACCATCATCGTTAATAGCACTTGAGAGTAATCACAAATACTTATGCTAATTCGTCCACTGTCCTGTTTGCCTCTATGTGAAGTAACTATAGCAGAGTACAGCGGGATCGGGGTGGCTGTTGGGGTCTTGTGATCGCATTTTGCATCGATGTGCGTGCAGAGAGCGTGTATGAGAGACTACTGACTGACTGACTCGACAAACAATGAAGGATATTCCGCAAGTGAAGTTGACAGATTGTCCTATGTGCTCACTAAGCTGCTTTGCTTACTCAATGAATGAATACGATCTGCGACCTGCTTATTCTATAGTACAAAGATTTCACAACGCACAATTACCTATAACCAATTTTACTTATTAATAAGCGAATGTTATCTCTTTAGAACAAGCTTTAATTGAATGGAAAGATGTATTGCTGAGACAATGAATTCTGCAAACCGCAGGAATGTACTGATATAAGTATTGCACTGTAATTAATGTTATGTCGTAACCAGTTACTCAATGTAGTTAAAATATGCATTTACTAGGGGTTATACAGTGAGTTTCTCACCAGATGGCAGATCCGATAGATGAACAGATACGTAGCAACAGATATATTACACTCTCGAAGTAAAACGAAGCTGGGTGATTCCACTATCTTTATGATGGCCCGGAGTTCCCGGAAGCCATCTTGCAACTTTTTCGACAATTCATACGTTGGAAGATCGATTCTCCGTGCTGTCCTCGAGAGAAAGATACACTTTCATCTCTATTGACGTAATGAAACCATTCAAAGAGTCCACCAGGGAAGCAAACAGCAAAATATAAAGGGTACTGATTATACACAATAACTAAGCATCAGTCTGTAGACGCTGTCGTCGATCAACTCTCTTGCCATCAATACCTCGATTTCCAAAAAGGTAGTCTGACAGAGGTAAGTGACCATGAGTAGTAAGAACTAATTGTCACAGAAAGCGATAAGAGTTGCAATGAGACTGTCAAGTAGTTGAAGGAATTAATGAATCAGCAGGTGGGAGGATTCGCCAAGAGCGAAGTTGGTGCTCGGAACTCGTCTGGCGATGTACAAAGAATGATTCTTCTGAGATGAGGATCGCAGAATACAGACAACTGAACATCATAGACATTCACACAAAAGATATGATACACGTATTAAAGGAACTAAGAATTTTAAGAAAATTTCGTCTATACCATTTAAGAGACATTCTTTCTTTCTGTAATGAGCTCGCCTTCCACCTTTTTTGTTCTCTCTGAACCCCGCCTTGCTACAGGTACTTACCAAAATTTCATAGTTTCGCTTGTTAGTATGCCTATCCGAGTATTGCTCAACAGTCTAGTTGCATCGATCATATATGGATCTGTTAACGATGTTCCAGAATACATAATTAAACACTGTGGGCTTCCTACTTCCACCCACCGTGATCATTATTCCCCATTTCTGGTGACCCACCATAACGTTTACGGCCCCTCTACAGAAATCAGAAGCTAACAGAAATATAGGATTAAGTTAATCGATGAATCCTTAGACCAAGTTGATTTGATCTCTTCTGCGCATGACAAATATTGATACGGCAATTGAGTATTTCAGTGGAGTTGTACTTGCTATAGTTCAAAAATTCAAATCAAGGATCTCTGGTGTTTGTTATAATATGTCTAATTCGCTGTAGGCCACCCCGATTCCTTGGCCCGACTCGCTTTGCGAAACCGGATGCGTGGTTCTTGGAAAGCCTACCCCATCATTGATGATTGTGCAGTATATTAGAGACTGCAATGTTGTTACTAACCAGAGATGACAACCGAAATCAGACTATTATTTGAAACTTGTTAAAAACACATTTCTGGGGAACAGAATACTACACTTACAGGATACTAAGGCCAGAATCTGGAGGGGACCAGCTGAGGTCAGTCCAACATGCTATAATAGGTATTATACTCTGGTCGGGTCATACCAATTAAATAAAAGCCTCGAAAACGATCCTCTTGGGATTTTACATAAGCATCAACTTCGATAGCATTGAGGTCAATACAAGATGTCATTAATTACCTCCCATGGGAGTATGGGCTTTTTGTTATTGCTGCACAGATTAATATTATGATTGAATGTGTTACATTTCGTAAGGCCTTCAAAAATGTACAGAGTAGATCTAATAGTTAAAGGAGGTGATAGGCAATTCTGTTCTAATTATCGATCCATCTCTATCTCCCCTTCTCTCTGAAAAGTCTTTATGAAAGTAATTCTTGATCAAATTGAGGATTTCGTCGCTAGCTTTAATATTTGCGTCTGACCAGCAATAAGTTTCCAGAAAAAACGTGATACGTCACTGCCAAACGCAGAACAATCTGAAACTCCTAAGCAAGCTATGTATAGTGGACACCAATCCCTAGATATTCTCCCACACGTGCATAAAGCATTCGACTCTGTGAGTCTCCTGATCCTTCGGAAAAATACTAGCCGCATACAAGTTCGACGATAATGCTTGTAATTTACTTCATGTCCGAAGATGTTCAATGTGTCCACATTAATGGGATCATTTCCGGTAGTTCAAACATGCACTCTGTGTCCTTTGGTGTCCCGCAAGGCAGTCATCTCAAGTCCCCCTACTTTTCTCATTGATTTTTAACGAAATCGCTCACGTTTGTAGATCTGTTAACATGATAAGTCCTGCTTCATTAGTACCCCGAAATAGCCTGAACTGATACCAGGACCCATTACAACCTAGCTCAAGTCGAGAGATGGCTCAGAGATAGTTTATATCACACATTTTTCAGCTCACATATGGCTTACAGCGTCGAATACTTTGGTCTTAATAAAAACAGTGGAGTTTTACACATCTTCAAAATGCAAAAATAGTACATTATGATGCTTGCTCCGCCTCCCTCGGTCCAAGCCTTGTAGGCCCTTGTTTAATTAAAGCCCTCAACTTTTTTTCCCTTCTCCTCCTGCGTCGAGCATTATTATTGACTGCACGCTTCTAAAACCTTGCGTGATCCTAGTATTTGTGAGAGTTTCAAGAAATTATACTCGGTGTGGCTGCTTTAACCTTCTATTACTTGTGTCCTAATCTAATAATGCGGACTGTCGATGCTTCCATTCAAAAGGTTTTGGTATTTGGAATTATTTTCGGTTTTTTCATGTGTGAGACTGTTTTTTGTTCTACACGCACGGACTGACTTCTAGTCAAAAACCCAAACCAAAATGAATTCTTATAGGCCCTCACGAGGCTTGGGCTCTTGACGGGAGGTCTCACTTCATCGTCATTCATATGCTCGTACCTCACAAATGTATAGTTCGAGACACTTAATAACTATAATAATTATTAATTAAATGACACAGGTGCGCTTCCCAACGAGAAACTTGAACGGAGCAAGGTTTACATGTGGCTATTGGGAGCTCGGTAGTATGTAACCGGATATTTCGATCGTTTTTTGTAGAGGATGTGAATGTGTATATCAGCCTCTGCAAGTCAAACAAATCTTACTGTATTCTGGTCAAGGATGGCACACATAGCGAGCAGGCGATCTTGATCTTTTTGAAAAACTACAATGAAAAGTTGCTTGAATCAACCTAATAGATATTATACATGGCTTTTACTAAATGGTATTGTGTCCTGAAAGCAGAAACTAAACTACGTTCCGGACACCCATTGGACAATAGCGATATTGTAGGGTTATTCAAGGAATAGTTTTAGCTCCTGAGGAATACCAAACACGTCAGGTAAAAGCATACGATGGACTTAGACAGGTAGGCGCAATTGCATATTGTCTGGCAAGCAAATGGAATATGCTGCTGAGGACATGGCCACCCACTACAAAATTTTACAAGCCCTTTCCGAGAAAGTCCCAACAGGTTGGACTGCGCTATGACGAAGAGGTGCAGGGGGATACATTTATCGTAAAAAGTAAAAAACAAGCAGATTCTGCAAAAATAGCAGCGAAATACACCCTTTTTGATGACTTTTTAGCATAAATTGGACGCTATTTTCGAAATCATCTATATTTGTTTTCAACACGTCAGTGGTAGCGGCCATATTAGCGCACACTTTGCTCTCAAAAGAACTCCACAGGGGGAAGTCCATAGGCGTCAGGTCGCACGAACGAGGTGGCCAAGAAAGGTCTGCTTTCTGGGAGATTATGCGCCCGTCGTCGGTGGCGATCACCGTTCACTGTTTCGTCAAGTAAATTCGGTTGTCCAATGACACATGCTGCCCGCAATCCACGCCCCTGGACTTTCTCCTTTGGGACCGTTTGAAGAGCAAGGCGTACGCCACTAAGCCCGCTACCATCAACGAACTGAAGGAAAATATCCGGCGGGAGATTTCAAAAAGTAACGCCCAATTTATGCCAAAAAGTCATCAAAAATGTGTATTTCGTAAAAACAATGCCGAAGGGTTCCCGAGTGGCCATCATCCAGATGTCATATTTCAGATATAACTGCATGCAAGGTATTTTCTAATAAAACTAGAATTTTGACCTTACCAACTTTGTCTTTTATGTCTACCTAAAGCGACTTTTGCCACACTCTTGACTCAGTTATCGAAAAGGAGTGAACACTTATTGCATATAAAAATTGAGAACCACATGTACGCAATGAGCATTGTGTCCATATGCTGACCATATGCCTTTGGAAAATATATTCTCAAAGTCCCTTGATTCATGTTCCAAAGGAATACAGCAAAAGAGCCTTGAACCTAAAAATACGAGTAAACAATTTTGAAAAACATAAAACAAATCTACACGATCAGGGTACGGTATGTAAATGAAGCCGTCCTATCGGATGAAGCCTTGAAGAACGCAATAGTGTAGATGAGATCTAATTTTAGTCAGAACCCTAAAAATCTACCCACTAGATTCTTCAAAGGGATTTGCCAAACCCATAGCGATATCTTACATCGATCGTTTGAAGAGGAGCGAATCTCGGAGACGTACGCGGGCATGGACTGTTCCTGTGCACAAATGCAGTAAGAGATGTCATTCAATAGATGAACGTCCGGTGTCTCTCGCAAGATTCAGCTGCAACATAATGGGGAGGATTATATTTAGGCCGATGTTGCCAACGCTGACGAACAGTAGTTCATTTAGTAGCGGCCGTCCTCATGCAGGAAATTTTTATCGACTGTCGACTGCCCATTGGAGTTTCTGAACACCTCCGCCTTAGTAGTAAATTAAAATTACCCTATGTATGTTGTTTATACTGATTTCGAGAGCCTTCGAGGCAATGTCTCATGAGACGATCGTGGTCGCCCAGTTGGTCCAAATTATAATTTGGCATTCAGTTCACAATTATACACTTATTAACAAGGAGCTCAGTAAAATATTTGTAGCTCTTTTTGTGCGATTGTCTGAGCCTTGTGAAGATGAAGATACATGAAGATGTGTTTGATGACTTCTTTGATTCCGTGGATATAAATAGCAGAAAATTACTTGCTATTAAATCAAATGTCATCACTCACACAGAACATATAGATAAAAGATATACTTGTAAAAGATCAATTAACCATGGCCCGAAGGGTGACTATAGTTGTTTACTGCAATTATTCATTAAATAAACTTGCCGACATGCTTCGGCCCATAACAAGTCAACTATTTATGATGTGTGTACCAAACAAACGAAACTAAAAATTATACAGGTGCAATATATCATAATTTGTACATTCTGATCGTGAAAGACTAGTCAGTTATTATTTTGGGTCCCTTTTTATTTTAATAATGACAAACTCAATTTGGGCCAAAAATAGATATTTTCATTGGTTGATTATTATTGCTTATTGTTATATTAGGTTTATTGCTTCATACTATTTTTGGTCACTATTTTTACGTATTGATATATTTCTCATATTTCATTAGAATATATACTTAATCATTTTGTTTGCTTTGTCGTTGTTATTTGGTTTTTATCTTTATTATTTCAATAAACACATATACATACTGAATCAATTAGAGGTATGCAATTCAGGCATATCATGATGGTAACGCGTATTTAAAATTGAAAGGAAAGCGATAAGCCTTCAAATATAGGGAAGTATACATAAACTGTAACAATGCTGACGCAAGATTGCATAATAGAATACTATAGCGAATTTCTAATATTCTTCCTATAATATGAGAAAACAACCTCCGAAGTGGCCGAATAATAAGAATAGGGTAAGGCCTGTGGTTCGTAGTGTTTCATCTGTCCATATATAAATACATCACGAAAGGGGGGTTAATTACGTCTTTTAGGCGGTGTTAGAATTTTACATTGCACTTCAATAGTAGGCTTTCGATCGTGTATCTCCCACAATACTAGGACCCTCTTCTACAATCGGTAGCGAAGAACTCGATCGACCTTAAAATTACGTTCAATGTAACCAAGATGCTATGATGTGAGCTCCATTATTGTCATTGTTATCTCAATCTCTCAATCCCTAGCGCCCACCGCAATATGCGGCTGCAACTTCCAGCCGACTACAGTACAGCAGGTTGACACTATTGCAGCCCCGGACAAGTTGGGGAGTAAATATCGACCAGTCAAAATATCTGCAGTCGCTGCGGGGGTCGGCTTTACTGAAATGACTGGGTTTGTGGGTAAGAAGGACGGAGCAATGATGGGGTTTAGTAAACCTAGCTGTGAAAACAGTGTGTGGCGGTCAGATAAAGGCCTTTGTGAAGGGCAGCTTGAATTCAACGGTGGTAGCCACAGCGCACGCGCACTTAACGTACGTTGAGTACGCCCTACGCCTCTCTTGTGCAGGGCGTACTCAAGACGCGCGTTCGTCGTCCTCCCCTCAAATCGACAACTGCCAGTTTCCCTTTCTCCAGCAGTGGAACCTTACGCTAATTAAGCACCTCAGCACTCTACCAACTCGCATGGCCCCAGTCTTAAACAGGGGACGACTGGTAGGATAACTAGCACTTTTCTCTGAGCCAGTGGGGCTCTTGTGATAGAGGAACTTCTTAGTGAAATTCGAAGAAACAAGGCGGACACCCTCGCTAGTCAAAGACTCGATGAGGTAGACGTTTCAGTCGGCAGGATACTATATAACCAGGTGGGACCAATGCCAACAGAAGCGTTACTCAAGACATGTAAAATACAATTTTATTTCAGATTTAGATATTTACTGCTGTGTGGAGAGCTTCGAATCAGAGACTCAGAGCTCAATGCATATTCAATTTGTGCTGAATCAAGATGCCGATACGTACAATTCACATTAAACTCATGTATACGTTTTCTATTTCCATAGTCTTGTTATGAGATCAATCAAGCCAACCATTAAAAGACAGCGTTGGTATAATAAGTTAAACCTCAGTAGACATCGGAGTTCAACATTACTGATAATGATTAATTAGTCAACATTACTTTTCTTGAATAATGCTATTAACAATTTTGGGAAACGCATGATTGTGTTGATATCCAAATATAAAAGAGCTCAGTCGTAATAATATAATAATCTTTGTGTTATGCTTGATATCACGCGTCGTTTGTACAGAACAGTGGAGGGGGCTTGTTCGATCCGGGGGACTCTCGAACGAGCTATCGCTCCTTAATGCACTAATAATCTTAACAATGTAATGATAATACGGAAGTTGGCGGATTGTCAAAGAGCCGTATGCAGTAATGGCTGCATTGTTCTCAAAACAAAAATAGGTGTAGGTTTACACTGTTGTTGAACGTTTGTGGACTCGTTTAGATGGAGATTTTCGACTTCCTTTGAAAAATAACGATGGTTCCGTGCATCGTCAAGAACGATCTTTGCCTGCGGAAGGTTCGGACCAAATGGATGCCACGCAAATTGCGGCCGTAACAGACTGAGGTTTCCACGTGTTTTGTTGTGAGCACTACTTCCACTATTATTCTATGATAAAAGCGACCCAGGTACGTTCTCACAATTGACAAAACATGATTCAAATTGCACATGCAGCCCAACAGGAACCAGCGTCGGTAAGATATTAATCCAAATGAAACAGGTAAAACGCCTGAAAAGATTCACGGCGACAAAAAGATTTTGATTATGGCCATGAATTTTGACGGAATCGCTTTCTATCTGCCCCTACGTCTATTGACGGAGAGGTGTATAAACACTTTGTGGAAAATAATCTGAATACGTGGATTGCCACAACCAAGTGTACGCGCGTGTGTTTCTTCACCACTGCACTGGTATCTAGTGATCGCTGCCTCGATGCATGTACTAGCGTTTTTCCAAGCTGTTTCAAATTTGACTGTAGTGAAAGACTGATCAAACGTACATTGCGCGTGTCGCGTCACAATTACGTGTTCGTAGTATTCTTTTAGTTGCCTCTATGCAGTATTGTTTCAGCGTAGACTTCGCAGGCTGAGAACACAGTAAAACTCAGAGTCGGAACTCAATTAATAGACAGGAGCGAAATACGACCTGGTATCAATTTATGTCAGACCCGGAGAGTTTTTGGATTACTTATCATTTTTCTTTTTCAAAATTCTGGTATGCGGCTACTTGATCACTTCATCGTTTTCTGTACTTTGTGGGGCATCCAATGTTTGAACGGGTTTCAAAATAGAAACAATCACTATTTGGAATACATTGAACACTGCTGCAAGCTCGCGTGTTGTTACATCCCGGCTTCTTCAATCACCTGCCGCAGAGCATCTCCCGGAAGCATTGTAGCTTTCCAGGGTTAAGCTTACCTTCAAGCCAACGTGAATGAGCATTCCTAATTTGAATAGTTCGAAGTGACACTACGTTTTTGTATAAAAGACAGAATATTTTATATTAGCATTCATTCCTTGCTCCACTATCCTGTGGGGACTCATAGGTGTTCATTTGAACTATTGGTGGAGTCGAATCAATAGGATTGTCACGAAAAAGAAACGGGTGGAAAGTCCGTATGCTTCCAATGGTTTGCTTCCTGTTAATAAAATGAATAGACTATATCAGGCCGCTCTTGAACTTAAGACTGTAAGAGGTTTTTACCCCGTGTGAGATCGCCCTTCCGGTTATAGTCACCACTGCCGCTCTACCACGTTCAGATTTCCCCTCGTCACCAGCGAATCTACTTAGTCGACATACCCTAGTCTACCTACTACCAATAATCTGGACCCTGCTCCCGCTGTAGATGCATTCATGTATGACAATGAGAAATTTAAGGAATTCGTAAAACGTGTACGCAGATCAGAATGTGAATTGTATTCTTAATTGGTATCTTTCTCGCAAGAGTTCGGATTGCAATGCTACCGTTGTATCTGGAATGTAAAATTTTCGGTGTTTTCAGTGTTTTTGACGTAATGTATGTCAATCACCGATATTCTATTTTTTCAGTACTTGTGACACTCCTTTATCCTATTTTTAACGAGGACTTGAGCGCTACCTATACTACAGCTCCTTCAATAAACCAATGTATTGTATTCTATTGTACCATTATATAAGGCCCCTCTATCTGCGGGCTGTCTGACTAATGTTCGTTAAATTACATCGACATAGTAATGATCTCAGAGCATGACTAACTGTAAAAGATAAATGCAGTTTAACCCTGATGAAGAGCATTGACTACATTCCGAGACAAAATGATAGGACACCCCCATTAATCTGGCTTTTTTTCTCAACCTAAGTAGCAATGCACTTTCGCTTTCAGTCATTCAAAGTCATCACATTTCAAGAACATTTCACGAATATTCGGCTATCTAACTCAGATGTAGACATTTAATATCGAAAATTGTGGTTTTGAAGGTGCGACAAAGGGATAGGACAGGTAATGTTCGTCGATCACAACTGAGTTCTAACACAGTTCTCCTACATACCTTCTACATATAACAAAAATTAATCCATTGGGCATAATTAATAGTTTAAGTATAAGGTTTTGACCAAGAACGTTCCATTCGGCTATCAAAGATTTTTTCAGTTCATACCGTTTGATACTGCTTGCCACCTTTAAAAACAGCTGTAGGAAAGACGCTCCACAGGTTTTCTATGATATTCAAGCCTGGAGAGCGTGTGGGCCAGCTCAGTAACTTGCATATATTGAGTTCCGAAGAACTCATTGAAGATCTTCGCCGTATGAACTGTGGCGTTATCCGGCACAGATTGTCTCGGCGTGATTCCTAAGTTTATCCTCCAATATAGTGACGTGGCACGCCTATTCATCCGACCGTCTACGAACAAATCTTTCTTTCCGTTGTAACCAATACCGGGCCAAATCAACACACTACCACCTCCCGCTTGTCGTCGAGAAAAATGAGGGTGTCCTATTATTTTGTCGAATAGATCGAAGTGATGCCTACCAAGTTCCGTACCTTGGAGGTGGTGGGGGGAACCTGGGTTTAGTGAGGTCGTAAGTCCAATACTAGTCACAAATTTGCTGATGGACACATGCGCATCATGCATTCGCGAAATCCCGCCCCCCAGATTGCAAAAAGCTGACGTCTTTGACCCACTCTCTAACTTCACTCCCACAGTAATTTTAGAAATTTCAATTTGCCAGGCATTGACTGGAAAATTAATTTCGTTACCGAAGGGAACTCCAATGAAGTCTCATCTGTAAACGCGTGCTAAATGATCGGACACAACTGGTTGACACTGGCACTTGAATTAGTTGCACTAATTTATTCAGTATTGATCTCGTACTTACGCCGACCCTGATGTCATTAACTCGTTAGCTGTAATTGACCCCCTCCCTCACTGGCCATAGGGCTATAAGTGCTCATCACACTTGACTGTGTTGAGAATAAAAGCCGCTGCTACGATTTCCTGCAGGATGAGTATGAGGCCAACTTTGACACTCGTTCTTTAGCTCTTGTCATAACTTTGACGGGATATACAGTCGCTATGTGAAAGATTTTCACCTCCCTTTCTCCCTATTTACAGCCAAACGTGGTGACATGTGAAACGCTGCGGGTTACAGTACACATTAATAAATTAACTAAGTTGACGCGGAATGATCCGTCCTGAGTTTCCGTCATGTTTGAAGAGGGTGTTAACTATATTAAGGGTACTCGAGAAATCGGTTTTTTCGTTTCGTAACCCTGATGAGTTTTTCAAATATAAAAATACTTGAAACAAGGGTTTGAGGAAGTCGGTCTGATTAGACAAGATCAACAAATTGCGACAGATGATGCTGTAAAATCGGAGACCATTAAGGACTTCTTCGCTAGTGTCCTCATCTCTACTGATATTAGTGAGACACATATGTTACGAGATACTGAGTCAGACTTCCTCTCTATCTGCATTACGGCCGCGCAAGTTAAAATCAAAGTATGGACTCTTTTCCTCAACTGCAGCGACAGCCCTGGCTGAGACATCCTCTTTGATATCTCGACAGTGTATCGATTTAAGTAGAGAGCAACATTGTGAGTGAATATACTTGGATTTTTCCAAGGCATTCGATAGGGTCTCCCACTCCCATCTCATTTTGATGCAGGAACAAACTTTCAATTAACAGCAAAACTGTAATCTGGATCTATGGGGTAACGTGTTTTAACATTTAACGTCCATGGAAATGCATTTTGCATTCCTTCGTAAGACGGACCCCTAAAAGGAAATGTGCACCGGAGGGGATCGAATCCGTGCACCTACGTGTCTCCTCCGGTTGCAAGGCGCATACAAATGCACCACACCACCGGGTTGGACCGTACAACGTGTCTGACGCAATATGATACGCCATGACCAGGATGTCTGGCCAATCATCATTCGCTTGGGCTTGGTCTGTTAGCCGGGAGTTGCGAACGTAATGATATGTTGATATTCGTACCCAAGTGTGCAGCTGTATCGTTCTTTCAATACGATTTTCTTTACATCTTAAACCTTATCCCCAGTAGAGTAGATACATCTCTTAGTCTGGGCGTTGTTATGTGTCCTTCATTAGATTTCGATTCTCATATAATAAGTGCCAGTCTGGCTGTAAATGCTGTCTGTAGCACTGTTTCCTGTACACAAATGTTGGTTTATTGACTAACCTGCAGTATAGGTAACGCTTAAGTTCTGATTAAAAATATGATAAATGAATGTCACCATGTACTGAACAATTAGAATATTGGTGATTGAAATATATACATTATGCTACAAACACTGAACATACCACAATATATAATACACATCGGAACATAATACTATTATTATTATTATTATTATCCACAAACATTGCTAACCGCTATGAAAGTCGACATATTACATTCCAGATACAACGGTAGCATCGCAATCCGAACTCTTGCGAGAAAGATACCAATTGAAAATACAATTCACATTCTGATCTGCGTACACGTTTTACGAATTCCTTAAATTTCTTATTGTCATACATGAATGCATCTACAGCGGGAGCAGGGTCCAGATTATTGGTAGTAGGTAGACTAGGGTATGTCGACTAAGTAGATTCGCTGGTGACGAGGGGAAATCTGAACGTGGTAGAGCGGCAGTGGTGACTATAACCGGAAGGGCGATCTCACACGGGGTAAAAACCTCTTACAGTCTTAAGTTCAAGAGCGGCCTGATATAGTCTATGCATTTTATTAACAGGAAGCAAACCATTGGAAACATACGGACTTTCCACAGAAACTCTGCGGCTCGTACCGGATACGACACTTGGCCGATCTCCCTAGTGTAGTCTCCTCAGTGCAGCAATGATTGCATTACATTTAGTTGCAAGGGCTAACAAGTGAACCTTCCACTTTAGGCTTCTATGGAGATGCAGTCCCAAGTATTTGACGGTTTTGGACAGACGAAGCTACGATCCCTCAAGTAAAACATGTTGCACCTCAAGAGCTCTCTGAGACGGACGGAACAGAATGAGCCCCATTTTATTGGCATAGACTATAAGGCAGAAAGTTCTGAATATCTCAATGGTATCCTCGAGATGTACTAAAACACTCCGTATATCATCGGTGGGATTAGCGAGCCAGATAGGTTAGAGCATAGACGTATCATCCGCATAGGTAATCGTCTCACAGATGTTACCTGCCACGATCTTAAGCAGAATGAAGTTCACAAAAATAATGTACGGCCTGAGTACCAAGCCCTGCGGCGTTCCGATATTAACTACCTTCCAAGTACACTCAATTCGACCAACCTCAGCAGCCTGCCGTCTATCCGAAAGGGAAAACGTGAACCAGCCAACTGACGCACAACCAATATACTCCAACATCTACAGGAATATCGAGTGGTTCAAGCAGGTAAAGGCAGCCACAATATCCAAAAATAATACATTGTTTTTGCCATTTCTTCCGGAATCTTTTTTACAATAGAGGCGCGCTTTGTGCGCAATGCTCCTAAGAACAGCGGTTTCCATTATTTATATTTGTACAATTTTTGCATTTCTACATTTTATATAATGCTACGTTGTTCGTTTAGAATTCGTCGTTATCTAAAAAAGCACCTTCATTCCTTCAACAGGACTCATTAAAGATTTTCTCATGGAGTTGGCGTCAGATGCAACTGTCTAGAGATCCCATTGTCTTAGGCCTGTAAGTGATATTAACGATGGTGTTGATACGGGAATGTTTTATTAGCTAGTAAAGCTAAATATTACGATCAATTTGTAATCATTCAAGAAAATAATCTATGGAGTGGTAGGATCATAAGCGCAATTGAAGTGGCGTGCACTGAGCGCACAAGTAATGCCTAAAGACTGGTACACATAGAAGGAGATGCATACGTGTTGTACTTACATATTTCGTCACAAGGTAGTAGACGATACGAAGGAAGGTGTTGATAGACGCAGTTCGAATTGAAGGAATCTGCCAGAGGATGATAATATATAGTAAACAACGATTATTCATTGTCCTGCACTCGTGTCGTCAATAACTAGGTGCCTCGGTAGAGACCACCCATATTGGTTTGGGGAAAAAGGCGATTTCAAGTATTAACTGAGATCATTCAACTTGAACACATTTGTGCAGTAATTTCGAAAGAAAAGATTAGATGAGATACGGTTTCAGAATTGGAGTTCATTGTAAATCAACTTTGGATTGCGGCACGGTAATAACACAGAAAGAGCCCTTAGGAATAACAACGAAAATGCAGCAAACTTTATAAATAAAATATATGTTTTGATCATAAATGGATTATACATGACAAATTCAATGCGTAGAAAGGTGAAAAAAAAGTACTAAGCGGAAAGAGCGAATATACGAAAGCAAAAAATTATAAATATATGTGAGAATATATAGAAATGTGTGTAAAACAATAACAAAGTATGTAAAGATATAAATAAACATGTTAGGGTGCTATCCACGAGTGTACTATTAATATTGCTGTCGCCGCGAGATACTTTGTATCCAACATCCTGAGGGTAGTCTTATTTAGTTTGAATGGAACCACATATAATAGCATCTTATAGCTCTACAACAGATGGCCAATTGTATTTGATGAGCTCCGATGTATAATAACAAGAGGAGTAGGTGAAACTCAACCAATTCGCGAATAATACGAGAAATTGCACCACTATTTTATTCTCGAGATGCCGAAATGACGGAAATCAACTCGAGTGTGACCAACATCAATATCGCGATTAGAGAAAAATGGCCCAGATTAGCAAATGATGTTGAGCTATATCATTGAGGACTATGCCGACAAATTATGTAGCCGAAAATGCATAGTTCAATAGTGTACATAGGTATCAAAGTATGCAGATCTGTGTAGTACTTCCGTCAATACAGTTTGGAGGTACTAGTTAATATATAAACCAGTACATGAGTTTGTTCAACTATCCATTATTATTTTGCGGTTATGTTCAACCATGAAGTGCCCCTCGTGTCATACGGAATATAGGTCATTGTATAATACTTGGGGCAATGATATGACTACCTTCAATGAATCCACTTTGCGATTACTTTTCAGCATTTTCCAGCGTTTGATGTCCAGTAATATCTATTAATCAGATGGATGCTTTGTCAGTTTGGTGTCCAAGTGGTGCTAAACAACTCTGATGAATTATTTGTGCATAGAGAAAGTTCCGATCACGACGATATTTGTTGTATATTGCTTAATTGTAATTTAAGTTTTGGTGCGCTGAAAAAGAGAGGGAGTTCTTCGTTTTGCTTCTCAGCTGTTACGTTTGCCTAGCAGTTAATCACATGGTTCCCGTCAAAAATCAGTCAGTGTTTAGATTCAAGCCAAGTAAAGCTGTACGACTTTCTTTTAAAATCGTACGGTCGACGCTTCTTGCGTTTTGTCCTTAATTTAGCTATCTAGGGTTAAGCCTTCTTAGCTAGAGGATGTTAGAGAACTGGCACCACACCTTGCTTAGTGAATACCTGAGCCTCCCAGTAA